>CAOLHI010000165.1:0-600000 GCA_948474755.1 Ctenosaura bakeri
AAGTCTGGGAGAGATTCACTCACAGATTTCCCCTTCGGGTCCCAAGGAAATTCATTCACCTGTGTAAAATTTTGTGCAGAATAAGCCCCCAGATTGGAAAGACCTTCATTAGCCCAGGATTCTTTTCATTGGTTTCATGACAATCAAGAAACGTGTTTTGTGACCCTTGTTTGAATATCTTTGAATATTTTTTCCACCCTGTCCAGAACCTTGTTTAGCCAGCAACAGGGATATTGGACCCCAGCCATGGGTTACTCTGGGTAGAATTAGTTGTTCAGATGCCAGTTTCTACTCTTATTGTAAGGAGGTGCTGGAACCCATCAGCTAAAGGACCGCGATGCTTCCGTTGCTGTCAGCCACCTGCTGAATCCATTTGTGATCCATAAAGTTTTCCACATAGGTACCAGCTTCTGGTACCAAATGAAGGCTTTGGGAAGCCTGAAATTCCAGTCTGTTCTAGCTCAGAAACAGGAAGAATCCACTTTTTTTCCATGCTTCCCCTCCAACCTGCCTATGGGAAGCAGATGCCGAGATGGAGCTTCAGCAGAGCAGTTTGGAAGACAGACGTGGTGTCCTGGAGGCAAGAAGCATCCGACCCTTTCCGGGGAGGTGGTGTGGCTTGGCTGCTGAGATCAGGAGAGATGCCCTCAGGAGTTGGCAGTGAGGAAGGAACCCTGGGTGGGAAAGAGAAGCCTGGAGGAGGAGGAGGAGGAGGAGGAGGAGGGTGTGAAGAATTCCTGGCCCAGAGCTGGAGGGAGCATCGGAGGAAGGGAGCAAAGCACACTGACTTTGCAGCAGTCATGTTCAATCACAGGAGAGAAGAGGGCAGACAGAGATGGCTCTTAGGGAAATGAACTTTGCAACATCACACCCTGCTGTGCCTAGAGCTTTAACGAGCAAAGGACCTGGCTCTAAGTGGGCCAACGGATAACCTTATTAAAAACGGGTGAATGGTGACGAGATGAGCACCGTTTAAAAAGACAACACCAGGCACTTCTTGTGGAAAAGAATCCAGTTGCTTTCCCCTTCCTTCCTTGAATACTTCTGCACTGCACAATTATAGCAGTTTGATCCTACTTTTTATGCACTACAGTTGCATCTTCTGGAAGCCCGGAGTTTGTATCTGCCAACCTTTTAAGTCATCCCAGTGACGGTGGGTTATCCACACTGCAAGATTATGGCATAAAGGGAGGACTTTGAGATTCAATTCTGTCTCTGGGCTGAAGATTGCCTAAGACCCTGACCATCAACCGGGTGTGGGAATTGTGCAGTCTTCTAGGTGTTGCTAGACTAAAACTCCCAGCATTCCTGGGCATTGGCTGTGCTGCTCAAAACTGGTGGAAATTGCAACCCAACAACATCTGGAGGGCCACAGGATTCCCATTGTTCCACTACATTAGGCCAGAGATGAAAATGTTGTGACTTCCCCTACATTTTGGACTGCAGCTCCCAGTTTTCCTCACCCTTGGCTATGCTGATGGAAGTTTCAATTGAGCAATATCTGGAGATCTGCATGATTCCTACTCGTGTGCTAGATTAAGTCCAGGGGCTTTGATTTTGTGGCACTGCAACTCCCATCAGTACTCACCATGGACTATGCTGGCTGGGGATGATGGGGCTCACACTGCAATCATGTCTGTGGGTGGGCAGCATGAACTCTTTCAGGCCTGCCTCCTGAGGGCTCTTTCCTTGTCATGTCCTTCAAGATGGGGAATGCTCTTATCTCACCGATGGTCAGTCTGCTCTGCTGTTTTTCTCCCCTGTGCCAGTCCTGATAAATCACCCTTCATTTCCTTGGAAAGGGGGAAAGGTGATCTCTCCCTGCTCCTCGTGAGCTGATGTCAAATGAAACCCTGTTAAATTTTTTAGCTTAATGGAAACATCAGATCAATTCCTGGAGGTAATAGTTGCCGTTAAATCAATTGCACGGGCTCCCCGTTACTCCAGTGGCTGACAAGAAGGCCGGGGAAGGCGTGTGGGAGCTGCTGCCTCCATCATCCACAAGGGTACCAAATTCTCTGGTCAGGAAGGAAAAGGCAAGCCTCCCCAAAATTTGACCAGGGCTGAAGGCAGGAGCAGTTAGAGCAGGGGTGGGCAAAGGGTGGTCTCCTCGGACCACATGGGGCCCCACAGGGCTGATTTTGCTGCCCATGAAGCCTTCAGGGATGACGGTTCACCTTATAAAAAGGTTACCCATTCCAATGACCCATTTTTCCAAACTCTTTTTTTCTGGTTTGGGCTTGCGTTTTCTTTGATGCACTTTGTGCACTATGTGACCCCTAGAAGTTCCCCCTGCTCTCTGTGGTCAAGCTCTCCCGAAGCACTTATCCAGCTTATGGACAATTTGGTCTTATCCCACTGGAGCTGCCGTGGTTCCATCCAATGGCATCCTGGGGATACGTAGTTTGCCGGGGCACTGGAGAATCCTGCCATTTTCAAGAATAAAACCGTCTCTTTTTCCAACACCCTGAAGCTTGGTCTCCTTCCCACATCACAGAGAATTCTAAGTACTTTGTGAAACTACCGATACCAGGCTTCCAAAGGATGGAGCCGTGACACTCAAGCAGGATCAAAGCGCCAGAGCTGGAGTGCGAAAGAGGACTTATCTCCACGCAAGGCCTACATCATGTCCGCATTGGATTTCCATGGAGCAGCCGTCATCCAGTTTATCATCATTTGACGGCTTTGGTCCTTCACCCCGGAACAAGGGGCAGGAGAGGGGAGCACAGCTCCCTTGTTAAAATAGGCCCCCTCTCCTCCTCTTCCTCCTCTTTCTTTTCCGAAGGCAGCAAATGGCAGTCACGTCTCATCACGAGATACTGAAACAAACGCTGCCTGAGCAGAAGGCACACACCCGGGCTTCTCTGCCTCCCTTTAAAATTTAAATGTCAGAATCATTATCTGCAGCAAAACACAGCCCTCGACAGCTCAGAAGGGAGGGGAGTGGTGGAGCTGATTGTGTGTTGTGTGTGTGTGTAGGTTGGGGGGAGGTATGAGAAATAGCATCTCCTGCTGAAAGGCTAACCGAGGTTTGGGGAGGGAAGAGAAGCTGACTTGCTACTTGGCAAAACTGGGAAGGCTCTGCTAGCAGCTAGAACTGGTTTAGGGTCACTGGCCTGCTGGCAGAATATACAGCTTGGCTCGCTTGCTTGAGTCATGCAAAACGACAGGAAATGGCTGCATTTCCATTGTAGGTAAGGCTGCCTTCATGGATGGGGTTATTAATTGAACAACACGCTCCTTTCAGCTGTGGGTAATGCTTCACTCCATGTGATTACTCATATTATTATTATTTATTATTATTATTTATTTGTATCCCGCCTCTCCATATAGATCGAGGCGACGAACAACTTGCAAATAGCATGTATTTCTATACACATATTTCATATCACACGCGAAGGCTGTATCAGCAATTAGAGACTTATTTTGCAAGCCGGCAGAAACATATAGCTTGGCTGGCTTGCTAGAGGCACACAGAAACCAGAAATGGTTGAATCTCTTTGGAAAGGGAGACTGCTTTCGCAGACAGCCTGGAAACCACTGTTCAGAATGCTGCTGCTAATTGTGGTGACCGGGAGCTTGAATGGTGAATCCATGCCAGGTTTTAGTTCAGATCTTAAAGGAGCTACTCCAGGGCTGAAGCCTATTCCCCTAATAGGTTCTGGGCTGAAAACTCAAGCTGAAACCTGGAATGGATTCACTGCCCCACTGACATGGAAGCCAGCAGCCATTGCACTGTCTGATGGACACCCACTGATCAAATACTAGCACTTGCCTTGAATGTCCCACATGGCATGGGACTTGAGGTGATGTTAACACAAACCTGGCTGCTCACCAGAGTTTGGGAAAGTTCCCTTTTGGATTACAAGTCCCAGAATCCCCACCCAGCAAGGAAAGTGTATTCTAAGAAAGGACCTTTCCCAAGACCTGCCCTTTATTTAGAAGTGCCCCTGCTATCTATAATGATATCCTTGGGGTGGAGGAAGGCTTTTTTTGTGTCGGCAGCTTCCTTGCGGATTGTTTTTTTTTCCCCTCTGGAGGCTACCCTGGCCTCTGTTCTTTTGGTCCTTTTTTAAAATGTAAAAGCCTTTTCAATCTTGGCTTGACTTTAAAATATTTTAAAGTTGCTTTGCAATGATTCTTTGCATTGCTGTGGCATTTAATTTTTTTTTTTTAAACTTGCAAGCTGACCTGGTCATGCTTCCATTGAAAGACAGTGGATTTATTATTCTCTGAATAAGTTAAGAGCCAGCCAAAGGCTACTGGGCCTGACCAAGGCCATTTCCGCACTAGCCTGTTGTAGGGCTATTATTCCACTTTCAACATCCTATGGAATCCTGGGGTTTGCAGTTTAGGGAGGGGCCTTTGTGGCAGAAATGGCCATAGTGTCAATCTTGTCCCACATTCCTGCTCAACTGTCTCTCAGAACATGTGAAACCGTTCACATTTTGGATACATCGGACTCAGTACGTCGTCATAGGGCTGCCACGTGACTGTGTGCATAAGCTTTGCAAAGGAATCAGTTGGGCATGTATGTCTGATGAGGAAAGCCTGCATTCAGTTCAAGGTTGGAAGCAGAATTGCACATCTAATGTGTAGTGTGTAAACTGTTTGCATGATGTAGTTGTTTGGATGTTGGAATTAGGAGTCCAGGAGAGCAGGGTTCAAATCCCTGCTCAGCCCCGGGTGCTTAGAAATGGGGTGCTCAACCCTGGGTGACTGTAGGCAAAGTCATGCTCTCTCAGCCTCAGAGGATGGCAATGACAAGCTTCTGAATAGTTCTTGCCAATGAGAGCCAGCACGGTGTAGTTGGGTCTTGGAGTAGGAGTCTGGAAGACCAGGGTTCGAATTCCTACTCAGCCGTGGGAACTTGCTGGGTGACTTTGGCCAAGTCACACTCTCTCAGCCTAAGAGGAATGCAAGAGCAAAGCTCCAGCGAACAAACCTTGTCATGAAAACCCTGGGATAGGATGGTCATGAGTTGGAGTTTACTTGATGGTATTTAACAACAGCAACATAATAGCTGGGAATTGCAGCCAGTTCCAGTTCAGAGAAGGGCCTATCCTGAAGTCCAACCTCATTGTTTTGGAAGCCCTGAAGGAAACATAATGGCTTGACAGCAATTTCAATGGAAGAGAGATCAAGATGTGCAACACATTCCTCTGGAGACCCGTGGAGGAATTGTATCAGCCATCTAACATGCATAATGAGGAGACGAAATTAAACTGTTTCTTGCACGCAATACCTAATGTTTTCCAAGGGCCATATTTTCTTTTAAGGACGTAAGCTGCTGTCTTGAACCCAGAACCCCTGAGGGATACGTTTTGGAGAAATGTGACATTTATGCAGCTGCTTCCCTCCTTCCTTCCCTTTCTCAGCTCTTTTTTAAATTAGTGGGAAACAATTGAGAGGGAGCAAAAATAAGCCCTCCGGATGCTATAAATTAAGGATGCTAACGTTCTGCATTCCCCAACATAACTTTAAATAACAGCAAACCCTCCCTCAGCCCCATGCCAGCTTTTCAAACACGTTGCCAAGAGATTTCAGTGGGCGGAGGGCTTTATAGTCCAAAAAAAACACCTTTGCTCGTATAAAGTACTCCAAATTACCTAGCACTCATTTAAAACAATTAGGCTTAAAAAAAAAAAAACCTATGGTTATTAAAAAAAACAACCCCACAATTGTTCACTGCAGTTAAAAAGGAGGGAAGCTTAGAAAAACCTACAATTTAGTTTTATAGCCTTAAGGGGGGATGCGGTAGTGGGATAGGGAAATCTGGCTGTCTTAAATGAGGCGTGCAATGGTAGGAGATCCCACAAACGTGACTTCATAGGCGCTGGACCTGGGAAATTGGCCAAAGAATGAGGAATTATTATTATCACCTTGTTGGCTGGAATCCAGGATCAGCTACTTAGTTAAGTATACCTAAGTACTTAGTTAAGTACGGTATGCTTGACTGCTCCATGCCCAAAATTTGCTAGCCTGATGGAAACCTTATTCACCCAACCTCTGGTCACTGACAGTGGTCAGCGAGAATGGAGCTCCGTCTCCTCATGCAGGGGTGTGTGCGTGTGTGGTGGGGTGGAATTGCAATCATAGGCCATTTCTGCACTACACTGTTAGTCTTTTTATTCCACTTTCAACATCCTGTGCAATCCTGGGTTTTGCAGTTTAGGCAGGGGCATCTAGAATTCTCAGCCAGAGAGCTCTTGGGGCTCCTCAGGAAACTACAAACCCTAGAATTCCACAGGATGTTGAAAGTGGAATTATAGCACTATAATAGTGTAGGGTGGAAATGGCCATAGGAATAGGATTGCAATCATCCCTAAGGCTGTTTCTGCACTAGACTGTTATAGTGCTATTATTCCACTTGCAACATCCTATGGAATCCTGGGGTTTGCAGTTTTGGGAGGGGCCGGCCAGAAAATCTCATGACATGGGCAGGTATGTATAGGATAATGCAAGAGGGGCTTGCAGATTTTAATTAGAACTTTGACTGAACTTTTCAAGACGCTGAACTTCATCCATGCTATTAAGTCCAGCACCTTTGATAGCTCCGTTGAATTTGGATTAGACCAGAGAGTGAATTCATTGCCTCACTGACATCAGAGCCACCAAACTCAGCTGCTTCTAGATGTATTGGACTTCACCTCTCACATTCCTTTTCCTTTGGCCATGCCAGGGGTGGGCTGATGAGTGCCTGGACTGTCGATCATGATGGGGTACCATCCGACACCCCAATTTCCTATTGGCTACAGAGGAGCAACGGCTGGTGGCTTCCCTGCCAGTGGGACTGGTGAATGCGTGCCAGCCTTTGCCCTGCATTTGAAAGGCACTGTCCAAGGTCCTGAACCTATCCGGGGAGGCAAGAGCATTCAGAATCTTGGAAAGCACTTGTAAACATTCAGCCTAAAACCTAGTGTGGATAGTGTGGAATAATTGTCTCAGTGACGTGGAAGATACCAGCTGCCTCCGGTTTCAGCATGGCATCAATGTCTGTCTCTTGCTTGGTCACCGGATCAAGATTCCCAGGTACCACATCTTGGAGAAAACTCTCTCCGTGTCCTGAATTCTGAGCCTGCCGCTTGCAGCACCAGCCCTCTCTGTTGGCAGTTGGGTTCCAAGTGGAATATTTCCCCCAAACCTTTTCAGCCCAAACCCTTTCCCCCATCCCCAGATTGCGTCTGTCCTGCCGGCTGCTGCTTTTCTAATCTTGAATAATTGGATTTACAGGGAGTGCTGTATCCAATTACGGTCTCCTAATTAAAGGACCAAAGTTACAAGTGTGATGTGTCTTGCTTTCAGCAATTATGATTAATTTTGCCAGAATACACACGCAGACGTTGATTATAGGATCTGCGGGCAAACAGGAGCTGAATGCTGATAATTGAGCCATCAGCGGGGGAGAGAGAGATACGCTGGCAGGCAGGGGATGATGGCATTTCCGTCTAGGTCTCTGTTTCCTTCACAAGGCTGGGGGCAAGGGTGTTTTTCTTCTTTTTTTCATGCACTGTGATGATGATGTTGCAGAAAGGGAAGGAGGGACACAGCTGCCTTCTTGGAAACTTCTCTTCTCCTTTGGATGAGCTTTGCAACATAACAACCAGAGAAGGTCTTCCTGGAAACGTAAAAACAAAGGAAGAGCCAGGAAATGGATGTTCTGCAAACCCAGCTGCTTCTCGGAGAAGCCTTCTGCCAACTCAGTCTGGCTGATGGGGCTGGCATTTTGGGGGCGGTGATGAGAGAGAGAGGGAGAGAGAAAAAACCCCACTGCCTTCTTTTACTGGGTAGGGTTATTGCTTGAATCTGGATGATGCATCCAGCCCATTCTTGCCAATGAATCATGGTCCAATGGGCAGATCCCTGCAGGGTCCTGTTGGAACCCATCATCACATCAAAGTTTGCTAGTGGGAGGGGGCCAGACACATCCTCCTTCAGCACCCCACTCTCCAGCAGCACAGAACTCCCTTGGTTGGGGCAGCTGCCTGGCTTTTTGGGTGGACTTTGGGGGGAGTTTTGCAGTTGTTGCAATGGCATCACAATTGTAAATGCAAACAGCCAAATTTAGGAAGCCATAAGCCTAGCTGACAGCTCAAATGTTGAACAGAATGCTAGCCAGTGTCTTCAATATGATTATTTGTTTAAATGGTTTTTAAAAACAAAGGGCATTTCCACACCACACTGTTATAGTGCTATTATTCCGCTTTCAGCATCCTGTGGAATCCTGAAGTTTGCAGTTTAGGGATGGACATTAACAATTCTCAGCCAGAGAGCAATTTGGCTTCAGGAAACTACAAATTCTAGAATTCCACATGAGGTTGTAAGTGGAATAAGAACCCTTGTGTTTGGAGGGATACTCAAGGACTAGATACACTAGTCCAACCCCTGTCATGCAGGAATACACAATTACACCACTCCCAGAATTTGCTCATCCGATGTCTGCTGAAAGACCTCCAGTGAACTTGAGTCCATTCCACCCTCTAAGGCAGCTTGTTCCACTGTTGAACCGCTCTTGCCATCAAGACGTTCTTCTTCCTGTTTGGACGGAATTGCTTTCCTTCTAATTGGGATCTTTTGCTTTGCGTTCTAGTCTCTGAACAAGTAGAAAACATCTCCGTGATGGATATGAAAAAGGAGAGGTGGAGGTAGGAAACCCCACCCCTGTTCAGTGCTTTCCTTCCTCTGCCCTTTCCGCATGAGTGGAAGCAAAGCGAACAGGGAGGAGGGTCCTCTTGGATGAAGGCAGCTACTGACAGACCCTGCCCAATCTGATTGGAACAAACCAGGCTTCTTCAAAGAAAAACAGTTGGTAGAGTGGTGTTGAAGGGTCCAGACGGGGTGGGAGGTGCTGGGGTGGGGGAGAAAGCGTCTTTTGTTCTTTGTAGCATATCAGGGTCTTCTAAGTGGCACCAGGGGAACTGAGCAGGAGAAGAAAGGAGGCGGACGAGTCCAAAGGAAATCTTCTGGCTCGTGCATTTAGAAAGGGAAAGGAATATGTTGTTTTGAATTTTATTTATTATTTATTTATTTATTTGTATCCCGCCTCTCCATATGGATCGAGGCGGTGAACAACTTACAAATGGCATGTATTTCAATACATTTCTATATATGCCCCCAACAAGCTGGGTACTCATTTTACCGACCTGCAAAAGGATGGAAGGCTGAGTCAACCTTGGAGCCCGGCAGGATCGAACTCACAACCTTGTGACTTGCAGGACTGGCATTTAACTACTGCGCCACCAGGGCTCTTGAATGTATTTTGATGAGAGATCCTGGGGTTTCCCATAGGGAGACAAGTGGAATATAATTTTAATAAAGAAATACATCAATCAATGAATAAAATAAGAAGGTGTCTGGCAAGAGGTAGACTTCAAGTCTTGGAAATCGTTGAGATCTCCTGCCAAGTTTGCTGCAGGCAGAAGGGAAAACCAAACGGTGAATCAGGTCATCTCTCCGGCACCCTTGCCAGCTTCGCCTCTCCCTTCCTCCAGGTTCTGCTCAACTAGGTCAGCTCCCTTCACGTATTCCTCATGGACCTCATCCCGTGTGGATTCTTCACTCCTGGCACTTCCCATCAGTCTTCCTGCCTCCCCCCTGGAGATCCATTTTTTTCCCACAAGCTAAGCCTTTGGCCTGCCAGACACACACACACACAAACATTTCACACAGTCACACACACGCACGTACACTTGCTACCACCACCATAACCGTGGGGTAGCATCCACTGCACTCACCGTGAGTCCCTCAGGACTCCGAGTTCCCCAGGGCCTCCCCTCTCCTTTGCCTGGATAACATATTCTGCTTCTGACACCTGACAAGTCTTTTCAAGAAGCTCTGATCCAAGAGGGAAAGACAATGCCTTTTATCTTTCTCCCACCTGGAGTGAATCCTAAAGAAGCACCTTGGGATTTGAAATGTAGAAGAATACAGCGGTGGACTTAGAAGGGCTCCTGAGGGTCATCTAAACCAACCCCCTGCCAGCAGAGAGAGTCTAACCCCAAAGCATCCCGGAGAGGGGCCATGTAACCTCCAACTGGGTAGAGCCCACCACCAGCTGGGGGTAAACTTTTGAGCAGTCCTTGCAGTCAGAAAGTTATTCCTCATATTTAGCCAGCATCTCTTTTCTTGACGTTTGAATGCACTGGTTCCTCTATGAGGGCCCTTGTGCTCTGCATACTTATGTTATGATTCCATTTTAACTGCCATGGCTGCATCCTAAGGAAATCTAGGATTTGTAATTTGGTCGAGAATCCTAAATGACAATCCTTAAACAACAAATTCCAGGATTCTATCGCAGATAAAGTGGAACCGTAACTCTGTAATTGTGTGGTGTGGACGGACACTAGTCTCTGGAGCAGCAGAAGACACACTATCTTCCCCATGGCATTTTTTCAGATATTTAAAGGTGGCTGTCGTGTCATCCCTTAGTCTTCTCTTCTCCGTGTTGGTAGGACAGTGCATCTGCTCCAGCTTTTAGTCCGAACTTTAAAAGAGCTGCTTAAGGTGCTGAATCTATTTTGGGAATTGCACTTTGCACCTTGGATAACTCTTTTGAACTTTGGACTAAAACTTCACCAACATGGAAGCCGTTAGCTGCTATTGGTCACCTGTGGTGGTCAAAGTTAGCCTCTAGGCAACCACACCGGGGAGGCTTCAGCTCTCCAATGTGGATGAACTGCTTCTCCCATCATGCCTGCCTGCCTGCCTGTCCTGCCTGCAAATCCAGTTAAACCAGGTTTCCACATGGATCAAAGCAATTGTTTATGGAGAATTTGGTAGCTCTGTTCCATGGGCTCGGCATAAGGAATAATCTATTAATGCCAGCCCCCTCAAAACTCCCCTAAACTTTTAATTGGCATGGCATTTTTCTTCGGAGAGACCGGTTTTAAGAATCTGCCAAGAGCTTTGATGGCTAAATGGATGGGGTGGGGGAATGGAGGAGGAGGAGTGTGAAAAAGCAGAGTGTGAGGAATGGTGAAAAAGCAGAGGAATATATGCATATGTAGCTGATGGGTTCCTGGTTGCTAATAAGGGCACTTGACAGAACCCAGCAAAATTTGCCTGCTTGACTTTGACATTTAACTCTCTCCGGCTAATTAGTTTCCGAGAGAACAAGACTTGACAGGTCAAGCTGCCCCTGTGGTTTGGCCAGCTTGGAGATGGCTCACTGATGAACACTGAAGGACTCAATCCACCTGAAGGTCCTTGTCCCACCACTGTTCCCTTGACAGAACTGGAAATGTGTTCAGTTCCCACAGATTGTGGCCAGAATCCTGTGGGTGTCTTAGGCGGGTGTAAGTTACTCTATAGAAATGGCTGGACGTTTTTGTCTGATGCAGGAAATCTGTATTGAAAGTAGTACTTGTGAATAGGATCTAAGGGTCTTAGTAGCACATGTGCTAAAAATGAGCCAACAGTGTGATGCAGCGGCCAAAAAAGCCAATGCAGTTCTGAGCTTCATCAAGAGGAGCATAGTGTCCCAATCAAAGGAAGTAGTAGTCTTGCTATATTCTGCTTTGGTCAGATACCACCTGGAGGAATCCTGTGTCCAGATCTGTGCACCATGGTTGATGAAAAATATGGACAAATTGGAATGTGGCCAGAGGAGGGTGACCAAGATAATCAAAGGTTTGGAAGCCACATTTTTTGAGGAACAACTGAGGGAGCTGGGCATGTTTACTGGGAGAAGAGAAGACTAAGAGGTGGCATGAGAGCCATCTTTAAATATCTGAAGGCATATCATGGAGAAGATGGAGTCAGCTTGACTTCTGCTGTTCCAGAAACTAGGACATGGACTAAATAATTCAAACTGTAAGAAAAGAGAGTCCACTTAAACATTAGGAAGAATATCTTGAGTGTAAGAGCTATTTGACAGTGAAAGAAATTGCTGTGTGTGCGCATGCTCTCTTTCCCTGGATGTCTTTAAACAGAGATTTGTGCGGCCATCTTTCAGGAGTTCTTCGTTTATTCCTTCACTGTAGTAGGTTGGACTAGATGGCCTTTGTGGTCCCTTCCAGCTTTAAGAGCCTATGATTCCATGATCCAGTCTGAGGTTGCAGGAATGGAGCTGGGCGTGTGGCGGCAAGGGGCACACAGAGTCACTCTGAGCATGGGTCTGCAATGCGTAGTGAACATTTGCATGGATGCCCGTTATACATCCTTGCACATTGCTCATTGTGTCCACTGGGCACTTGATTGCACGGATGTGGTGTCTTGATTTAGTTGTGTAACACGGCCATTCAAAGCAAGGGTTGTGTAGCACAGTTAATGTGTAACTCAACATGGGGAGGTTTCTGCTTCCCCACCCCAAAGGGGCAATTCTGTGAAAATGAATGCAAGAGTAAAATTACACGATGGCTAGAATTCACTTTGGGACAAACACGTGCACAAGTATGCCACATATAGGGCCAAAAAGTCTTCTTTGCATAATGGACATATTCTGCCGATAGCAGTACTTTGCATTGTGATTGCACCCTGCTACTTTGCATCCTATCTGCATTGTGATTGCACATTGTGGTGGTACATCCTATACTTTATATCGTGGTTGTGCATTCTATGCTTTCCATTGTTGCTGTGTGTTGTGTACTGTGCATTGTCCAGTGGCATACAGTCATTGACATGTGCAATGTTGCTGTGTCGTTCTTGCTATAGTGCTCACATAGCGTATCCCCTTGTGTGGGTATTTATGTTGCTCTAAGAGGATACTGGATTGAGGCCGATGTCTCTTTGATGCAGGATCTACACTGTTACTTCATAGAATTGTAGAATCATAGAAATGTAGAGTTGGAAGAGACCCCAGGGGCCATCCAGTCCAACCCCCTGCCATGCAGGAACACCCTCAAAGCACTCCTGACAGATGGCCATCCAGCCTCTGCTTAAAAACCTCCAAGGAAGGAGACTCCACTACACTCCGAGGCAGCAGATTCCACTGCTGGACAGCCCTGACCATCAGCAAGTTCTTCCTGAGGTTGAGGTGGAATCTCCTTTCCTGCAGCTTGAATCCATTGCTCCTTGTCCTGGTCTCTGGAGCAGCAGAAAACAAGCCCGCTCCTTCCTCTACGTGGCATCCCTTCAAATATTTAAACATGGCTCTCATGTCCCCTCTTAACCTTCTCTTCTGCAGACTAAACATCCCCAGCTCTCTAAGTCTATCCTCATAGGGCTTCATGGCTTCCAGGCCCCTCACAATTTTGGTCGCCCTCCTCTGGACTTGCTCCAGCTTGACCACGTCCTTCTTGAATTGGGGTGCCCAGAACTGGACACAGTATTCAAGATGGGGTCTAACCAAAGCAGAGCAGAGTGGTACCAGTACCTCCCTCGATCTAGACACCATACTCCTATTGATGCAGCCGAGAATTGCGTTGGCTTTCTTGGCTGCCGCATCACACTGCTGAACCTCGAAAAAGAATCCTGAGGAATGACTCCTGTATCTACCATAAGCTCATATCCCACCAGCCCTGCCATGTGCAGATAACAAATATTCCCGCACTCCCAAGACACCCAAACTCCACCCTGACGTCTGACCACCCCCGGATGACTTCGCAGCCTTCCTTCTCGGTTGGAATTTAGCTTGCTTCAGACAGCCCGTCTTCTCCAAACGGAGGATGCCTCAATTGGGAAGAGGCTGGGTGGCTTTGGCTGCTTCCCAGTACCTCGCCCTAATCTTATCCTGCCATTTGGAAGTGATTGTCAACCCTCTTTGCAGCCAACGGATTTCGTGAAACGCATGAAGCTGTGAATACACAGCGCAATTTAAAATCCCCAAGTAGATACGTTCTATATTTATGCATTTATTTACAACCAAATAGCCTTCTTTTCATCTCCAAATCTGCCTATTTACTGAGAGGGTGATCAAATTATTCTCCAGGCCACCTCCTGCTTTCTCTATCTTGTTTTGCGGCTTCTCGGCTGGACTATCTGGCCCTTAACTTTCCGTGTGCTTTGCCTCCTTCCTCGCCTTCGGAAAACACCCGTCTCTACGCAAAATTGCCTCTCCAGACAAGCCGGGGAGGCAATCGGTGGCTATCAGGCTGCTGGGATGGAGCGAGCGCGCAGCATCCGCCTGAGGAGGGGTAAAGAGAAACGACAGCAATCAGGCCCCTTTTGTCAGGCCCGGTTTGCCAAAATGATGTCTCTCCGTGGTGTGTGCGATTGTTGGGGTGGCGAGGAAAAGTGGGCGAGGCGGCGTTAGTAGGAGTTTGCACAGCAAAGTCATAGGCCTGCCGAGCAAAGAGATGAGAAAGAAGGAAAGGAAAACAAAGAGAAAAGAAGTTTGGGAGGCTCCAGTTTGGAGGAAAAACATGGAACTTCACGGATGGCTGGTGCACATTCGGGCCATTTCCACACTAGCCTGTTATAGCGCGATGATTCCACTTTCAACCTCCTCTGGAATCCTGGGGTTTGCAGTTTCGGAAGGGGCCGGCCTCTATAGAGTTGGAAGAGACCTCAAAGGACATCCGGCCGGCCCCTCCCGAAACTGCAAACCCCAGGATTCCAGAGGATGTTGAAAGTGGAATCATCATGCTATAACAGGCTAGTGCGGAAATGGCCTCTGATCTGTGGGGGAGAAGGCACACCTGTCCATGGTGGGAGGAGCCTGGGTGAGATTGACAGCCGGCTGGTGCATATTCTGATCGGTGGGGCAGAAAGCAGAGGTGTCAATGGTGGGAAGAAGGGGGGGATGGCAGAAACCGCTGTGGGGACAGAAAGTGGATCTTCATACACACACGAAGACAGAGGAAGCATTCAGACATGCACACCCACACAAAGAAGCAGGCAGGCCTTCAATCAGGAGCAGTGGAGGCTGCAGGCCCTGCTATAGTTGGCATTGTGATTCTGCTTTGGGTTTTAGTCTGAACTTTAAAGGAGTAATCTGTGGTGCTGAACCACAGGAATAGAATGCTCTTGTTGTTTTGCCTCTGGCTACTGGGACATCGCCAGGTGCTTCTCCAAGGCTCTTCGCTCTCCACCAGCCGCTACGTGGCCTCGGAGAAAGGTATCCTACAAAGGTTTTGTGCTTGGCATGAGGACGATAGTGAACGCCTCCTTTCAGAGGGATTGAAAAAGTTCAATACATGGACATAATGTTCTGTTGCATATGTGTACTGTATGTTGCTACTAGGCTGCCAACCCTATTTGCAAAAACACATTTTCGTGAAGTCGTCATCTCTAAAGCCGCAAGATCTCCAGAGCAGTAAATGATCGAGGGCAGATCTTTCCAAACTTAGAGTCTAAGTCTTTCAGCCACATTAGGAGCACATAGGCTCCATCTATGTTGTTATTCCTATGTGCTTGGTCGAGAATGAATGGTATGTCCTCTCTTAAAATTGTCTTGGCGAGGTTGAATCAGAGAAGGTTTGCCATTGTCCTTATCCTGGGCTGAGAGAATGTGACTTGCCCAAGGTTTTCCAGTGGGTTTCCGCAGCTAAATGGAAAGTTGATCCTGGTCTCCTGCGGTCCTAGTTGAACTCTCAAACCCCTAACTGTGCAGGTGCTGCTTTTATGTGGCTTCAGGTTGACTTTTCTTGGCAAGATTTGCTCAGAGCGGGTTTACCATTGCCTTCCTTCCAGGATGAGAGAGTGTGACTTCTGGATTTCTGGGTAACAATTTGAACCCTGCCTCCCAGAGAACTAATACACAAATTGATACTGCCTCTCACACCACGCTGGATCTCCCTCAACCATTCATTTACTTCCACGTTGCTGGGACACAATTTGAAAATTGTGACACTTGCTGGGCTAAAATACCACCACATCTGGTTAAGCCCTGACACCCCAAGGGTCAAATTAGCCTCTAAAAATTAAAACACATGCCATTAATTCTCAGCCAGGACAGTTTATATTGTCTTTCTGAGTAATTAATCAAAGCTTAAACGACTGGATTGGAATTGTGTCACCTTCCAGATGGGAAATCGCAGCAGCCCTAGTCAGGAGTGCTGGGTGTTGCAACCTGGCAACATCTGGGAGGCTGCATGATTTCAGCCCAACATCTGGATGCCCAGCGTTGGTGCTTGTAGCCCTAATGCTGAGCATCGAGAGACTTTTTGAAGATAAAAGACAGTAAAAAGGAGGTACAGGCTGCAGATGTATGTTCAAATAAAACTCACTCTCTCCCGCTGTCTTTATGCATTCAGCAAACATCCCTCTGCTGATTCTGTCTTTCGTCTTCTGTCCTCCCCACATATTTCAGGTGGGCCAGCCTCTCTTTAGAAAGCAACAGCTTGAACATCTTTCCTGTATGTTTGCATAATCAAAAGCCAAATTGCTGGCTCAAAGGGAGAACTAAATGAGACCCAGCTTCAGCTTTTTGAAAACCTAGAAAACTGCTCTGGTAAGACGGGAAGGAGGTGGCGATATCACAACCCCAGTGCCGTCTGCAGCTGCCTCCTGTGGCAAATGGAGAGCATGGTTTGGTCAACCCTGTGGAAGATTAGGCTTGGATGAAAGCAGCCTTAAAGAGACCATTTAATTCATGTACGTCCCAGAGCTTGGACACGGTACTATTTTTTCAACTTTATCTCCCACGAGTTTGGAGATTATGGATCGTGTTGTCCAAGAGAAGTTGTGTTTCCACTCTTTTAATACACCTGTGCACATCACAAAATGTCTTGCAATGCCAATAAAATAAATTAAAATAAATGCTGTATTGGTCATAATATGGGAGAATAGAATACTTAAGAAAAGTAAGCAGTTCTCACTACGAATCTACTAGCAATCCCAGTTAGAAAAGAACACAGCCTCTGTGTTGCGGGTCTGAATCCAATGCTGATTCCAAAATGGGAATCAAAGTGACTTAAAAGAATCTTAAAATAAGATAGGAATAAAACCTTAAAAAATAAGTTTTAAAAGCCCCATGAAATTAGGACTTTATAGGTCGTGACCGGCACTTTGAATTGTCCAGAGGAATGAACCAGTAGCCAGTGAAGCTGTTGGAAAAAGGGGGTGATGTGCTCACTTTTGTGATGCAGTGGCATAGTCTAACTGATGTGCTACTTCTTGACAGTAGAGAGATGCTATGTCTTTTCAATTCCTCCCCGCCCCATTTTTTAAAAAATTCATTTTATTTGCATGCACAAATTTCAGGAACCCGTCAGGGCAGACGCTGTCTCTTCCCAGGGAGTACAGAAACCAGCCGCTAAAGGGACGCTTTGCCCCTGATCAAACCAGTAAGCATAAGTTATCGAAAAGGATCCTGGTTCTTTGATTTGCAAAATCTCTTTTGATGTGTGCAGAGGCAGGGAGCATGGAAAGAAAAAATTCTTGGCAGTCTTTGGTGCGCCTTTCTTTGCAAAATGCTGACTCCGTCTGCTTGTGTGATGTTGCGAGGCTCACTTCCGAACCGTGCCGCGCGCTGCGATGCGGATCTTTCCATCTCTCTTTCACCTCTTCCTTTCTTCTCATCCCCTCTTCTCCTTGCCCCCCTTTCTGTCCCTAAGTCGTTCCTCCTCTTTGCTTTCTCCCAGTTCCTACGGCGTTCAAACGGGGCTTTGATCTCGCTTGGAATGTCCTTCCTCGCTTCACCCTCCCAGATTTATTTAGGCTCTGCCTTATTAAAATAGATGAAGGATGTTCTTTGATCATCCCTTCATCTTCCCTAACCTCCTCCGCCTGCCACGCCATCCCTGCAAGGCTTCTGGCAAAGTCAGCCTTCCTCTTATCCGGCCACGATGGCCAGTACTTTTAGGCAGGAAAAAACGGGCCTGTGGAACTCTGGCAGGTCAGGCTCCCATGTCAGTGGGTTGGTGAATCCACTCCATGTTTTCTCTGAATTTTCAAGAAGCTATCCAAGATCCAGAGTCTATCTGGGGTGGGTGGCATTCAGCACCTTTAAAATCTGGAGTGAAACCCTGAGTGGATTCACCACCCCATTGCCATGGAAGCCTTTTTCCACCCCAGGCACCCAGGAAGCAAATAGCTAAGCTAGAGTCTATCATATGTAGGAAGTTGTGGCATTTGATGCCCATGGGGTGGCTAGTGTGGAAGAAAGTGGCTCATGGAGGCAGAGCCAACTGCATCTAATTTGCTATCCAGTCCCCTCTCTTGTAAAGTCTATGTACGCCTTGCACTCCCTACTGGTTACAGGGGTGTTAGGTGTGATGCAGCAGCTAAAAAGGCCAATGTGATTCAAGGCAGTCTCAGTAGGAGTAAAGTACCTGGATTAAGGGAAATAATAGTTACCGCTCTATTCTACTTTGGTCAGACCCCATCTGGAATACTATGTCCAGTTCTTGGCACCGCAGTTCAGGAAGGATATTGACAAGCTAGAATGTATCCAGGGGAGGGCTACCAAAACGGTAGAAAGGCTGGAAACCATGAAGACCTAAGAGGAGAGGCGTAGGGAGCTGGGTGCATTTAGCCTGGAGAAGAGAAGGCTAAGAGGCGACATGATAGCTATGTTTAAATATTTGGAGGGATGTCATATGGAGGATGGAACAAGCTTGTTTTCTGCTGCTCCAGAGACTAGGACATGGAGCAGTGGCTTCAAACTACGGGAAAAGAGATTCACCTAAAGATTAGGAAGAACTTCTTGATGGTAAGAGCAGTTTAACAGCGGAATCTGCTGCCGCCTGGGAATGTAGTGGAGTCTCCTTCTTTGGAGGCTTTTTTAACAGGGGCTGGATAGACATCTGTTGGGAATGCTTTGGTGGTATATTCCTGCATGGTAGAAAGGGGTTGGACTGGATGACCCCTGGGGTCTCTTCCAACTCTAGGATCCCGATTCTGTCACTCCCTTGGGGCTGCTCCTGCTTTGTGCCTCACCCTTTCCCTTGTGAAAGAGACGAGGAAGAGATGAGGGGGCCAATTATGCCCCCCAACGCTTCCAAAACAGGGGGGAACTGAGTGAGTGGGTGAACTGGGGCTGGTTGCCTGTATTCAATCTAAAATTTAATTTAACGTTGGTCTTCCTTATTTCATTTACGTCCAGACTTTCACGCAATATGGGATCCAAAGCAGTTGGCGGCAAAGTTTAAATGCCGTGCAGCTGAAAAACTCAATGTTAAAAAATTTAAAAACAAAGCAGCCTGCATATTAAAAAACATCAATAATTTAATTAATCAATCAATCCATACATTAAATAATTAATCTTATATCCCTGGCCTTCTCCTCGCTAAAACAAGCAAAACCTGAAAAACTAAAACATAGTGAAGCAAGCTATTCATATTAAAGCACCATTAAATTGTAAAAACTGTGGAATCAATTAAAAATATAACAATACAGAGAAAATACGGTATCTACCCCCATAGAAAAGACTCCTTGCAACCAATTAATCATTAAATGCCTGTTTGAATAGAAAGGTGTATAATCTTAATAATTTAAAACAATATAAATCATGTAAGAGCTTAATATGGATGAAACTGCAACACAAAGGTGGCCCATAAAAAAAATTTCTTCTGCCCAAACCATTAATCTTCAGCTGCCTCTTTACATACAAAGGTCTTTGGATGCTGGCAGAAAGAGAGCAAAAAGGGGCTCAGCATAGATTTCTGGGGGAGGGACTTTCACAGCCTGGACCGGTCACCGAGAAGGCCCCGTTTCTTGGGACCAAGAGAAACCCCTCTCCAGGGATCTTAAGATCCTATAGAAGGGCTAGGCAACTGGGCAGGGGCTGGGGGCCATTTGACCTCCCTGCCCCTTGCCGGTGGGCAGAGCCAGCACGGTTTGGGCATGCCCAAAGTGACACCTCCTCCGGCTGCCGTTTCAGCCACTGTTTGGCCACTTGTTTTCTTTTCCTGTGTTTTGGAGAGCTCCAAGTGACCTTGGTGGCTTAGGGGAAGGAAAAGGCTGTGGTTTTGGGATGTTTTGGCCAGTTTTGGGGCTGTCTTGTACCAGCAGCCAACCAAGGCTTACAGCTGTCTAATTAGAGCATCTTATCAGCAGCCATGAGCAAAGTTTGTAATGATTTGGTAGCAAATTATCAGTCGTTGTTTTGCAGTCTAAGTCCACAGTAAATCAAGAGTGACAGTCCAGAAGCAAAGTTCGTACACAAGGCGAAGGTCATGGTTTCTAAGAAATGTAAGGCCATTTCCACACTAGAGTGTTATAGCGCTATGATTCCACTTTCAACATCCTATGGAATCCTGGGGTTTGCCCCTCCTGAAACCACAAATCCCAGGATTCCATAGGATGTTGAAAGTGGAATAATCGTGCTATAGGAGTGTAGTGCGGAAATGGCCTTTCCCAGGCTGCTTCCACTGATAGGAATGGTTGGTTGCAACAGCATCCTCCCATTCTGGTCCCCCTTTATAGAAGGTGGAAGCCTCCCCCAGCTGTTTGCCTAATTAATGAGTCCTCATTATATAAATGCTCTGAAACTCCTAGGCTCTCCCTTTTCCACCTGCGCTGGCTGCTATAAGTACTGTTTTTCTCATGTCTCTGTGTTGTGGCTGTTGGGAAAGATTCTGTCTAGGTCTTGGGATGAGGGCAAAGAATGACCTGAAAATCAGACCTCCCAAAATCTTTTTTTGGGGGGGTGGTGGGAGGGGAAGCTGGTGTCTTTAAGGAACTTCTGGAGGGCTTCCAGAACCACACTTTGCCCACCCTAATATAGTGAGATAGGCTGTCCCTTATGAATGACAGGCAATTTAGCAGCCAGTGGTGGAGGGAGTTCTTTGAGGGTGGGGTGGGCAAAGTCCACCCTAGCAGCCATAACCACCCCCAGACTGTTTCTGCAAACACTCCTTTTCCCCATTTCCCTGAATGGCATTTATTTTCTTCTGGCTAGAAAGGATGGATCATCCCCCAGTCATGGCTGGTGGCTTCCGTACCAATGGGGAAGGCAAATCAATTCTGGGTTTGGTCTGAAGTTAGAAAGATCCTTCCAAGATCTCTTCCTCCTTGAGGACAGCAATGTATTCCCTGTCCCTTATCTTAGACAGTTTGAGTTCTCAAAACACCTCTTGGTACGTTCGTTTTTGCCTGATCTGATCTTTTCTTCCCTCACCGATCTATTGTAGCAATGGGCAATAAAACAACTAATCATTTGGTAGGTTGTAATACACAAGCAAACTTCAAAGAGACAATTGCTGCAACCAACAATTAACATGCTGTAACTAACCTCCATCATTGCCCGTACATTGATAACCATACACTGTTTCGATATACATGCAACAGATACGCTTATGATGGGGGCTATGCACCTGGGAAATGTGCAACTTGCAAAGGAAAGGCACACAAGAACATGCTGTCTGGGCAAGTCTCTTCCTGCTGTACCTCCATTATGCAGGAGTGACTTTTTGGCCCTGCATGAGTTGCTTGACTTCCACACGCAGGGGTCCCTAACAGAATTCTGGTCATTATCAGTTCTGGTCATTATTATGCAAATACCCGCATCCCTACTTCATTTGCCAAAGCTGTTTAATTTGCAGCTTGGATCTTAGCTTACTACGGTATGAACTTTGAGATTACTGAGGTGCATTTTTTTTTACTCTTTCCCCCTTGTCTCAAACAATGCACACTTCTGTACACAGAAGAGCAGTGCATGGGTGGGGCGGAGGGGGAGAGGAGGTGAAAATAAAAGTGAAAATAAAAGTAAAAAAAATATATATAATGAAGATGAAACCATTTTGAAGCAGGATGGGAAAATAAAAGAAGTAGAGCCTGTGGTGAGGAACATTGCCCCGGGGACTGGAACAACTTGTTAGACCTTTAAATGCGACACGTCTGAATTTGTTAAAGTATGAATAATTAATCTGGCCCCCCGTGGGTTCTGATCGTCGTGTATTAGCCGCTCATCGCGATCCTGCCGGGAGTGACCCCCCCACCATGCTAATCTGATTAAT
The DNA here is from genome assembly GCA_948474755.1 of Ctenosaura bakeri. Lineage (NCBI taxonomy): Eukaryota > Metazoa > Chordata > Lepidosauria > Squamata > Iguanidae > Ctenosaura > Ctenosaura bakeri. Next base: position 21,780 of record CAOLHI010000165.1, read on the forward strand.
CCTGGCCGCTATATGTCTTTATGTGAACACCATGAAAGCCTCTTCCATTCAGCGAGTGGGCGTCGGATCTGCTGTGCGTAGCAGACAAAAGCTGAGGCTGCTGGCTTCAAAGGGGGTGCAGGACTCTTTTTCTGTCTCCCTACCTCTCCCCCCGTCATTAATCTGGTCTAACGGGAAGCTGGATGGAGATGGAGAACAAGAAGCTTTGAATGGCACGAGGCCTTTGCAACTACTGGCTGCGTGTCTCTTGTGCGCCTTCAAGTTGTTTCCAACTTACAGCAACCCTATCATGGGACTTTCTTGGCAAGATTTGTTGAGAAGGGGTTTGCCTTTGCCTTCCTCTGAGGCTGAGAAGGTGTGACCTGTGCAAGGTCACCTGGGGGTTTCCATGGCTGAACCTTGGTCCCTAAAGTTGTGGTCCAAGGGTCAGATCATTACACCATGCAAGGTTGCTCAGGAACAGTGCTTTTGCAGAACTTTGAACAAAAGTTGTGCAAATATCCACCTGCCTAACAATTGAGGTCTACCGGAGGGGGAGGCTTTCTCTGTGTCCCACCAGTATTGGCATAGCAAATGTGAGGATGTAGGAGTAGATCTCCTTGGCTGTGGTGTACTTTGGTAGGTACAACTCAAGATCCTGAGAAGCCTAGTTGACCAGAGAGCAAGGTCCTGCTAGACCTGTTGGCCAAAGATTCATAGACAAGAGTCTTTGCCTGTTGATGGAAGGACCTAGCCAATCTTGGAAGGGAGTCCCACAAGATGGGGCAGCCATTGAGAAGCCCTATCGTGTCCCCCCACTAATCTGGTCTGTGAAAGTGGTGGGGTTGAAAGAAGGGTCTCTCCTGAGGACCTCAGGGCCAGGGCAGGCTCCTCTGCTTCTACCTGTGTTGTGGACAGTGGGCAGTTCTATCACACCTCCTTTATGTAAACATCAGATAACACCTTTATTACCAATGACCTGGGTGGAGCCTTTGCCACAAGACACCTGTGGATCTATCTTGCGATCAAAGCTCTGTAGAAAGAACACAGCTATCAGAGCTGTTGCAAAGTTTGGCCTCCTTCCCTACCCAGGGAAAAAGAATCTCCCCATCCCCGTCAGCCGTATTAGAGCTGAGCAGGGCCAAGATGTGAACAAGATCTTGTCAGAGGAACAAAGAGACCGAAAACCTGTTTTGTCTGTGAATACAAATGAGTCCTCTGCCTCTTGAATGCACCAGAGCTCTCTGCTCTAGCAGAGAAAATGCACACACACAGAGTTGGGGTGATGTGGGCTGGGGAGGAAAGGGAGCAGCTCACAGAAGTTACATTCCAAGGTTCAGTGGGAAAATATTTGCCCAGCTCATCAGGAGACAAGGCCTGCTAATTATACATGATTAACTGTTGGAGGGTTGCGGTTTCCCCTTCTCTGTCGAAAAGGCAATGAAGCTACACAGCACGGAGTGTGGTGAGGGAAGCTGGCTATTTGAGCTTTGCAGGCCGCTTGGCTTGAGCCCTGATTTCTGGGCAGCCCACGCTTGTGTCTGTTGGAGAGAAAGAACGAGGGGCATCTGCCTGTTTATAGCTCTGTTCTCAACCTTGCTGGAGAGAAGCAGGGAATGTGTTACAGCAATGCTAAGAGAGGAATCAAAGGGACACCCTGTTGCTGAAACAAATGGGGTGATGGTGCTCTATACACACCTGTGCATGTGGGGAGGGACCCAATTTCCTTCCTGATTCCTCTCCAAAATATGCAAGTCCCATTTTGCAAAGGAACCATAGAGCTTCTGGCACACCGTTCATCTGTCTACTCCAGTGCTGCCTGCTCAGACTCGCAAGGGTACCCCAGGTTGCTAAGTGTTTTGGGTTTGGTATTCCCAGCACAGTCATTGCTGGTGGATTCAGGGGCAGAGGGTAATGCTCTGCCTCCACTGTTCCTTCGCTGCCTTCATGTATGCCTTTTGTGTGTGTGTGGGGGGGGGCAAGGAGCTGTCCTCTAGCCCAAGGATGGCATAGTGTGGCTTTTGGGTCACAGGAGGTCCTTGGACCTCACTTTTGTGCCCCCTGCAGCTTCTCACCATTTCCCATCCCCTCAATTTTTTAAAAATGTGCGATTGTGGGGGCAGTTCCCACCCACTACACAGAAAGCCCTCCAAATATGTGAGAACGTACAAAAATACCCCTACCCCACTGCCACCTTGGCCATTTCTGCGTTAGCCTATTATAGTGCTATTATTCCACTTTCAACACCCTATGGAATCCTGGGGTTTGCAAAGGCCCCTCCCTAAACTGCAAGCCCCAGGATTCCATAGGATGTTGAAAGTGGAATGATAGCAGTATAACAGCCCAGCGCAGAAATAGCCCCTGAGGCAGGAAGCCTCATGGATGCTCCCTTCCTAGACAAAGGAAGACAAAGGACCAACAAACTTTTGGAAGCAGGAAGAAGTGATCCCATCAGGCTTGCAGAAAGGTAAAGGCTTGAAAACACAGATCAAAGAAATAAAGAGAGAGAGGAAGCAAAAGGACAAGCCTGGTCTTCAAGGCTCCCTTTCACTTATCTATACAAGCGTTGATGTCTCCTTGCTTCCACCACTTATTGCCTACTGTGATTGCAATGGTAGCAGGTGGTGGTTTCTGTATCCGGAAGGCTGCGAATCCACTCTGAGGTTTGGTCTGAACTTTCACATAGCTGTCTAGTGTTTTCTGCCAAATGTGGTCAGCATTTTGGATAGTTCTTCTATAGTTTGGACTGAAACCCAGAGGGGATTCCCTGTTCTATTGACCTCAGAGCGAGCAGCCGCTGCTGAATTTGATGTCGGAGTGAAGTCTTCTGTCAATGGGCTTTCTTTAAGGAGAGCGTGCTTGTTTAGTGAACAAGGACTCTGGAAGAATCTCTCTGTTTCTCTAGCACTGGAGAAAGCTGCAGCAGAAAGTTCATGGCATTGTATTGGGAAAGATCTCCACATTAAATACTCCACCTGCTGTTTGGTGGTTGCCTTTTCTGGAAACCTCACACTGGGCTCAGAAAGGGATGGAGTCATGAATCAGGAGCAGTTTGCTTGTCAATGTCCACAAGATGCCCACGGTCTTTTTCTTGTTCTCTCTCTTCTTCTTTCTTTTGATGGACCTGGTTGTCCGTGGCCTCCTTGACCCCAAAATGGAGATGATAGAGGAAAAGGTGAGAGGGGTGAAGTGACTGAAGTTCAATGAACCTACTGGGCTTCTATTGATGGTTCTGCTTGTGGACTGCTGTCCTTTCAGGAAGGTTTGGCTAGAAAGACTCTTGACTGGTTGCAAATAAAATCCGCTTAGTTGGGGAACGGATGGGTTGCCTTTATGGCAGAGGAATAAATTATGCATCCCTTTTGCATCTGGGTAATGGTTTTTGCTTCTATCATGCAAAGCCTCACTTTTTTTTCCATGGGCAACAGGAGATGCCAACAACACAGGCCCAGGCCAGGGATGGGCCTCCAGGCATGAGTGAACTACAACTCCCGTCATGCCTCACGATTGTCAGAACTGGTTAGAGTGGATGGGAGCTGGAGTCCAACAACAGCTGGAGGCTGGCTTGGACAGTTGGCCAACCTGGAAATCTGGTCCAGGGTGGATTTCTTAAAGCAGAAGGGGGCGAAGTGCAGCCTGTGGATGGCAGCCGCTGGTTCACTCTGTGCAAGTCACACTCTCTCAACTTCAGAGAAAGGCAAAGGCAAACCCCCTCTGAACAAATGCTCCTGAGAAAACCCTGCAACACATTTACCTTTGGGTTGCCATTAGTTGAAAATAACTTGAAGACACACAGCAACAAACGTAGAGCTGTTCAATCCATTCTTCAGCGGTCAGTCGAAACACAGGTAAATGCAACAGCTGTCGGGATTTAGGATTAGGTTTCTGTTTAAAAGTTTTCAAACTTTTTCAAAGTGTTTTTTCTGTCCAGAAGTGTTTTCTCAGCCTAAATCTTCTGGGTTTGTGTGTTTAGGGTTTGGGGAGGACCGCTGGAGTCCCAGGAGCCACATTTGAATTCCCTCAATGGCTATAGGTGGCCTGTATAGGATGCCCCTACTCCACCCCTGAGGTCATCCTTGCCCAAATCACCCGAAGGCCCCCACCTTGGCCCCGGGCATCTTCCCAGCTCTCGGCTCCACCTTCCCTTTGAGGAATGGGCAAGTTAAGTCAGGCCTGTGTTTGGGCCTTTAATAAGCTGCGATTCACTTGTTGAGCATAATTAGCAATTCAGCTAACGGTCTATAATTCAGGCACGACCCTGATTGCATCCGAATGCTACTTTATTTCTTTGCTGGCGCTTGCATTCTGAACACTAATTATGCTTCTCTGCTTCCTAATTGCTTCCCAGTCTTTTATGCTTGCCTCTTTCCAGTAACATTTATTTTTCATGCATCTCTGTGTGTTTAAAGGTATCGAGCGGGAGGAGGGCAGGCAGGGTGAGGGGGGTTGAGGAGGGAAAGGGGGAGCCCTGGTGGGTCTGCGCAAATGCCAACTTGAAAGGAAAAGCAGGGAGGACTCAAGCTTTGCCCACCCTCCTGGTGCCAATTCCCTGCTCTGCTTCCCAGCACCAGATGCCTTCCAGGAGCGGCTCCTCTTTTCCCTCTGCTTCACTGTCAAGATATGGTTTCTTTATCTGTGCTTGCAAAATTCTACAGGAAGTAGAAGGTCTGATTCCATTTCTCAGTCCTAATTAGAGGAGACCCATTGTATCGGTAGGATTTACTACATTTTGGCTCACCATTCCACAGTTGATTCAATAGGTGCTTTAGATGGAGTCAGTAAGACTATTCAGGTCACAGTCTTAACACATTGCTATCATCACTCCTTCCAACTATCTCAATTTAGCAGAGACAGTTCTGATTAATCCTCTGTCATTCCACTTTCTCAGCTGCTTTTAAAATGTCCCAGTTTCTCTCTTTGCCTCTTGCTTTGTCCTCAGCTTACTTCAGCTGCTGCAAACTGAAGGCAAAGTGCAAAAGTATTTTACACTCCATTAACTCAGCAGATTCTTGACCTTCCCAGTAGGCTCAGGCAAAAGCAAAGAGCGGCAGCCTGTCCTAGTGTGTCTGTTCTTCCTCATTAATAACTTTCTATCATCTTGATCACATTTTGATGTTGCTTGGCATATGTGACCCTGATTACATCTGTGAAATATTGGAAGATATGTGCTGTACGTGCGTGTAAGTTCCCTTACCTGAGATGGTTGTACTTTTTTGCTTGTTGTGCAATGGACAAATTCACGCTGACATAAGGCAGGTTGCATTGGTATAGTATTTCACACGAACCTAAATAATATTGTTAGGGCTAACTAGAGGAGAGCCATTGAATCAGCTGGATTTACCTACATCATGACTCATATTTTGACAATTGATTCAATGGTTCTAAGTCTAGCTGGAATTAATCAAGAGGATTTCAGTCTTGCAGCTACCCATTCTTGGTTGGAATATTATTCTTTGCTCTTCAGAGCCACCTTATCTGCCTTCGGTTGTCCCCCTTGATTCCCTGGGATTGCAGAAACAATCACCGTGCTTTCCCTTGAAACCACTCCAGGTTTTAGTACGAACTTCAAAGGAGCTATCTCTGTCTTCAGAACTGGTTCAGCCCCTTGAATTGGGTCTTTCAAGTTCAGGCCAAAATCCAGAGGGAGTGACCACCATGATTGAGCCGTGAGTCCAAAATGTTGTAACAGCTGGGAGCAGGATGAGCAGGACTTGGTGTTTTTTGGAGCGGAGGCAGTCAAGTTTATTCTTTTTTTTCCTTCCCATTTGCTGCACAGAAGTGAGCATGGACAGATGGCAGAAGATGATTTTCCATTGCATAGCAACAGATTGGAAAAAATAATTATTCTGTGGCGTAAGGGCTGTAACAGCTGTGACCTTCTCTCCCCCAGTTCCTTGAAATTCCAGACTATGGATTCCAGAAGGCAAGGGGAAACTGAATATTTAATACCAAGTGAACTGAAAGGAGAATTGAACACAGTTGTGATCTTGGTAGGGAAAGGACTGCGTATTGATTCTCCTTGATCAGTCTGTAGGTTGCGCTTAACAGGGGACGGAGAGAAAGCGATCATCTGACGGACTGAAAAAATGGCACAAATGATTACATTCTGAGAAGATTCTAATAAATCATGAACCAAGCCTTGCAGTGCTACATAGCAGATGGTTGGGGGCAATGCTCTGGTGGCAGTTTGTTGCTTTGTGCCTTCAAGTTGATTCTGACTTAAGACAACCCGATCTTCGGGGTTTCTTCCGAGGGGCTTGCTCTTCCCCACCTCTGGGACAGAGGGAGTGTGACTTGCCCAAGGCCACCCAGTCATTTTCCATGGCCAAATGGGGATTCAGACTCTGGTCTCTTGGAGTCCTAGTGCAACACTCAAACCAGGTTGGCTCTGATCTTGGTGGGAGGGGTGGATCTGTTCTGAGTTTGAGATCTCTATAGGGGCTCTCCAAGGTGCTGAATAGGATTCTCCAAATAGGTCAACACCCTGGACAGCTCTTTAGGCCAGAAATGTGTTGGTGCAGTTGCCAGCAATTGCATATTTTCGAGGATCACACAGCCGTAACAGCAAAGGCAGGCAGGTAGAGCAAGCTGGTTGGGAACAGCCTGTTTTTCCAAGGCCCTTCCTTCCCTCGCAGCTGCTGAGTCTGCTCTCTCTTTCCTCTTGCTACAACTGCCTGTTGTTGTTATTGTGCACCTTCAAGTTGTTTCTGACTTATGGTGACCCTAAGGCAAATCTATCATGGGGTTTCTGGGGCTAAGGGTGTGTGCCTTGCCCCAGGTCACCCAGTGGGTTTCCATGGCTGTGTGGGGAATCGAACCCTACTTTTCAGGCTCATAGTCCAATGTTCAAACCATTCCATCTTGCTGTCACACACATGGGTAACCCCAAATAGTTCACTGGCGCATTTCTACACTAGACTGTTCTAGTGCTATTATTCCACTTTCAACATCCTATGGAATCCTGAGGTTTGCAGTTTAGAAGCTGCAAAACCCAGGATTCCATAGGATGTTGAGAATAAAATAATAGCGCTATAACAGTCTAGTGCAGAAATGGCCTAGCTCTAGTCTAGGCTAACAAAAGAATTTAGGCCCTAGTTATTGAATTCTGGTAACACAATTCTTAAACCACTGCAATAAACTGGTTCTTCTATACGATTTCATTTTGCTGTCATTCCTTCAACTTGTGGCACCCCTGCCATAGAGTTTTCTTGGTACGATTTGTTCAGAAGGGGTTTCCTACCACTCCCTTCCTGAGAGGCTGAGAGAAAGGGACTTGCCAAAGTTCCTTGGAGGGAGAGGAGAAGCAGCAGCAGCCGCAGTTTCATCCTGCATTGGCCTTGGGGGGAGAGAAAAAGAGGCCGTATCAACTGGACTTAATCTACTCTGTTCTGCTTTGGTTAGACCTCACCTGGAATACTGTGTCTAGTTCTGGGCATGACAGTTCAAGAAGGATATTGACAGGCTGGACTGTTTTGACTGCTTGCAAAGGGAGCTGAGGGGGGAATAAGACACCAAGCCAGCTGTGAGACTTTGCAGGCAATGCACACACGGTCAGTCCCAAGTGACCCTCTGTAAGTCCATCCTGCTCCATGGGTCCTGCTTTTGAATCAATTCTGTCTTCTGACAGCATCCTAGTCTCTGATCTGTTGCATAAGTGGAGGAAGCCTGTAAACACTCTGAAAGCAGTTTCTTTTCCACCTGTGCATTTATGCAGTTACTTCGTTAATCAAGCAGCAAAAGCCCACGATATCAATCGGCATCTCTTTAATTGGGTCATAATCATCTCGCATTAAAGGCCAATGGGTTGACTGATTAATGAGGGCATATAAATGCAATCAATCAATCCATTAATCCATCAATGAAAAATTAATCACTTGACTAAAAAAGTTTTCTTTTTTAAAATGAGGAGCATCTTATTCAATTCTGGCAAAGAGGGGAGTTTTCCTGGTAACTTAAAATGATGGAGAAGGGCCTTATTCCCACGATTCTACTTTGTCTTTTCAGGGACTCACAACAGGCAGAGCTGTGTCTGTGTCTATTCATCACTGAAGCCAATATGCTGCTCTGGGTTTTAGTCTGAATTTTAAGGTGCCCTCCAAGGTGAATTGTTTAAGCCATCCTTTGCACAGTACACAGAGGGAATACTGGGCATTATGCCTAGGCTGGGTATCGTGTGGCCCCTGGGCCTCATTTTGGTGCCCTGGAAACTCTCCACCAGCCCTACATACTCTCCCAAATTCCTTTTCTTTCTTTTTTTAAAGGGTGCAATTTTGGGGGATTTTTTGCTGCCAGATTGCACAGAAAATCCCCCCAACATATGAAAACATGTGAAATAGCAATAGCAATAGCATTTATTTCTCTACCGCTTATCAACTGAGTGTTATCTAAGTGGTTTACAATGTGTTTTAGCTAATTTCCCCCAACAAGCTGGGTACTCATTTTACCGACCTGCGGAAGGATGGAAGGCTGAGTCAACCTGGAGCCCGGCAGGATCAAACTCACAACCTTGTGGTTGCAGTAGTGGCATTTAACCACTGCACCACCAGGGCTCCAGGTGGTAATTTTTCATTGATGGATTAATGGATTGATATCCACTGCCTCCCCAGAAACACACAGAACCTGTAATATGCCCAGCTAGCTTCATTTTCCTCTGCAGTCCCTCTCAAAATGGTGACAGGGAGTGATGTGATAGGACTTACTGGTGCCATTTTGAGAGGAACGACAGAGGAAAAAGGAGGTAGTTGACCTGGAAAATGGAAGGAGGGGAGGTTAGGAGGAAATTGGTGACTGGCACCCCCACAGTTGCCTACCCCTGATGTAAAAGGTATAAGCATCAGTGTACTTTGGAGCTAGACCTGATAGAATTCTGGCCAATGTTTACCCTGATTCAACCGGCTGGTGTTTTCCAGCCTGCTAGGGCTACAGTGAGTCACAATAACTAGAGCCTGGATCTCCTAAGCAGGAAATGGCAGGCTTGCAAATGAAGATGTGGGTGCCATCTGAGGCTGAGGCTTAATTCACTTAGAGGTTAATTGGAAGTAAAACATCTCAACTCCTTTTGCAAATGGCCCAGCCTCCACCTCTGCATTTGGATCCATTTAGCCTCCTGTAGGCAGGTGCGCTAGTGGGAATTTCAATGACTGGGCCCGTCCTCTGTGAAATGTTCCCTCTTTCCACCTGATTGTGAAGGAGAAGGGGATGAAACAGAAAAAGGCAGGTAAAGGACAAAGAAGCCCACCCACGGCAATTAAGGTGCAATGGAAGCGGCCATGAGGAGGGGGACACCCCAGGAAGTCGTGAGTGCCGATTGATCCATTAAGCCTGTGATCTTCAAAAAAATAGCAAAAGGGAGCAAAGACCAATGGTTGGAGTAGGGATGCTTTTTTGCTTCAGAATGGAAATTAGCATTGTAAGCCTGCGCTGCTTTTTACCTTCAAAGACCGACTGAAAGTGTTAAACAGCGACAAACTTCAAGCAGATCTCTGGTAGAATCTGTTCTTTGCAAAGCAGAAAATAAAAGTGTTCTTAGCATAATTATACCGGATTTTGCGGCAGCTTCCTCTTTAGCATGTTCTCTCCTTATGACGGCACATGTGGTTTTCACACTGTGACACTCCGGCAAGATGGATCATTGTTTGGTCTCCTTTTACAGTGGGTCTGGAAGGCTTTATGTCTGCAGGGCGGTTAATCCACCTAATTCTAATTTTCTTTGCTGTGAGTTTGGCTGCAGGGCAGCACTTTTGCACTGCTCCATCATCATCCTCACTGTTTTGGGAGTGGGGGGGTGTTTTTCTTGGTTGCAGCCCTTTTGAGTCTCTTTGGTGAGATTGCTTTACACTTGGCCCCACTGAGTTGAATTAGATTCTCTTTGCTTGGCTCCATAGGGCTGTGGAGATGTATTTTTTTCATTCTTGGATTGCACAGGGATTTTTTTGGCAGTTCATTTTGCAGCCGGCTTGTGCTAGTGCGTGATTACTGATCACCCTTCCCATCTGAGTATTTGGGAGAAAAAGACACATTTAGCCATCCAAAGGAAAGCCCAAAAGACAAAGTGGCTAAGGAAATGTGAAAAGAGCAAATAGAAGAGAGCAAGGCATGAACTGTTTTCAGTGTCTCACTCTCTCTGAGAGGCTAGAAATCTGGGGATTGTAGGAAGATTTCATTGTGGACCAGAATTCTTACTTGGCAGGGTAATATCTTCATTTTGTCCCTGTAGTTACACTCCTAATTTTTAGTCTGAACTTTAGAAGAGCTATCCAATGTACCAAACATATTTGTGCAACATTTTGGACAGTACCTTGAAAGTTCAGACTAAAACCGCCAGCAGAATCACCTAGTGAAATATCTGGCCACCTCCTCCCCCTCCTGACTAATGCAAGTTTGTACTCATGCTGTGTTTCTCCTGAAAAGAGAAGGGCTGATTTTATTCCTCCCGGTATGTATCTGTTGTCACTGCCTCCTTCAGCTGTCTGGGCGGCAAGTAGGCAGCCGGTGACAAGGAGGGGGAGTCGGCCATGCCAGTGGCACGACAGTGATGCAAGTGGAACAGTTTTATTGGGTGGGTAATTGATTTGAGCCCAGCTGCTCACCACGCGGGGGCTTTGACACACCTGCGCAGATCAATTAAAGAGGGGGATCAGCTGAGCCAGTAACTCAGCAGGGGAAATGAGAAAGGGGGGGCAGGCCCTCTTCGTACAGAGGCATCCTTCCCAAATGCACAAATATTAGCTGAGAAATTGGCAGCTCCTTCACAAATATGACAACACAGAAAGAGTGTGTGTGTGTGTGTGTGTGTGTATGAGAGAGGGAGAGGGAGAGTGTAGTGTACAGAAGTGAATCCTGTGAGCCACCCAGATTGTTTTAACTGGGAGGTCTCCCAGAAGTCTGACATCAGAGTAAATGGGGGACACCTAAGCTAGCATCCTCAATAGTAACATGAACACATATGTTAAGTGCAGCTTATGTACTTGTATGCCTCTGTTTGGACGTGCCGTGGGCCAGGAGTCAGCTTCCCCACATGAACAGTAGCCGCAACAGAAGATAAGCAAACACAAGCTAGTTGGGCCGTGAGAGCAGCAGGTTGGGATGAGAGCCAGCTGGCTCCAGCCTTTTTAAGGAAGGCAGAGGGCAGTGGTTCAATGCCAGAAACAACTTGTGTGTTTGCTGGCCCTTGGCTTTGCGTGTGCTACAGATTCCTTGCTTTGCTGTCTGCCACAATTCTCTGACCGACAGACTGTCTAACCTTGCTGCTTGCTGGATTCCTGAACTCCTGGACCAATTTTTTGACTCTGTTTCTGCTCAACCCTAAACAGGCAAGCTCTGCTGAACTGTTTCAGTTTGTCTGATGAAACAACCTTCTGCTAGCTCTGCATGCATTGCCTGGCAATGGGCAGCCAGCGGCTATGACAGGGCAGGACAAAGGAGCTAATTCCTTGCTCTCATGTTCCATCCCAGCTAGCTGACAAACCCTAGAAGTGACCACTCTTGCTGTTGCTTCTTGTCTGGGGTGGGGTAAGTTTAAGGCAATTGAGACAATGAAGATACGGATGCTCTGGGCTCCTGGGGGACGGAAAAGGAGGGTGCACTCCATCTGTGAGTGGACCCTCATTTCTCACCCCTCACCGAATTGAGATCATCTGCTAGTTGAATCTGAATCACTTCCCCCTCCCTCCTCTCTTTCCCTCACAGCAATAGGGACCCCTTTCGGGACTTGACGAGGGGTGGAGGAAAAATGTAGAATTGTGCAGATAAACATATGGAAAGGAATTTTGGGAAAGCTGGCCCAGGGGCAGCAGAAGAAAGAAGTCGACTGAAGAAGGGGAAGATCTGTGGGAGGAGAGAGAAAGAAAATAGATGGAGTGAGAAAGAGTTATTCTTTGGTAAAGGTGCTTCTCTTAAGCTCAACTCCCCGGCTGGCAAAGTTGGTTGGCCAGAGTAGCCTTGCAAAGAATTCCCCATGCAGGGCACTGAGCTGCTGCAGCTTAGGGTCTTTCCGCACCACACTGTTATAGCACTATTATTCCACTTTCAGCCTTCTGTGGAATTCCAGGGCTTGTAGTTTATTGAGGCCAAAGAGCTCTCTGGCTGAGAACTTCTCCTCCCTAAACTGCAAACCCCAGGATTCCACCGGATGTGGAAAGTGGAATCATACTGCTATAACAGTGGAGTGCAGAAAGGCCCTTACACTGTGAGAAAGTGAGCTCTAAGGAAGATGGGGGGGTTCCATTTTCAATGGGGGGAACCCACAGTAATGTGGAAGGAATCTCATTCAACCTGCAGGTGTATTGTTCCTGCAGACCAAACGGCTCGCCTCCAAGAGTGCTTTCTAAATCTGTTTGTTTTTGTAGATAATTAAAGCTCAATTACCTCACAAATAACTCTAACGAAGCAATTAGACTGAGCGAGGGGGAGAAAGGGAGCAGGAGAACTGGGTAACTCTGCTCTTAGCATTTGTAGCAAATCTTTTGTTTGGGCACTGAATTTATTTTTATTTTAAAAGGACAAAAAAAGCCCTGGAAATGAGACCACCTTCTGGGTTTAAATGCCTCGAGGTCCTGGCCAAAATAAATAAAAGACATAAAATATTACCGGCTTGTTTTCCCCTTCGTTGTTAAGCTCCGAAATACAAAATGGGACTTCCATCCCTGATAATGAAACCCTGTGAGACTTTGGAGACTTAAATCCTATGGTTAAGTCCCAGCCGGAACAGGCCCATTAAAATGTAATGATTAAATCAATGGAACTTACGCAAGTGTTGACATACCCCGTTTCCATTCCTTTAACGACTCTGCTCCAGCTCAGACTAGCAATTGCATTTGGTCCAGAGAAAATACATAGTATTTTACTTCATCTGTTTGTTGGCGTGTCTGTTTCACTGATTTATAGCTTGACTTTCTTCCAACCCTGGGACTCAAGCAGGCGCCCAGGAAAGTTTTAAAAACCAGGCACAAATAACCACACAATAAGCTAGGCTTACAGCACAATTAAATGTTTTGCAATGTTAAACCACAATCAAATTCAAGGCAATTTGAAACGCACAATAAAAATAGAATCCCCCATTAAAAGTCCCTTCCTTAAGCAGCCAGCCAGTTACCAAAACCCCACCTGAACAGAACAGACGTTTCCTGTTGCTGGAAGGAGTCTAGCCTAACTTTCCTTGGAAGTGAGTTTCAGACTCTGGGAGCAGTCACTAAGAAGGCTTTGTTTTGTACAAAAAGCATGGAATCACAGAATTAGAAGCAGTCACAAGCACTATCTAGTCCAACTCCTGAATACACAGATAAAGTGCTTGGATGTAAGGTCCTACACTTAGGTAGAAAGAATGGAATACAGAAATATAGGATGGGGGACACGTGGCTGGATAGCAGTACGTGTGAAAGGGATCTAGGAGTCTTCATAGACCACAAGCTGAACATGAGCCAGCAGTGTGATGTGGCAGCCAAGAAAGCCGATACGATTCTCGGCTGCATCAATAGGAGTATGGGGTCTAGATTGAGGGAGGTACTGGTACCACTCTACTCTGCTTTGGTTAGACCTCATCTTGAATACTGTGTCCAATTCTGGGCACCCCAATTCAAGAAGGACATGGTCAAGCTGGAGCAAGTCCAGAGGAGGGCGACCAAAATGGTGAGAGGCCTGGAAGCCATGAAGCCCTATGAGGATAGACTTAGAGAGCTGGGGATGTTTAGTCTGCAGAAGAGAAGGTTAAGAGGGGACATGATAGCCATGTTTAAATATTTGAAGGGATGCCATGTCGAGGAGGGAGAGGGCTTGTTTTCTGCTGCTCCAGAGAGCAGGACAAGGAGCAATGGATTCAAGCTGCAGGAAAGGAGATTCCACCTGAACCTCAGGAAGAACTTCCTGACGGTCAGGGCTGTTTGGCAGTGGACGATGCTGCCTCCAGGGAGTGTAGTGGAGTCTCCTTCCTTGGAGGTTTTTAAGCAGAGGCTGGATGGCCATCTGTTGGGAGTGCTTTGAGGGTGTTCCTGCATGGCAGGGGGTTGGACTGGATGGCCCCTGGGGTCTCTTCCAACTCTACATTTCTATGATTCTATGATTCTATGAGATGCCCATCTAACCTCTGTTTAAGACCTCCAAAGATGGAATGTTCACAGAGTGGAGAGACAGTCTGTTCCACTGTTGATCTTGCTGTCAAAAAGTTCCTACTAGGATTTAGGCTGAATTTCTTTTGCTGGAATTTGAGTCCATTGGCTTTTGTTCTTTGCAACAAATGCAGAACAATTTCACTTAGTGCCACTTTGAGAGCAACACTAAACAAGCCTGTCCCATCTTCTACATGACACCTTTCTAGATATTTGAAGATGGCCAGCGTATCCCAATCTTCTCCTCTCCCTGCCAAATGTAGCCAGCTCCCCAAGTCAATTCTCATAGGGTTTGGCTTCCTGAACTTTTTACCAAACTGGTTCTCTTCCTCCCTCCAACCTGAAAATATCCTCCTTGAATTGTGGTGTCCAGAACTGGACTCAATATTGCAGGTAATATCTGACCAAAGCATCTAAGAATGGTATTTTTAAATTTTTTTTGAAAATTAAATCTAAAACCTTAAAACCATTAAATCAAATCTTGTCACACTCTGAAGCTTAGAACATCACAAATAAATATGAAATTATTACATCTCCAGTAACATTACATACAAATCCAATATCTCTATCCTTTAACATTTACCGACTTCCTTCTCTAAAAGGTTGGGGTGCTTCCTTATTTCTTATTTTGCTTTGGTGTACATTAAGAATAGTATTATTACTTCCCTTGCCTTGGACATTATACTCCTCTTGATGCAGCCTGGAATCGTATTGGCTTCTTTGGCTGCCGCATCGTACTGGGGGTTAGACTTGATGGTCCATGTGGCCTCTTCCAACTTCATGATTCCATGATTCTATGCCCCATGACAAATAATTTGCGGTGTGACTTATACATACGTATGTCACTACCAGGATGCTAGCCTCAGTGTGTAACTTTAACAAATTTTGCATCAGGATTTCTTGCAAACGTAGTCAAGGAGATCTCCTGGGTGAAGTTTTGGGCTGGTGGAACTAAGCAACCATCAGGTCCCGTGTTTGCAGGTCTCTCTCCCACTGCATGCAAAGCCTTATTTTCTTCCCTAGCAGCTGTCTTACGGGATGTGACTGCAATGTTACTGCCCTTGTGTTTGCTTCTGGCATCCCTGGAGTGCCTGCTTCTTTGTCTTGTGACTAATGAATGCACCAAATCAAATTAGAAGAAAGATTAATGGCCCGGAAATCCACTGGGCTGGTAGGACTGATGGAACATTTCATTGAGAGGGTGACGGAGGAACTAATTTACTCCTTTGAGACACGGAAGGATCCTGAGCATCCTAATAGTGAATTGTGCAGACTAAAGTCCAAACTACACTTGCATAACTCACTTTTTTGGTCACTGGAGAGGTAGGAATTCTCTGCTGACATGCAACTGCCAGACTCTTTTCCTTCACAACCCTCCCCTCCTCTGTTGTAGCGCCACCAACAAACTCATTTCTTGGGTGATGGAGAGCAGGGCGGGGGCCGAAAACAGAGAAGCATCCAGTTGTGTTACTATAGCTGGACCAAAAGGAAGGGCATCATCTTCCAGGGTTTCTAGAAGACCTTCTGGAAGTCTTGGAAGATTTCTGTTGTTGTCCATCTAGCTGTAGGAATGTAGCTGGACCCCCTTTTGCCCCACCCTATGTTCTCCACTGGCCAAAATATGGCTATATTGTGTGTGTGTGTGTGTGTGGAGTCGCAGCAGAGATGAATATATTAGTATTTTATTAAGAAACTTTTTAAGAATAAAAATAAATGAAGAAAATAAGGGTAAGATATTCTGGTATTGTGTTGGAAATAATGGTCTTTCATATTGTAAAAAAAATTGTTTCTGGAATAACTATTATCTACTGGATGTGCTAAAAGGTGTGGCTAACCAAATTACAGTGGACACATGGATGAAAAGGCCAGCCCTCAATATTATATGTATATACAACTTGTGGCTCTTCAGATGTTGTTGGATGAGAATCCCTGGAAACTTTGAACACCATATCTAGAAATGCGGAAAGCTGAAGTTCGGCAACGTCTGAAGAGCCACACAATGCCCAATGTAAAAATATAATGGCCATCAGTGAGCAGTTTGTTAATGTGAGAAGTTCACTGTTTTTGTTGTGAATCTCTTGCAAGACCTTATGGATTGAAACATAGGACATAAAATTTCATTAAAAAAAACCCTGCCCTCCTAAGTGGTCCCAGACAGATCCGGTCTAGAGGTCAGTCAGTAGATGCTCCCCTGTCTCTGATCTTTTCCCTTCAAAGCACTTTGGCAAACACTGGCCAAGATCCTGCACTGTCAGTAGGGAACCTAACATTCTGTGGGTGATATCCCATTGGTTGCATTCGTAAGTGCAAGTCCAAAGTATATCTGTATGCCTTTTTGTGGTGTGTGTGTGTGTGTGTGTGTGGAATAGGTTAGTGTGCTCTTCCTCCCCCCACAACAACCAACCCCACCAAGACTTGCAGTTTGTCTGTGAAAACTCCCCTTCCATGGCCATCCAGTGGCTGATGGAGAGCGGAGGGGATCACAGAAGTGTCTGTAGAATGATGAGATTCAATAAGCTCTCTAGAGGACCTTGGCAGATCTTGGTAAATGGAGCCATCAATCTGCATCTAGCTATGGGACATCCCCAGTTCTTCTCTGTCCTCCATCAGCTCCTGCATGGCCATGGAGTGGGGGCTAGCACAGCAAAATGTATGAATCTTTGGAATAGGGAGAAGGGAGATCTAGCAGGGTGATAGCAGAGTGTGGTGAAGGGCCTGAGTGTTGGACTAGGACTCTGGGAGAATGCTCAGAGCCACCTCATTCTGTCTACCTTCCCTTGCTGCTACTATTGTTGTTGCGGCTGCTTTGTGACACTGGAAAATGCGCATCAAAACATTTCTGGCCTGAAGGAGCTATCCAAGGTTCTGAGCTGCTTTGGAGGATCACATCCAGCACCTTGGATAGCTCTTATAGACTTCTAAGCCATTTCTGCACTACACTGTTATAGTGCTATTATTCCACTTTCAATCTCCTATGGAATCCTGGGGTTTGCAGTTCAGGGAGGGGGCATTTAGAATTCTCAGCCAGGGAGCTCTTTGGCCTCAGGAAACTACTAACCCCAGAATTCTCCCAAGGTTGTTGAAAGTGGAGTAATAGCACTGTAATAGTGTAGTGCGGAAATGGCCTCAGAACAGATTCATTGATCCCTCTGAGATCACAGTACAGTGTAATGGTTTTAGTGTTTGAGGAAGATCTAGGAGAATGAATTTTGAATCCCCAGTCAGCCATTCAAACCCACCAGGTGACCTTGGGCTAGTCCTACTCTTTCACCCGCCGAGGAAGACAATAATAATAAATCTTGCCAAAGAAAATCTTAAGAGAGGGTCACCCCAGGTCGGAGTTGACTTCAAGGCACAAAAGAACAATAACAACAAATCTCCTCTGCAGATAAACTCCTAAGCCACCCAGCTGGGTCTAATTCTCCAGCCACTCAGAGAAGCTTTTTAACAAATTCAGTTACACACAAGTCTCCAGAGAGAACCACTGAAGAGGGTGACAGCTAAGCCCCTGATCTTGACAACAGCTATTCACCCATCACCTGCCTTTGACAGCTTCAGCAGCTTTCTCTCCACAGGGAGAGAGATAAAGCATGGAGCAAGTGTCAATGGAAGAGATCTACTTCTACGCCATGCTGAGAGGCAGGACTTTTGTTTTTTGAAGGCCAGGCCTGCAATTTGATCTCTTCCAGGCCAACCAAAATGCCCCTTCCCATTCTGCTAGTTTGTTGGCAATGGGGAGGTAGTGTTCATCTTTAATAAGCATATGCTACTTTTTTTTTAAAAAAAAATCATTAAATTATGGGCTGTTTTTGGACCCAGTAAGAATCTCAAGGTATTGACAGTTAGGGTCAGTAAGAGGGCTGTATGAACTGACTAATTTATCAATTTTTATTAAAATATTTATATCCCACCCTAGCTCACAAATGTCAAGATCCTGCATGGAGCTTGCACAGTGGAAATCTACACTCATTTAGTTACACGGCGGTTGTGCTCCACCACCTTTTTTGCTGCATACCAACACTGTGCACCTATGTAAGTGCCCTTACACACAATGTTGCACTTTTTTTGGCTATAGTGCAAAGGATGTATTCAGTCCATGGCCGTATGAAGGGAGTTCCACAAGTGTGACCATTTCACAGAGACCTAAATCCTCACAATTAGAAGAGAGCCATTGAATCAGTTGGATTTACCTATCTGTTAACTCACCATTCAATAGTTGACTGAAAGGGTCTACCTTATTGGGATCAAACCCCAGGATTCCATCCATACAGTTATGCATTCCTGTATGGACTCTTTGTCCTTGCGTTCAACGTCCCACTTGTTTCCCTGGAATTGCAGAGGCAGCTGTTGTGTTTTATTCCCAACTGCACAATGGGACAAGTATCAGGCACATTGGCAGGGATGCCATTGGTCGTGCAATAGTGATATTTATCCATGAGGATGGTGCAGGACAACTACCAGGTAGCTATGTGTCAGGATGTATAGCTCCTGTCATAATGTATTTGCTGGATGTGTATTATGTGTATGCCAATATAAGGGAAAGGGTATGCCATCTCCACACTACACTGTTATAGTGCTATTATTCCACTTTCAACATCCTATGGAATCCTGGGATTTGTAACTGGTTGACGCCAAAGTGCTCTCTGGATGAGAATTCTAAAGGCCCTTCCCTCACCTGCAAACCCCAGGATTCCATGGATGTTGAACGTGGAATAATAATAGCACTATTAACAGTGTAGTGCAGAAATGGCTGTAGACTTTAGTTAGGGCACTGCAAAGTATCAAAAACCAGTTGTTGATTGCAACTTCTCTCTGTTTAAAGCTTGTACGTGCATTCAAAAATATCAGATGGCTAATTACTTTTCCCCTCAATGTTATTATGTACCCAGGAGAGGGGGAGAAGATCAGAGAAGGGGGAAATGAAATCCTCAAAAGGTGTTGTGAGAACTGGAAATGCTCAGAGATAAACAACAGGAAACATGTTCTTGTTTCAAGGATGAAAAAGTGGTAAACAACTGGGAGACTGGGAATTATCTAACCTTGTGGGGTGATGTCTAATTGAGGATCCTCTCCAATCACAGTTTTGCATTCCTAAATTTGTATGGGAAGGTATAAAACCTATGACCTGCCTGTATTCTTTAGTCTCAGCAACTTCAGGACAAGCGTGCAGTGTTCCTTGCTCATCACAAATAAACACTGCTGTATTCTTTGGAGCAGAGTTTGTGCATTGTGAGTTATGCTGTAGGATCTTGGCCATTTAATAAATAAACATGTGGACACCAAGTTTCACATTTCTGGATCCTGTGGAAACTTGATCTCCATTTTGATGTCTCCAGGAGCGAATGACAGAGGACTGCATAAAAATGTTGGTATCCGCTGTGGCACGTCAGTTGACTTGTCAACTTCCAGCTCCGTCTGCTCCGCTCCCCAGCCTACCCGGGTCTCTATAGCAACTGTTTTCTCCAGTTTTTCTTCCACATGGTGCACAGAGAACTCAATAGATAGAGGGAGAAAAATAGACAGTCTGTACTCAATATCCCTTGGAGAATAAGCTCTGATGCGTGCGGCTGTCTCTTGGTTCTTCCAGTCTTGAAGCTGATCTTGCTAAAATATAACAGCATTGCGAAGGTCAGACGGTCTTAAATGATCTGGACTGTTGAGAGCAATTTTCATTTCAGGAAGGTAGAATTGTGTGGATCACACAGGGCTGGCTGTACAATTAGGCTGGGCGAGATGGCAAATTTGGAAACAGTACCAAAAGGTGGCAAGTAAATTGATTCGGCCAGATTCTTTTCATGCATTATGCCAGTGACTGGACATTTTCCATAGTCAGACAGAGCTGGCAAGGGAAAGCAGGCAAAACCTGCTGGCTCTGGGTGGCATATGCCCTTTCTTCACAGTCACAGTGCCCCTTTTCCCTCTGTGGTAACTGCCACACTGGGGTGATTACTCTGCCATAGTGCACCAAGGGGATTCTGGCATCACTGGGTCATTACTGTAGTTTTTTTGGGATGCTGGCATTACTGTGTCATTATTGTAATTTTCCCCCCTTTAACAATTGCATTTTAGAAGTCTATAGGAGCTATCCAAGGTGCTGGACATGCTCCTCCCAAGCAATCCAGAATCTTGGATAGCTCCTTCAGGTCAGAATTGCTTTGGGGCCCTATCTAGCAGTTGCACATTTCCCAGGGAGTGGGCAGAGTGCCTGAAGGATTGTATTTTTTTGGGGGGGGGGATTACAACTCTCCATACCTTGTAGTTGAGATGCTTTTCAAAAGAAAAGGCAACGGTTCTAATTTCAGTATTATTCCCCACAGGCATAAATGGGAACAATGATTTGCCCCTCCACCTTAGGCAGCAAAATAACTTGGGTTGGGCTGGGTGCCAGATGGATTTAGAGAATTAATGACAGTGATATCTTCCTCAATGTGGTGATGGTCTGATGACACAGTACATTTTTATCTTCTCCGGTGGGGTTGTACCTTGAGACATCAAGAGGGCCTGCTCTCTGGTCTCAGGTTCTCTGAAAACTCAGGGAATGGGTTGATGCTGAGCTGACAAACCTAGTTTAGTGTTTCAGTTTAATGGCTGGAATCCTGTTATTGGCATTGTTGTTACTGTTATTTGCCATCATGTTGACTTTGACTTATGGTGACCCTATGAGTGAAAGACTTCCAGGATCTCTGGTCATTGACAATCCTGCTCAGATCTTGCAAATTCAGGGCAGCCAGGACTTCCTTGATGGACTCGATCCACTTGTATGGAGATCTCCCTCTTTTCTTACTGCCTTCTGCTTTACTAAGCATTATTGTCTTTTCCAAGGAGTCATGTGGTCCCCTGATATGCCTAACAATAGCCTCAGTTTAGTCATCTTGGCTTCTAGTGAGAGGCCAGGTATCATCTACTCTAGGAGCCATTAATTTGGCTTTTTTTTAGCAGTTGGTGGCATCTGTTGGCCTCTTTTCCAGTGTTACACCATCTTATGCCAACAAGCACTACTCATGTGAAATATCATGGTTGTAGGTGTACACTTGTGTGACCATGTGTAGGTCATGTTCTAGAGAGGGTGCAAAGAACCATTCCTCATTCAAAAAAATCAGCATGGGCACTTGGGGATTCTGGGAGTTGCAGTCCAAGGAAATAGTGGTTCTGTGGGGCCTTACCCATTATCTTTGTCTCTTTTGCTAGCGAAAGAGAACCAGGAAAAGATGTTGGCCTTGCTTGGTCTGAACGCTAGTATTTACCAAGCTCACACTCCTAAGCCTGAGATCCCTCTCAGGCATGTAACACAACAGTGTCCCACCTCTGAATGTGTTTGTTCCTCATACGCCTCTTCTGTGCTTACCAGGATTTCAGCCTTTGAAGCTTTGTATTAAATGAAATTGATTTCCTTTGAGCAGGGAGGAAGGAGCCAATTTTTATTTAAGGTCAATTTTGCAGGAGGGAAAATATCCTTTGGCATTCTCTTGGTGTCTTTCGTTGATCCCAAAGGAGCCATGTATTCAACAAAGATCAGCTGAAAGATTTTTAGTGGCAGGAGTTAGAGGTGCTTTGGTCCTGGATGGTTGGGGGGGTGCTGCAAAATTGGGGCCCGGGGGCCACGTATAGCTCACACGCAGCACTCTCTTCAGACCTGATGGATAGGATCTTTAACCAGTGGTGGATGCTGTCTGAGTTGTCTTTGTAAAGAAAGTTAGGGTTAAGAGTGCCA
Organism: Ctenosaura bakeri; assembly: GCA_948474755.1. Lineage (NCBI taxonomy): Eukaryota > Metazoa > Chordata > Lepidosauria > Squamata > Iguanidae > Ctenosaura > Ctenosaura bakeri. Next base: position 43,572 of record CAOLHI010000165.1, read on the forward strand.
GGTCAGAACTGTCCTAGGCACTGAGATTTCAGCAACCAAACCTGAGACCCACAAATGACACCCCTTGTGGTGTCACAGAAGGTGGCCCCAGGTGTCACAAAGGTGTTACAAGGGACAATCCTTGCTTGAGTCATTAGGCTGATAAATGAGCATCAAGCCATAGTTGAACAGGACATATGCCATTGAAAGAAAAAGCCTCAAGCTTAACAGATGAGAAGGATTCTCTCTCTCTCTCACACACACACACATACACACACACACACTTTGTGTGCCTTCAAGTTGTTTCCAACTTATGGTGAGATCAAAAGTGCAGCTATTGTGGTGAGATTTCTTCAGAGGGGGTTTGCCTGTTCCTTCCTCTGAGGCTGAGAGAGTGTGACTTGCCCAAGGTCACCCAGGGGGTTTCCATGGCTAACCAGAGATTCAAACCCTGAACTCCAGAACTGTAGTCCAATGTTCAGATCACTGCACCAAACTGGCTCTCAACATACAGATAAACACACACACACACACACGCACACAGCTTTTTCAAGGCACTCGAAGACTCCTCTCCCTTGCTGCAAGGACCTGAAATGAAGGTCCAACACCTGAGATCTGGGAACCCTGATTATGAGAGGTTTGTATTGCATTCCGAGCTGCCAGGAGATTGAAAAGGAACTCAGAGAGGAATGTGCCGAAGTTCCGCAAAGACATGTGAATGACAGATGGTGTTTTGGGCTGCTCACACGGGCTGTGTTGTCTAGCTGGCCTCTGCGTGGGCGTAGGGAGGGTTGGGTTAGTGCCCCAAGGAGATCAACTCCCTGAACAGGGTGCTCCCATGCCCCGCTCTCAAGACCTAGATGTCAGAAGGCGGGGAGAAGGGGCAAAAGCCGTTAGTCTCTTGGAGGCAGCCATTTGAATTGCATCTGTCAGCTCAAAATTGAGGAGCACGGAGCATCGTCAACATAATTTTCATGTAGGTTTATGCATTCAGTTTTCGAAGTGATAGATGAGGCCAAGGTGAAATTGTTTAACTGCCTTTCAGGAATATTTTGGGTAGGTCTGAAATCTGGTGTGTCTTCTCCCAGTCAAAGCATCTTTGGGAAGCACATGTTGATGCTTTGTCAAATTTTACATCTGAGGATTGGACTGTAGGACTGGCCCCAAATATTTTGGCTCCTGTGGGAAAAGGAACAATGAAATTGCAGCACTTGGGTTTTGAAATGAGCTCTATAGGAAGTCAGGCTGGGTCCATCTCTCCTGAGCTGAGAGCACAGGCAGTTGGAACATGGAGGTTGGGAGTCTCACCAGTGACTAAAACCAGGGACAATGGAGTCATGCAAGGCTGTTGCTACCCTGTGTGGTTTGGGAGTTTCCTGGAAACAATTGCAGGCCACTGTTGGAAGCAGAATTCTAGGTCAGGTCTGATTCCTCAGGGCCACTTTTGGGATTGTGGCCAAAGAGGAGGCCTTTGAGGGGCTTGCTGAAGCCGTGGTTGTCCTCAGTCTGGCAGCCCGCCAAGGTTCCTCAGCTACCTAATTAGCTAGATAACAACAGCTCCACAAAACAGCCTCAGGGCTGAAGTAAACTCTCAATAAGACACAACAACAGTCCAGAAAGGGAATAGTCCAAAAGCCGGTAATCTGAGTGAAGTGTTGAGGTCCAAGGTCCAAAGCACACAGGTAGAGAATGCAAGAATCACCACAGCTGTCACCACCAATAGCGTCAGTAGTTTCCAGCAACCTTCTGTTGTTGAGGCCTCCAATTATATAGCCTCAGCATCCTGGCCAGCTGTGTCCTAATTAACAAGCCCTTCCCATATAAGCACTGCCTGAGGCCTGGGCTCTCCCTTTACCTGTTGCACTGGCTGCCCTAAGGACTGCCTTTTCATGTTTCTGGGATGCAGCTGCTGGGAAGGGACCTGTCTGGGTCCCAGGAGTCTGGGTCCTGGGGCAAGGGCATGAAGGTGGTGGCAAGTGGCTCCCCTTTCAGTGAGGCAATAAATCCTCTCTGTCTTTGAAGGAGCTCTCCATGGTGCTGAACTCTCCTCCCCAAATAAATCCAGTACCTTGGATAGCTCTAAAGTAGCTTCCTAGCTCCCATTAACGTGGAAGCCACCAGCTGCCGCTGCTTTGCCGATCTTTCTTTTGCACTAGCTCAGCAAATGTCACTGTTATGGGGAGAGTATGCAGGGAAACATCTGCATCTCCCCCAAGCGATGCTGAGTTTGATCTCTTGCATTGGTGTGCTGGTGTAGAAAGATCTTCCTTGAGGATTCTGAGAGCCATGGAGAATGTGGGGGCTACACGGTGTGGGACGTGCACTGTGGTGGCAGTGAAGGGGGCTGGATGTGCAGCTGACAACTTCCTTTTATCACCCCCGTTAAATGACTGTTTCACTAACCGATGTTTAATTATCTCTCAGAGGCTTGTTAATGGAATCTCGGTGGCCTTCGGTTGCTTGCAATTCAAAGGCTTCCAAACCCACACGTGGCATCAGATCATTACTGCAACTTGTGTGAGGTATTAAAAAAAATTCCAGCTGCCTTGCTTTTTTGCTGTTGCTGCTGTCACAAAAAATGGCTGTTTGGAGGGGCCTGGATGTAACTAGCAATTACTAGAGTTGCCTGGAGTTTTGTTTTCTTTGGTTTTTCTTGAGGGCAGATGAGAGAGATCTGCAGGGAGGGCCAACAAAGGGAAGAAGCACACGGTAATCTGGAAGTCACTCCCACACTTGGCAAGTTCAATTATTTAGCCTTTAAAGAAAAGCATACTTTTGACATTTCATGGAAGAACGCTGGGACACTGAAGTATTGCTTAACTCCCTTCTCCTGCTAACAAAACCCAGCTGATCCTTCCACTCTTGTTTCTGTGATCATAAGCTGCCAAAATCTTGCCTCTTTCCACTTGCTCTGCATAAGGCGGCCAAGTTTTCTCCACTCCTTGCTCTTGGGCTCTGAAGAGTGGTTTGATCGGCACACGGCAGGGATGGGCAAAGTTTGCCCCCAGGGCTATATGTGGCTGTGAAGTTGCGAATTTTGCAGCCTCAGCCCTCTGGACCCCTCAGACTGGCCTTTACCTGGCCACAAAAGATAAGAAAAGGGGACTGTGACAGAATTTTATCCTGACTGGTCCCATAGTTCCAACCCTTGGGATCCAATCACTGAACTTTAGGCTTCAGAATTCATCTCTGCAACTGGTCCTTGGGGCTCCAGGTGGCTGCTTTTTGGGCACACAGTTGTGTTGTTCAGTGGGTTTGGTGTGGGGAAGCAGACCCCATTCTCCCTTTCGGCTCTTCGGTGGAAACGGTCAGACTCAGTTGTGGAAAATAAAGCTGGTAAACATTTATTATGCAACAATTTAGTTAAACATGAACTCCCTTAACTCTTTCCCCAATCCTAGCTCCAAAAAACCTGTTCAGATCTTATAAATTCCTCTCTTCCTAACTGGCTTTCCCTCTGTCTCTGACTGGCCTGACTCTGCTTCACCCTGCATCTCTCCCCCTCTTTAATTGGGAAGCCTCTAGAGCCATTTCCATTGTTATAGGGCTATTATTTCACTTTCAACATCCTGCGGAATTCTGGGGTTTGCAGTTTCCTGAGGCCAAAGAGCTCTCTGGCTGAGACCCCTCTCTAAACTGCAAACCATGGGATTGCACAGGATGTTGAAAGTAGAATAATAGCACTGTAACAGTGTAGTGTGGAAAGCCCCAAGTTATGAGAGTTCCCCCACAGCCCGTCCTTCACAGCATTTCAAAGGCTGTGAGTGGCTGGCTCTAACCAGTCTTGCCTAGCCTCTCTTTTCACAGGGACAAATTCTCTCTCCTGGACCAAGACCCCAGGAGTAGCATTTTGCTCATAGAACAGGTTGTAGGGTCCCCTTGCACCGTTTCAGGACTCTTAACCCTTGGGCTGGCATCCAGTTGGTTTTTTGTGCATCTGTAAGTTCCCTTATGCCTCTCGTTGTGCTTGTGGGGCCATGGCATGTTGTCCATATTCATTTCACAGGGACCTCAGTTTAGTCCTGCAAGTGTAACTAATTCACAGGCAATTGTGTATTCTTGGATGGCGCGTGGCTACTCAATACTAGTCGTAGCGCTTGATTCACCAGGACAGCAGAAACAAAAAGCACATTTTCCGATTATGCAATCCATTGCTTGGTGTCAGTATTCAGCAGAAAATTGGTCTAGTGCCACCATTACTTAACTACGCTGAGCATAGATCTACACTAGGTAAGCATTCCTGGCTTCTTCTTCTTTTTTTTCAAAGCAGAAGTGGACTTGTGACCATAATTTTTTTTAAAAAAACAACAGCTCAGCCTAAATGCAGCAGTGAGGAAACATCAAAGAAAAAAAAAAATAGAGACCTGATCTGGGATATTTCCAGTGCTTGGAAAAGTTACCTTGGGGACTATAGTTTCTAGAATCCGCTAACCAACATGGCCACGGACTGTGCCTTGCCCTGCCCAGAGGTGTCTGTCTGCTGGTGCCAGGAGAGGTCAGATCTCCGGTGAGTCCAGTTTCAACAGTCACCTTTGGTATGAGATGCATCCCAGCAAGCTCCTGTTTCTGCTTGGGAAGAGACATCCTTGTGGCCAGTGTGACGAAGAAGTGTAAGACAGGAAGAATGTCATGAAGAAAGGCCAGGAATACCAGCTTTGCCCTCTACGGGATGCTATGAGGAGGACCTTACCTGCACATGCAAGGAGCACCATGTTCCTCTAGGGAGCAGCACGGTGCAAACTCTGAAGGCATCCATTTCTTGTACAAGAGAATACCTGAGCACTGGAATGCAACGGCTGGTCCCTTTTCACTCCCTTGCTCCCTCCATTTTGCCCCTTCTCCTCTGAAGTTCCTTCTCATAAGCTAAAATGCTGTCAAAATTGCTGTCTTTGTGAGTTGGTTCCTCTCCTGGGGGGATTCCTCTTCCTCCAGCCTCCTTTGGATCGTTTGACTCCTCTGCTGATGTAACAGTAATTTCTTTGTTTGCATTTTTGACTGAGTCACTCAGCCAAGGCACTTTGCAGACATTAATTGGGCCTCATGATACTCCACTTGGGGAGGCCAGGTAAAGAGGGTGGATGTGACATGGGAAAGCAATCTTCTCAAAGATTCTTCTGAGAAGTTTGCAAGAGAAGACCAGCAGCACTGGGAACAGTAGTAGGAGCTGCAGTGTCCAGAAATTTTGTTGATTCGTTGGACTGCACCCTCCTCTTTGCACTCGAGATGCAATCTTGATCTGAAGCAAGGAGAACCTCATCCTTGTCATCATCCTTGTTGTCATCATCATCCAAAAGCTTCCCCTTTGCAATGCACAGACAACTGCATGTTGGTGGTTCTGTTCCTCCCAGTGGTGAGTGATGTTCCTTAGGGCTAGCAGAGCAGATAATGGAACTGCCCCATGGCTTAGTCATGCCAGTGTATGTCATCAAAGGATATACTCAAGGGCAGGCCTTTCTTTATAACGGCTTTATGATGCCCAGTCTTGGATGTAGAATTCAGAACTTGGAAACCACTGGCTGAAATCCTGCATCGTGCACATGGAGCATAAATTTCCTTGGGCACAGTTCCACTCCTCTTTCCTCATTGTCAGCTTCCAAGTACTGGAGGGTGCTGGGAGAGCCCTTAAATGGCTAGAAAAAGGTGACAGTGGTAGCACTGTCCCATTTCCACTGCACTTCTCTAAAGAGAGAGGAAGCAGAACATATTTATGAAATCATTTCTCATTTCTCTTCCTCTGCCCAAAAAACTGCAGTGGAGATAGTGGGATGTCTCTGCTGCTTTGTCTCCTACATCCCTCCAGCTCCCTCATCAGTTCAATGGCCATAGCAGCAAGCCATTGGGCTTTACAGTTGGCTGGCAGGTAGTTCTGAACAGAGCATTAGAGGCTAGTGAATGTTGGAAATGCAACCGTGCTCAAACTTAAAGAGTGAAAGTTGCCTTAGGAAGAGCAGCAGTGATGGGGTTAAGTATCTGGGCTCTGAGGGAGAGAAGAGCAGCCAGATACAGCTCCATTGTGACTTGGCCCTGGCAGCTGGTAAGAGGTTCTCCCTCCATGTTCCAACTGCCATTGCTCTGGCCTCTGGGGGAGGAAACAGCCAGGCACAGCTCCATCGTGCCTTGGAGACAACGTCTGGTGAGAGGCCCTCTCTCTATGTTCCAGTTGCCTTTGCTCTGGTCTCTGAGGGAGAGAAGAGCAGCCAGCATCTGCTGGACTTCATCAACTCCCTTACTGCCCTCTCCTTTCTCTGTATGTCCTGTCTTATTCAGATTATAAATCGGAGAACAGGGAATTGTCAAATTGTTAATGATTTGGAAGCCACTCCTTTGGATGGAGAGTGGGGTATAAAAACTCCAAATTAAGAAATAACTAGTTTTGAGACCCAGAGCCTCTTCATCTCTTATCTACCTATCCTAGCCTTTCTGAGATGTAAACTGATTCTCTTAATGATCTTTCCTTCTCTTCTCTTCCTGTCTCTGCATTCTCTCACTTCTCCTGTTTAATCCAGAGTCAGCTTTGCACCCTCAGAGAGCATCCCTATCTTTAGTGGAGTTCTTCCAAAACAGCCTGTGGTGCCTTTAATCAGAATTGCTACCCTCTGCATGCATGCACACACTCCGCCAGGGCATAGCTCATTGTGCCTCATCCAAAACAAGACATACCTGTGCATAACATCAAGCTACATAAAGGCACGGTCAGTGTCAAGGTTCTTACTGTTATTAGGTCAGTGCAACTCCCCAAATGCCCCGTCAGCTTGGCCAGTGGTTGTGTTGAACTGAGGGATTCTGGGAGCTGTAGTCCAAACAGTGACATTAGCATGCTCAGGTTCCAAAGTCACCTATGCTCCATGCCCCTGTACCACCTGCCACACCTTGGAAGAATAAAACCCCCACAGGTGAAGGAAGAAACAGAGGAAGGTGGTGGTGAGTGAGCTCCATGCTGGCTGTGGAATGTGCCAACCTGTTCTCAGCCAGAGCGTAATTGTCTCAGAAACGCTTGAAATCTCCACTTAATAAGCCAGCGATCTGCCAAAGTAATTAGTATTTACATGTTAGCCTGGTGTATTCCATGAATAGTTAATGGGCCGGGTGCCCATCAAGAGACCCCCTCGGTGCCTCCGCCGCGCTGACACAAACATATGAATATTCATGGTGAGGGAGCTGGAAGGCTTTGAGAGGAGACAAGGATTGACAGGTGTCAGTCTTTCACTCTGCCGGGGCAACGTGTCTGGGAAGCTGGAGGTTGCCCAGGGCCTGCCTTTCTTTGCTGGGTGCTTTGGAGTTGACATAGAAATCACTACCTGTCATGAGAGAGTAAAGACAGATGATCACAGGGGTGCAAATGGTGAATGCTACTGGCTTCTGCGCCAGTGGGATGATGGTGAACCAACTCTGGGTTTTAGTCTGAACTTTAAAGGGGTTATCCAAGTTACTATTTGGGGAAGGAATAGAATCCAGGACCTTGGACGTCTCCTTTAAAGTGCATACTAAAACCTGGAGTGGATTCAATGCCGCAGCAATGGCAGAGCCACCTGTCTCTCATCTGAGCTGGATCTGGACTCTTCAGAACCTCCGTACCTTTTCCAGATGTCAAGAATGGACCTCGGATACTGTGCCAGTTCCAGCGCCATGGAGTCTTAGGGTCCTTTCACATGACACAGTTAACAGCACCACGACTCCACTTTCCTCACCGAGAGTTCCATCCTAAGGAAGTCTGAGATTTGCAGTTTAGAGAGAGAAGTATTTAGAATTCTCAGCCAGAGTCCTCTGGTGCCTCACCCACTGATATACCCCAGGGTTCCATAGGATGCAGCCAGGGCAGTTAAAGTGGAATCATACTGCTATCACTATGCAGTGTGAAAGGGCCCCTAGAAAAGATGGACACAGAGTAGTGGCTTCTGGATCCTCCTCCATGCAAATAGAAAATGATTCAGCCAGGCTCCTTGGTTGTGTTTGCAGGAGGCCACACACACACAGACACACATAAATGCCCAACCCTTGCCTCCCTCTTCTGCTACCCTTGCCTGGGCACCAAAGTAGTAATGTAAACAAAAGAGTGCTTCTAGGCATGCACAGAGTGCATGATCATTCAGCCTCAAATATTGCTCAGAATTGGCCAAAATTCTGGAAACATACCCACCGAGAAAAAGACTCCTCCCTCCTTCAGCTTTGCCCCTCCGGAAAAGTCTGGTGTGCAGCTCATGGGAAGCTGCATAAAGATCTGGCCACTGGGTAAAAGGAGAGGTATGTGGGATATGAAGCCCCGCATCTCTCTGCCAACCTGCTCTTCTGAAACCTAACAACCTCAAGGAAATAAATGGGAAATTACAGGCCTATCGACTGCTCTGGAGATGTACGAGACAGCTCCTTTATTAAGCCCCAAGCTGGCTGTCGGATTCCTCTGCCATGCGCTCGGGGAACACGCCGCTGTCCTCGCAAACCTGGCTGTGGCTCAGCAAGATGTGCTCCTGCCCCCCTTCCTCACGGGAGTGGGAAGGGCCGTCCATTGATTTTTTTTCCTCCCACGCTGTTTTTATTGGACATTGATGATCTGAGCCACAGGAAAACTGGTTGTTTACTGTTGCGGGGGACTGTTTCCTCTCCTCCTCCGCTCTCCCGCCTGGACGTAGGAAGCTGAGAAGTGCCAGGTGCTTTGGCCCAAGAGGTGGGCAGGGATTATGACTTCATCCACTGCCCCTTAGAGCCCAGGTAGTGTTGTGGTTTGGGCACTGCACTAGGTGTCCTTGGAGACCAGGGTTCGAATTCCTGCTCAATCACACCAGCCCACTGGGTGGTCTTGAGGAAGCCCCGCTCTCTCAGCTTCAGAAGAAGGAAACAATGGCAAACTTGGGGCTTTTCCACCCTACACTGTTGTAGTGCTATTATTCCACTTTCAGCATCTTGTGGAATTCTGGGATTTGTAGTTTACGGAGATCAAAGAGCTGAGAATCCTCAATGCCCCTCCCTCAACTGCAAACCCCAGGATATCCATACAATGTTGGAAGTGGAATAAGAGCTCTATAACGGTATAATGCGGAAATAGTCTTAATCAGAGGGCCTTATCATGCTATTACAATGCTTTTATTCCACTTTAACTGTCATTGCAACCTCCTGTTGAGTTCTGGGGTTTGTAGTTTCCTGAGGCCAAAGAGTTCTCTGGCTGAGAATTCCAAAGGCCCCTCCCGAAACTGCAAACCCCAGGATCCCATTGGAGGTTGAAAGTGGAATAATAGCACTATAACGGTCTAGTGCAGAAATGGCCTGGAAGTCTGCTATCCAAGGTGCTGGACGTGATCCTCCAAAGCAGCTCAGAACCTTGGATAGCTCCTTCAGGCCAGAAATGTTTTGATGCGCATTTTCCAGTGTCACAAAGCAGCCGCAACAATAATAGTAGCAGCAAGGGAAGGTAGACAGAATGAGGTGGCTCTGAGCATTCTCCCAGAGTCCTAGTCCAACACTCAGGCCCTTCACCACACTCTGCTATCACCCAGCTAGATCTCCCTTCTCCCTATTCCAAAGATTCATACATTTTGCTGTGCTAGCCCCCACTCCATGGCCATGCAGGAGCTGATGGAGGACAGAGAAGAACTGGGGATGTCCCATAGCTAGATGCAGATTGATGGCTCCATTTACCAAGATCTGCCAAGGTCCTCTAGAGATCTTATTGAATCTCATCATTCTACAGACACTGCTGTGATCCCCTCCGCTCTCCATCAGCCACTGGATGGCCATGGAAGGGGAGTTTTCACAGACAAACTGCAAGTCTTGGTGGGGTTGGTTGTTGTGGGGGGAGGAAGAGCACACTAACCTATTCCACACACACATACACACACCACAAAAAGGCATACAGTTTGATTTAGGCTGTTGTAATTCAGTAACAGGATGACAATCCAATGTTTTTCCTAATTGTTCCTATCATAATCAGGCAGTGATATCACTAACACAAGGATGTACTTGCAAAGCTAGTCCAATACAGGCAAAGGCGAGTAACTTGGATAGCACTTTTGAAGTCTGGAGCAAACCCCCAGAGCAGATTGACTGCCCCACCGGGGTGGAAACCACCAGCCGCTGTTAGACCTGTCCTTAAGCCGGTCTGGTTTGTGTTTGGCTGGCTTTGTGCCATTCTCCTGTAACCGTCTCACTCACACCTTGCCCCCCTCCTTGCCTGGCAGGAGTTATTGGAGTTGGATCGATGCCTTTGCGAGGAACAAGAGGTGGTATTGATCCTCACGAATCATTTCCCCCCACTTAGAATGCAGCCAATTAAGTCCGCCTAATTAAAACAAACGGCCTGGTGTGTTTCGCTCTATGTGGCTCCCCCGAGAAGGGTGACAACACCGGGAAAACAACTGGGGGTTATTTTGGATGGCAGGGAGGCTGGCTTGCTCTTTTCTGTGGGCGCCGGAACAGAGAAGGAACGGCTGCCGTGCTGTCTCCATTAAAAAAATGGAAAATTAATGTGGGTTTTAAAGGATGTCAATTGAAAAGGGGTTTTTTTGGAAACTTTTTAAAAATTTAACTTTTATTAACATTTTCCAAACTCAAACGCAACAAATACATAAATGACCTGCATCGTGTCGCTCCCCGCTTTTGCTTCATTTCCAAGCCAATTCAGCTTAAATAGGTTAGGACAAATAAAATGGCCCTTACTTATCCCAATTTTCTGTGCCTGGTCTTGTTATTCAGTGGTTGGTTATCAATCAATATAGTCATTTCTTTAATTGCTTTTTAAGCTTCACATCATCCATTGTTTTAACTATGGCCATTTCCGCACTAGCCTGTTATAGCGCGATGATTCCACTTTCAACATCCTCTGGAATCCTGGGGTTTGCAGTTTCGGGAGGGGCCAGCCGGCCCCTCCGAAACTGCAAACCCCAGGATTCCAGAGGATGTTGAAAGTGGAATCATCGCGCTATAACAGGCTAGTGCGTGTTTTCTTCAGCTGCCTTGAATTCCATACTAGGTCAAAGAGAGGGAAATAGAACAGAACAGGACAGAATGGGATGGAATAGAAGAAACATTTCATCTCTTCTTCCTCAATCTTATGGGTGTTCCATCATGGCCAAAGAAGTACAATTGCATTCATAAGGGGACTTCTAACTCTCTACCAGGACACCAGTCTCTAGGGGTCTTTCCGCACCACACTGTTATAGTGCTATTATTTCACTTTCAACCTCCTCTGGAATCCTGGGGTTTTCAGTTTAGCTGGAGGGGGGCATTTAGGATCCCCAGCCAGACAGCTCTTTGCTTTACTAACTGGACACCCCAGAATTCCACAGGGGGTTGGAAGTGGACTAATAGCACTATAACAATGCAGTGCGGAAAGGCCTTATGTCTGCTTTGATTTCTGTCATGTCAGAAGCTTTATCCAAGTCCAAGTTCAAGGAAATTCAGCCCTGAAGATCTCCAAGCAGAATTCAACTTTGGGGGACCCAAGGGTAATTTGAATGTGTTGAGTTTTTCCTCTTTTTCAAATAGTGTGAGAGTGAACTTTTCGGAAAGGCATGAAAACACAACTCAGGAAGGTCTGGACAGGGCTGGCTGGGAGTTTCCGTACCAGGGAGGAAGTGAATGGCCATAAATATTCCACATACTTTGGAAAGGTGGGGGAGACATTCCATTCCTCATTCTGTGACAGAAAACTGTGGGATTCCCCAGTGCTCTCATGTTTACTTGGTATAGTTGGCAAGTTTCAGAGCAGCCATATTCAATAATCCTATTTGCATTGGATCGCTGACAGATGCCCCCACCCTTCCGACGAGAGCCCACCAATTAAATATCCATCAGCAGAGAGGAAAACAAACTTGTGGAGCCCTTAATGTACCACATTAAAAAGTTAATAATACCATCCAGCACCTGCGGCAAACCAAGAGATGAACAGGGAGCCACCGACAATGCAATCTGGCAAATAGGGAAGCAGTGTAATTAACACTCATAAAATGACCGAGGAGCTGTGTGCGTGTGTGTGTGTGTGTGTGTGTAGAGGCATGTAGGTACATAGAAACATAAAAAGCAAAGCAAAAAGCAGCTGTAAGAGATTTAATAACATCTCAGCTGTGCCGAGAGGTTCAGCAATTTTCCTCATTTTAATATCACACGCTCTTCTCTGGATGGATTTCAGATTATTCTGCAGAGCAAATAAGGCAGAGTTGTTTTATTTTGGGGAGACTGGGAGATGCATACTAGCTTTACCACAAATGTAATTGCTCTCATGCCAGCTTGAGATCCGATTTTGGAAAGGTAGAGAGGATGGAGCTTGGTTTGTCCTTGGATACGAGGCCACCAGGGAATGCCAGGGTTCTCTAGGTAGACTTTGGAAAGAATCTGGCACGAAAACCTCAACACTCATGGCTGCTGCTCATAACTGACAATCCTGGTCTAGAAAGATCAAGGACCTGACTCAGTAGAAGGCAGCTTCATGTGTCTCCATGAAGCAGAAACTGGACTCAATCCCAGATATTTTCAGGAAAGAAGAAAGAGTCTTGCATGAAAAGGAAAAAGTCTTGCGTGAAAACCTGGAGCATCCAGGCTGCCAGTCAGGGTTGGCAATACTGGCACTGGTCCGACTCAGTTAAAAGACTGGTTCCTATGTGCAGAATAACCTAGCCCCACCTTATCACTTTGATCAAACTGATCTTCTCTGATTTCAGAACCTTAGCAGGGTTGGACTGGCTAGTACTTCAATGAAAGACCACCTTGTAAAGCCAGGACTCTTGGACTAGGTCTAGCAAAAAATCCTACTTGAAGCTCTGGAGACCGGGCAGGGGTGACGATACTAAGGCGCATGGACTGACACAGTACAAGGCAGTGCCCCATGATCCTACGTACCTTGCTTATCATCATTAAATTTTTAGTATTAATGGGTTGCCTCGGACCCCTGCCTCTGTGCAGCTCAACTGCTCAGTTTTGAAGTCTACAACAACTATTATTATTTTGTTTGCTATCCTTAGAAAGACACTATGAAAAAGAAAGATGACTTGAAGTTGTTGCTGTTTTAATTTTTTAACAATGTAAGTATGGTTTAGTTTAAAGAATATGTGTTAAGAATTTATTGGTTATTTTAGAATTAATTAATATTGAAATACTTGGACTTTACTATGACCATTTCTGCCCTGCACGGCTGTACTGCTATTATTCTGCTTTCAACATCCTGTGGAATTCTGGGGTTTGTAGTTTCCTCCGACTGAGAAGTCTAAAGGCCCCTCTCTAAACTGCAAACCCCAGGATTCCATAGGAGGTGGAAAATGGAATAATAGCACTATGACAGTGTAGTGTGGAAAGGGCCCCAGAATCTTTGTGCACCATATCCGCCTTTGCCAAAACCAGAAGTCACAAAAGAGGCAGTTTCAGGAGTTTTGAAACAGCATTAAAATGAATGACGGCACCTTTGGAGGCTTCTTGGAGTGTGGTTGCCAATTTGTAGGATATTTTAAAACAGTGGGGGGCTCTGACTGCTCCTGGGGGGCCCAGGGGCAACACTGGGACTTGCCTGAGCCACATGGGGGGCAACATTCCCACCCCTGTCCTAGAGAACTTCTGGAGAACTTCTGGGCCCCCAGATGTTTTGGACTTCAAGATGCAAAAACCCAAGCTAGTATGGGTTTGTCGGAGTTATAGTCCTAAACATCTGGCTTGACTGAGTTTCCGTATCTCTCTCCTAGATCTTCTTCTTTTAGTGAGGTGGGAACAGGTGGATCAACCCTAGAGTCAGGACACAAGAGCAATTTTAAAGCAGCTAAGATACTTAAACAGATTTTGAGTAGTGCAAAGTGCTCATGGATTAGAGCCCAGTCTGTCATCAGATGAAGTGTGATTCTCAGTTGGCAGCTATATATATGTGTGATGTGTGTGTATGGGTATAGAAGGAGGGCTAAATCTCCCCTCACTCCCTGCAAAGTCAGATAATGCAGAAAGTCTTGGTGCAAAAGTTGGCAGTGTTTTGCACAAGCAATGTCACAGAGGTTACAGGACGGTGGAGCTCTCATGATACTCGACCCCTCTTGTGGGAACTTTGCCTCCCAGAGTTCACAATAAATCTATTCTGCCTTTAAGGTGCCATAGCAATTTTTATCATTTTTGCTGCAGCGGACTAACAGCCTGACCCTTCTGGGGTCTCACATCCACAAACTCTCTCTTGGCCCCATCTGGCCTTGGGGTGAGAAATTGCAAATGTTTGCTAAGATTAGCTTTGCAGTGGAAGGGGCTATGCGCATCCCCCTCCTATCTTCTCAGTCTTCTGTTTGTCCCCATGACTCTCTCATCCCTGGTGCCTCTCTCCCCCCACCGCAGCTTTCTCTACCTTGTATTGATTTGATATATTAAGCCTTTCAATTATTTTGCTGTTTCTGAGCCTCAGTCAATAAACTCTAAAGCTACCCAGCAGAATGACCTTTTCCAGGGGCCTTGCCTTCAGGGACGGAAAACTGCATTTCTATTGACCAGTGGAGCCTTCAAATACCATACCGTGACCCATTGCCTGGCTGGTGAAATATTTACGCTGGAGGACACAGGTGGGGAAGGGAAGCAAAGGACTGCCACCCCACAGTCCTCACCATTTCCCCCTACTTAGGTATGAAGAAATGCTTCTTTTCAGTTTGGTAGGGTTTCAAAGCTGGCCATTTTCCCAGCTTGGGAAACTAAGGCTAATTGGTGCTATTGGTCTACATTTCAGGGTTGTAGGGAGATGAGCTGCAGAAAATACTCTGAAGCTTTAGGAGAAAATGCTACAGAAACACAAAAGCTGAAATCCTCTTGGTTAATCCCAACCAGAGTCGACCCATTCAATCAGTTGCTGAATTGTTAACAGATAACTAAATCTGATTCATTCAGTGGCTCTACTGTATTTGGGACTAACAATAAGATTTTAGGCCAGTGGATCCCAAACTTTAGCCATCCAGATGTTTTGGACTTATAGTTCCCAAAATTCCTGGCTAAGGCTTCTGGAAGTCCAAAACAACTGGAGGATCAACGTTTGGGAACCACCGGCCCAAGTATTGTTGAGAGTTGCTAGATCCATCTGTGGTGGCCTCTCTCAGCATCAAGAAATTCATCTGCAATGGCATCTCTCTGCACCAAGATACATTTACAAGAAACATTTTGGCCAAATGGAACCTCCATGGTTGAAAGTAGTCTAGCTCTTGTTTGTTGGAAGCAGGGGAGAAATAATGGGGAAGAGCAATTGCAGAGAAACTGGTGACTCTTATGTCAGTAGTGCAGTGAAGTAGCTCTAGGTTGCACTCCCCGTTGTTGACCCATTTTGGTGGACTGAGGTGTGTATGTCTGATAGCCTATCTTGAAACCCCTAAACAGGAGCAGAATACCTTGGAGTATGGCAGGCTTTCCTTTGTTGGAGGTTCATCAACAGAGTTTGGATGGAAACTTCTCAGAAAGGATTTAGCTGTAAATTGGAAGGTTGGAAGAGATGATTCTTCAGGTCTCCTCCTAGGTGAGGATCCATTCACGTTGGAAGACTCAGGATTAGAGATCAGAGTATGCAGACATGAATTGAGACAATCTTTTAGAAGCAAATTAACCATACCTCCGTGCCTGGTTGGAGGAGAGGGAACTCTGAGAAGTAAAAGTATAATATTTACAATATCCTTGCTATAAGACAGACACAGCTTTCGGCACTAGAGGAGGGGGAATGTGACGATTTGGAGAGGCAGAGAGAAAAGAGGGAAAGAGAGAGAGAGGCTGTGCTTAAGTCACTGTCAGATGCCTGAAGATGCCCAGATGCTCCGGTGTGTCACCATCGATCGTCTTGTCCCCTGGAGTTTGCTCCAGTGGCATCTCAACCCCACGCCACTAATAGGGCCAGACAGGGCTGTTTTTTCATTGCCAGTTCAGTTTATCAGGGCTATCAATTGCAAAAGGCTGCAGATGGGGAATGGCAGGGGAGAGGGGGGCTCAGGAGGGGTCCTGCCAGCACGGCCAATTTGCATCCCCAGCCGGGCCAATGGGATGCTGGAAAGCGCAGGAAGGAGCCAGAAAGCAGCACTGACAGACTCTGAACTCAGAAGATTGTCTCCCAGCGTCACGGCTTGTCTGACTTTGCTAGGGAAGGCAAAGTGGGTTGACAAAACAGCCTACTGAGAGCTGGGTGGTGACTTCTACATCAGTGGAGAAGGTGTGTGTCAACCCATTCCAGGTTTTAGTGTTAGGGTGGATAAACAAACCACACCTCACCGTATCCCCAGGTGGACATGGAGCTGACTTGAACCCCCCCCCACAAGGTAGGAAGTGGAAAAGAGAAAGAAAGAAAGACACACAAGTAACTTTGGCTGAAGGATCCATCCATCCAAGGAAGGAAGGATGATTTATTCTTTCAGGCTTCCCTTCTTATACCATTTTAACGTTTATATTAAAGAATGCTTACCGAAAGAGAAGATTCAAGCATCAGCATCAGCAAAGTTACAGTTTGCACACGTGTTACATTCTATCTGACTCCTAACTTAACACGTCTACATGATCCTATCAGCATCCTGGGAATTCTCAGAGATATCTTAAATGTTAGCATTTTCCTTTTCTGTACATATTGACCATGGACGTGTACTAGGCAGAACAAACAATTCTAAAGCAAGGTTGCTTGATGAGCCCTGGGTGGGTCTAAAACCAATTAACACCATAGCAAATTGTTAATACACATCAATTCTATAGCAAATGACAGAGCACCAGATTTCAAGCCTAACATTAGTTTGAACTTCAAAAGAGCTATCCAGGTGGATGAATCAGTGCCATAGCCATCTATTTGGGAAAAGGCTTAGGTCTTTTAAAGAGCAGAATTATAACACATTCACATGCCCACTATCACAACCAGTAATCTCAGCATGGAAATGTGGGTGGGGGGCTGTGACAGGTCCCTTTTCCCAGATTGGATCTGCAGTTCCACCCTCTGGAATCCTGTCATTCTCCCTGACCTGGGCCATTTCCGCATTAGACTGTTATAGCGCCATCATTCCACTTGCAACATCCTATGGAATCCCAGCCCTTCCCGAAACTGCAAACCCCAGGATTCCATAGGATGTTGCAAGTGGAATCATCGCCCTTGTTTCCCCACCTTAATCCCCTCCTGGATTGGGTCCCTGGGCTGTAGGGCGATCCCTTATCTGTGAGGCTGGATGGCCATTTGCTGGGGGTGCTTGGGGTGAGGCTGGACTCAGTGGCCATCGTGGTCTCTTCCAACTCTAGGATTCAATGATTCCCTGCCCTGCAGCCATGTTGTTCTTGTGTGTATGATAGGTGTGGTGTGACTCCTTACCTGGTTTTGCTAGGGACAGCCAGAGATGGTTTTCTTCAAGAAATAACAACTGTAGATTTATTAAAATGCATTAATTATAATATATTACACCTTGAATAGTCTATTTGTACATGGCTCCCTCAATACCAGATTGAGTTCTTCTTCTTGACTGGCTGTCTTGTCCGCTGAGGTCCGCACTTTGTCTCTGTCAGTTCCAAAACCACCTCTGCTCTCCCAGATACAGACAGCCTCCATGGTTTTATTAGACCTACAGATCCCCCTTAACAGCACTCCCTGAGCTGAAATTGGCTACCCTCAACCAGATCTGCCCAGCTCTCCATTCACGAGGGCTTTTCTACTTTTTGGCACCCAGAGATGGGAATGGAGTTGTAATGTTGGCCCTGCAGCTAGGATTCTCTGTAGGTACCCAACTGCTGATGTTGACCGCCTTGGCCCAGGACGGAACAGCCGTTTTGGTCACCGTGCATCTTGCACCTGTGGTGCTCCTATTTTTGGGCACCACTTCTCCTGTTTCAGGGAGGTGGCTGTCCAGGGAAGTGTACCTAGGATGAAGATAGCAAGAAACGGAGACACCCAGCCAGCCCAGGTTCGTACTCCAGGGTCCATAAGAACAGAAGTGTGGTCAATGGAGTCCAGGGCTTTCGCCTGAAAAGCGGTCAGAGAAAGATCCAAAGCCAGTCGGGGAATCACCAAAGAGTGTTACTGAAGGGTCAGGCAAAGTTCTGGAAAAAAAAATTCTTTCTTCTTTTTCGTTCCTATTATGTGAGATTAAAATAAAATAAAAATATACTGGGAAGAAACCAGAGAAAGTCACACAATGCCTAATGGAGCTGTTATTTTGCAGCAAAGGGATGACTTTGGCTGTACTAATTTATAGGACAGAAGGAAAGGATAAGACTTAACTCACTGAAATAATGAAAAACAAATGGAAGGAGTTAGGACATGAATACATATGAATCTAAAATGTGTGTGTGTGTGTGTATGTGTGTGTTGGCATATAACAAATCTCTAAAATAATCAATTATTCAAATTGAAACTGCACAGTCCAAATTATAAATAGCAATATGGGAGAAGGTCCATGAGACATAAATCATTTGTTGAGGGAATATAGGCGGCACAAGGTCTTACCAGTCTGGATGATGTTGGACTGCAGCTCCCAGCAGCCTTAGCTAACATAGCCAATGGTAAAAGATGCAAGGAACTGTGGTTCTACAACCTCTGGCTTCGTGATCCCCTTCCTTCCTCCTTCCCAAGGCTAAAACAAGAAACAGCTAAAAATCTGATAATGCAAAAATTAGCACACAGTTAAGCAACCTTCATAACAAAATGTAGTGGCTGAGATCGTGTATCGTCAGATGCAACCACAGTGACACGAGTCCATCACTGCAGTTACGTCTGCTCCCCAAAAAAGCCTACCATTTCAGCCTGTAGAACCTCAGCCAAAGGGTTACCCAAGGTGCTGTTCATCAGGGTGTTGGGAAACGATGGCCATGTCCACACTACACTGTATAATGCTATGATTCCACTTTCAACGTATCCTGTGGAATTCTGGGATTTGTAGTTTCGTGAGGCCAAAGAGCTCTCTGGCTGAGAATTCTAAAGGCCCCTCTCTGGAAACTGGAAACCCCAGTATTCCATAGGATGTTGAAAGTGGAATAATAGCACTATAACAGTGTAGTGTGGACATGGCCAATGTTGGTAGTGTCCTTTGGGTTGTGGGGTTCATCGAGAACAGCCAGCTAGGGGGACCCCTTGGGGCCCTGCCACAAGTGCTTGTCTGATTGTGTCCCACAACTATGAGAATGCTGCAGGCACAATTTCCCAGCAACCCAATCTTCAGCGTCTCAGAAACCCTTCAGTTACCCAGCCAGAGCAGTAACTTTTATGGGTCATGTCCAGTTGCGAATGACTGTAAATGTGAATCCCCAGTAATTACCAGATCGTAAGCCGAGATCTCATAACTACTGAACAGGAGGCCAGCACATCATTTTAATTAAAATAGAATATCATTTAAATGTTATGGGAAAAAATATAGTATCTCTCTCCGGTAAAAGATACTTCTGTACAACTAATTAATTGCAAAACGCCTGTTTTAATAAGAGAAGTCTTTATCTGCTAGCTAAACAAGAGCACAGAGGGAGCCAGCCTGGCCTTTTCTGGAAGAAAATTCCAAAGACTGGGAGCAGCTGCTGAGAAGACCCTCTCATGTGTCCTCACCGGATGAGCCCGTGACAATGATGGGACCCACAGAACGCCTTCCTCCAAGGATCTTGAAACTCAGGCAGGCTTATATGGGGAGATAAAGTCCTTCAGACAGTCAAATTAATTGTATAGGGCTTTGTAGACCATAACCAGCACTTTGGCCATTTCCCCACTGTGCTGTTATAGTGCTATCATTCCACTTTCAACATCCTATGGAATCTGGGGGTTTGCAGTTTAGGGAGGGGGATTTAGAATTCTCAGCCAGAGAGCTCTTTGGTCTCAGGAAACTACAAACCCCAAAATTCCACAGGAGGTTGAAAGTGGAATAATAGCACTATAACAGTGTAGTGCGGAAATAGCCAATGGATTGTGCCCAGGATGAACCAGTAGCTGATTCAATGAGGGAGTTGCATGTCTCCTATAACTAGCTCTAGCTGTTTGTCCTCCCTTAGAAAGAAACTTATTTTTGCTCTAATTGCAAGCCAGCCCTCACTAAATCAATCAATACAATCCACCTATGGGTGCACCACAAAAAAGTCCCAACTCTCTCTCATTACTTTTTCTGCTGTTTTTGATGGAACGGCTGTTTTGCAGAGTGCCCAGGGCTGCAATTGCACACACTATGGAGAGGAAGTCATTGTGTGTTTACTAGCTAGAAGGAACTGTCAGCTGTGCCGAATCGCAGCATCCTACCTGGGCCACCCTACACCGGTTCCCTCCTTCCTGATTTTTTCTATTGTTTGTGCCTCCGACAAACAGTCTGGAACACCGTGCTTTCTGCTGGGTTGCTAGGAGCAGCCTGTTTGAAGCTTTATCCCCTCCGGCCTCGGGGGCTGTCTGTGCCGAAAGGAGAGAGGGTGTGAGGATGGAGAGAGAATAAATATACCTATCTGTCTCTTTGGACATGCTGCATTAACTTAACAAAAAAACTGAAAAAAGTCAATTTGGCTTTTCTGAACACCCTGGGTCCAATTGAGCCCACCTGTTAACACCACTGTGTTTGTGCCTAAGGATTTCTTCTTTGGCTGCAAACAGGGTTCCTTCGCTTTAGCTTCAGAGGACAAATATTTTCCAAAGAGCACAAGGTCAGGGTTACAAAACCAAAGCCCTTAAGAATACTGGCAGAGAACGTATATTCATATATAAATAACCTATTTCAGGCAGACTAAAAATAATGCTGAACACTATTGGCTGGAATTCTTTTGGGACATGACACTGGTGGTTGTACTTTCCGCATGCTTGCTTTAAGAGGTGTCCGGTACCCCCTTGTGCAAGTGGTTCTGTTTCGTCAAACAACACAATGAGATGGCTTCAAGGGGCAGTTCTGCCCTGAAATAGCAACCAGGAAAGCCAGAATAACCTGGAACAGCCGCTACCTGGTGGAACTCCAGAATCTCTTGAGTTTTCCAAAAGGGCAAAGGCCATAGAGCATGTAAAAGCATGTGCACAAGTTTGAATCTTAGGAATATTGGCTCTGCCCTGACAGGAGCACTGGCATGCTATTTTTTCACATGCAGCACTTTCATTTTGCAGGGAACCTTCAAACATTTCCCATTCTCCACAGCCAAAAGTGGTGCAGCCCAAGGATGAATTTCCCACTTGATTCTTAAACTAGAAAGAGTTTCGTGGGTGTCAGACCTTGTTAAATTTCGGATTCCTAGTGGTAGAGGTTCTGGGCCTCGGAAAGGTGGTTAGATTTTTTTTTTTTTTAATTTGAATGACATAGTCTGAGCAACTGTAGTTGTGGCTTGATGTATCATGTTTAACAACATCACCAGGTCCTATCCCCTCTGATATCACCAGCCATTGTCCTGAAGATCTTGCATTTTGGCTGCAAAATCTTGGTTTGGTGTTTTCTTGAACTGGTAACTCTAAATCCAACACAACCAAGGAGTGTCAGGTTGAAGTTTAGCCTGTTAAGAAGTTTAAGAAGAGACGTGATAGCCATGTTTAAATATTTGAAGGGGTGTCATGTTGAAAATGGAGCAAGCTTGTTTTCTGCTGCTCCAGAGACAGGACATGGAGCAATGGATTCAAACTATAGGAAAAGAACTTCCTGACATTAAGAGCCATGCGACAGTGGAATATGCTGCCTCAGTGGAGTGTGGTGGAGTCTCCTTCTTTGGAGGTTTTTAAGCAGAGGCTGGATGGACATTTGCTTGGGATGCTTTGTGTCTCCCTGCAATGGCAGAATGGGGTTGCATTCAGTGGCATTTTGTGGTCTCTTCCAATGCTATGATTCTATGATTCTATGAAGAAGGCTGGATCAGCTCACCACCACCCAATCTGATTAGCCTTAGGATTTTTTGGATCCTATACCTCAGCAGTAGGCAAACTCATGTTTGCTTGCTGAACGATGGACCTTTCCTCGGCCGTGTGTTAAGCATTTAAACATTGCTCAGCGTTTGCGTGCCAGTTCTTCGGTGCTCTTTGCTACGTCGCAATCAGCATCCCCCATCTCTTTCTTCCCAAACCACGCACACAAAAAATGGCGTAATCCAGTTATTAAACATGATGGACTATGTCACGCGACGGCAGAGAGTCTTCCCAATTCCCCACGGCTTTCTTCTGCCTCCAGTTCCTGGGATTTATTCCAAGGGGAGATGAGGCTGGTGGAAGAGATAAATTAAAATTATTTTTAATAAAATGGAGATCATTTTTAATCATGTTTAAGTTATTTTTCTTTTGCCGGCTTGCACGGCGCAGATGTGTCTGAAAAATGGGGGGAACTTTCATCTCTTGCAGTGCAGAAATTAATTCCGATCTGTCAGCCATGGTGTTTAATGTAGATAATAACTATTAGTTCTGTGCCAGACAGGCCGCTCCATTCTACTGGCTCCTCATCCTCTCTGCATCACCCAACCATTGCTGCCACTGGGTTATACTAAATCTCTCCATCAGGTTCTACACCTCTTCAGAGGTGGACAGAGCTCATGGCCAGGGCAGGAGGGAAGTTCAGGGGGACATAAATGGGAGTGTCTTACAAATGAAACAGAGCTCCAAGCCCATAATTCATAGGATCATAGAATCATAGAGTTGGAAGAGACCCCGGGGCCACCCAGTCCAATCCTCTGCTATGCAGGAACACCCATCAAAGCATTCCCAACAGATGGCCATCCAGCCTTTGCTTAAAAGTCTCCAAAGAAGGAGATTCCACCACACTCCAAGGCAGCATCTTCCACTGCCGGACAGCCCTGACTGTCAGGAAGTTCTTCCTGAGGTTCAGGTGGAATCTCCTTTCCTGTAGCTTGAATCCATTGCTCCTTGTCCTGGTCTCTGGAGCAGCAGAAAACAAGGCTGCTCCCTCCACGACATGACATTCCTTCACATATTTAAACGTGGCTAATTGAAGATGCTTGCTTTGAAATCTTTGCTTTGGGATGTGAGTGTGTGACCCATCCAGACCCTCCAGCGTTTCACAGATGAAAACTAGGACCAAGCAACCTCTGAGTGTGGTCAAGATGCAAAAGTTATTCTTTAGGAAGCATGCATAGGCCAGGAGCTACTGCAGCAGTTTGCTTTTGCTTGAGCTGACTGGGAAGTGCACAGTTCCACCCCTCTTCTATTCTTCCCTTTGCTGAGTTAACTGAGCCAGACTACATTTGCACTTTGAATTCAGTTTGCTCAGGTCTCACAGACTCAGGAAAGCACCTGTAGTTTCCTTGATGGGATCAAGGAAGACCTTCAGTGTGGTCCTTCTTCTTTTTCCACACCTTCCACTTTACTAAACATCATTGTCTTTTCCAAGGAGTGATGCCACCTCATGATGTGTCCAGAGGACAATAGCCTCAGCTGTGACTTCACATAAGAATTCAGGCCTGATTTCCTCCTGGACCCATTTACTTGTATTTTTGGTGGTCCCTGGTATCCATCGAAATCTCTTCCAGAACCGCATATCAAATGAATTGATCTTCACATCAGCTTATTTCACTGTCCAGCTTTGTCAGCTGTATATATTAGGCCTTCCATATTTGCTAGGGTTGGGGTGCAGGATCCCCACAAAAGTGGAAAAATTGCAATTATCACAATATGTGTGTTTGTCTGTGGGAAGGGGGCCAACGCATGGTCGGGTGAACAGGCACCCAGGGGTCCAAACCAGGGCCATTTCCGCACTAGCCTCTTAGAGTGCTATGATTTCACTTTCAACATCCTATGGAATCCTT
Organism: Ctenosaura bakeri; assembly: GCA_948474755.1. NCBI lineage: Eukaryota > Metazoa > Chordata > Lepidosauria > Squamata > Iguanidae > Ctenosaura > Ctenosaura bakeri. Next base: position 67,170 of record CAOLHI010000165.1, read on the forward strand.
GGGTTTGCAGTTTTGGGAGGGGCTGGCTGCAAACCCCAGGATTCCATAGGATGTTGCAAGTGGAATCATAGCGCTATAACAGGCTAGTGCGGAAACGACCCAGGTCAGGGAAAGGAGAGGGAAAGGGAGTGGCTTGGTATGGTGGCCGTATACTTCTTCTCTCTCACCCATCTCCTTCCTTGGGTGTCTGTGGGGCACCAGGAGAGGGTTTGTGGCGCTGAGAGATTGGACTCCATCCCCTCCTTAGCTGGCCAGGGAGTGGCTGGTGAAGGAAGAGGAGGACCAGAGGCAGGTTTTTCAAGGACTGTGAAGCCTGATTGGAGCTGCCAAGAGGGACATTCCCCTGGAAAAGAAGTGCCTGAGGTGAGTGGAGGGGCTGGAAAAACTCACAGATCAATTCTGTGAAAGTGAAACCCACCAACGTGGAAGTATGAGCATATAGAAATCAGAAGAAATACAGCATGGATGATTCTGACTTTGATATTTCAGCCCCAAAATAATTATTTAGAGGTATTGGGGATTTTGGGAAATGACTAGGGTGCTTTAGGGGCCAGACAAGTGAGCTGCGGGGGGCCACATGTGGCCCATCGGTTGCGATTTCTCCATCTTTGAACCAAAACGATAGCTTTGGTGCTCCTATGCTGTTCACTACGTGCTGTTATCTTGAATTACTCCTTGCAGCCTGGGGATTAGTGGCAAAGAATATTACTCAGCCTTTTCCAAAGAGATATATATATTTACCCATAAGCTGTGCAGCCATTTTTATTGTGCATTGTTAGAGAGTGAAAAACTATGTTCTGGCAAAGGGCAGCCTTGAAGCACCTCCAAGGACTATTGCAGCTTTCAGCATATGCTGGGAAGTCCTCTTAGATCTTGCAAATAGTCTTAAATCGTCAGCGTGCCTCCAAATTTGGTCTCAGTCCTTAGTGCTGTCAGTGGTAGAATTAAGGGCAAAAAAAACCTGTGGCTGAGATGCTACATCATGCTTGCATACAGTAAAACTATACTAATGAAATGATAGTGGTTGTGCTGTACCCACCCTTCCACTGAATCCTGGCTTTGTGAACCCAGTGGTGTTAATTGCCAATGTGCCTATAATGTTGTGGTCTTAATAGGGGAGAGGAAATACAGTGTTGTGTTTACTAGAGAAATTAAGGTAAAGTTTTGTTATGTGTGTGACACAATAAGTTAATAAGGCAAGTGATCTGTCTGGAATGGGTGAGAGCATGGAACATTGGGTATGAGTGGTGATTGAATGAGTGTTTGGATAAGCTGTTTAAAAGGATGCTGTGTGGGACGGTTATGAACAAGAGTCAGACATTTATTTTAAACACAAGCCTGGCAAGCCTGGGGTGAGGAATGCAAGGGAATAGGAGGAGGAAAATGGTGTAGGGGGGCAAGCACATACTTTAAGAATAATCAAATTTGCAAAAGTCAAATGCACGACTGTGGAGGGAGGACTGTATGTAAAAATCCCTCACTCCAAATGATTCTAAGATGCCCTCTAGGGGTTTAGGGGGCATTTCCACCACATTTATGCCCAGGAAGTGAACAGGAGGTGACTTCTGCTCACTTCCCATTGATAATACGGGCTTCTTCTGAGCTTAAAATGACCTAAGGCTTAAAACATGGAAAAGACATAATGCCTCTATGTTCCCTAGAGGGCATTTTGGGGCAAAAAATTATTTATTTTTTTGCAACTGTGTGTGCAGTGCGTAGAGGGGCTAATGTTGCCCTTAGGCTTGCCCACCCCTGCTCTTGAATCTCAGCCCCTGTCTGGGGAGCTTAGCCTTGGATGGAATTTACCATAGGCTTTGGACTACATTTCTGTGTAAACCCAACCCTGAGAAGACTCAATCTCGATCAGCCAGGATTTCATCTCAATTTTTTAAAAGCAAATTGCAGCGGCTAGTGGTTCTGTGAAAATAACAATTAATTTAATTGGATCTGGGAAGCTTTAATGATTAATGGAAGCGTTGTTCTCAAAAAGAGCCAAAGTTACTAGCCCTCATGGTTTCTGGTTTCACGGAGAGGTGTGAACACAAGGAGGTGGCCGACAGATGAAAGAGGAAGCATGCACGGAGAGCCTTGCTTTGAACAAAAGCTTGCTCTTTTGCTCTTCGCTTGGACAGCCCAGGCTCATGTTTATTAATAGCCAGCTAGAGGAGATGATTTCCATCCCATTTGCAGTGGCTCCGGCTCTCCCCAGACAGAGCCTGCTTAACAGCCCAGACAGATGGTTTTCCACACAGGTCTGCAAAGAAATGCCAGTTTGGCTTCAAGGCCCTTTGGAGAGTTGCCGGGCAGCAGCATCGATGGGGAGAGGAACCCTCCATCAGCGGGTAATATGACAGACTGACAGGAGACTGCCTCCGACCAGAATTGCAGAAGAGAGGGAAGGCCATAAATATAAAGTTAATGGAGCCTGGAAAATCTCAGCCATTTCCTCGATGCATTTCCCTGACAAGAGGCTTAAGGGCCTGAGATTAGTTAAGTCAGCTCTGAAATGCACAGTCTGGAGGCGAGGGGGCAAGAGCTTGACCCAGTCAGGAAGGACAGATTGTGATGGGATGGGAAGCCATTGGGTCTGGGGCCCGGCTGGGACTCCCTGGCTAAACTTGGGGGCGGCCTATGCATGTGGAAGCTCCCCTGGGGAAGTGGCTGGACATTCTGGTCTTGTACAGAATGGTCAGATTCAATTCAAGGGTGCAAAAACAGGGCTGCCCATGCACTGCTGTTGTGCATATCATGCATATCATGCAAAAGGCAATGCATCAGGGATGTAATCTTTTCCTCATTTTCTTCTTCTTAGCTGCTTTCTTTTTCCTATGGCAAAGCTCTCCTGGAGAAGTGGCTGGACATTCTGGTCTGGTGCAGAATGGTCGGATTCAATTCAAGGGTGCAAAAATGGGGCTGCCCATGAACTGCTGTTGTGCACACCAATGTATCATGCAAATGGCAATGCATCAGGGATGTAATCTTTTGCTCAATTTCTTCTTCTTAGCTGCCTTCTTTTTCCTATGACAAAGTCTTTGGAAGTTGTGCAGCTTTCGAAGATAATTTGTAGTCTGAGAGGTATTCTGTGAAAAATTCGCACATGGTATTTTTATGCAAGTGTCAGCATTTTCTGCACAGAAATCAGTATATTCTGTGCAGGAATATTATTTTCCACACAGAAGATGCTGTTTTCTGTGCTAGACAACCAACTGTGAATTTTGAACAGAATAAGTCCTGAACCGTGATGATTTCTTGTCAGCCTGGGATATGTACACAGCCACACTTGGTTGTGCTTTCAGTCCCAAATCCTTGCCATTCAACACAAGAATGGTATTATTTGCCACTGATCTCAACTCTATACTCCTATTGATGCAGCCTAGAACTGCATTGGCTGTTTTAGCTGCTGCATCACACTGTTGACTCATGTTCAACCTGTGGCCCCTACAGCCTCTTGTTCTCCTCACATGCTTTCGAGCAGTTAAAACAACTAGAAACTCTCCCCCACTTTAAACAACAGGATCAAACAGGAGTTTAGTGTTCAGATTGGGGAAAGCAGTAGTCCTGCTATATTCTGCTTTGGTCAGACCTCACACGGAATCCTGTGTCCAGTTCTGGGCACCACAGTTCAGGAAGGATATTGACCAGCTAGAAGGCATTCAGAGGAGGGCGACCAAAATAGTTCAAGGTCTGGAAACCAAGAAGCCCTCTGAGGAGTGGCTTAGGGAGCTAGGTTAAGAAGGTTGAGAGGCGGCATGATAGCCAGGTTTAAATATTTGAAGGGATGTCATGTTAAAGATGGACCAAGCTTGTTTGCTGCTGCTCCAGAGACTAGGACATGGAGCAATGGATTCAAACTTCAGGAAAAGAGATTCTGCCCAAACATTAGAAGAACTTCTTGACTATAAGAGTTGTTCAGGTAGATTTCTTGAGACTATCCATCCCCTGAATTCTTTAAACAGAGGTTAGCGTGGTCTTCTTCTTTTGGGATGTTTAATTGTATATTCCCACATGGCAGAGAGTTGGACTGGATGGCCCTTGTGGTCTCCTCCAGCTCGAAGATTCTATAGACGCTTCCGTACGAGACTGTTATAGCGCTATGATTCCACTTGCAACATCCTACGGAATCCTGGGGTTTGCAGTTTCGGAAACCCCAGGATTCCATAGGATGTTGCAAGTGGAATCATAGCGCTATAACAGCCTAGTGCGGAGATGGCCTATGATTCAAATCTCAAGGAGCTGAAATCTTTTCCCAGTACAATTTCTTTTGCACGTGTTCTGTGCTGCAGAATTATATCTTTCCTGTAGCCCTTCTGATAGCCACTGAATATGGTGACCTTGGGGTTGTCGAGGGGGTCTGGATCCCATGTCCCACAACGCTTTAATTTGCCCGACTGTCTGAAGAAGACATTTGCTGTCCCTTGAAGGAACAGGGACCAATTCACAGCTTGGTCTCTTGGGGACCGAACTTTGCTGGCTCCTCCGCATTTCTTTGCTGAATGGCGAGGATCCTGAATCCTTCGCTCCAATGATCCTGAAAATGGAAAGAGTTACAGAAGTAAGCATGGTTTCCATGCCAACAGGACTAGCCTGCACGACACCGACTGCTTCCGCTGGTGATGCTTCGGCTGGGTTTTACGTCCCTACGTGAGTGAACTGCATGCAAAATGAGCCTGGCCTGGCCCTACCACCAGGCAGAGGGCGGAAGCTGCCCCAGGTGGCAGATATATAAGCTGTCCGCTCTCAGCACAGGAAATCATCAGCTATTTAATTTATTTTGAGAGCCATGATGGTGCCATTTTGAGTTTCTTTTGGGCCACTTCTGGAAAAGAAGCTGGACAGTTTAGAATGCATGTTTCATTTCAAAATGGCAGCCTTACCCCTTTGGGCACTTTGGTTTGCCAGATCTCAGGGCCCAGAACCTTTTCTCCAGTTCTCGAGACAAGAGGGAGGAAGTTTGGGATGAAAACATTGCCCTGAAAATTACTTATATACTAGAATGTTTGTTCTTGGCCTCTTGTCATTCCTGCAGGCTATTTTGGAGTGGTTATGGTAGACCAGCGCATCTCAAGCTCTGGTTCTCCAGATGTTTTGGACTTCAGCTCCCAGAATCTCTTACCAAGCTGGCTGGGGCTTCTGGGAGTTGAAGTCCAAAACATGTGGAGGACTAGGCCATTTCTACACGATACTATTATGGTGCTATTATTTCACTTCCAGAATTTCTGGGGTTTGTAGTTTACTGAGGCCCTCTAAATGCCCCTCCCTAAACTATAAAACCCCAGGATTCCATAGGACGTTGAAAGTGGAATAATAGCATTATAACAACGTAGGGTGGAAATGGCCCCAGAGTCTGAAAATCATTGTTGTGGATGGTTCTGTGTCCACATTGCAATTGACAGAAGAAGGAAGACACAATGACATCCCAAATCCACAGCAATGCCTTTAAATGGACCAACCAAAAATGCACAAAATACCTCACGCAAGCTTTTGGAGCTCCATTGGCTTTTTCAGCAGCAAAGGTGTTAAAATTATACAAGAGAAGGAAAAACGGAAGATGCTGGAGTCACGAGCCTACATTTGTCAAGATGTTGTTTTGTTGTGGTTGTCAGTTAAGATGGTTTGGATGGATATCGGTGCAGGCAAGGGTCACTTTGACCATGTGGGCATTCGGAGAGAAAGAGTCATAAAATCCAAGTAATAAAATTTCAACTCCATTAGCAACAGAAAAAGTAATTTCCCCCGAGATCCAGGCTGTTTCTGTCCTGGGTGAGGCTACAAAACCCTTTCTTAGGCAGAGAACATTGAATTTCTCAAGAAGCCTGTGCACTGTTGCATCAGGAAAAATCTTTTAGGTGCTGGATAGGTAAAACCCACCCAACGCAGCCCCAGTGGGAAAAAAAAAATTGCATTTGTTGGAAGGAGGAACCTCAAAGAGTTAACATTCCAGTTCCTTGTCTCCCTCTTCTTAAGAAATCCCCTATTGCGGCTAACAGGAGATATCCTCAGAGGCATATGGGGGGAGGGGAGTGATGGGGAGAGTCTGCCCCAGCTGGCAATTGTTTTGGGGTGCCAGACCCCTTCATGACACGATCACACCTCATGTGACATGGCCACGACCCTTCTCCTCCACCTCGTTGCCCCTTTCCTCTCCCCAAATTATGCAGCTGAGTATCCTCAAATCCGTAAATTCAGAAAACATATCCCGGGGTAGCTATGTTGGCCATACAAGCAATGCAATAACATCCAAGACCCACAAAACAGCAATACTGTATTGGGCCAACAAAATTACCCAAAATACATCATGCAAGCTTTCAAAGTTCCACTGGCTTCTTCATCAGGCAAAGGTGGATTTCTCATGGGGTTTGTCTTCAAGGAATTTCAAAGGAAGGCAGAAGGCTTTCAGTCATTTTGCATTGTTCCATCTCTCTCGCTCAGCACATCCTCTCCCCACCCTCTGTACATGTGTGTATGTCTTTCTGTGTGTGTGTGTGTGGGGGGGGGGTTACTGGTTTTTATCTAAAGCAAAAATTAAAATCATGGAGTAACTTCTGGCAGGTGCTCAAGCAGCTGGGAATCAAATTGCGTTAAGTGGAAATGCATATTTATTGCTATTACAATGGCCATTTCCGCACTAGACTGTTATAGTGCAATTATTCCACTTTCAACCTCCTATGGAATCCTGGGGTTTGCAGTTTAGGGAGGGGAATTTAGACTTCTCAGCCAGAAAGCTCTTTGGCCTCCGTAAACTGCAAAGCCCAGAATCCACAGGATGTTGGAAGTGAAATAAGAGCACTATAACATGTAGTGCAGAAATGGCCACAGATAAGTAGACCTGTTCAATCTGTTGTTGAACGGTGGTCAACTTATAGGTAAATCCCATTGATCAAATGGGTCTATTCTAGTCAGCAACAGGTTGCATGAGTCTGTGTGTTGCCACTTTGCAGCATCGTTGCCATCTGACAACGTATAGAAAAAATGTGTATAGAAAAATCTCTGATTCTCAGAGAAGGCGGAGGTACCGATTTCCACATGGTTCCTCGGCTGAGATTATCTGCCCCCTTCAGCTGGAGCCCTTGGGAGAAGGGGAGGGTTGTTCAAAAGCAATTTCAAAAAAGAAGCTCAAAGTAATTTATGGGAAATTAAGGTTTTGTTGTCTTCAGAGCGCAGCCAGCCCTTCCCTTCGACGTCTTGTTTTTTCCCAAGACCGGAGCCATAATAGCCAGCTCATTCCCCGCTCCGGAGGTGTCTCGCAAGGTGATATTTTAAACAAATCTCTTTTGGAGTCCGATAAGCAGAACCATTAATCCCTGATGAACGGGGCCACGATTAAAGACAGGAGGAAGAGAGGCGAGGGACGGGCGGACTCCCTTTGTTCAAGCCCGAGAGAGCCAGAAAACAATTTTAATGAAAAATTTAAATAGACACCATGCGCCTGCTGGGTTGACAGCTTGATTTGATGGCGGAGGAATTGAGTTTGATTAAGGGGTTGCACTTGGGCCTATTTAGTCGGGGAATTGAACAACCCGAGGGTTACAGGTAGCCCAAGGCCATTTTTGCAGGATGGTGGCATCCTGGCATGGGGGCACGAAAGAGGTGGGACTGCAATGATGCTTCCACATGTCGCCATCGTGGTCCAGCCCTTCTCGCGCCACCAGACAGTGCGATCGCTGGGATGTCATTAATGGGAAAAGTCCATCAATGAGTCTTCCATTGTAGCCGGCCACGCAGAAGGGTCGGAAGTACATCTTTTAGATTCAATGGGCTTACTTTAGTAGGAACAAGAGAGTTTAGGACATTAAAGAAATAAATGAATAAATATTACCCTCAAGTTAGGCTGGAATAAACTAGAATAATACAGATATGCATGAAGTTATCTTAGCATCCCCCCCTTTTATTTCAGGTAGTGGTGTGACTCATACAGCTCACTGCAACTCCCAGCATTCCTCACCACTAGCTTTGCTAGCTAGGGCTAGTGGAATTTGCAGTCCAACAACATTTAGATAACACTATGATTCTCTATATAGGCCATTTCCGCACTAGCCTGTTATAGCGCGATGATTCCACTTTCAGCATCCTCTGGAATCCTGGGGTTTGCAGTTTCGGGAGGGGCCAGTTGGCCTCTCCCGAAACTGCAAACCCCAGGATTCCAGAGGATATTGAAAGTGGAATCATCGCGCTATAACAGGCTAGTGCGGAAATGGCCCATGAAAGGAGTCCCTGGGCTATGCACTCACATTACTCCTTATAAAACACCACAGCCTATTACAAATGAGGACTAGCACCTTGGACTTATTTTGAGATTTTAAGACCTGTGCACAGAAGTATAGGTCACCACCTGGTGGGAGTCTCTTTTGCATAAGTCTCATATAGGTAAACAGAAGCCACATAAGAGCAAAAATGAAAGCTGTTTTCGCCAGATTTTGGAAGCTGGAAAACTTCATATTCTTCTTTCAATTTATAAACCTAGATTTCAGAAACAAATGAGAGAGGATCTGTTGCTTTCATTAATGATTTTGTGATTTTTTTTGGAAAAGCATACCAAATGGTTAACAGTGGCAGAATGAAGAGAAAATCAAAGCTCCCAGGCTGACCACTAACTTTTAAAGGGACCATATTTGGAAGCGGAATATTTACCCTGATTCGATACCGATGGTAGCGCTCCTGATTTTAATGAAATAAACTTTTGACTGGGTGCATCTGCCATTCTTAAAGTTTATTCCACACCAAGTTCCATGCAAAATGGACTGAACCCAGTAGTTTTCCAGGAATATGTCGAAGTGTGCCACTTGATCCTGAACGCACACTGAAATGTACAGATGTGATTCCTTTTCCTGGTTTTAATTTTAGAGCTGTCCACAGTGCCAAATATATTAGCAGCACAGTATTCAGCCTGTTGGATAGGTTCTTTAATCTTTGGATTAAATCCTAAAGTGGATTTAACGCTCCACTGACCGCATGCCGCTGGCCTCTGTTGTGGCCAGTGGGTTTGCCATTTTGTCAAATATCTTCAGGATATTAGCTCCAGTGCTTTGAATAGCCCCTTTGAAGTTTGCACTAAAATCCAGAGCAGAGTCATGGCCTGGTTGACAAGAAGCCGTTGGTTGCCATTGTGTTTCACTGGATCTGCCATTTTGCCACGCATATGGGAATATGTGATTGAGCACTTTGGATAGTTCCTTTAATATTTGCACAAAAAACTCAGAATAGATTCATTGCCCCGTTGACAGGAAGGCTCCAGCTGCCACCGCGGTCAGTGGATTTGCTATTTTGCAAATCCAGCCATGCAAGTAAACTGGGCACCATAAGCAGAGCATCCTTCACACTTTCCCGCTTCTAATTTACTCTTCTTCATGCCGGCAAATCCCCTCCCTTGGCATCCCATCCCATCCCATCCCTTCGATTGCATCCCTGACTGCCTGCTGCTCGCTGTTTTGAGATTGCCCGTGTGGGCCTGTTTGATTTGGGCCTTGCGCATCCTGCCTACAGCCCCCGGGTGGTGACAGAGGCCTTGCTTAATCTCTCCCTCTCCACAAAGGGAGAAGGTGGGGGGGGAGAGAAAGGGAGCGATTAGTGGCATGCGAGCTTCTTTTCTTGAAAGTCAGAAGCACTGGGTCTTGGCGAGAGAATTAATGAAGCCGTTGAATTATGGATGGACTTGGAGAAAGTAAACACGCCCAAAGCAGCCCAGGCACTTGCGATGTAGCGCAACTTCAGCGTTTGGTTGTCTCATCTCTTTCTTTCTCTCTGCTACCCTCATCCTCTTTCATATTAAGCTCCTTGTAGCTTAGCAATGCTGCTTCGGGAGGACGTGTTGCACACTGAGATGATGGGGAAGGGAAACCCATGTAGGAAAGCTGCAAATGCAGCCGCTGTTTCCTAATCCACTCCACATTTAAAAATCCAAGAGAGAGAACACTGTAGTTTGTTCATCATTGTTTGTGTGGAAAGCTTCATGCACATAACATAATTTTTTGAGGAGGAGGGGGTACTTGGCATGGCCCCTTGCCACCAGGCTAATGGGTTTTAGAATCAGTGGCCAAGATCCTTCAGTATAGTGTCAATATCTGCTGGCAGAGATTGGGTAGGTCCTATTGATCCAATAAGTCTACTCTGGGCGGGGAATAGTAATAGAATTTAAGTATACAACTCCCATACTGAATATATTAACATAGGCTATTTCCTCACTAGGCTGTTATAGTACTAATTGTTCCACTTTCAACATCCTATGGAATCCTGGGGTTTGCATTTTAGGGAGGGGCCTCAAAGGTCATCCTCAAAGACCCCTCCCTAAATTGCAAACCCCAGGATTCCATAGGATGTTGAAAGTGGAATAATTAGCACTGTAACAGTCTAGTGCGGACATGGCCATAGCCTAGTAATACAGATCAGTAATCAATGGGCATGCGAACAACTCATCATCTATTTGCGACGCACAGTGCGCAAAGGCCATGTAGAGAGGCAATGCCCCTTCACATACTACTCGGTGTATTTAATGTGCTACACATGTGCAATGGTGCCCCGAGCACATTTCTGCTAGCGCTGCCCTCGGCTGTGCAGAAAAATCATTCCACATTTGTAGTGCAACCTATGTCCGCTTAAGTCACTAACAGGATGCCAGCTGTTGTCAGTAGAATGGCCAAATCTTAACAACTGGGATATAAAGAGACATTTTATGCAGAGTATACTTTGCAAGATAGTTTCCCTTTAGCTTGGCAGCCCAGAGATATAAAGGTGACTGGAAACAGGCCAGGGGAATAAATTTACCTGTTAACAACTTGCTTTTTATTTTCTCAAATCTAATGGGATCATAGATGAGCCATCCCTTTTTCCTTTGTTTGGTTCAGCCCTATGTATAGCTCCATGGATCCATCTTTTAGGTACCTCATCCTGGGAATGTGTGCACCCTTCAGCCCAGGGGACCTGTTATCCCGCCATGGGGATCTGGGGTTCTTTCACACTACACAAATAGTGTCACAATCCCACTTTAACTGCCATGGTGGCATCCTATGGAGTCCTGGGATTTGCAGTGCAGCAAAAGTTGTCAAGAATTCTCAGCCAGTGTATCTATAAACTACAAATCCCAAGATTCCACAGACTGTTGCCATGGCAGTTAAGATGAAATCACAACACTACAATTGGGTAATAGGAAAGGGCCCCTGGAGCATTGACCCTGGGATGGTCTGAGTAGAATTTATTGCTTAGGGGATAAATCGCTTACTGAGAGGGGGTGCTGTAACCCTCTGAGTGCTGAAGTTTTCTCTGTTTTAGACCACTCTGTTTTAGACCACCTGTTTTAGACCACCATTTCCCACCAAGAAAGTTTATCTTATTTCAGTAATGTGTTTCCATTCTTGGCAGCAAATGAAGTCCTGAAGTGCAGCCAGGACCACCCCAGAACAGAAGGGAATGCACTTTTGGGATCCTACCCTAGCTATGGCCCAATAAAGCCCTTTCTGTGCTGTGTTTTCTCAACCTATGCTATTTTTGCACTACACTGTTATAGTGCTATTATTCCACTTTCAACATCCTATGGAATCCTGGGGTTTGCAGTTTAGGGAGGGGCCTTTGGAATTCTCAGCCAGAGAGCTCTTTGGCCTCAGGAAACTACAAACCCCAGAATGCCACAGGAGGTTGAAAGTGGAATAATAGCACTAGGACAGTGTAGGGTGGAAATGGCTCTATTTTCAAGATGGTAACTGAGAACCCAAATAGCCAGTGGTGGCTGGTGGCTCCCCAGATCAGTGGGTGCTAAATCTATTTGGATCATAGGGGTCAGCTACTCCAATAGATATTTTAAAGTTCAGACTAAAATCTGGAGTGGATTCGCTCACTATTGACATGGGGCCCATCAGCCACTGCTGCAAACATCTACTTGCTCAGACAGAGACGTGGTAATGGCAGCAAGCCAAGCAGAAGGCTTGTCCTTGGCCCATGCAGCCTAACACAGCAAAGCAAATCCAGACCCCGGAGAATAAATAGAGAAAGTAAGAGATTAATAGCGTGGCACAGCTAAGACAGCAGGGCTTTTCTACAACAATTTTAAGCAGGAGCCCTCTGTTTGTATAGTGGGAACTTGGCCTTTCAGCATCATGGTCCAGCCCTTTTCTTCCTTTGCCCTGATTCCTATGGAAGGGGCGAGGGGGAATTTTTCAACTCACCCTAGGGAGGGAAATTGCTACCTATAACCCCGATGCAATTTTAGGCTCCTCGCTCTCTCCCTGCCCTGTCTCCATTCTTATCCGTGACCCAGAAACCTCTGTTGCTTGGCCTCTTGCAGTGAGAAATGTGGCTAAAACAACAGGAGGCAATCTTAGTGTTCCAGCTTTTACGAATGTGAACTGCATGGGCGATGTTAGCACCGTCATTTTCAACAACTCCCTGACTGGCTTGTTTTGAAGATCCATGACCATAACCATGAGCAATTTGTGCACCGAAAAGTGTGATAGAATTACTTAATGCTTGCCCTCCTGACCCCAGTAAGACATAGTTGATACAGTGATTTAAAATGGATGGCACAATATATCCTTGCTTAAATGCGCCCAGCTCAGAGGTCCTTTCTGTAATATCTATTTTCATTCTTCCATCCAGGCAAAGGTGGGCCCCATTTCCTGCTCCAGCAACAAAGGAAGCACTGAGACAGACGGCTGGTTCAGGTGTGCTGTAGGGACGCAAAGCTTCATAAATTTCATTGTCGTAGGCAAGGAGAAAGACTGTTACCGTTTTTCTCCCTGCTGTGAGAAATTCCTCAAAAACCACGCAGTTTTTGAAGACTGGCCATTTCCACACTACGTTGTTATAATGCTGTGATTCCAGTTTCAACATCCTATGGAATCTCGAGGTTTGCAGTTTAGGGAGAGGCCTTTAGACTTCTTAGCCAGAGAGCTCTTTGGCCTCAGGAAACTACAAAGCCCACAATCCCACAGGATGTTGAAAGTGGAATAATTGCACTATAACAGTATAGTGCCAAAATGGCCACTGTTTGCAGTTTTGGACTTATTCTTCCATCTTCCTCTATGCATGTGAACTGAGATCCTGCAGGAGACATTTAACCATGATGTTGTAAATATGATCTGTGTACTAATTCAACCCCTGAAACCCATCATAAAACCCAGGGAGATACACTAAGCAAATTAGTTCTATGACATTGGTGTGTAAGACACGGAAGGAGGATGCATCCAAATCCCTCTCACTGGTGAGCCACAATGTGATAAGCAGAAACCACAGAGTCTTGCCACAATTCCTTGTTGTCCCACTGCTCACCGGTGGGACAGGGATGGATGCATCCCTCTTCAGCACCCCACTGTCCAGCACCACAGAACACCTTCCCTTTGTGGGCTGCCTGGATTTTAAGGTGGGTTTCAGGGACATTCAGAATTATGGCAACAGTGTCATGATGGTAGACCTAGTTTCCAATGTCATACTGCCTAACAGGATGCCATCTGTGGTGTTTTTGTGTGGAAAACACAGTCCAAGGTCCTGCAATGGGAACTGTATGTGTTATCATGTGGCTGCTTCTCCTGATGCTACCTCCCCACCAAAAAGAATCACCTTGTAAGGATCACAGTCCTGGTGCAGAGCAAAGATGCAAACTATTTAACAGACGAGTTTGTGCCCCTGGAGGCTTCTAGGAGAGGGGATCAAGCTTATCTTCTTGCTTGAAAAAAGTAGTGTGGAGAATCTGGAGGGCTTGAGGACCACAAGAGAAGCCTTTGGGGGTGCTCTCTGCAGCCCTAGGGTTGCACTTTTCCCATTTCTAGTCTAGGTTTCCAGAGAAGAACCATTCCCAGCCCAGTCTGGAGATGCCAGGGGCATTTTGCATGCAAAGCCTGTGTTCTACCAAAGATCCCCACTCCCTTCCCAAAGCCGCTGAAGCTTAGTGCTTGTTATTGGTGACAGCTGATGACTTCAGAAGGAGCTGTCAGTGAGCAAGGCCTCTAGAGGTGTGGATCTTGTGGGCAAAAATGCCAGAAGGGAAAATAACAGGTTTTGGCTGTTCATTAGCCTGTGGGGACTCCGTTCCAACCGTGCATGGCAGTCTTTGTTGAGCTCCTCCGGAGATTCCACCAAGGGTGTCGAATATGTGATGGAAGGATTTTGTTGAGACAATTCCAAAGAGGGCCATTTACATTAATCAGAGAGGAAGATAGATAGATCTGAGCTTGAGTGGAGGGGCTTCTTTCATTCAGAACCAATAATCTTAGATTTAGTTGCTTAACCTCTTCAAGTTCCCCAGTGCTCTCCTCTTCCTGACATAAATCTTTGGGTCTTGGAAGAAGAAGAGCAAATTGCTTGGGGTTGTTGCTTTTTATGGATGCAAATGCTGTTACACACATGTTTTCACTTTTTCAGAGGTTGCACAAGGATAGTATCCAGTTCTGGGTTGCACAAGCCCCTCTATGCTGGAGCAAGTGGTCCCAACTGTGTAGTCCTTAGCAGTGGGTGGGGCTGACTGTTGCAAAATGGGAGAGTGCACAACCACACTACCTGTTGTGCAATGAGTTGCACAATGTTGCAATGCAGTTACTCCAGCATAGCCACACTGGTGTAAATTTATGCTTCACAACTGGTCGTCATCTAGGCCGTCATCTCCTGAAACTGGGAACAGAAGCACATGGAACTGTTCTATTTGTGCTGGTCCGTCTGCTGCCATACAGCCAACCCTTCCCCTGCCACCATTGCCTCTAGACCTTTCCTAATGACTACACTTCTCCTAGGCTGCTGCCTTCGTCTCTCCTACTCTGCCCCGGGGAGAAGAGACGACACAAGAGGGGTTTCTCCTACAGCAAGTCCAATTACATTTTAATTAAAGGCCCAAATTAAGTCTGCAGATTTTCAAAATGGAGCTGTCAGCTCCTAAATAAAATTACGCTGGAGCTTAAAAGAGAAATGAGCCACCATTTCCCACTCTCCCAGAGCCGCGAGCCGGGCCACCGGAGGTATTAATGAAGGGGATACGACAGTGTGGGAGCCCAATTAAAGCAACAGATGATGCTGTGAGTAGCCTTATGACTCGCCTCTGTCGGATGTGGTTACTGTTTCGCCCAGACGAATCTGCCTCCCCACTCTTTCCAGGCTGCATCGTTAATACTGGATACAGAATGAAGTGGAGAAACAGTGCAGAGGTGGAAACCTGTTAGTGATCTTCTTGAGGCACAAGAAGCTAGTCACCAGTCCCTTGTGCTGTGCCCCAAACTTTTCTTCCCAGCAGCTGCCAAGTCTGGAAGGGTGCTGCTACAGCCATTAAACGGAGTGGGGCCAGAGGGAGGGACTGTCCCATGTGCCTGTTGCAGTTCTCCGAGAAGAGAAGAGAAACAAGCAGCTCATTCCTCTCTGCAGAGTTGCAGCTAGTCCTTGCTGCTCCATCACTTCCCTTTCCCCTTCCTTCAGCCATTTCATGGCTTTAGCAGTGCCCCACCTACTGGGGGTTTTGCGGCTGCTTCAGAGGAATTAGAGATGCTCAGTGTGCATCATGCTCCATGTGTGAAATGCAGTATCTTGGCCAAAGTGTCCAAATAAAAAGGGAGGAGTTAATTAAAGCAAAGATTGCGATTAAAGGGAAAGTGCATATTCATACTGAGAACTCTCTCTGTTGACTAGTAGTGAAATGTGGTCAGGACCTTTTTAGACCCCTGGCAGAATGCAATTGTCTGACAGTGTAGAGGGTGGAACGGTTGCTGCGTTTCACCCTTCCCTGGAACCACAGCTAGATGGAGCTCTTTAGCATTCGTTGATTGGCCATAAGGGTGTGTCCAGTTGCCATCCAGTTGTCATTACACAGCTGGGGTTGAAGAAACAGCTTCATCTCCCTGGCTGGACAGTGCCCAAGAACTCCCTCAACACAATCAATGGCTAAGGGGATGCAGCTTTACTCAGGAACCGTCCAGCTATCCTTTCACAATTGGTGTCAAGACATTGTGTAAGGTGGTCCTTCCTACCTTCTTGAAGAACACTTCCCAAAGTATTGACATTGGCACAGCCAGGGACTGCCCCTGTGTGAGTCATCAATAGGACTATGGCCATGGTTTTGAAAAGCTTTACATATGGCTAGAGAACCTGAAGTCCTTGAGATGTTTGACTATAACTGAGCATTAGTCCTGCTTCCTCTTTCATGACTATTTGAATCAAAGGATATCTTTTGCTTTGGTCAGACATAATCCAGAGTCGTGTGTTGAGTTCTGGACATCATAGTTCAAGAAGGACCTTGGTAAGCTGTAATGTGCCCAGAGAAAGGCAACCAAAATGGCAAAAGGTCTAGAAATCAAGCCCTATGGGGAATGGTTGAAGGAGTGTTGTATGTTTAGCCTGGAAAAGAGAAGATTGGCAGGTGACAAGAGAACCATCTTCAATTATCTGTTGAGTTTTGATGTAGAAGATGGAGTGAGCTTGTATTCTGCTTGTTCTGCCCAAACCAGCAGATTTCAATAACATGAAATGGGATTCTAATTTAACTTTAGCTGATGGTAAGAGCTTTTTAACACCAGCAGAGGATTGGATTAGCTGGCCCTGGGTGTTGCCTACAACTCTATGACTCTATGATTTGGAAGGCCATAAGTCTTGGAGCATTGACTTCCTCTAATCTGTCCACACAACTTCTCCTTTGGGGCTAATCTAAGAAACAGCTAGCATTCTTATTGGAAGTCAGGATGCCTGGGGATTTTGAAAAAAAAATCAGGGGAACATGTTCAAAGACTAACCGTGAATATGCATGGCCAAAGAAGCTAGAAGGTGAGGCCACCAGAGGTTCCTGTGGGATGCTGGTGGATGGGAATTTATTTCTTGGAGACTGGAGAAGGGATGGCAAAAGGTAGGTGGGAACTAAAGGGAAAATGCTGCAAAATGGGAAGTCTCAGCACCCACTGGAGAGAGAGAGAGAGAGGCCAAGGCCAGATTTATTTTGCTTCCTTTGTTAATGCGATTTTCGGTGTGTAATTTGCTTTTGTGGCTTTGTGTGGATGAAAGGTATTTATTTCCCACACAAGCCATCAAACATTCATTGAAAACCCTGATCTCCATGTCGGCTTGCAACGTGCGGAGCTAGAGATGGAGCTTGGAAATCTCCCGAGTGGATTTCATGGGTGCTTGTCATACAGCTCTCGCTTCGCCTTCTGCTTCAGGCTGTTTGCTCTGTGTACGCAACTCCATTTGAAGCATCAAGCTGTTCTGTTCCGGTTTCATGGCACCCCTGTCCTTCCCTGCCAAAGGCTTTTTTGGGGGAGGCGGGGAGTCAGTATTTAGCACTTAGAGAGTCTACCAAGCAAAACACAGGGGGATAGTTTTTCTAGCTGTCAAGTGAGGGAGAGAGATTTCCTTTAGGCTTTTCCCTAGGCTAATAGCTAAAGATGCTCCTTTAGAGAGCCCTGATGGACAGATAAAGGTCACTTAAATGGGTGTGGGTAGCTTTTGATGGAGGCTAGATATGGTACGCACCTCACTCACCAGCTCATGACTACTTGGCAATTTATAACACACCAAGCAGTGACATCCTTTCCTGGTGTGAAATTCTTTCCAGAAGGTGTTTAAAGACCTAGCCTTCCTTGGCTAACTATTTAAAGTGCTTAATATCAGTTTTCATGGGTGTGGAGAATCTTATAATAACCGGATCATCCATGATATTGTTCTCTAAAAGGCTACCCAATGATGTCTCATGTCTTCCATGTTAATGCGGCAGTGAATTTGCTCACAAGTTTAACCTATAATTCAAAGGAGCTATCCAAGGTGCTGATAATTATCTCCCCAATAGGCTTAGCATCCTGGAGAAAGCCTTTAAGGTTCAAATAGGGAGGGAAAGAATATTAATTTGCATTTATTTCCTGAGTAAATCAAGGACCTACATGAGGTGCTGAGTGGTATCTTCCAAACAGGATCAATGCATTGGAGAGCTTTCAAGTTCAGAGTAAAATCCAGAGTGGATTCACCAACCTACTGGCTGGACAGCCAACAGCTGCTGACTCATGAAGTTGGTCCGTATATATCAAGCAGATAGTCCTTCCCTAATCTTGGTAGGTTTTCCCTATTAAAGAGTGGGATGGAAGTTATTTGAAAGATTCTTTTAGTACTGCTTTGAAAAATGCCATTGCTATGGGCTGAATCTTTCATTCCTTCTTCTGTCTGTCTGACTTTGAGGGCAAAGGAGGTTGGAGCAATTGTTTTTATACACTTGGTTATGGATTAGTTCTGTAGCCAGTGGAAGAAATTACCTCTTTTCTTTCCCCCTAGTTACAAAATGACAGTCAGAATGAGTGCTGCTTTGTTGCCTCTGCTCTCCCTGCCTCCAGCCATTGAAGAGCTGAGACGGTGCCCCCAGGGCCTGACAGTTGCCTTGAGGGAAGAGGAAGGATGTGGAACTCTGTATACAGAATGTAACCTTGATTAGCCCAGGATGCTTGTCGGTTAGGTGGAACGTATGTCTCAATGAGGCCTGTAGCCGCGTGGTGGAGCAGATGCTTTGAGAGAGAAGGTTCTAGGTTCAGTCCCCATGTACAAGGGACACAGAGAGCAGAACTGGGAAAAACCCTTTCCTGGAGGCCCTGCATTATTGCTATGAGTCAGAAATTGATAGTGCGCAAGCTGACCTGAGACAAGGTCCGGTTATAAGTTTAGAGGGGATTTGGAAAGAAGCCCAGACACTAATGAGTCTATGCTAATTCTTTCAACACTTCAGACTCTGTGCACACCCAAAAACAATGGAAGGAGAAACTGCCCAGGTGAAGCAGTCAGGGACCATCCCTTCATCTTGCCCTACGGAAAATTTACTTATGCAAGACATTAAGAGATTGTCATGCTCACATCAATGTTTTGTCACCTAGAGTTAAGTCAATCGGCCCATTCTAGACACCTTTATCACTTTTGTGGAAATGCCTTCAGGGAGTCTTCAGGGTATGAAATAGGGTACACAAACCCTAGCTTCATCCCCAGTAAATTTTTGTAGTACTTGGATGTAATGTGTGGGACCCAGACCTCTGTTCATCCATGCTGCTCTTAGACACTTTGACCTTCTTCTTCAGCAGTGGTAACCATCACCCTTTCCATCCCAATCTCTCTCTATCCAGCCTCTCATGCCTCACTTTCTGATAGCCTTGTGTGGTTCTTGTGAGCATCTGAGTCTCTCTGTGTTTGTTAGACCCAAATAAAATACTTATTAACTTCAACTGGAGACCCCTCTACAGTTAGTACTGGTATATGCAGTTACCCTCCTCTTGCAGGCCTTCTTCAAACTATAATTTCCCCAAATTCTAAGGAGGTGCTGGCATTGCAGGTGGGCCTCAAAGCCCCCCACCTCTTAGGGTGACCTGTGCCCCATAATCCCTAGATGACATTTGAGGCAAAACTTGTTTTTGTTAAATTTTGTAAACACTGTTTTTTACCCTTGAACCCCCCCAGTCCAAACTTGATGGAAATGCTCTCCACATCCCTAGAGGGCATTTGGGAACAATTTTTAAGCTTTGGGGGGCACAAAAATAGTCCTAGGGGCTGCATGAGGCCTGGGACCTGCACTTTGCCCAACCTTGTGATATATTATATGGTAGCTTCATATATTTCTTCCAGTATCCTTCCATTTCCATGGGCCTTGGAAGAGTTTTGTGCTTGTATTTCAAATGCACCACAGGAGATTGCATTGAAAAAAAAACACCCTACCCATAATTGTGCCTGATTACAGAAAGCAATGAAGTTCGTAGATACGTAATTGCTTTTTGTATTTCCATTTCAAATTGTCTGCCTATATCTTACTTAACACGCCATTAGTATTATTATTGTTGTGGGTGCTGGTATTTTGTCAAAAGACCTCTTGCATTATTTACATGTTTCCAAATGGCCTGCAGATGCACTTAATATAATTGCCGTTTCTTGGGCACTCTGTCGTGTGGCGTACAAACAGCAACACCTTAATTAACTTCCTTTGGCAAGAAAACTCATTAGCGTGCCATGCAATCAGAGAACAATAAGCTCTGGGGTTTGATGTGGAGGAGATGAAGGCTGGGGACATGGGGGGGTGTTTGAATCCTCTGGGTTCTCTGAAGATGCACCAAAAGAGATGCCATGATGAGAACATGGCCAAACACGAAAGGCTAGGTAATTGCTTGGAATGGCTCTCCTTCTGGGAATCAAAGCCTCTCGTTCCAACAACTGTTTCTGCACTTTGATACAGGCCAGCTGCACTTGGTTTGAAGTCTGTTTTCCAGGATGGAGAGGGTCAATAGTTGAAGTCACTTTGAAGGTGTCGGTGGAAAGTGTCAACACTTAGCCCACTTTTTTGTTTGGTCAACGGTGGTGCTTTTCATCATGCAAAAGCTGTTGGCCAAGAGAGCTGAGATAAAAATAACAAAGCGGATGGAGTTTTAGAAAGAGAGGGCTCAGAAACTAACTTTCCCTGACTCAGAACATCCCAAGGCCATGCCAACATAGCTATTTTGGTGGAGGTGGAGGTGGCAACGTAGATGATCAAGCAGAGATGGGGTAAAGTGACTAAGAACACACAACTCCCCTGTTGCAATGGCTCCACTGGTTGCCACTCTGTTTCTGGCCACAATCCAAAGTGCTGATGGTGACCTTTAAAGTCCTGCACAGCTCAGGTCCAACCATTCTGCATGGATCTAAATCCTACGTAACTCACGAGTAAAGCTGAATCAATCAGATTTACCTGCGTTGACTCACCATTCAGTAACTGAGTCAATGGGTGTACTCTAGTTGGGACGAACCAAAAGAATTCCAGCCATGTAGTCATGCATTCTTGTGTGATGCCTTCATCCATGACTTCAGTGTCCCGCATGATCCCTAGGAATGGCAGAAACAGCTCTGGGCATCCCCCTTTCCACAAAGGGTTAATAAAGAAGCATTTTGGCAGACAGACCATTGGTTGCACAATGTTGGTCTTCAGCCGAAGGGCAGGAGAGACCACCTTCTGCATTATTACATGAATATGGATTTATACTACGCAAGTGTGACATTGGATGTCAGCCAGAGAGTTTGTGGATGATAGAATCGTAGAATCTCAGACTTGTAGGGTCTCCTTTCTAATCCAGCACCCTGCCATGCAGGAACATGCAACTAAAGCACTCCTGAAAGAGGAAAAAGAAAAGCCCATCTGGCTTCTTTTTAAAGATCTTGAAAGGGGGAACGTCCACCACCTGCTCTGAAGCAATCTGTTCCACTCCCAAATAGTCCTTACAGTGAACAAGTTCTTTGTGATTTTGAGATGGAATCTCCTCTATTGATGCCTCTATACATTGTCTGGAGAGGCATGCTTGTTTTCACAGCTCTGCAAGCACATCTTTCTCTCACAGGGAGCTGGTGACACCTTCACGCTGACAGGTCTATCTATCACCCATTCCCCAACAGAAACCCAACGCTAAGAGGCTCATCTATCGATTCCAGCATGGATGTGAGGCAGTTGCAAAGCTCCAATCTCTTATCAGGGCATGGAACTGCTCTGGGCAGCCACTGTTTTAACCCTGCCTCATTCTTTCCTGCTTTGGTTAGAGCTCACCTGGAATACAGCTCTGGGCCCCACAATTCAAGAAGGACATTGAGAAGCTGGAACATGTCAAGGAGAGGGCAATGAAAATGGTGAAGGGTCTGGAAGCCATGAAGCCCTATGAGGAGTGGTTTAGGGAGCTGGGTATGTTTAGCTTGGAGAAGAGAAGGTTGAGAGGGGACATGATAGCCGTGTTTAAACATTTGAAAGGATGTCATGTCGGAGGTGGACCAAGCTTGTTTTCTGCTGCTTCAGAGACTAGCACAAGGAGCAGTGGATTCAAGCTGCAGGAAAGGAGATTCTACCTGAACCTCAGGAAGACCTTCCTGACGGTCAGAGCTGTCCGGCAGTGGAATCTGCTGCCTCCATGGAGTGTAGTGGAGTCTCCTTCTTTGGAGGTTTTTAAGCAGAGGCTGGATAGCCATCTGTTGGGAAAGCTTTGATGGGTGTTCCTGCATAGCAGGGGGTTGGACTGGATGGCCCCTGGAGTCTCTTCCAACTCTATGATTCTATGAAAAGAGATTTCACCTAAACATCAGGATGAACTTCCTGATGGTAAGAGCCATTCGACAGTGGAATCTGCTGCTGCCTCAATGAAGTGTGGTGGAGTTTCCTCCTTCTTTGGAGGTTTTTAAACAGAGGCTGGATAGCCATTTGCTGGGGGTGCTTTGAGTGTGTATCCCTGCATGGCAGAATGGATTTGGACTCAATGACCTTTGTGGTCTCTCCCACCTCTATGATTCTATGATCCTGATAGCCCAGGTACTTGACTCCGACTCTTAACTGAGGGCAAAACTGTTAGGATGTAAATTCATATAAATGTGAACAACCCTATAATCCAAGCCGCCACTATGACCCAACCAGCACTGATATTCCAAAAAGCTGCACGTTGTTTTTTTTTTTATCCTCAGAGCTTGGAAAAGTTACTTTTGAGGCTACAGTTCCACGAATTCCCCAGCCAGCATGCAAACTGTAATTCCTAAAGTCACTTTTCCAAAGTGGTCCTTTCTCTCCTTCAGAGTTTCACGTGAATGCGTTCACGCAGCAAAGTACAATAAAGAGTGATTGTATTTATCTGCACATCTCTCTGACTGCTTTTAATTTTGAATATTGATAGTAGAAGATTAAAGGCCAATGTCTCTGGAGGATCAAAATCGAATGTCAAGCATTTTAAAAAGGTCAGATTGGGAAGGGGGAAAGCCCATAAAATTCTGTTTTATATTTTTGTATTATAAACACTTTTTGATGGAAAGCGGAACAGTTTAGGGAACACCGCTACAGTCTCTGATTATACCTAGATTAAGTTTGCTCTTATTGCTAACCTTCTCCAATAAGCCATTTTAATGCATTAAAATTTCAGTCATCCAGGTAACATAAAACAAGCACTCACTTAAATGCTAAAGTTCAGCTCGGAGACCTCAGGATGGACTGCATTTAGATAATTATTATCTTGTTTTTCAATTTCTAAAGAGGAGACATTCACGTTTTTACCCAGCAGGGAATCTGAACTGCACTTTACCATCTTCTAATGAACAATTCTTTTCAACAGATATTGTTCGAAAGGTACTTGGTGTCCCTTTGCCTATTTAGCTCAGTTGCTAGGCTGTGATCTCATTTTGTAGTGCTGGGGCCGAATAAATTGCTTATGGCAGAATTTGAAGCTTATTTGGCGGCTTGAGCAATGTGACGAAAGGATGTTGCAAGGCTGAAGGAAAGGGGGGGGTTCCAGAATCACCCTACTGGATCAGAACAATGGTCCATCAAGTCCAGATACAGGCAAAATGAAACCCAGGGATGTGAATCTATCCTTATGAGCAAGGATGAATAACTACTGTGGAACTACTGTAGAAACCATGAAGCCCTATGAGGTTAAGGTTAAGAAGTGATGTGATAGCCATCCTTAAATATTTGAAAGGATGCCATGTTGAAGATGGAGCAAGCTTCTTTTCTGCTCCTCCAGAGGTTAGGACAGGGAACAATGGATTCAAACGACAGGAAAAGAGATTTCGCCTAAACATCAGGAAGACCCTGACAGTAAGAGCCATTCGGCAGTAGAATCGCTCCCCAATGGAGTGTGGTGGGGTCTCCTTCTTCTTTGGAGGTTTCTTAAACAGAGGCTGGGTGGCCATTTGGTGGGGCACTTTGAGTGTGTGTTCCTGCATGGCAGAACGGGGTTGGATTCAAAGGTTGTTGTGGTCTCTTCCAACTCTATGATTCTATGATTCTACTGTCGTTTTCTCCTATTGCTGGAGAAGATGAATATTGTGGCACAGTATTCTCCCATATCTGAGCATCCGGAAGTGTTTGATAGGATTTTGCTGTACTGAAAAACACATTCTGTGTGTGTGTGCGTGCATGCATGCACACATATTTGCTGTGCAGAAAAGTGCATGGTATCCTTTTGGGAATTTACACCATTGTAAACCGATGTGAAATTGCAGAATTTAAAACTGCAGCATTGTGCAATGGTTATATTTTCAGGAGGCAAGTCTTGGTGTAGCTATACCACCGGGACCATTGGACAAGCAGAACGAGTGGCATGGTCATTGTGCAATGGTTGCAATGTGCAATGGTATGGCAGTTTGTGGAAAAGGCCGCCCTGGTGCAATGGCAGCACATGGAGAAGGAGGAAAGCAACTCTTGGCTCTGCTCAAGTCAGGACTAAGAGCCTTTCTGCACTGCACTGTTACAGTGCTATTATTCCACTTTCAGCATCCTGTGGAATTCTGGGGTTTGGAGTTTCCTGAGGCCAAAGAGCTCTCTGGCTAGAATTCTCAAGGTCCCTCCCTCAACTGCAGACCCCAGAATTCCACAGGATATTGAAAGTGGAAAAATAGCACCATAATAGTGTAGTGCGGAAATGGCCAAAGAACAGGTTTGGGACCTGTATGTCCTTGCTCATTCCCCCCATTCCCTCCAGGCTCCCAGTGATAATCTGGTCTACCCTGACCTTTTCTATATGACAGAAAAACCTTCTCCTGCAATTAGTTTGGCTAAAATGCTGAGTCTGAGGGGTGGGTGGAGAGAAAAGCGGTAATTCATATCTGAGGGAGGCCAAGGACCCTGTGAGCACGTGTGTGCCACGGTGAGGCCTAGCCGTCACATTTTACGAGGGTGGCTCCTCATAAATTTTTATCCTGTCAGTAAAGGCTCCTATTTTTAATGGTATTTAGATTTTATATCCCACATTTTGCAAGTAATAAAAAAAGCGCAATCGCTTTGGGGGCTCTTTTAGTGCCACAGATAATGAGGGGAGTTTTGGGAGAAGCGCCAGAAATGGAGACAGATTCTCCGACGTCTTCTCCTTGGTCTGCAATTCTGACCGACCACGGTAAGCCAAAAGAGAACTTTTGTGACCTCTAAAGGTGGAGTAGAAGACAGGCTGGTGGGTCACAGAAGCTCAGGGAACTAGGCTGGCGAAGAAGACCGTACCAGCAACGTGGAAGATTTCTTGTCCCAGCAGCCTGGTGAAGGATAATGGGAGTCGCAGTCTGACAACACCTCAAAATTGCCGCCGCTTTGTGTGTACAAATGGAAAGGCTTCACACACCTCCGGGGGGGGGGGCTCTTGGACCTCTGTGGGTCCCAGCCCGTTGCTTATAGATTATATATATATATATATATATATATATATATTATATTTATAAAAAATAAAAACTGACCTTCCGCGTAAATCTCCTTTGCCACCACGGTCAAGCCGTAAAGTTTAACGGCAGAATAAACATCTCCGGCATCCAAGGAGACAGCATCGGCCTTATTTGCCTAATAAAGGGGGGAAATAATAATAATAATAATAATAATAATAATAATAATAATAATAATAAAATTTATTTATATTCCACCTCTCCCGACGGATCAAGGTGGTACTACAACAATACATCAATACATTAAAGACAATTAAAACATAACCCATCCTCCCCACCCACCAACCCATCTAAAAACCCCTAAAACAAAACAAAAAGGAAGACAAATTGATTTATTTCTGGATTTATTATTTTTTCAGCACAAGCTTTTCTGGTTTTTCACGACACAGGATTCGAACTTGTGACTCGGCAACCCAGTTCATCAGATATATCATCACCTGCTGAGTTAATTCGTACGTAATTACAGGTAGGCTCTAATCTTTCAGGTACCAAGTGCATAAACACACAATTTAAATGAATTAAATTAAATTAGCGTAATTCTCCCTGGTCAACAACGCTTCCGCCCTCAGCAGGTGTTGGGCTAATCCAGCCACGCCAGATAATGGTGGACATTTTTATTTATTTTATTTTAAGAGACATATAATTTTTTATTTTATTTATTTTAAGAGACATATAATTTTTTATCTCTTTTAAAAATAAATAATTTTATTTATGTATTTTAAAAAGACTTCGCCCTGATATTTTAAATAATTTTTAATGATTGAAATAATAATAAATAAATAATTTTATTTATGCATTTTAAAAAAGAGAGACTCGCCCTAATCTTGTCAATGCAGTCGTGAGTGTTGCGGGTTCGAATGCAGGACACCCGAGCGAAAGCGCTGGCGGCAGAAGCTGGGGATAAAACGGTCAGCAGCGACCTGGACATCTCCGAGCATTTCCGCTGCTCCGCGTCTGAAAAGGTGCACCATCGGATTTTCTTCCCTGGGAGGAGAAAAAGAGAGCCTTAAAGCCATTTCTTGTTCCTGACCCTAGTCACGGGGGTTGAATGAGCCCAAATTAATAAATAAAGCGGTTATTGACATATCACCCAATGCTGATGCTGCTAAAAATCTTGCCGCTAATCAGAGGACGAGAAGAGCGGCTTAAAAAAAAACAATTGCAAAAAAATGTGGGGTTTTTTTTGGTCAGAGGATCTATTAATGGAAATATGACTGTGCCAGGTCTCCGTCTTGCTAAATATCATACATAAAAATCAGTAAACAAAGCGAAAGGGTTGTGAAATCGTGTGTGAAAAAAGAAAACAAGGATGAACAGCCAATTTTGCAAATTGCAAATAATTTAGTTTTTTAGAGGCCTTACCTGCAGAGGAGGGCGAGAGAGAAAAAGGAGGAGGAAAACCGCCTTCATGAGTCCGCTTTTGTTCGCCGGGAAACGGCTTTTGCAACGACAATGTAAACACAGGAAAGGGAAAAAATAAATAAATAAAATAAATATAAGTGGAGAGGAAAGAGTGAAAGTGGAGAAGAAAAGGGGCCCATTTTTGGCCACAGACGGGAGGCATCCGCTGTCCAGCTGGAGATGGAGGGAGGAAAAAGGAAAAAAAAAAAATCAGAATAAAAGGGTTTTAACAGCAACAAACGCGAATCGTGCAATCTTCTCCCTCTGATATTTTTCACTAATAAAAACCAAATGTAGCCAAGCAAGGTTTTTATTTATATAGATAAATACACACACACACACGTATATATAACCATACATAAAGTTTAAATATATATATTTCAATGCATCATTACATTTTATATATATATATATACACACATAAATGTATATATAGATATAAATACATATATTTATTGTATTTACATACACACACACACACACACACACACACACGCACATAAATAAATAAATATATATATATATTGTTAACATATCACCCAATGCTAATGCTGCTAAAAATCTTGCCACTAATCAGAGGATGAGAAAAGCAGCAATAAATAAATATATATAAATGTATATATTGTATTTATTTGTATCTGAATACAATAAACATATCATAACAGACATATATAGACATATACATACATTGATATATATACATGAATATAGAAATACACATACATGCGTATATGTACACACACAGTTTACATACATATATTTCAATATCCCAATGTATTTTTATACATATATATACATATACACATACGTATACATGGATAAATGTGTGTGTATATATATATATATACACACACACACATATATACATATATATATATATATATAGCAATATAATACACTTATACATATACCTATATATAGATATACATACATACATACACATACACACACATATATATAAATGTGTACATTCAGTTTAAATATATATACATATTTAAATTGTGTATGTACATATATATTCCAATATACCAATATATTTAAATATATCCATAATTTTATTTATATTTTTATACATATATATAGTGTGTGTGTGTGTGCACGCACCAATTTATTTATTTATGTATTAATTATGTTTATTTTTATCCTATTTTCTCCCTGAGGGACTCAATATATATCAATATATATTTTACTTATATTTATTCATCCTTTGAGATATTTTTCCTCAGCATCTATGCACATTTATCTACATATCGTGATACGCATCAACATCTACCTATCGGTATATATTTACCTCTAAATATTAATATTTACTAAATATTAATATTTGATAAGAACTACTACTGACCTAATGATAACCATAATACTTTCACTAATACTACTACTAATAATGATCAATAATAAGATGACTAAGTAATCACGTCATCATCATAACATGGCTAATAATATGACTAAGTAATAATATTAATAATAGGATTAATAATAATAACAGTAAAAAGAGTGCATTGAGTTGAAAATGTGATTTTTCGGGCGCCCCGTGTTCTCCCTCAGGGGCCTCGGCGGTGAGGCGGGCCGCGACCGCGGCCTCTCCCCGCCTCCGCCGCCGGGGCCGCGAGCGGGCGGGCGGCCTCGAGGGTCTACTCGAGCCCGGGGCGTGGGCCTACCCCTCCCTCGTGAGGGGAGAGAGCGAGAGAAAGAGCGAGACCCGCCCCCTCCCGGTCCCTCCCGGTCCGTAATCCCTCCCTCTTTCCGCTGAGGAGGAGACCGAGGCCGGCGGAGGGACGGAGAGGCGACGAGACTCGAGGGGAGATCGACTAGGCCGCGGCGGGGCCTGAGGGGAGACAAAATGGCGGCGGTGGCTGCCGTGGCGGTGGCGCTGAGGCGATGCGGAGGAAAGGCCCTTCTCGGGAGCGGCGGCGGACAGGGGAGCCCGAGGCCCCCAGAGAGAGAAGTACGAGGGCCCTTCGTCCCTTCTTCTTCTTGGGGAAGCGAGGCCAGCCACCCCCATGAGGAAAGGGAGGGATAAATCCCATTATCCCTCACACGGATAATGGGAGCTGCAGTATATACCTTGGGAGGGGTTGTATACCCGCGGGGGGGGGAAGGGAGCCATATCCTTGACCCCGCTCTAATTAAGGCTTAATTACGTGGGAAATTATTTTTAAACAACCCCTCACAATTTGGGGTTGAGACTAGATGGCCCGTGGCACCCCTCCAAGCCTCAGGTTTTATTTTGCTTATTTATTTAAAGTTATTCCCAATTTCCCCACCTCTTAATCAGAATTAAGTAGCCTAATCAGTGGGTAATGATTAATATCCTGGCGATTAATGACGCAGGTTGGACTAAATGGCCCTTTGGGAACCCCTCCTTTCCAAGCCTCAGATTCTCTTTTTCTTATTTATTTAAAATTATTCTCCATCTCCTGCTCCTTAAGCATAATTTATGTACCCTAATTAGTAGGTAAGGATGGGAAAAAGAGAATTAATATTGGGGGTTGGGCTAGATGGCCTTTTGGGGACCCCTTCCAAGCCTCAGACTCTATTTTGCATATTTATTCAAGTTATTCCCCATCTCCTGCTCCTTAATTTTAATTACATACCCTAATTAGTGCATTACTGATTAAAAATCCTGACAATTAATATTGGGGGCTGGACTAGATGGGCTTTTGGGACCCCCTTCCAACCCTCAGGTTTCATTTTGCTTATTTATTTAGATTATTCTCCATTGCTTACCCCTGAATCATAATTAAGAACTCCAATTAGTGGGTAATGATTACTATCCTGACAATTAATGTTGGGGGGTTGGACTAGATGACCTTTTGGGTCCCTTCCAATGTTCAGATTCTATTTTGCTTATTTATTTAAAGTTATTTCCTTTAGTCGTTAGGATGAGGATTATGCTCTAATTACATGTTAATGATGAGAAACCTGCCAATTAATAATTTCCTGTCTGAACGGGGGTTGGACTAGATGACCTTTTGGGATCCCCCTTCCAGCACTCAGATTTTATTCTGTTTATTTATTTTTTAAATTATATCCCCTCGTGAATAAACACTGTTTATCCACTGTTTTTCTTGGGAGGGACTACAACTCCCATCAGCCACAAAGAGGCATGATATAGCCGGGGGTGAGGGGATGATGGGAGTTGCTGGCCCAAGCAAGGGAAGCCCCCAGTCCGTTAAAGTTTGGAGTCCATTCCCATAACAATCCTTTAGGATTACAGCTCCCATTAACCCCAAACAGCATAGAACCAAGTGTGGTGTGCATGATGGGAGCTGCAGTCCAATAATGCCCTTCCCGTCTGTTTCTTTGCCACCCCAAAATTTTAGCAAACTCTTCCCATAATAATCACCCTGTTCCGGTTTGGGACTCCTATCAGACCTCCCCTGTGGGCTGTATGTTTGGGGCTGCTGGGAGTTGCAGTACCTGCAGGATCTTCCCTAAAAATTCTTTCCAACCTCTGATCACCCCCCCCCCCAATTTTTTGGAATCCTTTCCCAATTTGGGAAAAAGCCTGGTCTCTGATTAGAGCACCCATCAGCCACCATAGAGCCACGGGTGTGGATGATGGGAGCTGCAGTCCAATAATGTCCTTCCCGTCTGTTTCTTTGCCAACCCAAAATCTTAGCAAACTCTTCCCATAATAATCACCCTGTTCCAGTTTGGGACTCCAGCTCCTATCAGACCTCCCCTGTGGGCTGTATGTTTGGGGCTGCTGGGAGTTGCAGTACCTGCAGGATCTTCCCCTAAAAATTCTTTCCAACCTCTGGTTTTTGGAATCCTTTCCCAATTTGGGAAAAAGCCTGGTCTCTGATTAGGGCACCCATCAGCCACCATAGAGCCAGGGGTGTGGATGATGGGAGTGGCAGTCCAAAGAGCCGCCGGGGGAGGTGTATGCTTGAGGCTGCTGGGAGCTGCAGTCCAGTTTGATTGTTAAAGCATATTTTTTGAAGCTCTTTTTTTTCCTAGTTTAAAGGAATAACTTGAATTCTTGCAAGAAAAATAAATACACAATTAGTTCAATTAAGTCATCAATTTGGGAGAATTAAGAACATGCAGGGATTTGTGTCTTAAGAAATAGTTCAAACAACATTTTTCGGAAAACTGGGTTATTGATTATGCAAATAAAAACCGCCTTCGGTCCTGTGCTGGGAGAAAGGCAGCATAACGTATATAATAATTAAATAAGATAATTAAAATGGGAGAGCCTCCATAATTAGAGGCAGTCTTCCTGAGAGCAGTTCCGGGAGGGGTGGGAAGGGCCGTTGTCTCGATGACGGGTTTCCTTCCGCAGCATAAATCAAAACATGTCCCCCTTGTATCAAAGTGTAATCAAGATGCTTTAGGATACAAAAAGAGGTGTCCTTGTTCAGTAGCA
The DNA here is from genome assembly GCA_948474755.1 of Ctenosaura bakeri. Classification (NCBI taxonomy): domain Eukaryota; kingdom Metazoa; phylum Chordata; class Lepidosauria; order Squamata; family Iguanidae; genus Ctenosaura; species Ctenosaura bakeri. The sequence goes on from CAOLHI010000165.1 coordinate 98,056, forward strand.
CATGTCTGAATCAGTTGGCTGTCTGCATTAAAAAGGAAATCTCAAGAAACCATGGCAAAAAGTTCAGGTTATGTGGGCAAATCGAGCCAAATGGCTCTGCAATAGCATAAAGTGTCCAGTTAATGGTTGAACTAGCCAGAGCATGTTAGTTCTTGACAGAATTGGGCTTTGGAAACAGGGACAGTTCAGGGAATCGGGCGAAATGATTGTGTGCGATTGTTGGGGAGCAGCTGACTGCGACAACAGGAACATGAAGTCATCCCAGGTTGGACCTCTTGACAGGAACAGCGGAATTTTGGCAGACACCCCCCTCGATGGGGGCAGTCTCGATCTATGGGAACGAATGATCTATGGCTTTTGAGAGAAAAGACTGACACCAATTATTACCAATGCAGTTGATTAATATATAAATGCGAGGGTTTCATAACAAAAGACAGAGACTAGCTCTTCAGGGGGGTTGCCATTCCATGAAGGGAAGCAAGGACCATTCCTTCCTAAGCTGAGCTGATGAAAGAACACTCACATTGAATCGTTCCTTCAATTGGGTCTGTCTGTGGATTCCCAAAAGTATTTGCAAGAGCAGCAGCACCCATTCCTTGCTGGAAACTCTATTGAGTAAATTCTGAATCTCTGTCATTTTAGGCAGGACAGTGATTAAAATGAAGCCAAGAGCGGTCATGCCTCTCTTCAAAATTACCGTAGTAACAAAGCATTGGGTGCCTCCAACTGTGAAAGCAAACTGACACCAGAGCAGTTTTGCTGAGGGGAGGGCAGCCAAGTCTGTCTCCCTAGTTGGACTGCAGCAAAGAGGAGCTTGTGGTGTCAAATCCAGGGGTACCAAGGCGAGTGCCATTGCTAACTTGAGCTCTGGTTGAGCATGAGCTTCTTGCTGTTTAACTTTGCAATCCCACCAGGAATTCCCCTGAAACGAGGCACAGAGAGGGCGGACCCTCTCCATCAAGGCTTCAAGAAAGCCTCGGGGAAAACTGCAAGTCTCTAACGAGGGGCGGGCTCCGAGAGGGAACAAGGGAGAGCAGGGGAAGCTTGGGGCTGGCTTCCGTTAGTAATGTGCTCTCCTTTTCCTGATCCTTGCACCCACTGGCAATGCCCTGTCTTTCATTAGGCTGGCAAGGGACTTCCTCCTGAATCCTAGCTTGGTGCAATCCTTCTTGGTGCTCTGAAAGCACAGCTGTCTCAAAAGTGGCTGAACTCGCACTCGGGGCCAAGTTAGAAGGAACTGCAATCTGCTTTCTTTTTGTGCGCCCTGAGCGTTTGTGTCCTCTAAAGGACTTAAGTTGGGGTCCCCCCCACCATATCCAGGCAAACGGATCGTGTCTGGGGCAGACTCACCCTGTCTCGTCCGAGTAGGGGGCAGCACTTTTGGCGCTGCTCCTGAGTTTCCAAGAGAAGAGGCAGGATTCTTTTCCCTCTGGGTCCCAGTGCCTGCCTGCACTGTAGATCTACCCCATCTGCTGGGCTTTAGCCGGGGGAGATCCTGGGACCAAGGGCATCCCTAGTCCAAATCTAAATCCAAAGTAGGGTAGTGTCCAGCCGATGGTGGGCTGTTTTTGATGGCCTGAACTGGCTGTTTACTGCTTGCTGCAAGCTGCTTGTCAAGCGCTGCTATAAGCTCTGAGGTGGGCCGTTTGTGAAATTGGCTCATGTCCAATCCAAGTCTGCGAAGCATGCCCCAAATCTTAACTCGATCTGACTGGGCTGTGGGATCATGTCCTACAGACCTTACTTGGGGAGCACTGAATTCAAAGGGCTGGTTGGGAGCAGTGGGCTGCTGTGGCGGACTCTCTGCCTTGCCGGGCTGGCTACGGGAATCTTTGTCTGACCACTGCCTGTCTTGTCTGGGATTTTGGCGCGAGTTCCAATTCCCTCTAGGAACAGAATTCGGAGCAGATTTCCGGTGTTGGGAATGGGGCCCATAGTTGGAGTAAGTGACCTCAGCTATGGGTTCCAAGTTCCCTGTATCTCGCTTCTGGGACTTAGTGGGAGGTCTAAGGGAGCCAGCCTCTCTCAGCAAGTCAGCAACCCTGCGGAGGTTGTTCCCAAATACTTCCCAAGAAGTTGTGGCTGGATCCACCAAACCTAGGGCCATTTTTGTTTCATGGTTTAAGCCTCCATAAAGGAGAGTTTTGAATTCCTCAGTGTCAAAGTTGTGCCCATGGGCGGTCAGGGGGACCTTCTCTGCAAGAGTAGCCAGTAGCTGCTTCCGTGCCACGTAAGCCTCAGGGTTTTCTCGAGGTCCCTGTTGCTCCATGACATAGAGTACCCCAGCACTCTGTCCTGGCCAAAGGATCTTTACTATCTCTCTCATCCAGTCATGCGCCTCAAGCCTAACTAGGCTACGAGCTGCCACAGCTGACCCAAGAGTAGGAAGTTCCGAGGGAGACATACAAAGGCGAGCTAACTGAGTTAAGTCCTGACCGTTAGCGGTGGGGTGTGAATGAATGACTGCATTCAGCCACATGATCCCAGTGGACTTGTTTAGGGGACCTAGTTGGTCTGCAATGGCTTTTGCCTCAGTGGCACGCCAGGGGACCCTAGTTTCAGTGATCTGTGTCTCCTGTTCTTCTGCCTGTCTGGAACTGCCTTCTCCAGCGGGGATAGTTCTGCGTGTCATAGACCGGGTCTCTACGGGACGGACTGGCACTTTAGAGTCACTCCAGTCCGGGTTAACAGGAGGAGGGGCCAAAGCTTCCTCCAGCAAGGGCTCATCATTATTTTCCTGTGCAAATGATGGAAGCAACTCCGGGCACACAGCTGATATTAAAGCCTTCTTAGTTTGGAGCTGACTCTCCAGTGTGGCAATTTGCTTCAGACATGCAGAGTGGCTGACTGCATCCTTTTGTTCCTTAACTTGCCCAATCATGAATTTTGTAGCAGCACGGGCATGATCCAGCTCAGCCTCTAAGGCATGCGCTTTCTCTTCCCATGTCTGAGCTACCAATGTTAGATCACTCAATTTCTGGGCTGAGGCTTGTGCAACAGACGCAAAAGTTACCTTGTCTGCTCTCAATGCCTCAATCTCGGCTTGAAGCCGGGCAATCTCTTTTTCTTGTTCTGCTATCTTCCCTCGGGTCTCCACTAGGGCATTACTAGCATCTCTGGCCACAAGCCATAAACCCCAAGCTGCCAACGCATCCTTTGCTGGCCCAAATGGGTTTCTGGACTTCCTTGCCAGGGCATACGCTTCACGAACTGCTTCAAAGGGATGTGCCATCTGGAAAACTGAGTCTTTCCAGGGGCACTTGCCTTTGCTCAACACCCATCGTTCTAACTTCCCACGGACCTCTTCCTCACACATGAGATCCTTTACAGTGACAGGGCTCCCTTTAGCCATCTCAACACTTCTAAATTCACAAATCCACAAACCACAACTAAAGCTCACAAGCTAAACAACAAGGGACCAGGAATCTGGAGGGATGGGGAGGACCACCTAGGTCCCTGGGGGGAATTCGGAAAACGAACTCACTGGAACTTCAGAAGGAGAGAGGGAGGGGAACCAATTCTCCAGCCTGCCCAAACAAAGTCTCTCTCATACAAGAGGACGAGGAAACGGTTGGCGAATGGGATGGGAAGGTCACTAAGACCCAGGAGACACCTTTCAGGAGTACTCGCCTGCCTGAAAGGGGGGTGACGAACCCAACGGAACTTACTAAGCTGCTTTGCCAAGCAGCTGGGAAAGAGGGATGACGGAGTCAAAAGCCAAACCGTTCCTAACTGGTTTTCTGGGTGAGGGGTGCCTTCCTCTACCTGGGGATAAAACCTCTGAACCCTAAGACTAGTTTGGGATTCACCACCCAAACCTAGTCGGCTAGCCAAATTTTTGAGAAGCCAGGATGAACCTGCGCCTCTTTAACAAAAAAAACCAAAAAAAAACCAAGCCAAATCTCAAAGAAGGGGGGCGAAGGGGAAGACAGAAAGAGGAGAAGGGAGTTCTGCTTTTTCCTCTTAAGTACTTTGCGTGTGCCTTGCTGGTTGCTAAAATGTTGAATGTGTGTAGACTGTTCCTTAACGCTATCCACTAACGCCAAGAGCCCAGCCCACGATAGACCCAAGATGGGGAGGTGATTCCCAGGACAAGAGAAAGGAGGGGGAGAGATTCCCACCCGAAAGAATGCTAAGCACACAGAGAACACGCACACACAACGTTCCTGCCTATCTGTGCTCTACCATTGCTCACTGACCGTTCCCTAAGTCAGCACCACCTAATTTGAGGAGGTTCGCGATCCCTTCTCAAAAGAGGGGTACTGGGGCTGCCCGCATTCTCCACCAATCTGTTACCCTGTATTTAGGGGTGCTGGAAAGGACACCCAAATATCCAAATATTAACACAAATGGGAAATTAACTAGAGCACACTTGCTGGCTATGAGAGGCAGGACAACTTTAGCGGGGGGTCTTTCAGCCCTAAGTTTACAGAGTCAGGTCAATGAGCCATACAATTTACAAAATAAACCAGTTAATGTTTTTATTGAAAAGCAACATATAAGACAAACAAACACACCACTAACTAAATAAGAAGTAGGAGAGTTTATGCTTAAAGTTTATGCTTAAATCACAGTTACACCCCCACTGATCTTTCTTCACAGGATTTGCTAGCATCCAAAAACGAGACCATCAGTGACTTGAAATATCAGCTAGCCGCAGTGCAAAAGGTAAAAAATATTTCTACCTGTCTCCTTTTCAGGTACATAGCCAGGAAAGTTGGCATTTTAAGAATCCTTGCTCTGAAATCCTTTAAGGCCAGCAGCAGTCATCAGCCAGGCCAAGAGATGTCAAGTGTTTTTCTGTTACCTATATGCTTGTCCTTTTTTTCGTAAGCTAAAAAGACTCTAAGAAAGTTGCTTCCCTTTCCAGTCCCTGAAAGAGTGGCTGTACGCTTCTAGGGAAGTGAAATTTGGTCACTCCAGCCCTCTTGAACTGTGTTGAACTGATGGCTGTCTTTCTCCCTGCAGGCACCCGGTGAGGCATCATGGATTTATGAGACGAAACTAACATCTTTTGGGGTCCCCTTGAATAATCCAGCCTTAAAGGCTTTGGGGACCCCAAAAACCTTTGGCCAGGAACGTCTAGAATTGCCATCTGTTAGTGGCCACGGAAACCGGTGTGAAAGAAGCCTGCTTGCTCCTGGAATGGAAAAATATGGGAGGAGACAATATTGGCCCAATAGTGGCAAGCGTTAGGGCGCACAGCCTCACAGCTTATGAGGGCCTTTTTCTCTTTGCAGACGGCCTCCCCTTTCTGCTTCCCATCTCTTTCTTTTTTTTTTTCATTTTTTTTTCATTTTCATATATTATTAAATTCATCAGCAAAAAAATAAAAAGAGTTAAGTTGAATTTAAAGAGTTAAGTTAGTTAAGTTAAGTTAAGGAGTGTAATTAGAATTTCCGTCACCAATGCAGTACCCTCCAGATGTTATTTTATATTTTTATTAATTCTCAGCTTAAAAACCATCTGTCTAAGGCAGCCAACATAAAAAATAAGGCATGTTATTTGCTGCTTTGGAGATTGCTGACTGAGAGGTGAGGAACATACAAAATAATGCAGTTGCTGCTCTGTAAGACCAGCTGATTGGCAGCATCCAACTTCTACAAAGGCAATCAGAAGTCCAGAAGATGAATACTCAGGTACAAGCATCAAAAGCCCCTTGCCACTTGATCAGGACAGTAGCTACCCTTTTCCAAAACCTTGGCTCCACCTTAACACTCCTTTATCCCCCAATGGAAATTCCGGTATGGTAAAAATCTGTAAAGCAGACAATTCCAAGAGGAAGGAACTGTCCCACAGACAGAATGACAGCCTGGCAGTTTGACATCTCCTGAAAAAGTCAACACAGATTTTCCCATCACTTTTGGTATGACATTCACCTTGACAATGTAACCTTTGCGAGCCTGATGTGCCTGAAAGCCCTGCACCTTCCCCCTCAGCCTTCAATTTGCAGCCTCAACCTTTCTTCTTCCTATCTGTGGAGTCCTCTTAAGGATGGGATTCACCCACAATACCCAACAGACACAACAGAACCAAATCCTTTCACTTGCAAACTCATTCTCATCTGCTAGTGCCTAAGAGAGCACAAACAATTATTAGGAAGTGGCTTTACTTAAGTAGAACAGTGGCCAACGAGGGTTGGGGGAGTGATGAACTCATAGCTCTTGTTTTGAATCACCCCCTGTCCAAACTCAGTAGGTGGTCTTAGGGAAGCTGCTCTCCTCAACACTATACTTCAAGCTCCTAAAGAAAATGTACAGCTGAGTGGCAGAGTCCCTGCTTTGCATGCAGAAAGACCCAGATTCAGTGCCAGATTCAAATCTGGCCATGAGTGATGCTGGCTGGGCCTTGTGAGAGCTGAAGTCCAAAACATTTAGTGGACCAATGGTTGAAAACCACTACGTGGGCATCAGGTGATGTTCTGCCTTTCCTCCAGTTACTTCTAGGCAGCATACAAAGTTTTCCTGCTCCCTGCTTTATCCTCCCAACAGCCCTCTGAGGTGGGTCAGGCTGGGAGAGAACAGCTAATCCAAAGTCACCCAGTGAATTCTATGCTCTTTTCCTACCAGCTGCCCGCTGGGTCTCCCTCAAGAGTGTCTGACCGCAGATTCCTGGAGGGTGAGTGCCTAACCGTGGGTGGCAACCATTTTGGGTCGTGTGCTGTGTGAGTATGTGAAAGGTGGCCCTGGAGGCTGGAAGGAGGTTCTTGCCTGTCGCTGCTGCTCTTCTGCGCAGCCCCGTCCTTCCCAAGCTGCCTCTTCCCCAGAGCTGGTCGCGTTTCATCCGAAGGAGAGCAGAAACAAAAAAGGAAATGTTAGACTCCAGCAAGCCAAGTGCTTTGCTTTGACTGGTAAACCTCTTCACACTGGAACTATGCAAAAGGATATACAAAAGTGCTAAAAATAAATAAAAATTAAAACTTAAAACACCTAAGAACAGAAAACCCCTGAAAAATCAAAGACTACCTTAGAAAACTAGAAATAGCCAAGAAAACCAGAACTGACAAAACTGCAAATAACTAAAAATGTCTTCCTGCCTTTGTTGCAGCAAAACAGTTACACCTATAACAACTAAATCCTTAAATTTAGACTAAAAGCTAATACTTGTTGTTAATCACTCTTACCATCCTCATTATGTTCCTACAGTATAAACTACTCAGGAAAAATTATTTTCTACTAAACTCATAGATGAGTTTAATCTATGGTCTATATTAGTTTAAACTCACTAACACAGACAATAATACAAACAATCATCAAAAAAGTAACGATAAATGTAACAGTCATTTGTGATGGATGTAATTTAACTATTAGAAATTAACTTACATCCATTACAAATAACTGTTACATTTCTCATTGCTTTTTTGATGTTTGCTTGTACTTAATAATAATCGCCTATTATTTACTTAAAGGCATTTGTTCCTCAAATTCTTTACCTGCCACTTAAAAAAGCAGTCTTAACTTATTCCATGTTCTGTCTTAGTTTTACTAACTTACTTGTGCTCTATGTTCTATTCTATATCCTATATAATACATTTTATATTCTATATTGGTTTAAAATAGTAAAACTCATTAAAAAAATAGTAATGTCCCTCAAATAATATTAACCCTCCAGCTAGGAAATAAGGTTTAAAGACTGCGAAGAGAATAAAAACAATTAGTAACTTTCCCCCTTTTCAGGGCTGTCTGGGGCCTGCCTCTGAAAAGCAGCTAAGCCCAGCTTTCTACCTCTTCCTAAATATGTTATCTGAGCAAACCAGCCAATGAATTAAAATAAAAATGCACTTTTCCTGCTCTGCTTATTGCTACTAATTCTAAACTCCCCTGGAGTTTGTCTCCCTGGCTTTTTCCACTCTATGTATTTTCCTTCTTTCCTTGTGTTTTTATCCCTCTAAATTCCCAATTCCTCGCACCTGTGAAGACCTCCAGGTTTCCTCCTCTCGTCCTTTTTCTCTCTGCCTCTAGTCCCACCCTGGAAGAGAAGAAGAAGAAGAGATATAAATTCAATAAACAACAAACCCATAAAAGAGGCATTTCCTTCTTTTATTTCCCTCTTTCCACTCCCACCATATTCCCCCAGACATTTCCCCCCCTCCTTCCTATTAGTAAAAATGCTTCCTTGCCTCCAAAGTGGGGCTTCTTCTTTATTTTCTTCTCCTCCCAGCGTTTTTCCTGCTGCCCTTTGGAAGCCTTCTCTTCCCTTCTTCAGTCTTTTTTCTTTTTAGACTGTGCTGCCTTGGGTCCTGCCTAAGGAAAGAAAAAGCAAGGAATTTAATAAATAAATGCTAATTCCCCTTTGGCTCCTTTTAGTTTAAATGCCTTTTCCTTCTTTATAATCTTTCTTCCCTATATTTCAATTCTTATTACATTGCTCCTTCTTTGCATTGTTTTTTTAAAAACAAAACTGCTCCTTCATTAAAAAAATAAACTTTTGCACAAGTAATGTTTCAAACAGTGTCCTATAGTGGTATTTTATTTGTTTTTCCCCTTAATGTTTGTAAGCTGCCTTGGGTCCTGAGTTAAGGGGGAAAAGGCAGGAATTTAATAAACAAATAAACCCCCTTTGTTTCCTGTTTAAACCCCTTCACCTTCTTCTGCTTATTCATAAATCTTTCTGTCTTATATTTTGTTTCTACAGGGCTACTTCTTCGCAATTCTTGTTTCAGCCACTTCCTTAAAAAATAAAAAAGGGCGACTGAAGTTTTAAATCGTATCCTGTGGGTGTTTTGCAATGTTTGCAGGCTGCTCTGGGCTCCAACTGTCACTTGGTTGCCTTTTTATTAGGAACTAATGTTTTAAACTGTATCCTGTGAGGTCTTTTTTTAAAAAGTATTTGTAAACTGCTCTGGAGTCTGGCAGAGAATGAATGAAGAAGAGAGAAAAATAAATTCTCCTCAGGAAACCTTGGGAGGGCCCTCGTTTCCCTCCCAAACTCCGCCTTTCCAAGCAGACCCCCTCCCAGCCCCCTCGCCGTCGTCTAAATGCCTTCCCTCAGTACCTTTTCCTCCGACTGGGCTCTCCTGAGGCTCCATCCAGGCTTCCTTCCGAACCGAACTCCCAATTAATTATCTCTCAGCCTTTCAACCCGGGCTGCGCTCTTTTAAAGCTGTTTGGGAAGCAGCGCCCGCACCTGGCCAGGAGAGAGGGGCGGAATAGGAGCTGCCCAGGCAGGGGGACCCCCGTGGACCCCCCCTCCTCCTCTCCCCTCACAGAGTCAGCTCATTCCCCCAGAGAAATCTCAACGGCTTTTTTCGTCCCCTCCCGCCCTTTTGCCCATTCCGAGGCTTCCATTGGCCAATCCGGCTGCCCATCAGGAGCTCTGTCCTCGCGCTCCGGAGAGAGGGCTGCGACGTCCACCAAGCAATTCAGTTTTCCCGCCTTTTTTCCTTCTCTTGTTTGCACACATAAATGCAATGAAACGCACCCCATTCTCCTCAGAAAAGTTGTGGAAACCCCTCTTTTTTTCCACAAAATAAAAGCCATTATTATTATTATTATTATTAAGCGTACAAAGGATAAGGCCATTATTATTGCTGTTGTCATTGTTATTAAAAAGAAGCCAATAATCCAAATATTATCACCTCAGAATAAAAAGTATGGCCCCGCACTGAGTTTTCTTCCTGAAGCCTCTTAGCCCAGCCATGAAACACGCAGCCTGAAGAGCGGGAGGTCCTGGGTTCCAAATATTTCCCCCCCACCAGCCCTTCGGTCTCCAAGAGGCAATTAACACTGTATAAGAGATCTTAATTCTAAGTTAAACCTGGGGCCATTTCCGCACTAGCCTGTTCTAGCGCGATTATTCCACTTCCAAAACCCTATGAAATCCTGGGGTTTGCACTTTGGGAGGAACCTTTAAACTGCAAACCCCAGGAACCCAGGGGATGTTGAAAGAGGAATAATACCCCCCATAACAGTTAAGTGCGGAAAAGGCCCCAGACTCCGAGTTTAGCTGCCGGGACGGGTTCGGAAAGAGCGCAGCATTGGAGGCTTGCAATGGCGGCAGCAACTTTCCTCCTTCTCCTGAGAAGCCCCGTTGAGTTTAGGGCATGCACGAGTCAGTTAGTCAGTGGGAAAGGCCGTCCCTCTCATTAGGCCTGCCGGAGGCTGCCCCTCCCTTGGCCGCCGGAGCAAAGATCCGCCCCACGGTTGCTCCTCCTTCTCGGGCCGGATTCGGCTCCGGGAGAAGGAAGGTGGCGGCGGCGGCGAGAGCGGCGTGGGTGCGATGGGCGTCTCTGCGGGGTGGAGGCCCCTTTTCCTTAACCCGTGCAAGCCACGCCGGAGCCCGGCAGGAGGGGAGGCAGGGAAGGAATGCAAAAGGAGGTCCTTTGCACCCCCGACATGACCCCCCCCATGCAGGGCAGCGTGCAGATCTCCGAGCAGAGTAGACCATTGCATGATCGTGGTTTACTCGGGTGTCGAGAGAGACCCCGTGAGTCGAAAGGGCTCTTTGGAAAGAAGTCCCCGCCGGCCGGTTCCCCCCCGCCCATTGGGGGGGAGTCTCCTGCTTGGCTTGGGAAGACTTGGAAGCGGGGGACTCGAGGTGGTTGGCTCCGGTGTCCTTCCTTTGGAAACAGAGGGTCGGGGGTGACTGAATCCTGAGATAGATCAGCCTGTCCATAAAACCAGTGAGGAAATCAGTGTTGTTGCTTGTAAAATAAATTTGCCGTATTTTTGTCCCTAATAGTGAAGGCTCCTTTCCAAGTCTGAGTATGAAATTTACCTTTCCAGTGGTTCTCAAACTTTGATCTTCCAGGCCTTTTGGACTTCAGCTCCCAGAATTCCTTGCTGCTGGCCAAGCTGGCTGGGACTTCTGGGAGGTGAAGTCCACAATGCCTGGAAGATCAAAGTTTGAGAACCACACATAGCCTGGAGGTCATTTGGTACCTTCAAGAGAACTTTGTGCATGAAACCAAGTTCCCACCAGAAAGCAAAAGGGGCCACTGTCTCAGCCCGCCCACGGGGACGGTTTTGGAGCCTGTCGGATTGCCAGATAAGCGGTGCTCATGCTCTATAACCACTTTTGATGCTTGGCTCATTCTTTCTCAACAAAGGCCTTCTGCAGTGAGGTCACTAATAATATCTTGCGGGAGCGGGGAAGGAACTTTCCTTCTGTTTGGACCAAACTCACAGAAGAGATTTTCAGAAACGGTGGACCAGTCTAGGCAAAAATATATGGAGGACGTTCAGTTGGAGAAAACGCCTGATTTTGGGCTGGCCTTTTTAGCCCTTGGTTCCTGGCACATCGCAAGTGTTCAGATGACCGGAAGGGACTAGTAACTTGTGGGGCAATTTGCTTCTCCAAAGCGATGTTTACTTTCTCCATCCTGGAGTAGTTAATGAATGACCGGTTTTGAGCCAAAGGTCCTCGTCAAAAAGAAGTGGTCTGATTTTTCTATTTGCTTCTTGATTTATTTTTTGGAATTTTAAAGCAGTGGCAGAATTTTTAACACAGCAGCTCCGTCAGGCAGGACGTTGAGCCTAACACCTTGCAAGAGAAAGCATCTGTTTTTAATTTTGGAAGAAGAGATTGAATTCCTTTTGTTGTTGTTGTGGCCTTGGAGTCATTTCCGACTCACGGTGACCCTAAGGCGGACCCTCTTGGGATTTTCTCAGGGCTGAGAGTGTGTGACATGCCCAGTGTTACTTAGTGGGTTTCCATGGCCAAGCAAAGTGGAATCGAATCCTGATTTCCAGAGTCTGTAGTCTAATGCTCAAACCACTGGCACTCTAGTATTTAGTATATGTATCACTAAAAATCTCGATTTTTTTAAAAAAAATCAGTTTATTAATTGCTAAATTCTTTTTACTTGTTATGTAGTTTGAAGTTAATAGTTCTACAATACGGCTCCCAAATTCTTTTCTCTTAGATCTTGCCAAGACTGTATGAATTTTGGAAATGCTCATTGCACAATGAGGGCTAGGAACTTTCATTATTTGGGGGAGCAGAATGCCAAATCCCAGCTTTGGCGGCTGGCTGGATAGTTAAACAGGCTATTTGCTGGTGCCTAATGAACCTTGCAAATGGGCGTGCATTTTCTGAACCAATAGTACTGCAGTATCACTTAGGTAGAAAAAAATGGAATACAGAAATATAGGATGGGGGACACGTGGCTGGTTAGCAGTACGTGTGAAAGGGATCTAGGAGTCTTCATAGACCACAAGCTGAACATGAGTCAGCAGTGTGATGCGGCAGCCAAGAAAGCCAATGCAATTCTCGGCTGCATCAATAGGAGTATTGTGAGTATTATTTCACCTGCTGCTCTCGGGACCAGTATGTGCGACACAGGAAGAAATGACCCTTTCCAGATATCCCTCTGTTAATCTGCTCCGTTCCCAGCCAGTGTTCCCCTCTTTCTTTCTCATGCTGCCTTGGCTGGTGCCCTCCTTTGAGGTATGCACACACAAATACACATCTTTCTTCTGATGCAGTTGGGGACCTTCTGGTGGTGAAGGCTTCCATGTTAGCATGGTAGCAAATTTGAGCTAGATTTTTCTGAGAGCTTTAGAGGAACAAACCATGGTTCTGAACTCTTATCTCCCAAAATAGTTTGACATCTTGGATAGCTCCTTCAAAGAAGCCAATGGTCAGCATGGAATCAGCAGCATAAGGTATGATTGGAGGAGGCCAAAGAGGCAGGAGGTTCAGAAAATGCCAAAGCCAGTTACTGAGCCTGGTAAGCCCATTTGGCTGCAAAGACTTTATAGGACTTTGTGCATCAAAACTGGCTTACACAAAGAGATGGCATTATTCAAGTAGGAAAGTCAGCTGACTGCCCACAGGCTTGAACTCATAGAAGGATCTGGTCTGAGACCTCCCTTTCCCACTAGGTAATGAACTGCTATAATTTATAAATTATTTACTGGCACCCATAGATCAAACCCTGAATCGCTATAATGCATAATAAAGAAAAGTCACAAACGGTTGCACTGCATTGTGGAATTTATTGTTCTCTAATGCTACAAACAAGGCCCACTTTCCGATAAATCCATCAAATCCCTACATTCTCAACCTTTCATTTTTTAAAAAAGTTCATTCGAGACATTGCTTCAATATGCAGCCTGTTTAAATACCAGTACGAAACAGGTGAAGCGTAATTTCTTTTCCAGTAGCTCGTGAAGCATTACTTGGGTGCTCCAAATAAACTGATTGTTAATTCAAAAACCGTCTTAGGTAATACGCTCTTCAAATAAGGTAAATGTAAAACAATTGCTTGTTCTGCCTCAAGTAGACCTGTTGAATCTTTGCTGAACAGTAAGTAAACAGTTACACACGTTGCAAGGGTCTACACTAGTTGAGACTAGTAATTGGATTTAAGCCATGGTAAAATATCCATTTGAGAGCCAGTGTGGTGTAGTGGCTTGAGCAGTGAACTATGACTCTGGAGACCAGAGTTCGAACCGCTCAGCCAGAGAGACCCACTGGACAACCTTGGGCAAGTCATACTCTCTCATCCTCAGAGGAAGGTAAGGGCTAACCCCCTCTGAACAAATTTTGCCAACCCCCCCCCCCCTGATAGGTCTGTTTTAGGGTCACCAGAAGTTGGAAACAATTTGAAGGCACACAGCAAAGACAACAAAATAATAGGCTTTATTGGCTAAGAAGACTATTACTTCCACAACTGCAAATATATTTTCCCCAAATTGATTAATCACAGCCCTGGCTCCACAGATATGAAGTAATTCATTGGTGAAGCAAAGCAATGCATTCTGATTTTTCAGTACCTCTATGTGCAGCTTTGGGGAATGCTCCATTCTGGTGAGTTTCTTTTCTGAGTCCTGCTGTGTTCCTTGCCTCTCCCTTTGGACTAATGAAAACAGCAGTGGTAGTCAAAGCCCAAGTGGTCAGAAGCCTTTGATATCCAGAGCCAGCCCCAGTTCTTTTGCTACTTGAGAAGAAATCCCTTTCCCACAAGTTAAGGTGCATAGCAGCCCACTGAAGTTCCATCATAGACATAGCAATGGTGGCTGGTAATTGGTTGCAAAGAGGACAGTCAATTTGCTCCAGGTTTTACTTTGAGCTGTCCAAGGTACCCCAATCTGCTTTTCCGATAGGATTCAGAACCATGGATAGCTCCCATAAAACCTGGAGTGGATTCACCATCTCACTCCTGTCAATCACTTAAACACAGCCCATTCCGTCCAACCTCCAACCACGTCCAAACATCAAAAGCCTAAATTCCCACCAACTCCAATAATCATTCTGAGCTGGTTTCAGCTTCCTGTTCCTCTTCATTTTCTATCCAACTTTCCTTCTCTTATAAACAAAACCTCCAAAGGTGGTTCATTACGTCATGGAACAGACAGATCAGGCCATTTCCAGGTGACGTCAGACTTGCATGTATTTGCTCCCGAGTGTCTCCCATCTGGTTTCTATGTTAATCAATGCTTGTTTTCCTTCGGAAAAAAAAATCTGCACAAAAGGTCATATTTAACTATACAGTTCTGAGCCCATTTCCTTTGAAAATATGCCTTTCCAAATGGTATGCTATCTGAGAGGAAGCATTTCTAAACATGTTTCATCATAAAATATGCATATTTATACACACTTTTGGTATATTTTTAGAATGACAAAGAACTGCCTCGCAAAATGACAGGAAGTGTGAAGATGGAAGGGAACCATCTTTGAGCATTTCTATTACTGCAGGAAGGGCCTATCAGAACAATTTGTTTTAAAATATGGACTAAAAAGAAATGCTCAAGTACCACTGATTATGTCACCCTTGATGCCTCCTGGAGAGCATCCTCTTCACATTCTCACTTAATTGAAGCCAAAAGTTCATGTCCATCACAGGTATCTTCAGTTCCATAGACATCTTTTTTTTTTGGAGTGCTGGTGGCGCAGTGGTTAAATGCCAGTACTGCAAGCCACAAGCCACAAGGTTGTGAGTTCAATCCTGCCGGGCTCCAAGGTTGACTCAGCCTTCCATCCTTTCGCAGGTCGGTAAAATGAGTACCCAGCTTGTTGGGGGCATGTATAGAAATGTTTCGAAATACATGCTATTTGTAAGCTGTTCACCGCCTCAATCCATATGGAGAGGCGGGATACAAATAAATAAATAAATAAATAAATAAATAAATAAATATCTGGTTTTCCAGGTTTTGGTGGTTTGCCACACTGACCCAATGCAGGTGATCGTAGAATAGCAATAGCAATAGCAATAGCATCTGTATTTCTAAGCGGTTTACAATGTATTTAGCTAATTGCCTCCAACAAGCTGGGTACTCATTTCACCGACCTTCAGAAGAATGGAAGGCTGAGTCAACCTGCAGCTTGTCTTGTCTTCTGGACCCACTTCTGGCCCTGTGGACTCTTGTTACTTGGTAGGCTTCTACTGCCTTGAGCCCTTGCTGTGGCCTGACCTTCTGCCTGTCTCTTTGACCTGATGGAAAAGAAAAGCAAGCACAGGAAAACCTCAAATGCTCCTTTCTCCTTGTATCATTAAAGCTTTCAGAGGAAACCATACCGTGCTAACAGGATGGAATTTCCCATTAGTCAAACTAAGATGCAGGCACATTAATAAGGGGCATGTTTAACAAAAATTTCTTACCTCCCACCTGGCCCTTCCATCCCATCGTCTCTTCTGTCCTAAAGACCAGGTTGCAATTAAACCCCTGCTCTTTAAATGAGAGCTCTGGTTAGCAGAAGAAAAAAAAAATGTTATAAAATATGAATAGGCCCAGCTCCTCTCTAATATTCACTGTAATGAGATAAACTTAATTGAACATTTTACAATGTCATCCTCATTTCCCTTTTTAATTAGGTCCTTCTTCCAGAACAACATGAGACCATATGATGGTGAGCCGTTCATTATGGAAAAGCACTGCTGACGAAAATTAGCAAGGGGTTAAGGAGGCACCAAAGGGATGCTCCGTCAGAGCTTTTAGAAACACATTAAAAATCAAAGTGCTGGGCGATGAAGAGAGGTGAGGCGGAGGAAGGCAGGTTGGAGAATGCTGGGCCTTGTGCTTTTGGTGTTTTTTTCCCCCTTCAGAATCTTTCCTTTGATTCAGATCTGTAGAGCTGCTTAAAAGAATCTTGAGAATCACACGGGCTAGGGGGACCTAAGTGATTAAGATATGGAAAGGGGCTGAAATTAGGATGCCAGCAGAGTTTGGGGATTGCAAGTCCCAGAATTCCCTAGCCAGTTTGACCCTGGTGAGTGATGGCGACACGGGGTGGTAAATCCATTCTGCATTTATTGGAGACTTTAAGGGACTGTCCAAAGCACTGAATCGTACTCCAGATTTGGCACTTGGTTACTCTTTTAGGACCTGGAATGGTTCCCACATGGAAACTCCTAGCAGACTTTCTTGCCTAGGGATGTTAGGAATTACTTAAGATGGTCCTTGCGTGGGCGTAATTTGTACGGACATTGTGGCTATCTCCTAGGGCAGGAGGAGGTTTGGATTTGTCATGTCCTTTCTATTCTCTGCTCCTTTTTTTGCACCGTTATGCCGGCAGACCTGAGCTAGCAGAGCTGTTCTGCTGGCAGATTGCTCTGTTGGCAGCTGTCTAAGATCGTTCGGCTGAAGAGGTATGTACCGAATCCTAACTTCCTAGTAACAGGAAAGATATGGGCCTAAATTAATCCCTTTTAGAGAAGCCCCACTGAATAAACTGTTGAATGGTGAGTCAGCACACTGGTAAATCTCATTGATCCAATAGGTTTTCTCTTAGCAGGGACTTCCAGTAGAATTCACACCATACATGACCATGACTAATGGCATAAACATCTCTTCTGAGAACTGTTGGATGATTTCTCCTTCCTTGGGGAATTCCGGTGAGATCCCCCCCCCATGTGTTGTTCGTCCACAACTTGGATAAAGCATGTAGGAAGCCATTTGCACACAGCTCTCGACTTTGGTAACTTCTGTTACATAAAGGATACCCGGCCAAGGAATGCTGTCATATGGAACAGAGGCCATTTCCGCACTACACTCTTACAGCGCAATTATTCCACTTTCAACTTCCTATGGAATCCTGGGGTTTGGAGTTTCAGGAGGGGACACCTGGGGAATATGGGGAAAACCAGAGCTGGAAAGCATTATTTTTGGGGATTAAAACTCCCAGAATCCCTCACCTTGGCTTGGCCTCTACCTGTGCTGGCTAATGGATTCTGGGAAATGTAGTGCAAAAAGCAATTTTCCCCAAGCTCTGTTGACAATAATATCTTAAAAAATGCATATATTTTATAAGTTGTCTTACAAAGGCTTGCAAGAAAATGCATGTGCAATGCTTCAAATACTCTAACGTCTTTATTTATACACATCTGAAGTATTTATTATTCTATTTTTCATTGGGAAATTGTGGCTGTCTGCCCATGTTTGAAAGCACTTTTTCCCTTTTATGAATTGTACTCATATCTTGGGAGACGGATAGTATTTTTTTAAAAGAACTTATAGCTTCACCAAGTCAAAAAGTCACCAGCTGCAACTGCCAACGGTTGTAGTTAATAAAGCCAAGTATTATTGGGAAGGACATAGCTCAGTGGCGGAGTACATGTTTTGCATGCAAAAGGTTCCTAAGTTGAAGCCCCGGCATCTCCAGGTAAGGCTGGGAGGAACTCCTGCCTGGAAGCCTGAAGAACAGCTGAGAGTTAGGCCATTTCCGCACGGGCCTGTTATAGCGCAATGATTCCGCTTTCAACGTCCTCTGGAATCCTGGGGTTTGCAGTTTCGGGAGGGGCCGGCCTCTATAGAGTTGGAAGAGACCTCAAAGGACATCCGGCCGGCCCCTCCTGAAACTGCAAACCCCAGGATTGCATAGGAGGTTGAAAGTGGAATTATCACGCTGTAAGAGTGTAGTGCGGAAATGGCCAACGTCCTTCTTGAAATGAGGTACCCAGAACTGGACACAGGATCCCAGGTGGAGTCTGACCGAAGAAGAATAGAGTGGTGCTATCACATCCCTTGATCTTACTCCTGTTGATGTAGCCCAGAATTGCACCGGCTTTTTGCAGTTGCTGCGTCACATGGCTGATTCATGTTCACCTTGTGGTCCATGAAGACTCCTAGATCCTTTTCACATGTACTGTGGCCAAGCCAGGTGTCACTCATCTGATATTGGTGCACCATTTTGCTACGTTTTGGCTCCCCTGGCTGTTTTAGGCCTGGGAGAGTCCTTTTTTAAAACCAGGAAATAAACAGGAGGTAGATTTCAGATCTACTTCCTAAATTAAAAAAAAAAAAAAGATCTCTTCAGGACCTGAAATGACCTGGATGGAGGGGGTCCAGTTATTAGCATAACACCTGCTTGTACTTTGCTGTTGAGGTTGTAATTAGGTATTGTCAAGCCAGCTTTGATTAATGGAGATCCTATGAGTGAGAAAGCCCCAAAGCACCCCATTATTAACAATCCTACAAAAGACTGTGGCTCCTTTAACTGAGTCTATCCATCCGTAATTTGGTTTTCCCCCTTTCCTTCTGTCTTCTACTTTATTGATCATTCTCATCTTTTCCAATGAGTCCTGTCCCCTCAAGATGTGTCCAAGCTACAACAGCCTCGATTTAGTCATTTTGACTTCAGCCTTGATTTTTGCTAAGACCCATTTATTTGTCTTTCGATACAGTATGCATAAAACTCTACTCCAGCACCACATTTTCAGATGAACGGATTTTCTTCCTGTTAGCCTTCTTCACTGTCTGGCTTTCATATCCACACATATAGACATTGGAAATATTATTGCACGAATGATCCTGACTGTGGTCTTTAACAATATGGGGTGTGCCAGAGAGCTAGCAACGTGGCCAGGGAGAAACCTCTGTAGAATAAGTGCTGCTTGATCCAATTAGATGTCTTTCGATGCAGAAGCCTTGATCTGCAGATGCAGGGGACAGAAGGGAGGTTTCTTACTCCTGGATTCTCAACAAGTTCCCAAAGCTAGTCCTATGTAGGCCTTTCAAAAGGTGATGAATGGCTTGAAATGCTGGCGGAGGTTGCCATGCCTTTAATTTTGTGCTCTTATGCATCAGTCTTAATGACAGACAGTCAGTCAGTCTAGTGGGCTGTTGCTGTGGAGGGCGGGAGATGGAGAGGGCTCTCTGGCTTTAAAGTCCCTTTTTTTTGCCCAAACTTATATAAGAACTGAGATTTGGGGAGCCATCTCCTGGGGAGGTCTCTCCCCAACCTGTTCCCATCCAGGTCAAAGAAATGATCGTGTTTCGTTCACCTTCCACCCCCACTTTCCTTCCTTCCATGACGGATGGAACTTCCCGCCCTGTACAGTGTCGGAATCAAGAATTAATCTCGTTTAGCAACGTAAACAACCTAATAAAACTCTTTTTAAAAAGGAAGAAAGATGAGCTAACACGGTGATTTAACTACCTTGTCGTTAGGGATTCATTAGATATTCATGCAATGGGTTGGGTGCACAGAGGAGGACTTTGGGGTGTGTTGTCCTGTCTAGCATCCTGGATTGGTAGCCCCAAGGGGGTGGCTGGCACGTCTTGGGGTTCTTACCCAGTTTTGGGGTTCAGGACCCTGCTGGGTCCGATGTCAGTAGGGTCCTGAATCCATTCAGGTTTTTAACCTGAACACTAAAGGAACTATCCAAGGTCCTGAATTCTTTTTTATCCAAAGAGGTTAAGTGCCTTGAACAGCTCCTTTAATGTTCAGACTAAAAGCCAGGGTGGTTGCACCACCCCATTGGCATCAGAGTCACCAGAACTGATGTATGTTCCCCCCCCAAATAAAATAGCATTTTCTAAACAGGAAAAAGCTTTTTCTATGAGGGGAAATATTACTTCTATGCAGAAATGTTATTTCTTGTGCAGAAAAAGCTGTTTCCTGCCTGATGAGAAGAACCTTTAATGGTGAGAATCTTTACAGTTCAGGGCTTAATCAGTGTGAAAAATTCAGGTGTGGTTTTTTGGCAGGAGATTACATTTTCTGCACAGAAAATGACGTTTATGTACCTGCGAATTTGTTTTGTGCACAGAAATAAAATTTTTTAAAAAACCCAACAACCTTAACTTTACTTGTACATTTCGTCCTGTGACGTTGCCAATAGATCTTTGAGAACGTCTGGAAGGATACCAAGACTTTGAGTCATAATCCCAGAACGAAGGTGCAAAAATTTTCATCATAAAAATAGAAAGGAGAAGGGGAGAGCACATGTATCTCAGAATGACGGGCAGAGTGCAATTTCGTGTGATATAAAAATCTTTAAAATATATGTGCTCTACTAGCATTAGTGGTTTGAGCATTGAACTACAGACCCGGGTTCGATTCTCTGCTCCGCCAAGGGAACTCACTGAGTGACACTGGGCAGGTCACACACTCTCAGCCCCAGAAAAACCCATGATAGGTTCACCTTAGGGTCACCGCAAGCCAGAAATCACTTGAAGGCACAGTCAAACCAAACCTTTCTCTAATGTGGCACCTTGCAGGCATTTTGCACTGCAACCCCCATTACCCAGGCTGACCTGACCAAGGAGGATGATGGGAGCTGTAGCCCAACATGGTCCAAGTCTGGAGCAGGCTGACCTTAGCTGGATAGACCCACAGTTCACACACCGGCCAAAGCTGGGTTGTTTTGTGCAAAGGCTGAATCTATCAGCTCATTGACTGTGAGGCTGAAGCAAGAGATGCTGGGGCAAAATTGTTCACAGCATGACCTCAGGGCAGAAGCAAAGTTTTTTGAAGCTTGGGATGTAATTCTTTGCTAATTTTGTTCTCAGACAAAGCAGTAAGTAATGTGAGCAATTCCTTCCCCACTCTTAAAAAAAAAGTCTTCAAAAACTGTAGTTTTAAAGGCTATTCTCAGTTTAGGACTTTCTCTGTACAAAATTCACATGTGCATTTTTATATGTGTGTGTGCGTGTGTAGAAAAAGTATTTCTGCACAGAAGATCACATTTCTATGCAGAGATTTAATTCCCATGTAGAAAATGCTCTTTCCTGTGAAGAAAGTGCAAAAGCATCATGTAAGAATTGTTGATGGAGTAAGTCTCAAACTGCAAATATTCTCATTAGTCCAGAGTTTTCTGACACTTTTTTTAAAATTGTTTCTCAAATATTTTCAATTCTCCCTCACCTATTCTTTGCAGAAAACTGAGGCTGAAATAAGATGTCATGGAAATCACGTCTTTGCTGCCCAAAACAGCAGCCCTGCATCTTTGCTACCTCTTTCACCTAGTAATATTTCGGAAATGAAAATGCACAGCACTTTGCGAGTGGCTGCAAAGGAAGTGGAGCCAATGAAAGGGACTGAAAGCTCACAATATGATGGTGCTGTTATCAGTTGTTATTTATAGAAGCCTCTAAAATATACTAGATGCAGTACATAGGGGAAAAAAATTACACAGGCCCACTGGTTCACTCTTTAAAAGAGAGAGAAGAAAGTGGGTGATGGGAACGGGGCTGAAGAGTGAAAACCTGGCATTTTCTGGATGGTACAGAAAGAAATCAGGAATGGGACTGCTACACATTTTGGGAAGGAATACTTGCAATGTAAGCCATGCCCTTAAGACAAGACTTTGCATGGAGATAGATGAAGAGTAGAGAACTTGTGGCAGCTCAGATGTGGTTGAACTACAACTTGCATCTTCCCTGGGCGGCTTAATGAAAAATGTACTTCCCCCATAGATCCTTTTATTCCAGTGGGACATGCCATTTTGAGTCATATTAAGGTCAGTTTTCTAGAGAGACTAGAAAATCTCTTTTTTCTGGGCTACAGTTTCCAGAAACTCATCATATTGGCAAGGGATTCTGGGAGATGTAGTCTAGAGCATGGAAAAGATCCCCCCCCTTTTGTTTGGACTGGAGTTTCCATAACCTCCTAGCCAGCATGGGCAAAAGAAAAAAGAAAAAAAAAATATTTTCCAAGCTATGGGGTGTTTTTAGCAAGTTTGTTGAACCTGCTAAGGCAAGTTTATTTATTCATTTATTTTGGCAATAATTATTTGCAAGTACATGCAACCCCTTCTCCATTTTCTGGGAACAGATGTGTATGAGAAATTCTCTGCTAAGTAATGATTTGCTTTTGGATTGAACACAGAAGTGGGCATACATTATGGTTGGAAATATGCACATTTCTGTGTTTGCACTGACACTATGTACACATTTAAAAAATGCACAAACCTTACCACATAGTTTCCTGAAATATATTTGGTGAATCTTAATCAAAAGCACATCTCCGATTTGGGCCACATTGCTGTTTCCCCCCCTCTTGCATCAAACAAGGGGCCGTGTAACGGATGTTGCACGGAGTTTGGCCCTGAATAAACACATCAGAGGGAAATACCAGAAAGCACAGATGAGTTTTTAATAATGGCTTTAAGAGGCCTGTTGAGGACCTAAGTGAATGAATTAAACACAAGTGGCCCTGAGAGAGGAAATACAAACAGATGATACAAGAAACAAAGTGAGGAAGCGTTTATCAAGAAGAGCAGAATGTAAGAAGCTGCTTTGGACCAGATCAGAGGGTTGGCCTGCCTGGGTCCATATTGCCTTTGTTGGCTTTTCCCCAACTTGTTTCCCTTTAGAACCGGTAGGACGATTCTGAGTTTTAATGGAGTTATCCAAAGTGTGTCCCCAAAACATGTTCAGCACCTTGGACAGCTCCTTTAAAGTTTGGAGATATTTGGAGCTAGGAGATATTTTGGAGCTCGGATTCAGTCCCCAGGATAATTCCTTTACAGTTTGGACATGGTTTGGACACCTTGGAGACAGAGTGAATGGAAATGTAAGTAAGTCTAATTGATTCAGTGACTCTATTTTAGCCAGAATTAACAATACAATTTTGGCCAGGAGTTGGCAACTGTATGGGAGGGACCAATTTTCCATCTTCTGTCCCTCTGTGGGCCACAGCAGCCAGTATGCACAAACATACCTTTTTTTCCTTTCATTTCTCCTCTAAGAATGGTAATTGGAGATAATGTTTCATCATTCCTGTCACCATTTTGAAGGAGAAATAGAAAGAAAAGAATAAAATGTGAGTGGGTGGGTACTCTGAGAGCTTTGAGGGTTATGGGAGGGATTTTTTGATATTTGCTTGATTCTGAGAGGGCTTTGGGTGTGTTTTTTTCAGGTGATCTTGCCTGAAAATTGTGCAGAATCTGTATAAAAGTTATTAAACACAAAAGAGTTTATAGGTGTAAAACAACACATAACACATTCCGACAGGCCTTTCAAGACTAGTTTTTCCACCGCCTCCCATCAATTGTCTTGCCGTTCTTTTAATAGTCAATTGATTGTTGTTAATTGTTAATTGTTTTGTGTTTAGGGGGTTAGTTTTAGGTGGGTTGATGAGTGGGGAGGATTGGGTATGTTTTTTTAATGTCTTTTAATGTATTTAATGTATTAATGTTGTTCACCGCCTTGATCCATATGGAGAGGCAGGATAGAAATAATAATAATTATTATTAGTATTATTATTATTAGGATCTATTACACAAAACCACATCAATAAGGAATCATTAAACAACAAGACACTAGCATATCACAAAATGACACACAATAATCAGCTGCAAAACAATCTTTTAACCCCCCCCCATTAAATCAACTTCTTGTAAGTTAAACATAAACTTAATAAGATAATAATAAGGTTGATTTGCTTCCCTGTGATAATATTGTATGGGAACACATAGAAGAGAGCCAGGTTTCGTATATATCCTTACATTATATATCATCTTTCCTGCTGGATGCTTTCTGCCATGTACGCTTGCTGCCACGTGTAAAGATCTACCTGCAAAATACCTGTATTTATTGCATTGGTGTAATGAAATCAGACAAGTAGAATAGAGCTGGAAAATAAAAGCAGGGAATGAAATGTATTATGAGAACAAAGTATCATTGACAGAACAGAGAAGACTGGGAGAGAGTCAACAGCAGCTCAAAGCTGGAAAGGAAAAGAAAATGCAATGCTATACTAACCAAAGAAAGCTTAGCATGTGCAAATTTGTAATGGATTGCTTCTAAGAAAATGTAATGTCGTTGCGCAATTTACTTCTGGCACCTTCTGTGGAAGTGTGCAGTTGGTACCCATGACTATCCTTGGAATAAACTAAATTTCAGGGTGAGTTTTTTGGAGCACGGCCTATCCTGTGCACAACAGAGGGCTTGCTTTCCAGGACTTTGACCATCTCAGCCCCCTTCCACTGGACACATTTCAAACTGGGTCCAAGGAATCCACCATGCATTTCGGATAGTTTTAACGGAGCTGTCCAATGTGTTGAATCTATTTTGGGAAGACGTTTCCACACCTTGGACACAGTTTTTAAAGTATGGAGTAAAATCACAAGTTTATTCACCACTCCGTGGCAGATGCCAGCTGCCACTGTTTCTCCAAATCCCTTGGCCACATGGCTTTTGGTCAAGCTGCCTGGGGCATTCTTGGATTTCCAGTCCAAAAAATAAATAAATAACTTGTCCATGATCTTGGAGAATACTGAAGGGAAGTGCTGTTAACAGAAGCTTTATAAGACTGATTGGAGTGAAGCCAAGAAAGGTCAATGCCACTAAGAGATGAAAAGAGTGAAAACTGGAACGGCCAACCATTTGAAAAGCTGGGCCGAAGGTCAAAAAATATGGGTAGACAAGAGGTCCTGGGAGTACAAAGAAGATTGCTGGAAATGTCACATTCCTCTGTCTCAGTACCATGAAGAAGTAGAACACAGGCTGAGAAGGGAAATAGTCAAAAAGATTTTTTTTTAAAGAAATGCAACAGTATTTACTTACAAATAACATTTTTAAATTGCTCCTCATCCTAGCTGAAAAACAGATTTCGTGTTCCCTCTGGTTTAATTTGTTCTGGTCTGCGGATGAAGAGTGATCATGAAACCAGAACCACCACGGCTGCCCAAAAATTCTCAATCAATGCAAAATGTACTCTAATAGCACACAGCAGACAAAATGGAGAAAAGCCATCAATGTTCATTAAAAACTATAAAAACACACCAGCAAGCGATGCCTTGCATTAAGTGAATAAGACATAATAAATGAAGGGGCTACTGGCTGAAATCCTACATCGTGCTTGGAGAGTAGGAACACGTGTAGCTACATGGGGGTTGCACTGTACTAAACTTTGGCTGAATATTGTCCTTGTGCAACAGATTCTGGACCTGCCAACCTACCTGCTGTGCAAGGGGGGGAATGCATTTCCTGCTGCTCCAGAGATTAGAAAAATGAACAAATGGATTAATTCATTTCTGTACTCCCAGTGAATACATTGCAGGCACCAGCAAATAGTGAGGTACCACCCAAGAAGGTGTGGATGCATAGCTGGAATCCTGTGGGTTACTCCCAACTACAGGAGATCCCTTCATAGAATCCTAGAGTTGGAAGGGGTTTCTATTAATGCAAGGTAAGGTGGACCTTGCCTTCTTAGCTGCAGCATCACACTGCTGGCTCATGTTCAATCTATCATCAAAAATAATCCCAAAGTCCTTTTCACATGTAGTATTGCTGAACCAAATATCCCCCATATTATATCTGTGCGTTTGTTTTCTGTGGCTTAAAAGTAGAATTTTGCATTTGTGTCTGTTGAATTTAATTTTATTAATTTTAGCCCTGTTATCTAGCTTATCAAGGTCCTTTTGAATTCTGTTCTTATCTTCCAATGTATTAGCTGCCCTGCCTGGTTTTATATCATCTGCAAATATGATAGGTATTCCTCCAACTTCATCATCATGATAAAAATATCCCTAGGACAAAACCTTGAGGCATCCTGGTTGAGACCTCCTTCTAGTCTGAAGCACAGCCACTGATGTCGGCTCTCTAATTATGGTTTTATTACCAGTTATGGATCCATCTGATGGTATTTTCATCTATTCCATATTTAGAAGTTGGCTGATCAAAATATTATGGAGGGCCTTATCAAATGCTTTGCTGAAATCCAGATAAATGACACCCACAGCATTCCCATCGTCTACTAAATTAGCGACTCAAAGAAAAAACATAAACTTAGTTTGACAGGATTTGTTCTTGGCAAAACCCACGCTGGCTCCTAGTAATGGCTGCGTTGTCATTAAAATACTTGCAGATGGACTCCTGTATAATCCATTCTAATATATTCCTTGGTATTGAGGTCAGGCCGACCGGTCTGCAGTTTCCTAGATCTTCTTTTTTGACTTTTTTGAAGTGAGGGACAAGACTTGCTCATCTCCTTTCCGCTGGTACCTCACCCCTTCTCCAAGATTCTCAAAAATAATGGCAAATGATTCTGTGAGTATGTCAGCAAGTTCGTTCAATACCCTGAGATGCAGTTCATCTGACCCTGCAGATCTGAACTCATTTAGGTTAAGTAGGTGATTCCTGACTAACTCCTTATCAGCCTTGATTTGCAACCCAGATTCCTTACCAAGGTTTCTGCTGATGCGTGGAGGCACATAGGGAGCTCACACAGGATTCCAGCCATTATATGGCTGTCATGGAAGCAATGATAAAGAAGGGAATTATGGCCTGAATTCTATGGGTTCGTGCCAACTAAAATAGATCCATTTGAGAGTGGTGACTCCACACAGGTAAGTCCAGCTAATTCAGCAGGTCTACTTTTTCTTGTACTAACCATAGGATGCCAGTCTCTATATAAAAACCGGCTGCATCAATTCAGCAGCACTTGGCAACTGTGTCCCTATTAATGTTTTTGAACTGCAAGGACCTATCAGTCACAATCAGCAGCATGCTTCAGCAGTTAAAGATGTTCCAAAAGCACATGGAGAGGCGCAGTTGCCCATTTCACCAGTGGTGTCTGTCGGCTTCCATTTCTGTGGAGTGGTAAATCCACTATGGTGCCACCCAAGGTGCTGGAGTAAGTTCGGAGATGCTTTCAGCACTCTGGAGAGCTCCGTTAAAGTCTGGAGTAAAATGCAGAATGAATCCACCCCAAATTGCATTGACATGGAAGCCACTACCTGCCACTGGCATTAACTAATCAATAATAGATGGCAAACAGAATACAAGACAAGGCGTAATAAATATTGCATTCTCATTTGGTTTGCCTCCCTCTCCGTCTAATGCAAACATTCTACATTCCCAGCTATAAAATAATGCACATCTCGTCCACCGCTCCCGTGGAGACCTCAGGATTCTTGCAGAGGTTTCGAGAAAAGTTCCAAGAGAGATATTTTAAAAGAACCTCCGAGCAAAAGTTGAAAGGTGATTCAAAAATAATTCAGAATGCTTGAGAGAAATAAAGAGTATTAGACAATACTGAAAAGAAGAACTTTAAAAAGGAGGTCAACCTTTGTAAGGGATTAGGGCAGAGTTCATTGCTGGCTCTCTGCGGGGTTGGTAGATCCACTCTAGGTTTTACTCTGAACTTTGAGGGATTTACTGAAGGTGTTGAGTCCTATCCTCCTTTGAACTGCCACAATCATGCTCCGTTTTGATCGTTCTTCTTTTGAAGAAGCAGATTTACCAGTTGAAGAGACTCAACAGAAGCCTGAAGACCAGCCAAATCCATCTTCTGTTCAACAGGTCAGTTCAAGATTAAGCAGGAAGAGGAGGAGAAAAGACCCTCCGGTTCTCAGAAAAGACAGAAGCTGAAGTGTCTGGCCCAGACTCTTGTGACCAGTGGCAGTATGAGGCTTCCTTCACTCAAGGTCTCAAGAAGACCACAGTTGAAGGACACTGTCCTTAATACAGCCAGGGATCGACTTGGTACCTCTGCATATAAAAGGTAGCTATGAATACTAGCTCACTGCTGAGAGCAACCATATCTGGATCTCAGTTCTCAGTTCCTGATGGATCTAATACTCCTGGATCACTTAACAGCTTGACTGCCCTTGAACTTCTGGTTCTGCTCCATGGAGTCCTGGACCTGCTCTACTGATTGTTACTGACAATAAAACTTGTTTTCTTTCTTACCAAAACTCACAGATTCTGGAGACCTGGGCTTCATTAAAGGTGGAGAGTAACTTGCCTTGAGTCCCAGTTCTTGGGAACAAGAAGGGGTAGGAAAGAATGCCTGAATGAAAGATGGCTCATTTAAAGCTCATGGATTCATGACTCTTATTCATATGGGGGGCACAAGCCACCACTGCTCTCTTCTATGCTCCCGGGCATCTTCTTTGCCCACTTCTTGGTACCAAGTTCCAGCTCCAAACTTCTGCTTTTCAATCTCTACACCTGGCAAGTTTTATTCAACTAAATGCAGAGGTTTTTTTTAAATCGTTCCCAAGAGCTGCCAAAGTGGTGATCAATGAATAACACCAAATAATGTTGGTTACTCCCAAAAGGCAGACCACTTTAAATTACTTCAGTGGAACTTCACGATTGATTATTAAACTCTTACCATTGATTTTCTTTTCTTAGATGAGAAAAAGAAGACGCTGGTGGTGTCAGGCTATGGGTGAGGTCCAATGAGTTGGTTTTCCTTTCCACTCGGGCCACAGGCGCTTAGCCTCATCACACTGGGAATCTAACACCAGATCCTGGGAATATTGGGTGTGATTCCATATTGTGGTCTGCACTGCATAAGTTTATGCATACTTAACTATGGAACAGAAGCACTGGTAAGAGAG
Source organism: Ctenosaura bakeri (assembly GCA_948474755.1). NCBI lineage: Eukaryota > Metazoa > Chordata > Lepidosauria > Squamata > Iguanidae > Ctenosaura > Ctenosaura bakeri. The sequence continues at coordinate 126,515 of CAOLHI010000165.1, forward strand.
TCTCAGTGTACATGGGGCTCTATCTGTGCCCATTGGCATTACCTAGCCAGTGTCCCGCCATGCACTGTGCTCTTCCTATGAGCATTTGGCACTCCCTGCCCAGTGTCCTAATTTGCGCTGGGCTGTTCCTATGCCCACTGGGGCTCAATAGCCGGTGTCTTGATATTCACTGGGCTTTACTGATGTGCATCGACAGATGTTAACTAGTGCCCTGGTGCACATCAAATTTCTCCAGCTGGTGTCCCAATGGTCTAAATTTGCATTTGCATTTGACTAGGACACGGAGCAATGGATTTAAAGTACAGGAAAAGAGATTCCGCCTCAGGAAGAACTTCCTGGTGGTCAGAACTGTCCAGCAGTGGAATCTGCTGCTGCTTCGGTGGAGTGTGGTGGAGTCTCTTTCTTTGGAGGTTTTTAAGCAGAGGCTGGATGGCCATTGTTGGGGGCGCTTTGATGTGGGTTCCTGCATGGCAGAAGGGGGTTGGACTAGATGGCCCCTGGGGTCTCTTCCAACTCTAGGATTCTATGCATCAGTCCCAATGTGCAGCTGTCCCTTTGCTGACTCCACCCTGGTATCTTACATAGCTTCACCCAGACTTGAGACAGATGGGGCCAAAGTTCAGGGCTTCTGCGTATCTTCAGGCCAGGAGAGATTTGGGCAGTGGCAGCTGGTGACTTCCATGTTTTAGAGAGGTAAGGCATCCTCTTCAGGTTTTAGTTCAAACTTTATAGTGCTGATCTTCGTCCACAAAACTTAGTCCATCACCACCTCCTAATGCACTTGCATGCCAAAAGACAGTCAAGGAATCATAGAGTTTGATGGAATCAAAACATTTATCTAGTCCAACTTCTTGCTCGTGAAAGAATCCACAGCTAAAGCATTTATGGCAATCTGCTGAAAAATCAACCAAGGAAAGTTCATCACCCTCTGAACTTGTATATTCATTCCACTAACACCTCTTACCATTGGGAAGTTCTCGTTAACATCTCCACTCTTGTAATTTAATTCTGTTGGTGTGGCTTCTGTCCTTTGGAGCAGTACGAAACACGCTCATTCCACCCTCTGGATGATAACCCTTCAGAAATATAATAATAATAATAATAATAATAATAATAATAATAATAATAATAATAATAATAATAATATCCCTGCTCCGTCTTCTCCTCTTTAGACTAAACATACCCAACTTCCTCAATCATTCTTCTGGAGTTTTGCTGTCCAGACTCTTTAACATTTTGGTTGCGCTTCTCTGGCCACAAGTTGGCTTGCCAATGTCCGCCATAAAGGGTGGCATCCAGGACTGGACACAATACTTGAGGTCAATTCTGATCAATTCTTTTAATTGATTTTTAATTTTAATTTTTAATTCTAATTCTTTTATTTATTACCCATCTCACCCCAAAGCCTAAGGCAGGGTACAAAATGGATGGAGTTAAAAGTTGTAGTTAAAATACACATAGAACAAGTGATACAAATATGCTATAATTAAAATATGTCATAGTTAAAAGTGCAATTATAATACAGTTTAGAATACAATTAAAAACACAAATAAAACCAGGCTGGGTAGGCCTGCTGGAAGACATAAGTCTTTAGTACTTTTAAAAATTTGGCCAGCATATTTTGATGTCAAATCTCTTCTGGCAGGACTTTCCACGGTCAAGGGGTGGCGGACAAGAAGGTCGTCTGGATGACCGTTGCCAGTCTGGTCCTGGCTGGTTTGAATAAATGGACCCCAGAGGATCTGAGTGTTTGGGGCAGATTGTATGTATGGGAGGAGGCAATCCTGCAGGTAACTTGGACCAAAACCATGTAGGGCTTGAAAGGTAATAACCAACATTTTGTACTTTGCCCAGAAACTAATTGGCAACCAGTGGAGTGATTTTAATATCAGGGTGATATGTGATATGATTCAATAGGTCTACTCTAACTGTGACTAACCCACAGGATTTCATCTTCTGACTTTGTTGATGTCATTTAGGATTGCATTGGCCTTTTCCGCCACTGCATCACACCATTGGCTCATGTTAAGCATGTGGCTTACCAAGACCTCCGCATCCTTTTCACATGTGCTGCTGTCAAGGCAGGTTGGATGAAGTTGTCTTTGTGGGAGGCCAGAGGCCACAGACTCCCCATGTAAAATATCTCCTTCCTTTTCTTCCCTGATCTCTGGATTCTCCATCACTTCTTCTTTGTTTCCTCCAGAGACTCCACAAAAAACACAGCCCAGGCAGCGAGAGCGTTCAGCCCATTTGTTCAGGTTTCCTTCTATGCCGTTGCATTGTGGCTATAATTAATCATTCCTCAGCCTTGGGAATCTTGGCATTGTTTAGAGGGAGTAATTATATTTCCTTCTCTTCTGCAGTGCCTTTCTCTACCCTCTTTGCCTGACACGCCAAAAAAAGGAAGAGGAGAAAAAAAAAGAAACAGGTACTCTCCAGCGGGTGGAAAAGAAAAACTTTGACAAGTTGATCAATGGCGCCTGCAGCGGAGTTTGCTGGGGGGACGTGAGCTCTGCTTAAGTGGAGAGGGAGGTAATTAGAGCAGAAAAAGCAGACAGGAAAAGATGGGCACCTTGGCTAATGGAGCGCCAGGCCTGGCCGTTTGCGCTGTGCGGCAGTGGCTGCCCGGCGTTGGAGAAGGAGGGGAGAGAAGTGGCCCTTGACCTCTCGAGCTTACGGCGTTCCTTCCCGCTGTGCGAGTTCAAAGCAATCACCATCCATAATTCAGAGGGCCTTTTAGGATCCCTTTTCAGAAAACTGGCCCCACTAAGCTGTACATACTTTCCAGTATTTCATAGGCAAAGCCATAGCCTTTTTTTTTTTTTTTTTGGGTTGCTTTGTCATACCCTCCCACATTTTGCGGAAGAAAACTGGGACGTGTGTGGCCAAACATGCTCTGAAGCTGGTTAAGAGGGTAAAAGTTAGCATGGAGGAAGAACAGGCAGGGGAGGAGAAGCAGTTTGGGAAGGCGAGACTCTCCCCCTCTCTCCCCTGCTGTGCTAACTTAGGGCCTTTCTGCACTACACTGTTATAGTGCTATTATTCCACTTTCAAACTCCTATTTATTAATTTGCTGGCGTGTATACCCAGTGTTGCCTGGGATTTTATTTTCTCATAGGAAATACTTGTTAGAAGGACTTGAGATCCTGTGTCTTGAGACTTGAGATTCCCCAAACTGTCTTGTCCAGTACCTGTAACTTTTCCCCATATTCCCCAGTCCAACCTGTACTCAGAGTTATTCACATACAGAGGTTGGGTTCCTGAGAGTAATACACTGCCCTCTGCCTTGCTGCTAGGCCTCGTCTACATAGCAACTGGCCCATTCAAGCCAGACGTAGTTGGTTGATGCCCCAAAGCTCTCTGTCTGAGAATTCTAAAGGACCCTTTTTAAGCTGCAAACCCCGGGATTCCATAGAATCTTCATAGGCAGCCAATCATAGGAGGTCTTCACCTGACACAGACAAACAATTATTAATAAAATATTAATATTAAATTTATTATTAAAATTTTATTATTATTATTAATATGAAACAAAAATTAATAAATAAATAAATATTAAATAAAATATTAAATTTATTATTAAAATTAAAATATAAAAATAAAATATTAATAAAAATATTAGATTTATTGAATTTATACGCTGCCATTTCTCCCAAGGTGGGACTCAAAGGGGCTTCCAAAAGGTTAACAAAAAATAAAATAAAATAAAAAACTTTTAAACAGTTAAAAACATTAAAGAAGTATAAAATTAAAAAGTTACAGTAAGTTTTAAAAACAGCTAATGAACAGATAAAAAAGTGCTCCTGCTCACCCATTAAAGGCCTGCTTGAAAAATGTTTTTGACTGCCAGTGAAAGGAAAGCAGGGAGGGGACCAGCCTGGCTTCTCTTGGAAGAGTATTCTGTAGGGTGGGAGCAGCCCCTGAGAAGACCCTCTCCTGTGTCCCCACTGGGCAAGCCTGGGAGGGTGGCAGGACCCTTGCAGCTCTTGGGGCTCTAGCAGGTTCATAGAGGGAGATACAGTTTTCCAAATAATCTGGACCTAAGCCATATTAAGCAAAAGGGTGCAACCGCCGTGCATGTAACAATGAGAGTGTAGCCTTACACCACAAAAGCACAATGTTGGAGTTTAGCAGCCAAAATTCATCTCTCCCACCCGGCCACTTGGTCTCAAGCTAGGATGATCTGCCTGGAGTTCTCATGAACCCTGAACCTGTTGAGAAAGGGCGCCCCTAAGGACTTTTCTGCATTAGGATCCAAGCCTTTCTTGGCATGGGTATGTGAAGGTCTGCAAACCTATACACACCATTGGCCCTAGTGGTGCAGTGGTTAAATGCCAGAACCACAGCCAGAACATTGTGAGTTCGATCCTGCAGGGCTCCAGGTTGACCCAGCCTTCCATTCTTCCGTAGGTCGGTAAAATGAATACCCAGCTTGTTGGGGGCCATTAGCTAAAGACATTGGCCATTTCCACACTAGCCTGTTATAGCGCGATTATTCCACTTTCAACATCCTATGGAATCCTGGGATTTGCAGTTTAGGGAGGGGCCTTTAGAATTCTCAGCCCGAGAGTTCTTTGGCCTCAGGAAACTACAAATCCCAGAACTCCGCAGGATGTTGAAAGTGGAAGAATAGCACTGGAACGGTGTAGTGCGGAAATGGCCACTGTAAACTTCTTTGCACTGATAAGCGGCACAGAAATGTAACTGCTATTGCTATTGGCCATTCCAATTGGTAAATTCTAATGTTTGTCATCCCAAAAAAGAGACTTTCCCTAGCTCTGCAGCAAGTCCATTCCTACCTCCGGCATGGGTGACTTTTCATTGTTACTGCTGTGGAAAAAGATTGACTCACGAAGTCTCGTGAGAAGATACCATGGACATTTTGGATATCCCCGGGTCCTCTTGGGCAGAAGCTGATGGATAATTAGAGACGCTCCATGGAGATGGGCTGTCAGGCCTTTGCCTTGAGTCCTCCTGCAGGTCTGCCCAAGCCAGGGAGGGAGGTAGAAAATGCAGCTCTGATTATGCCTCAAGCAGGACTGGAGAGCCCCAAGAAAGGGAGGCTTGTTGTGGTGCATCCCTATCAGCTTCCACAGTTTGCTTCCCTCCTTTTCAGCACCCCCCCTTCCTTGTACTCCTCTGTCTTTCCGGCACGGTCCTTTGATGCTGTCAGCTGTGTGACAGCTCCTCTTTTTCCAGCCTTCTCTTCTGCCTATAAATATATGTATTCCCTGCTCCAGTAGCTGGAAACTGTACGTTTTTGACTGGTTCGTCTCTGCTTGAATTACAGTATATATCAAAGGCCAGCAAAACTCTCCTTGAATGCTGAAATCCTTTAGGATTTGCTGGAGGGAGCCTTCCTTCTCATTCCCTGACCCACCCTTGCCATTGGGAGGGGTGGTCCAGGTGCATGATGGAGCAGAGGTGAATCCAGGAAATAGGTTAGTGGGGTGGGGGAAGAGTTTGCTGCAAGAGCAAAGAGCCAAGGGCAAGGAAAGGCTCCAAAAAATTAGGACTGGCACCTGGATACAGGCATGCAGGAACGTTTTAGACACAGGAGAGAGGATAATTCATGTCTGATTTCCATAAAATTAATTTCACGGCCCATACAGAAGACTGCAATTCAAATATTGGCCAACACCATCATAGTCTGGATTTCACTGGGGAAGGAGGTGGAGGGGACTCGGAAAGATTTCATCTGCTCTATTGCGGGGTGGAGTTTCTCAGCCAAGTGGAAGGTGAATTCACAGGCAAAATGCAGTGTCAACTGAGTACATTTGTTGGAAAGATGTCTCATCCATGCAAGGCCCAAACCCACATGCAGTAAGCAAGAATTTCTGTGACTGAGAGATGTCCCTGGTCTGGAATGGCTTGGGGCAATGTGTAGAGTATGGGTCCAGGGAAGTGGCAAAATATTCCCAAGAAATGGCTGCATATGATCTGAAACAGGCAGTCTCCCAAGGCAGTTCCTCTGTATGGCTTATGAATGGGGGAGATAGATTACCTTGAAGACAATGGAGCTAGCTATAGATGTCTTCTCAGTGGCAACGAGCAATTTTCATCATGGTGGTGAAGATCTTAAAACTTAAGAAGATTCGTAAGGACAACCACCACCACCCACTGGTTGGCTATACCTCTGTCTCCCACCATTCAGCCATTTGGTTAGCTGCCTCCTGAAGAATCACGAGATCTAGCTTCTTTGGGTGTCCCATTTTCAAGCATCTTCTCAATGGGTGTTTCTTGGGAGGTACGTCTGTGGAGTGAAGGTTAGGGTTGGAGTAGGGCAAGAGTGAAGGGATACGGTAGGTGGGAAATTCAACACAGCAGGAGCTCAGTCTGCAGAGCACATTTGCTTGAAAGGCAAAAACAGACCAAGAGGACTTTTCAGACCTCATGCCAAACGTAGCAATCTCATAAACTGACCAATCAGTCATAATAAATAGCTATCCAAGGTGCTGGCCTCCAAATCACGAACCAGCCTACAGCCTGATCTTATGAATCAGAGAGAAATCTCCCTGCATTCAGCAGCCTTACTCCTGAGTCAGGGTGCATAGCATTGCAGTTCCAAGAAGGAATTCTGCTGTGGCTTTTCAGTATCACAAATGCTACTAGGGAAGCCGTTGTGTTTTCCTGTAGGTTGCACAAAGTTGGTGTTCTATTCAGGGTTGCCCAAGCCATCTTGTTGCTGCTGCTGAATGCGTTCAAGTTGTTTCTGACTTATCGTGACCCAAGGCAAACTTATCAGGGGGGTTTCTGTGTGTGACATGCCCAAGGTTACCTATAACCAAGCAGGGAATTCAATCCTGATCTCCAGGGTTGTCATTCAATGCTCAAACCATGACAGCACAATGGCTCTCTCCCAAGCCCTTTTACTCCAGCAGAAACTATTGCACTGTATAAGAGTTTTCATAAGTGCTTTCCTCAGTTGTGGCTGGGATTGATTATTGTACAATGGGAGAGTGTGTAGCTATGCTACCCGTTGCATAATTTGTTGCACAATAGAGTAATCCAATAACTGCACCATAGCTATGCCAATGAAATTTTATGCCATGAAGCTGATGAACAGGATCTAGTGACCTGGCAAGGACAAAAGAAAGTAGAGTGCGGATTTTTTAAAAGCTGTTTTCCCCCCTCCTCCTTGTAAGCACATGGACAGGTGGAAAATATTTTTGGAAGTAGGTAAAAGTCACATCGATATCCTGTCATGCACCCAATTTCCTTTCCTCTACCAGTTGCTGGAGCAGCTGAGACCTTGCCGATTTAGAACGTTCTCTCCAGTAGGAGGCAATCAGAGAGAACGATGGGTAATAGCATGCAAATTGCCACATGGCCTAAGGATCTGAGTGCTTCAGCCTGCACTTTTGGGCACTGCTCTAACAGCCTAAAAGCTTCTGAACAATGCTTCAGTTTCTTTTAACATCTCTTTGGTTAATTTTCTTTTCACCCAGGCTGCCTTGCTCTAGACATTTTTGCATCTGGGCCACTGAAGCTGTTGCAAAAGGGATTGCTCTCCCATCCTGCTTCGTTGAGCAACAGGAGAGTCCATGGCTGCCTCTTTGTCGTGGTCTGTACCATTCAGTTCAGGAGGCTTGCAAAGTATGTATAATTCCGTTTCATGTAGAAAGATGGCATAACAGAGAAAACAGTATCCCAAAGCATGCAACACAACCAGATTTCTAGACAGCCCAAACTATCTGCAGCCCCAGAGTGGCTTCCAAACACAACTCTGTCTTTCTGTCTGTCTCTCCCGGCTCACTGGCAGAGATCCTACATCATGCTTGCATGGTGTAAATCTACACTTACATAGTTACATAGAGATTGTACCAGACCACCTTCTGCTGAATACAGATTGTGTATAACTGATGCTGCATCTCTCAGTGTGCCTTCTTATGGGGAGTAATGCACATGGGCTGTTTCTGCAGTTCTAGTGAGGAAAGTGGAGGGACAGAATTTACAAAGAGTAATGACTAAAGACCCTTAAGGCACAAGGTTACTTCTGATCTTGGAAGCTAAGCAGGGTAGTCCTTGGTTAGTACTTGGTGGTGTAGGCAAGAGACAGGCAACAGCAATCCACCACTGATATTCCTTTGCCCAAGAAAATGGTATAAAATTCATGGGGTCACTGCAAGTTGACAGGAGAATTGAAAACACACCCACACCCACATACACAATACAACATCCTTGAATGTGCGACTACACAGCTGGAATATTCTTTGTTAGTCTCAGTGAGAATAGATCCATTCAATCAATTGGTGAATGGTAAATCACTTATCCAAGTCCCGTTGTTTAATGGCTTTGCTTTTGTGCACCCATGAATTGAATCTGTCCCTTACATAATGAGCAAAAAATATTGCAACCACATGTGTAAGGAAACTTATGCAGGTGTATGATACCAACAGCATTCCAGCCTCTGGCCAGTTCTGCACTGCACTGTTATAGTTACATTCCACTTTCAACATCCTAAAACAATATTCCATTAAAACTGTTATAGTGCTATTATTCCATTGTCAACATCCTGGGGAATTCTGGGGTTTGTAGTTTCCTGAGGCCAAAGAGCTCTCTGGCTGAGAACTCTAAAGGCCCCTTCCAAAACTGCAACCCCCAGGATTCCATAGGATGTTGAAAGTGGAATCATAGCACAATAACAGTGTAGTGTGGAAATGGCCCAAGTTTTAATCAAGGTTTTAGAGGGGTTCTCCAAAGTGCTGAACTGGATTTGTGAATAGGTTTGGGACCTTGGATTGTGGCTTTAAAGGTAGCAAAAACGTGCAGTGGACTCACTGCTCCTCTACTGCTGGCGAGGAGGCATGTGAGCCTGAATTATATTGCTTTAGATGAGCATATTCAGTATTTGTTTAGCAAGGGGGCAGACCTGCCCTCCGGTAGCAATAAGGTATGCTGGTTCTCCAGATATGCAAGTTGCTGTCAGCTTCCTAAGAAGTCCCAAGTCCTTTCCTTGCACATTTGTCCATGGTCTGAAGTGCTGCAGTTGTTTCTGTTAACGTAGAAAAAGGAGAATCAATAGGTGATTCTCCTTTGCCTTCCCCATTGCGAGAACATCAATGCAAAGGAAGCACGTGAAGAAAAAAAAAAGTAATTGAGAATACAGAGGTAATTCTTTTCAAACAATTGTGTTCTCCTTTTTCGGCTCCAGACTTACAAGACTATAAACACGATACACTTTAAACACACCTCCCCCTACCATCTATCATCCAATTTCAGGGTTTTCATTGCAACTATTACACCCGTGTTGCATACATTATAAATTACAGTTTTAGTGATAAATTACGTACTGTTGAATGCTAACCGTTGCTCTCCCGTTGTTGTTAAAAACAATCATAGATTTGCTGGAAATGGGGGATGAGGGGAGGAGAGAAACAGAAACTTGAGGGAAATGCATATTTATGAGACGGGTGTCGTTAAAAAAAAAAAGGATGCAATTGTATGCCAGGAATCTGGGGGGGATTTAAAAATGACTTTCTGTTAAAACATTTTTGCGGCTTGTAATGCTCAGAATGCCAAGCCGTTAGAAAAGGAGGCACTGGGGTGTGGGGGTGGAAAAGGATTTTGATTGACAGGTCAACCACCCCACCTCAGTTTCTGCAGCACTGCCATTCACCGTTGTGGCACTAAAGTGCTCCTTCTGGAAATAGCTGCCGAGACACACCATGGCTGCAATCCAACATCACCTCAACATAACATAAATATCTCCTATGTGGAGAGAGGCTACATGAGTGCTACACAATCCCAGTGTGGAATAGTTATGATGTGCAACATATGGCAGCGACTAGGTGCCATTGCATGATGCGCAACACACAATGCACAACCGCAACACAAAGTATAGGATGCACAACTGCAATGCAAAGTGCGGGATGTACAACCATGGTACATAAGGCACAATGCATGACATGTCTATGCAACTCTGCTTCCACTTCTATCACATTTGTAGTGTGACTTACCCATGTGTATGTCCCTAACAGAATTCCACCCTATGCCTGTGTGAACGTGTCCCTGAAGCCACTCCCTTAGTTGTGGCAGGGGCATTCTTCCCTCTCGGCTTCATGATTAACAGACTCATCTGCCTGTGGATGGTGGTGGATTCCATGTCACTGGAGTGGTGATTCCACTGTGGGGTTTCCATTGAACTTTAAAGGACCTCTCCAAGGTCCTGAACTTATTGTGAGCAAAGGGAATATTCTTCATTCAGCAACAGCAGCTTGGAAGAAACGTTACCAACATCCGTCTTTTCTTGTGTGAGTGTATATGAGCCTTCAAGACACCTGTTGTCTTATTACACGGGTTTTTCCTCCTTCACAAAGAAGCTTAAGGTAGAAATTCTTTTCTTAATGTGACAGTCCTCTTCAGAGATTGCAAGTATATGTTGCAGTGTAATTATGTTGCCTGTAGTTAGTTATTTCTCAAAGCAAAGACTGCCAAACCTCTTAGCCTCCCCTGAAAAATAGAAACAAGAAGCAGAAATTCCTCCACCTAATGAGACTGGGGGAGCAGTATTACATTCTTACATTGTGTTACAGTGGAACATATAGGGTGGAATTCTCTCAGGGACATATGCACACATAAGCTTGTGTGGATATCCTTTCTAGGCTGCTGCAAGGCTTGGATTTTCCTTTCTTCCTCTCCAATGCTCAAAGCCCTCCCCTAATGTACTGAAAAGCCCCTGAAGCTGCTCCACAGGGCCTTTCCATACACTTTGGTGGGCAGCCAGGCTCAGAGAAGCATCATTGCCAGATGTGAAAGGATCACAGCAGCACTAAGACCCCTAGAGGACCCCTGGATCTCAGTGCTGATGTCATGAAGGGATGTCATGTTGAGGAGGGAGCAGGCTTGTTTTCTGCTGCTCCAGAGACCAGGACAAGGAGCAATGGATTCAAGCTGCAGGAAAGGAGATTCCGCTTGAACCTCAGGAAGAACTTCCTGATGCTCAGAGATGTCCGGCAGTGGACGATGCTGCCTCCGAGTGTGGTTGAGTCTCCTTCTTTGGAGGTTTTTAAGCAGAGGCTGGATGGCCACCTGTTGGGAATGCTTTGATGGGTGTTCCTGCATAGCAGAGGGTTGGACTGGATGGCCTCTGGGGTCTCTTCCAACTCTAGGATTCTATGATTCTATGATTCATAATTTTGCATCTGATTATGGTGACATAGCCAGACACTTCTCCAAGCCTGCTTGCTTGCTTTGAAGCATGGAACGGTCTTGCAGGGTGGCTCCAGAGTCTGTTCAGTAAATGTGGGCAGATTAAATAGCTCAGGATAACATAGGTCCACTTATGGATATTTATGCCACACGGAGGGGATGCTGGATTGAGACTAAAGTGTTACACTGCAGGGGGCAATGCAGAAACTGACCTCTTCCTTTGTAGCATGTATACCAAAGTATAAATTGCACAACGATGTCTCTGTAAGCTTCACAACTTGCTCTTATGTCTCCATAAGCTTCACAGCATGCTCGGAAGCCTTCTGGAAATGCTAATGCTATTTTGGCCAACATATGAATGCCCCACCGTGGGTGCTTTTGCAACAAGGCTACAGTTCTCTAGAACTATAGGGTGCCATGTAGTTCTATAGAGGACTCTCAAGCTGAGAAATTATACCCTTAGTGCTTTTTGGAGGTGTATCCCACATGGCTTGTTTTCTGGTGGTTTTTCTTTTTTAAGGGCTATACTACAAAAGAAGAGGGCAGTTTTCTTGATGCGTGAATGGTGGCTGGAGGTAGCCAACACTGAATTTTTGGGGAGGATGCCAAACTCAAGAGGAAGAGGGAAGAAAATGGGTGGTTTTCACACACCATGCATAACACTGTGAGTTGGTTTTTCAGGGATTATAAAGGTAACAGTGGCAGCCAGTGTCTGGTAGCGGTTTGGGTGTGGGACAAAGACTCTGGAGGCCTGGGTTCAGATCCCTGCTGATCTCTGCCAGCCTCAAGAGGAAGGATGCCAGAAGCTTGCCTTCTGAATAAAGATGCCAACCGCCCCCCGTCATAATAGGGTCAGAATTGATTTTAAGGCACACGACAGCAACAAAGGCCATTTCCGCACTAGCCTGTTATAGCGCTATGATTCCACTTTCAACATCCTCTGGAATCCTTGGGTTTGCAGTTTCGGGAGGGGCCACTTGGCCCCTCCCGAAACTGCAAACCCCAGGACTCCAGAGGATGTTGAAAGTGGAATAGCGCTATAACAGGCTAGTGCGGAAATGGCCAAAGGTAACAATCCAGCTCCTGCCTTCAGAAATGAGTAACAGAATAAATTGAATTGGGGGAACACTAGTATATGCTAAGTTATTTACATAAGCATAACCTAGAGTTACATATTCATGATGGGATGTACTCACAATCCCTATGTATTCTGTAGTTGAGATGATACTCAGAGGCCCTTTCTGCACTACACTGTTATAGTGCTATTATTCCACTTTCAGCACGCTATGGAATCCTGGGGTTTGCAGTTTGGGGAGTGACCTTTGGAATTTCTAGCCAGAGAGCTCTTGGGCCTCCCTAAAGTACAAACCCCAGAATTCCACTACACTGTTATAGTGCTATCATTCCATTTTCAACATGCAATTCTGGGGTAGTTTACTGAGGCCAAAGAGCTCTCTGGCTGATCATTCTAAATGGTGTTGAAAGTGGAATAATAGCACTGTAGTGTAGCAGTGTAGTGTGGAATGGCTCAGAGACTTTGAGAGTTCCCCAGTACCACTTACTGGGCAGCAGCCGCTACGATTGAAGGGGGGTCCATTCCCCTGTGGACTTGGAAGCAGCTGGCTGACATTCCCAACTCCTTCTCCTGTGGGTGATCTCCGGTGCAAAGGTGGGAGATTGCAACTGGGACACTGCTTCTGCCTGTCACACTGGAGACCATTCAGAGGACAGGCTGGGACTGGTAAATGGGGAGCGGGGCTCGGGCCAGAAGTCACTGTGCAGTTTATGTAGGTAGGTGGTTATGCACTCGTAACTGCCTAGGTGAATTCCAGCTACTGTTCCAGGTTCTGATCTCTGTAAAAGTCCTTCCAACGTCTGTTGTTCTATCCTTCCTGCTGTCTGTTTTTCCACCGCACCCGCCAGTGCCCTTCGTCTGGGCTGGCCTCTGATAGATTTGGCTGGCCACTGTCCACTTCATTTGCGCTCTCCAATGGCCCATACATCACCATTCTTTGTCGGGAGTCCGACAGATGCTTTGTTAATGGGAGATGGTGTTGTTTTGCCTTCTGATGCTCCATTCGTGCATTTGCTGGTGATTAGAGCATGAATTATTGCTATAATTAGCTGGCAAGATCCAGCTCATCCTGGCAGCCACCGCAGACACAATAGCCGTGGAGCATCCAAGACGACCATCCACTCAAAGACTAGATGGACATTCACTTGGGTGCATTCCCTCCTTTTCTAATTGCCTCCGTTTTCATCCCTTCTCAGTCCCTCTCTTTTTCCAAATCCCCTTCGATGCCTATTTTCCCCCTCTCTCCCCTCCCCTCCACCACACTCCTATCAGGGGAAAATGATCACTCTATTTGTTCTGCCTAAAATTACTGTCACTTGTGAAAGATGGAAGCTGTAACCGGGGCTTTGATCACAAACTGTTCTTTTTCAATCTCCTCGCTGCCTTCACCGATGCTTTCCCATTGATCCCGAGGTCTCGGACTCATCAAACGGGTTGAAAGAGTGACATTTCCAACGTGGGGCTCGGCGCGCCAAAGGATGTGTGTAGCTAGAGAACAATTAAAAGAGTATCTGGGTAAATTCAGAGCCGGGTCTGCACGGGAAAGGAACACAAGCAGAACTCTGGGAGATGCACCGCCTAGAAATGGAACAAAGGAGAGGAGGGCCTGACCTACCGACAGAAGCAATTTCTTTTCACAAGCGGGAGCTGAAGCCATTTGCACTTAAATTGGTCTATATGCCACATGCAAAGTTGGAAAGTGCACTTGGTTTTTCTTTCACCTCTGGTACCAGTGGGCTTGCAGAAGTTACTTTTGGATTACAGCTGGGGGATTCTGCAGGGTATAGTCCAAAAGGGCAATGACAACCGACTCTGAATTGCTGGTGTGGAGCAGTGGCTTAAATGTTAAGGCTAGGACTCTTTCAGGAGAATTCAAATTCCAGCTCGGTCACAGAATTCCCCTGGGTGCCCTTGCGCAAGTCACACTCTCTCGGCCTCAGAGAAAGACAATGGCAAGCCGCCTCTGGATAAATCGTGCCTTTAATTTTTAATTTTTCCATTTTAATTTAATTTAAAGTCATGGATGTGAAGGAAATAGAAACGCTTTCTAGCCTGCTAAAAGATAACTCTATTCAACAATGTGATAGAGAATGGAAACCGGTGACAGATTGGATGAAATGTAAGGAGAGTTGAAAGATTCACAGATGTAGTAGAACAAAGAAAGTGGGAGGTAAATGATAAATAATTGTAATTAATAGATGTTTATTTATTCAGTTGTTAAAATTGGTATGAGTAAAGAAAGACGAAAAAGGGATAGTACATAAAAAGAGGGTGCAATTAGTAAAATGGAAAGAGGTAATCATTTGGGGGAAATGCAAAAACCTGGAATTGAGGGTAAGGGGGAGAGATAAGAAAATTATATAAGAAAGATTAATGTAGAAAGAAGATCAATTTTATAAAGATATAACTTTTCAAATATATATATATATATGGTAGGTATAATATATATACTTAAAGATAAATCTTGCCAAGAAAACACTAGGAAAGGGATCTTCATAAGTCAGAGGTGACTTGAAGACACAACACAATGACTACAAAAATGCAGCTATGTCATTGTAACTGGAAAAAGAAATTAAGCACAAGCAATGTGTTGTTTACGATGCGTTGCTTCCAAGCTGTTGGTGCAAAGGAAACACACCTCGGTTGTAGTCCTCATTCTGATTCTACCCCCAGAGGGCCTCTAATTCTATATGAAAAACAATGCCAATAACAAAAGGTGCTCTCTAGTTCTGCCTCTGAGTTTGATCCCTGTTTTTTAAAAAATTAAAGCAGAAAACAGTGGTGCAGAGAATATCGATGTTTTTCATCTGTTTCAGGCTCAGTTTGGAACTGGGATCAAAGATGTTCTATTCCTTTGTGTTACCTCTAGATCAAGCTTGGGCCTGAAGCATGCAGTGTTTTGGTAAAAGCTCACATTTTAATTGGAAATGATGCTCAGAGCAAGAGTGGAATCATGCATGCAATGTCTGGAAATTTCCTGGCACCCCTTGATAAGATGGATCACATTCTGTTAGAAAGAGGATTCTGGAGATGCAGAAAGGTTTCTGGTGAGGACATGAACTGTGAACCACAGAAGGTGACCCTCAGCCACCAACCTCCAACACCCAATGGTCTGTGTTGGTGACTTATGTTGGTCTAACCAGGAGTTGCACCACAATGAGGCATCTCATACCTCTTTCTGCAGCACCTAAGGCTGGATTATCCATGGTGCAACTGGAGAAATTGCTCCAGAGCCCTCAGTGGCTAGAAGTCCTCTCCTGTTGCTGAATCCATCCACCTGACTCTTCCTGTACAGTAATGTTGTGAAGACAGAAATGCTTCTGGGGAGGGGACTGGAGATCTCTCTCCCCCTCCACTCCTACGAAGTGTTGACAACGATCACCACCTCCCCCATCTATATTTTCTAGTTGCGTGGACAGTGAGGTCAGGTGGGGTTGGCGTATCTGCCTCTGAGATCCCATCCTTGCTCACACCAGCTGAGACCTAGACAGTGGTAATGCTCTGAGTTGCCTGGGCTTCAGTGGGGAACTCACATGCGTACACACAAAAGGTGCTTTATGGAGTGTGGTTGAGATGCCTAACAGTCTTCATCTGGTTTTGGAAGCACCTTTACTCCGGCTGCACAATGGCTGCTTTCTTCACGTAGAGAGAGGCAAGAAAGTTCTCAGATCTAGAGTGGAACGTAAGATGGAGAAGGTAGAATTGAATGTCAGAGGTGGAATTAGGTGACATCAGAAGAGACCTCTGGCTTCCATAAAAAGATATTAGCAACCTATGGCTTAACCTCTGTGAACCTGAACAAACCCTGGGTTTGTACTCTTCTCCTATCCCACTCCTTCTCTACCACAGACAAGCTGAGGACATAGCAAGGATTCACTTTCAGCTTCCCTGGTTCATGGATGAACCTGAAACCCTGGTTTAAGACAGGGGTGGGCAATAGGCTGCAGGGGGTCCTGCCCATTTTTTTCTGTCTCCATATCTCATTGGACTCCTACCTCGACAAAAACAAAATGGAATGATAAAGGAGAATTGCTGCTTCCAGAAGCAGCCTGGGATACTGATTGTCCTTAAAACAAAGCTTACTTTAGCGTGTGGGGAGAAGCGTTTTCTAGGAGGTTTTTTTTTTAAACATATGTAAACTAATATTTTTGCAGGCTGCAGTAGGTGGTGCAGACGTGTGGAAAGTGGTCCCTGGACCTGCTAAAAATGCCTGCTGTGGTTTCAGACACACTCTGTTTTGTGATGTAAGCCAGTGAAATTATTCAAGGTCTGTAGCTGGCCTATCTGGCACCCAGAGTTTGTTCTCAACCTGTTGAAAACATCCAGAGGCTGACCTGCCATCATGAGATTTGCATGTATTTTGGGGTTCCTGAGAAATCTGGAAATCACATGGGGGTCCTGAGATCTTGTGAGATGTATCCCTCTCATGAGATTTGGAGAGGCCTGGCCCACACCTCCCTTATCACTCTGCATCACACCTGGAACCAGACAATGAGCAATGGAAATACTCAAACTGCTATGGAATATAAATGGCCATATAGGAAAATGCCGAGGACAGCGGATCTGTCAAAGGATAAAACATTCTGGGAGGAAGGCGGTGGATATCCGTCCCACATCTTTTCGGGCTGAGGAGGAACCTGAGCGAAGTTAATTTGACCCTGTCATGGGGAGAGGACCATTGCAATTAAGCTTTGCTACTGTCTACTACAGTGCTACAGTCGGATTGGAAAACTGCAGCCACCCAGACCCATCGTGCCTCTCTCAAGGCTGTAATTTTGAGGATGTTGCATTCCACAGGAGGGTGGCTGGCACACCTCCCCTTAAAACAGACACTGCCAGCTCCTGGGATTAGGTTGGCACTCTCCGTAGAGTTGTGGCAGGAGGAGAAAAAAAAAGAACTTGAGAGGGAAGAGGAGTGGAATGTTGCATGCCAGAGCAAAATGAGAATTGCTCGTTTATTGGCAACAGTCAATTGTTGCATGTTGCCTCAAGGGCCCGCAGAAAAGTGAGTAATGAGTAAACAAATGCCATTTACATAAGAGACTGTTTCTCACCTATCTTTCTCTCTCTCTCCTTTTGCAGTGCTATTTGTGTCATGCCCCTGAACAGTCTCCATGTGGCAGGGACAGTCCTGGTGAATTCTTTGCTGTCCCACTTTTCAGCTGTCCCGGTTCCTCTCTCCTCTTCTCACTTTCTCCCTTCGTCCTCACCTCGCTTCCATTGCTGCACACTGAATTTAAAGAGCAAAAGTAATTTGCACCCGGGGTGGCGGAGGAGAGGAGTGGGTAGAATCGTACCCTTCCCGGTGGCAGAACTTGGAGTGTGAGGAGGGGGTGGCGGGAGGGGGCATGGCTACAATGCGTGGGAGCATGGCCGTAGTGCGTGGGTGTGTGGTCACGACGCGTGGGGTGTGGCCACGGTGTGTGGGTGTGTGGTCACGACACGTGGGGTGTGGCCATGTGTGGGGCATGGCCAGGGCATGGGGGGATGTGGCTACGAGGCAGGATGCCCCAGAAACATTGCTGCATGGGGTAAAGCACTCCCCTGGCCCGTTCCTACACAACTGTCCCTTCCCGGGGGCCAAACTGCGGAAGCCTTTCCTGGCTTACACATTCTTCCTCATTCATAGCTTTTCCTATCCAGACCACACTCTGACCCTTTCCACACCATACCTCCATAGTGCATTGTTCTGTTACAATCCCAGCATTGCCATTTCCATGACGGTGGTGGATTAAGAGTGCTGGCTACCATACCCTTTTGCCTTAAGTGGATAAGCAGCGTTATTGCCACTGGTGTCCCCTCTGCACTACAGCGGCATTGGCCAGTGCCATTCCCTGCCTTTTCCCCGCCCCACCGCTCGCGATGGGTCACTTTTTTTGTAAGCCGTACTGGTGCAACCACAATACAATGGCATGGCATGAATTCCTGCACATCATTTTCTGTGCAGGAATTAATATTTCTGCCTTGGGATATCATTTCCCATTCAGAAAATGCTGTTTTCTGTGCAGAAAATGGCTGCTTCCTGTGCAAAACAACCCCGTTCGACTTTTGCACAGAATAAGACCTGAACTGAACAGAGCTATCAAAAATGCATGGTTTTCAAACAGTGGTTTTCTCACAGTGGGAAGGAAATTGCTCAAATTACTTGTCATTTCCTTCAAGCAGAAACTTAAGCCATTTCCTGACTAGACTGTTATAGCGCTATGATTCCACTTTCAACATCCTATGGAATCCTGGAGTTTGCAGTTTTGGGAGGGGCCGGAAAGTGGAATCATAGCGCTATAACAGTCTAGTGCAGAAATGGCCTCAGTGAAGAATTACATCCCTGTTTTAAACACACACACACACACACGCCAGATGTGAAAGGTTTCTAAGGAGTATTTGATTTTCTTGGACATTTCACTGGACTGGTGAACAGCTCTGGTCCCACTTCAGAGCTTTTATGCATTTTTAATTGCTCAAAGAGTGCGGAATGGAGTTTTTCCCCCTGAAACTCCTTGGAACTTGAAGGTTTTTTTTTTTTTTAAAAAAGCTGTCTCCCTTGGGAAGGAAGTTTTGAAAGGATGGGGAAAAAAGCTCAAGCTTTAATGACAGCTTGATTTGTGCCTTCTGATTTCTTAAAATATGGAGGATGATGAAAAGGAGGAAAAAGGAGGAGGAAGAGATCAAAAAGATATGAAAAGAGAGAGAAGGAGGGTTGGGGAACTGAGCAGCAGCAGATTCGGGGGTGGGGGGAGAAGTGCTTCTGCTTCTCCTTCTCCCGACTTCCAAGGTGTGAGCAATTATGTATGTCCGCCCCTGCACATAGGCTGTTTCCACACTACACTGTTATAGTGCTATGATTCCACTTTCAACATCCTGTGGAATTCTGGGGTTTGTAGTTTCCTGAGGCCAAAGAGGTCCCTGGCTGAGAATGCCCCTCTCTATACTGCAAGTCCCAGGATTCCATAGGACGTTGAAAGTGGAATAATAGCTCTGTAACAGTCTAGTGCGGAAAGGCCCCATGTGCAGCTAGAGTAACTGCAAATCATGGTAGCTTATAGTTTGGCAAAAAAGATAAAGAATCTCACCCTGAGTGAAGATGGAAATTCCTTTTGCAGAGGAAGGAGAGGAAGCAAATTCCGTTCCCCAAAGCAGAAGTGGCACACAGAAGTGGCTTCCATGTCAGTGAGGTGCAGACTCTGTTCCACATTTTTGGGCATCTTTGCACCAAACTCCCTTGTTTCTAATTTTATTCGAGCCCCTGGGGCCCTTGGTGGGCCACAAAAATGGTCCACAGGTCACACTTGGCCCACCTGTGGCCTCGGTGTTGACTCACCGTTCACACACCGATGGCACGTGTCTGCTCTGGATGGGACTAAAAACAGGATCCCGGCCCCTCCTTACATCTGTGCTCTGGATCCCGCCTCCCGCCCGATCTCTCTCCCCGAAGCCCCCTTGTTTTGAGAGGCTGTCATTCGTCGCTCAAAGGGCTGACAGATCCGTCACCAGAACAAGCCCTAGCAGGCAGCGGAGTAATGGGAAGTCAGCGACGGAGGCGAGACCACTGAAGGAATAAATTAACTCCTGGTACTTTGCGTCAGGCCACAATCCCTTCTTGACAAGGCAGGCCAAACAAGGAGAAAGGGAATTGTATCAATGCCAGGCGCTAAGTGAGTAATGGCAGGCACTTCATAACCAGCTTCCAGGAAAGGCCGGGAGATGTCAGCAGCGTGGAGATGGATTCTGTGTTGCTGCGGAGTTGCACAAAACAACCGTTCCCAAGAATCTTTGGAGACCAATCCGGGACGGCCTCGCCATTAGGCTGAATGAGACGGCTGCCTCCGGTGGCAGCTTTTGAATGTCACGAAAGGGCAGAAGACAGATAGTTATTTAATTTGTGATTGTGTGCTTTTCCTGGCAGGAATAAGAAAGGGTGCATGTGGGAATCTCAGCCTCCTGTTGCAAAACAACTATTTGGACTGTTTTAACTGGCTTAACGGGTTTTAACCTTTAATGCTCATCCAAAGGTTAAAACCATTGGTAACCAGTTCACAAGTTAAAAGTGTTTAAAAGGTTCAGGTTTAACCTTTAGCTGTTTTAAACTTGTTAACCTGTTAAATATGTTTTCAATCCTGTTTCAATAACTTTTTGATTGGCTTAAATCCCAACTGGAAGCGAGCCGTTGAATCAATTGGATTTACCTGTGTGTTGACTCGCCTTTCAAAAGTTGTTTGAAAGAATCTAGTTGAAACTAACTTGCAAGTTTCCAGACTATTGTTTTAAATCTGGAATTGTTTTAAATTGTTAGAATCATAGAAATGTAGAGTTGGAAGAGACCCCAGGGGCCATCCAGTCCAATCCCCTGCCATGCAGGAACACCTTCAAAGCACTCCCAACAGATGGCCATCCAGCCTCTGCTTAAAAACCTCCAAGGAAGGAGACTCCACTACACTCCGAGGCAGCAGATTCCACTGCCGGACAGCCCTGACCGTCAGGAAGTTCTTCCTGAAGTTCAGGTGGAATCTCCTTTCCTGCAGCTTGAATCCATTGCTCCTTGTCCTGGTCTCTGGAGCAGCAGAAAACAAGCCCTCTCCCTCCTCTACGTGGCATCCCTTCAAATATTTAAACGTGGCTATCATGTCCCCTCTTAACCTTCTCTTCTGCAGACTAAACATACCCAGCTTTCTAAGTCTATCCTCATAGGGCTTCATGGCTTCCAGGCCTCTCACCATTTTGGTTGCCCTCCTCTGGACTTGCTCCAGCTTGACCATGTCCTTCTTGAACTGGGGTGCCCAGAACTGGACACAGTATTCAAGATGGGATCTAACCAAAGCAGAGTAGGGTGGTACCAGTACCTCCCTCGATCTAGACACCATACTCCTATTGATGCAGCCGAGAATTGCATTGGCTTTCTTGGCTGCCGCATCACACTGCTGACTCATGTTCAGCTTGTGGTCTATGAAGACTCCTAGATCCCTTTCACACGTACTGCTATCCAGTCACGTGTCCCCCATCCTATATTTGTGGATTCCATTCTTTCTACCTAAGTGTAGGAATCCTTGTTCATATCCTTTCATTTACATTGGCCCCCGAGATACAACAATATAGGGTGGGATGTGGATATTTAAATAATCAAATAAATGTGGCTAACTTTGGGTCTCATGTTCCTTCATTTGGATGAGAGAGGGGCACCCTTGAGTGATTTGCTTCAGGCAGCAAAATGTCTTTGGCCAACCCTGTGAGAAGCCACACCAGTGAAATTGGCTTTGTATCTAGTTTGGATCTGTATGCAGAAGTGTCTTGTCCCCAAAGCAGTATTTCCAGTGCACATTTCCATGCAACCTGATATTTGATGGTGAATTATTTTCAAGATTCTCTTACGTACGTGCAAACATTTACCGCCAGGTAGGACAGGACCCCCCACTGAGATGTATTGTACGATCTCTCCTGGATTGATAGGGCCTCTACATTAATCTGGGATATTTGCCTTTCATATGGATTTTCTATCATTATTCGTTCCAGTTGCCTTTGTACAGATATGACAAAGCCCTTCATCTCCAGGCAGAGATTGTCAGATAGCAACAGTAGGAGTGGCAGCTTTATTCCCCTGTAATTCTCAAGTCTTTCCCGTCAGACACAGGGGTGCTGAGCCAGCAATGTCGGTCTTGCTTCAAGGCACAAACAAACAAAGCAGTGACAAAGGCTGTTTCCGCACTGGATTGTTATAGCGCTATTATTCCACTTTCAACATCCTATGGGATCCTGGGGTTTGCAGTTTCGGGAGGGGCCGGAAACTGCAAACCCCAGGATTCCATAGGATGTTGAAAGTGGAATAATAGTGCTATAACGGTCCAGTGCGGAAATGGCCAAAGACTCTAGCAAGCCCAAAAGAGGATCCATCCACACAGGAGCTTGCTTGCTGTCTCTCTGCATGAGTATCTGCCCATTGCTGGGCTTGTTACCCTTCTGTGTGGCTATGATCGGGTATACAGGACTGGTGTTCTTGGCATTTGCAGGTCCTGGAAGAGAATGCCCATGTATGTGAATCCCATGTTTTAGGAGAGCATCTTTCTAATCAGTAGATACGCCCAGATCAGTTCAAGGAGGGTATTGATAAGCTGGAGGGCAACAAATATCAGGATGTAATTCTTCACTACAGAGCTAAAATGGTGAAATGGTTTCAGACTTGGAGGCCAGGGTTTCAGTCTCCACTCAGCAATATAAAATCATTGGGTGACTTTTATCAAGTCACACTCTCTCAGCCTCAGAAGAGGGCAAAGGCATATCCCCTCTGGACAAATCTTGCCATGAAAACCTCATGATATGGATCACTTATAGATCACCATAAATCAGAAATGACCTGAAGACACATAGCAGCAAAATTTTCTGCTAAGTTTTTTCTTGAAAGAAGCTGGGAGTAATTCTAGCAAATTTCTCCCCACTGTGAGAAAATCTTCAAAACCTGAAACTTTTGGACTATTTGCAATTTGGGACATATTCTGTGCCAAATTCACATGTGGTGGTTTTGCACAGAAAACAGTATTTTTTGTACAGAGGGCAGCATTTTCTGTGCAGGAAATGAGATTTGTATGTCAACATACCATTTTCTGCACAGAAAAAGCTGTTTCCTTTGCAGAAAACAATGTAATTGAGGGCTTACCTATATAAAATCTCATGTGGGTGATTAGCATAGAAAACAGCATTTTCTGCACAAAAGAGTTTTTCTTTTCTACACAGCCAATAATAATTCTGGGTTTCTTATGAAGAAAATGCTGTTTCTTGTGCAGAAAGTGATGGTTTCTTGTGCAGAAAGTGATGCACTTTGTGCTTTCTGCACAAAACAGGATTTTTTTGTGCAGAATTAATCCTGAATAGTAAAGATACTCACCAATCCAGAATTTTTCTCATCAGTGTTTTTCAACATTTCAAAAGACATGTTTCTGACAATTTTTGAATATTTTAACCCCCCCCCCATCTCTAGACAGCGATGGCCAAACTTCTAAAATTCTTCCTTCTTGGCTGTGAGAAAGAAAGATAGAAATTACCAAGATCCTGCATCAAGGAGACAAAGAATAATTTTCACTTCTGGAGTGACATGGCCATTTTTCACTAGTGAATGGCTGCTTTGCACAACTGAATGTGCAAATGTGAAGTGCGTGGTTTTAGTGCTCTGTACACATGTACAATGTGCAATGCACAATGGCACCACCTGAGCAAAGATGTCCCATGTTTCCACTCTGCTTCTGCAACCTTCAACTGAATACAGACACCAGATAAACTGTCATACTTAGGATGCACCCTTGGACAGCATGACTCACTGGGAAAGAGATTAATGCTCATTAAAGTAGAAGGCAGTAGGAGAAGACAGAGACAGGATTCCATCAAAGAAGCCATGACTGCCCTGAGTTTCTAAAAGTTCACCAGACACTTAATGATTGGGAGTCTTGGACCATTTATAAGGTAGCCATAAGTCAAAGTCAACTTAATGGCAAATAACAACAACAAAAATACAACTACATGCACAGGGGAACTTAGGCAGATGTAAGTCACTAATAGAATGCCAACCAAGATTTGCATTTCTAGTAGGATGACAGTTACTTGTTCTCCAGCACAGAAAGGAAAAACAAAACAAAACTGGTGGACCTTCTGGACCAATTGCCGAGATATGTCTCATTCCTACGACTCTGAAAATATAGGTGAGATGTGGCTGTGTATCTTTATTACCAGCAAATCCAACACTGATCATACCTGAATCTTGCTGGGATTAAAAAGAGCAATCTGAATTCCAAACCCATCCCTAATGTTGAGATGTACAAAGAAGGTTATGTGAAGGTTATGGTAGAAAACCAAAACCAGACGAAGCTTCGTTAGGAATTCCTGAGCCCTACGCAGCAGGATTTGTTATAATTGTGTGTCTTTCAGTTGTTTCCAACTTGTGATGACCCCAAGGCAAACTATCTTGGGGTTTTCTTGGCAAGATTTCTTCAGAGAGGGTTTGCCTTTTCCTTCACACCATTCTGATGTAGAATTCAGAACTGGGAAGCAGTGGCTACGGAACTAAGTCAGCGTAGTTTGACTGAACGGCTAGTCCGAGCCTATCAATGAGGCTCAAGAGTCTTGCTGCATCATTTTGTTACCAAATAGAACCGGAAGAAATCGAGGTTAAAGTTGAGTAATCTCTGCAGAAGTTTTCCATCCTCCCAAATCAACAATTAGACTTTATCTTCTGTGCACAGCAGAAGATTTCTGCCCATAAAAGATCTCTGCAAGGGAAAAGTCATTAAACTTAAAGAAGTATTTGATGAGGCGTTGGAGTAATCCACTTTATCAAGTGTCTGATACAAGGTGACAAAAATTATGCACCTCCACCTCCAGATACATGCAAAGGAAATAAATCATTCAGCTTGGTTGGGGGAGGAGGGGTAGTATGGGAGAAATTAAGCACCGGGAATAAGAAAACAATGCATGATTCTTTCTGCATTGCTTTTTTGCACACAATGAAGCTAAAGCACTATTTCTCAAGAGCCCGAAAACTGACAAGGCCGAGACAAAACGTTAAAATGGAGGACATTCAGTGGAAAAGGGGTGGCAGAGAAGGCCATTTTGCCCGTGCAACTCCCATTATTCCAAGTCAGCGTGCAGTGTCCTTCATTGGAGAATTCTGTTTTGGGGAAATGGCCCCCAGAATGAATCACAAATCCAAAGACTCATCCATTTGGAAAGAACAGCATGGGCCAACCACTCCAACATCATGCAGGAATGCACAATTGACGCATTCTTGTGAGATGGCCATCCAACTCCGTTGAAAGGTCTCCAAAAAAGGAGAATCCCACACACTCCAAGCAATTACTTCCACTGTTGAACAGCTCTTACAGTAAAGTTCTGAAGATCTAAGTGGAATCTCTTTTCTTGCCATTTAAATCTGTTGATCTCAGTCCTAGTCTCTGGAGCAGCAGAAAATGAGAGCATCCCATTTCCATGTGACACTCCTTTAGATATTTAAAGATGGCTACCCCGTCACCTCTCGGTCTTCTCTTCACCAAGCTAAACATTCCCCGCTCCCTAAGTCATTCCTCATAGCTCTTAGTTTTCATGCAGTTCTGCATTCTTGGATGGTGTGTAAGCATTCGTCCTTGCCTGCAATGTACCATTTGATTCCTTGGGATTGCAGAAACATCCATTGTGCCTTCTCCGTTGCATGAGGGGAGAAGAAGCAAGTGCATGGGCAGATACACCAGCGGTTGCACAGAAAGGAGCTACTACACAACTGCTGTACTACTTCATAAATGTTTATCTACATGACACATACACGGTATAGGATCTTGGGCAGGGTCTTTTGAAAGAAAAGAATGCAGTTGTTGTCTTACACAGATCTAACTTCCTCTGCAGAAGTGGATGGGCCTTTTTTTGCCTGATGAGGGACGGCCATCTTCTGTTTAAAATTGTGGAAGCAGAGCTGCACACGCAAAGTTGTTGTTCATGAGGACACATGTTCAGTTGTGCATTGTACTGCACATTGGGTTTTTCCATGCAGTTGTGCATCCAACTGCACATTAGGTGTGGAACTTTTCTGTTCCACACAAAGGCCACTTAGCACAATAAATGCATCACAGTACGTGCAGGGATTTGTCCTATAGGCTCTCAACTACAGTTTTCTTCAGAAAAAAAGTTGCTTTCTGTGCAAAACATGCTGGCTTTTTTTTTTTTGGCAGAAGTGAGTGTTTTGCAAAGAAGAGGTTCACAAATGCAAAAAATTCTAATGTTGGTTGAGCATTTTTGCACTAGGGTGTCCTCCACATGTCAAAAATAACCTTCTTTCATTGGAGACCAGAAAATTTGGGAGTATTCTTTCCATCTCTTCTCTAATTTGATTATATTTATTTTCCCCCTTCCTCTTAACAGAATGAGGTGCCAAAGGGCAAGATATTCCATCAGCAATATTGGTCTCTGTGCAAAATAAAACGACCAGGGTTGAGGTTGGGTTGGACTGGGGGGACTCTATTTTATTTTTCTCAGAGCGCTGTTGACACTCATCAAAGGCTTCTTGGCAGCTTTGGAGTGCTTGGGGGCATCTTCCAGGAGAATAAGTTGTTGGCTGCCTGGTCAAATGTACCCCTGGTGGCAGCAATATCCTGACACAGATATCTTGATAATACATTTTCTGATTAGGGAAACAATCTCCACTGATGGAACATTTTCTCCCTCCCTCCCTCCCTCTTTCTCCTGTTCTGCTTTTGTGATCCAACTGCTGAAAGCTTTTTATCTAATTCCTTCACTTCAGGACCAGAGTGGCTGTCACCAGTGGTCACCTCCTGATTCCCACTCAGTTGTTCTTTTGGTTCTTCCTTTTGAAGCACTGCGGATTCTCATGAAAGCTGTTCCACTAGAGAGAACAATCAAACAAGGAAGAGAAAAACCATTCTCTCCACATTGTGCCTGCTCCTACAGATTACTTGAGCTGTGGAAAGCAGGGCTCAGATGACAGAGAAGGACAAATAGTTCCACTTCAGAAATTGCCCACAGGAAATGGCAATAGACCAGCTTATTGGATGTTTTCCAGCAATAGTGTGGCAGCCTTACGCAACATATCCCGAGGTCCTTCATAGAGGTCTGATCCATCTCTGGATCCTGGTGTGGATTTGACATTCCAAGAAAGCCCACCTGCAAGTCTTCTAGCTTTGTTACTAAATTAAAGCCACAATCGTCCAAAAGAACCAGCATGGTGTAGGGGACTTTGGGGGACCGGGGTTCAAATCCCCACTTGGGCCTGGGAACTGAGTGGGTGATCTTGGACAAGTCCCATTCTGATTTCAGCTGCAGAGAAAGACAATGGCAAACCCCTTCTTAAAAAATTCTTCTCAAGAAAACACCATGATAGCTTCTCATTTTGGCAGCTATGCACTGGAAATGACTTGAAGACCCACAGCAGTAACAATTTTGAAGGGATGCCATGTAGAGGAAGGAGAGGGCTTGTTTTCTTCTGTTCCAGAGACCAGGACAAGGAGCCATGGATTCAAGCTGCAGGAAAGGAGATTCCACCTGAACCTCAGGAAGAACTTCCTGATGGTCAGGGCTGTCTGGCAGTGGAAGATGCTGCTGCCTCAATGGAGTGTGGTGGAGTCTCCTTCCTTGGAGGTTTTTAAGCAGAGGCTGGATGGCCATCTGTCGGGAGTGCTTTGAGGGTGTTCCTGCATGGCAGGGGGTTGGACTGGATGGCCCCTGTGGTCTCTTCCAACTCTAGATTTCTATGATTCTATGATTCTATAATAGTGGGAGGGGGGAGGCAAGCAAGTGCCTCACGAAAAATCAAATTCATGAAGGTCAAACCCACAAATGTGGAGGGAGTATTGTACTTCGACAATAGCTCTGAAGGAATTATTACACGTAGTAAGTAGTAATGCTGAGAAAGGTATTACGTATCGTATCATTAAGGATGAAAGATATATACAGTCCTCTGCCATATTCGTGGGTTTGATCTTCATGTATTTGGTTATTCGTGAGGTATGTGCTTGCCTTCCTCCCTCTTTTTCTCCTCCCGTTCTCATGCATGCCTCACCCCAGGCTTGCAAGGCTTGTGTTTAAAATGGATGTTCTTTTTTTTGTCTTTTGGGTGAGCAAAGCCAACCCCCCCCACCCCCCCGCTGTAGGCATGTCCTTCTTGTCATGCGTAATGGCTACTGATTGGTCAGGTGCTCTTTTTGCTCCAGTCCTCCCCTCTGGGAGGAATTTCCTTTCTCAAGATGGTGACTGGAAGTAGTTAGAATGCCAGAAGTCAGCTCTCTGCTCTTCTCCATCTAAGGAGAAAATATTGGCAAGTCATTTACTTTGTCTTCTCCCCACCCCTGGAAGTGCTATGGGGAGGTGTAAGGGGGGGACCATGGTGGGACTTATGGTAGTTTGCATAAACATGCAATAATAATGATGATGATGATGATGATGATGATGATGGTTTGTAAACTCTGAAAGAGAGAAAGAGAGAGACACAGAGAGAGGCTTAAACAGCAATAGCGGTTCCTTCCTCTTTGTGGGTGGATGCAATTTCTTTAGAGAGACGGATTTTTGTTCTGGATATGATTGGGGTTTTTTTGATCTGGGTCTGAACTTTCTTGCTTTGGAATGGTATAGTTGGTTTTTTTGCTTTCAGATGAAGAAGTTTTGCTCCTGTTTAGGGAATAGTCTTGTGGTCAGTTCAAATAAACAAGAAGAGTTTTTCTAACTTCAGGAAAGCTGAACCTCCACCCCGAAGGCCAAATTTTCAGGCCAAATGCCAAGCCTCTCCATCTGGCCTGTGAAGAATGCTATTTACTGAAGAATGCTATTTCAAAAATACAAAAGACAGGCATGCCAAATGTGTTCATATATTTATTGCACTGTCCAGCTTGCTGTTCAGGACCGCCGATAGGGTTACTTTCCACCATTGATTAACAAAATAGCACGGTTTGAGCAGGCAGCCAGCAAGCAGTCACATAGATAGCCGGTGAATAATCAGTCACACAACCCTCTTAGGGGGAAAAATTAAACACAGTTTTCACAGCCCAAGGTTCATTTCAGTCTTGGGAGAATGCTCATTGCTAGTTATTTGCAATCCTTGGGGGAAAAAATGACACACATGTCAAAAACAGGAATCTATAGCTTTGTTTGTTTCATTGTCATGTGTGAAAACAATAAAAATAAGAATATAAAAATGCTGCATTCCGCCCCCGCCCCCCCAGTATCTCTGAGATGACATAGTATTTCTTGTTGGTATTGGCAAAAGTTCTTGCATTTTTGTGGAAATTACATATATAGCACAAGATGGCACAACATCTACAAGACCTGCTTCTTGGATGCATTGCATTCAGCAGATTGGAAACATTGGGTGGCATCTTGTTCATGACATAGCCATTTCCACACTAGAGTGTTATAGCACTATGATTTCACTTACAACATCCTACGGAATCCTGGGGTTTGCAGTTTTGGGAGGGGCCGGCTGGCCCTTCCCGAAACTGCAAACCTCAGGATTCCATAGGACATTGAAAGTGGAATCATAGTGCTGTAACACTCTAGTGTGGAAATGGCCTATATACTCAGGTGTATAATCCACCTTAAGCCTGTGTGCGCTTTTTCTTTTTTGGTTGTGGTGGAGGTTGGTATGCTTTTCCACTTCTGCAATAAGCAAAGGCCCCTGCTCCAAACTTACTGTTGCACTGCAATAGGCCCCCAACCTGGTTGTTCTGTTGTTGGTGGAAAATTGAGGAGATTGGAGAGGTGCCTGTCTATGCTCTCATAGCCAGATTTAGTCCATTTCTGCACTACACTGTTATAGTGCTATTATTCCACTTTCAACATCCTATGGAATCCGGGGCGTTGCAGCTTAGGGAGGGGCCTTGAGAATTCTTAGCCAGAGAGCTCTTTGGCCTCAGTAAACTACAAACCCCAGAATCCCACAGGATGTTGAAAGTGGAATAATAGCACTATAGCAGTGTAGTGCAGAAATGGCCTTGACTGATGACATCTTCCAGTGAAATTGCTGCACCAATATGGGAGAAGTAAGGGCCTGTCACAGGCACCAATACACATTGGGAAATGCCAGAGTACAATAGGCTAGGAAGTGCCGGAGCACAGCAGGAGCACCTGACGTGCATCAGAATTGCTTGATGTGCTTCAGAGCACTTTTGCCAGAGCCCAGATGTACTTCTTTGCAATTCACTAACCACTTTTTGTTGTGTTTCCACAACATAGCTATGGATTTATAAAGTTGCAACATGTAGATTGTGAAGGAGGATATGCTTAGTAGAGAAAGCAAGGGAACGTATGGTTATGTGTGTGATGGATTCTATATGTAATATAAGTGATCTGTTGGGGTTGGGGGAGAACATGGAATGTTGAGTGTGACTAGCAATTGGCTGAATGCTTGGAAGGAATATTAAGAAGCCAGGGGCCATAGGGCAGCCAGAGGGAGAGAAATGAATCCATCAAAGTTAGGAATTAGTTAGAGTTAGTCAGGAGGGAGAGAGCGGGATTTAGTTAGACTCAGGACAGTTAGCTGGGTTCAGCTAGGATTATGAGGAGACGAGGAAAGAATTACCAGAGTCAATTAGGATTTAGATGTCTTAAATAAGTAATCTTCAAGCGTGTGTTTTATTTCTGTTTAATAAATAATTTTTGCATTATACACCTGTGCCTCTGCGAGTTCTGCGGTAGTGCTCTTGGTTGAGTCCAACACTTGGCATCTGCAGTGGGAGCATTAGTTCAAGGGTGATGGGGTCTAGCTGTTGGTTTATAGGAAGGAAGAAAGGAACCACAGGAACATCAAGTGGCTTTGGCTGCACTGTGAGAAGCAGAAGTCACCATATTAGGTGCTATATTTCTCACAATTTTCTCAAGACTTCATTTGGTACAGAAAACTATCACAAAGCCTTGCTATACAATAAATTTGATTGCAGGTGGTCTGCAACAGAGGGAAACACCACAGTCCTTTAGCTGATGGGGTCATAGCAATTGGTAGAGTTGGGGACCTAATCAACAAACTATACTCAGACTATCTCAGGGCCAACGTTCTAGATCCCCATGGTTGGATGACTGGTTTCCTTGGCTAGAGTGTACCTCTCCTCCTACATGGGCAAGGCAACTGAAGGCTTCATGGAAGCTTTGAGATGTTTCCAAGATGAGGGGTTGTAAAACACAGTGCCACTAGGCACAAGAAAGACTGAGAATGCCTGAGAGATTTTGGGACTGATGGAATGGTAGGGGAGGTGCCACCTCCATCACCATCTCTAAGGAAGCTTGGTTGTAGGCTGGCCAAAGGGGCCCAGACTCACAGCTTCCCATGAACATCCAATGACCCAGAACAACACCTATCTCATGAGCAGAACAGGAAGGTGTCTTCATGTATGAGATGCCCTTTTGCTAAGGTAAGAAAAGAGCTCCTCTTTTCCACACTCTCTTCATGTGCCTTTGCTTGTTGTGTGCATGTGTATGTGTGCAGAATTCTCATATTTCGTGAGGAGGGAGGCAAAGTCTCTGTAAAGTCAGAAGTGAAAAAAAGTGCCGGTTAACCAGCCCAGTAACTTCACACTAAGTTACTGAGTGACTTGGGGTAGTTAGTGGGTAGTGGCAGCTAGATAGAATTTGGAGGTCTCCTCTCCTACTCAGGAGTTTTCTGGAATTGCCCCTTCAGGTCATAGGACCGAGGGGACAGGGAAGATTCCTGTCCTTGGGGATGTTTTTTTTGGGGGGTCATCTTCATTTTAAGTCAAAGGACACGGGAGAGGGTTTCTTTGGGTTTGCCTTCCAGCATTGAGCTGGCTGGCGAGTAGCCCCAGGAATGCACTGCTTGTGGGTCTCAAGTGTTTCATTCAAGGGAAGCTGAGGTGGAACCCAAAGGTTGATCTGCTGCCTTGGTGATCCCGCACAAGGCCGCTGCCCCTTTTTGCAGTTCATGGGCTCAAACAGGTTCCAATTTAAATAGATTAATGCAGTAGTCTGATTCAACCCAAGTATCTGTGCCTGGTCTCATTATTCTCATGGTGGGTCAGCAAAAATGTGTTTCTGCATCCCCTTCCCCCTATATTCTGCATTTTAAGCCGTGTATTGTAAGATATACACACAGTTTTTGGTGAACTTTATTAGCAGGGGATTCATGCCTTGTAAACCTTGCAAATATGTGAAGGCTCAAGGTTACAGGGCTCATTTTCTCATAACAAGTCTCAGGAGGTATGAAAATGCTACCTCTTTTGAGACACTTGAGTTCAACCAAATTTTTTTCTGTCTCTACTGGAAAAGAAATGCAAGAGATGGTCGTGCAGACCACAGTGCACAAGCTTCAGAAATGGATAGAAAAGGTGAAGAATTCCCAGAGTTGTTCCACTGCAGCTCCCAGAATTCCTAATTATTTGTTATGTCAAATAGGGCCATCGGCACTTTATAGGCTGGCAGTGAATGGTGGGTCTCATACATACAGGAGAGCCATCCCTGACTAAGATGCATTCGGGTGTCATCGTGAAACTATTTTGGAGGTTGAAGCCTATTATCCCACATTTGGTAGGAAAAGTTTAATGGGACATCAGGAATAGCTAGATCGCTTTGTCCTGAAATCAGAATGCTAAGACTTGGAAGGGCAGCCATGAAAGAATGAGATGAGCTCCTCAAACATAAAGACATAAAATGAAATACCAAGGCAGAATCATGCAAACCATAGTATTTCTGATTTCTGTGGATGGTTGTGAAACCTGGACAGTGAAAAAAGCTGACAGGAAGAAAATCAATCATTTGAGATATGGAGCTGGAGTTCTGCAGATTCCAAGGACTGCCAAAAAGACAAACGAATAAATCTTAGAGCAAATCAAGCCAGAACTCTCCCTAGAAGCCAAGATGACTAAACTGAGGCTGTCAGACTTGGGACATATCATGAGATGACATCATCCATTGGAAAAGACAATTGTGCTTGGTAAAGTGGAAGGCAGGAGGAGAAGAGGGAGACCACACTACGAGTGGATTGACTTAATCAAGGAAGCCATGGCCATGAGCTTACAAGACCTCAGCAGTGTTATTGATCACCAGGCATCTTGGGGATCTTTCATTCATAGGTCACCCTAAGTCAAAGTTTACTTTGATGGCAAATCACAACAGCAGACCCACTGAATCAGTGTTGACTGATGCATCAACATGCAGGTAAATCTCAAGGATGCAGTGAGCCTATTCTGGTCGGAACTAACAGTTGGGTTCAGGCTTTAATATAGTTGGTAAACTAAGTCATATCTATAATTATGGACCTATAATTGTGTATGTATAGTAGACAAGAGCTATTGGCTCTTTTGGAGAAGCCACCACTGATACCAAGTGTAAACAAGGAGAAGTACAGTTTGTGCTTGTCTTTGTCTCTGTGTGTGAATGAGTGAGAAAGAGAGGAACATTTGGGCAGTTCAAAGCTGGTACAGAGCTCCAATTTTATGATTTGGGATGCATTCACAGCTCTGCCTTGAAACCTGGCCATTAAAAATGGACCTTGTTTAGTTTTCCTAGTTGGGGGAACTAACTATTGTGCCTCTAAACCAGGTTGGGAACCTGCAGCTCTGCAGTTGGTGTTGGACTACCCCCGTTTCCACACTACACTGTTATAATGCTATTATTCCACTTTCAATATCCAGTGGAATTCTGGGGTTTGTAGTTTCCTGAGGCCAAAGAGCTCTCTGGCTGAGAATTCTCAGTGTCCCTCCCTAAACTGCAATCCCCAGGATTCCACAGAATGTTGAAAGTGGAATAATAGCACTATAACAGTGTAGTGCGGAAATGGGCTACGGCTCTCAATAACCCTAGGCAGCATAAGACAGTGGTGAGGAATCCTGGGAGCTGGAGTTGGACAACATCTGGAGGGCAGCGAGATTCCCACCCCTGCTTCAAAGGAACAAAGTACCAGCATATAACCAAAAGACTTCAGCTCAGATTCAATCAATATTCCATTAAAACATAACCAGAGAGATTTTGAGTTAACAATAACTCTTTCTTGAAAGCTTCTTAAATATATTTCATATTCCGTTGAGCCTTTCTCGGTCTTGAATCATATCGTGTAGGACTAGCTAGCAGGGGTTGGAAAGATCTGGATATTTATGAGACTGGATGGCTGACGTGGATTTTTAGATAGACTGTCTCGAATGAGGAAAGATGTTAAAACGACTTTACAAATTTTCTTGTGTCAAGGAACGTCTCCTACACAACTCCTTTGCTTCTTTGGGATTCCAGTGCTGCTGTAGTGGTGACTAGCGTTGTGGTGGTCAGTTTGGAAATTTAGGTTCTTGTCATAATATTCCCCACATCTGTACACTGAGGGGAGCTGAAAAAGGGAGGCAACTGCTTTGCATCTGCCCTGGGCAAAATTTGGAGGTGGCATTTTTGTGCAGGAAGCAGCATTCTCTGTGCAGGAAACAAATCTTATCTCCCACAAAAGTATTGTTTTCTGCATTTTTCCTGCTGTTTTGTGTTCACAAAATGCTGCATTCTGTGCAAAATAGCTTTTTATGGTGAGTTTTTCTGCAGAATAAGTCTTAAACTGTGAAGATTCTTGCCAGTCCAGGATGGTTCTCATCGGGTTTCTTAACACTCAGGCCATTTCCGCACTACATTGTTATAGTGCTATTGTTCCACTTTCAACCTCCTGTGGAATTCTGGGGTTTGTAGTTTCCTGAGGCCACCGAGCTCTCTGGCTGAGAATTCTAAAGGCCCCTCCCTAAATTGCAAACCCCAGGATTGCACAGGAGGTGGAAAATGAAATAATAGCATTATAACAGTGCAGTGCGGAAATGGCCTCAAGAAACATATTTTTCACCCATCTTTGGAATATTTTTGAAGACTGAAGAATAATTGGGATAACTGGGGGGCACCTGTTGTTACTGGGCAAACCAGTTTATGCTGAGTAACCCCATTTCTGGAGAGAACCTTCTTCAGCTCACCTATTCTGCTTGGCACTGTATGCCCCATTTTATCTGGCAGAGTTCTTTTCCCTTTGCCCTCTCCCTGCCCATACGGTCTCCCTCAATCATGCAATGTTGGGCAGAGATCAGGGAAGACTTCCTTTCCCCCATCACTTCTCTTGATTGATTGATTGGCTGTCAGTCGGCAATCCCAGGTTGTCAGTCAAAGCTTAATCCACGAGCCTGGCACATTCTCTCCGATGACAAGAAACTGACACAGTTTCCATTGCACTTAATCAGCTCTTTAGACTTAATAGCCCGTCTGAAGGCCCCTGCATTTTCTCTTTTTACGAGCATGAACCTTCCGCATCCCATCAAGGTGGGAGAGGAGTTGGGGGAAGATGAAGAAATCTTGAACAAATGCATCTCCCCCAGACAGGGTCATTTAGCAGCAAGGAAGTGATCTCTCAGATTATAAGAACCATGGAGAAAATTGTGCATTATTGACACCAACGGTGGTCTCTCTCTTTCTCTCTTTCTGTGGCCATTTGTTGCTGGAGGAAGATGGTAAGAGATGAAGGAACCCCACTGGCTTCAGGGCAGGACAGCACTGAATACTTCCTAGAGTGTGGAATTCAAGGTGAATTTAGAAGTCTCTGCTCAGGCAAAAAAAAATCTGAAGATATTTGAAGGAAGATGAAAGAGTGACTGGCAAAGTTTCTCTGGAGGGTTTTGCACAAAAAGACATTCTGAGAATATAATATCCCTGCTCACTTTCCCTCCCTCCCCCTGACCTTTGCTTATGCTTCTCTGCCACCTTCTGCCATCTAAAGGTCTCCAGCTACTTCAATCAACTCCATTTGCTTTCCTCAGCTGCTCTGAAGCTTGAAACTTTCACCCAGAATGCCTCCGCAAAACTATCTCTCCTTTATGTCCTTAGGCCATAGACCTGGTTGGCACTAAGCCAAAGGACACGCATCACACATTGGCCAGGATCTTGCATCGCATGTGTGGAGCATAAGGGTCCATATATGCAGTGGTGTGCCTTCTTCCAAAGCACCTGTCAGGTATATTGGCCAAGATCTTGCATCTCATGTGTGGAGCATAATGGTCCGTATATGCAGTGGTGTGCCTTCTTCCAAAGCACCTGTCAAGCACCATGGGGCACCACTAGAGCCACTGAATGTCCAGGATTGGGGGAGATGAAAGGAGGCAGAGAAAGGAGACTGAGCATCAGGGACTGTGATCCTCTCTTGTCTGCAAAATTCCCCAGGCACAAGGAAAAAGGAACGGAGTCATTGTTCTCCTTGTCTTTCTCCAGAGACCTGCAAGGAGGATGGAAAGCAGTTCCCATTGCTCAGTGTCCCCTCTTCCTTCCCCAGCCATTTAACAGCAGTAGCAGCATACCATGGAGGCTGAAAGCTGCCAATGGAGAGGTTCTGGATGAAGCAAAGGGCTTCTTAATATCCTATCCCCACTTCCCATTAGGAGTATGCATGTCACTAGCAGAATTCTGGCCATTATTATTCTGCTATTTCTTTGTTTATTTCATTTGTATGTCACCTTGGTCGCAGAGTGGGACCCAATATAGCTCCCAGAGATAGTTAATTCCAGGTAGGTATTATTTTAGATTGTAAATCGTGTGACGAATGGAACTGCCATACCTGTTCATTCCTGGCATCACCTCCATCACCATCTTCTCAGTGACCATGCCATCACCATTGTCATCTTCACCGCCACCATTATCATCTTCATCTGGATCCAGACTTCTGCTTAGAGTAGACCCATTGGTTGGAATCTTGTTGATATCACATGCATGCATATCCTTTGCTTCTATGGACAGATGTGCATTTAACATTGTTGCTCAAGGAAATGTTCAGTGGCTCTTGGCAACACAAAGCAGTTTCACAGTGCTGGGTTGCACCCGCAGGACTGTTAGTGGGCAAAGGAAGGCAGTGGACATTTCGGCAGCATGTTTGAAGTTGTGCAGCTGGGAGAAAAGAGCAGAAACCTCTTGCAGATCTGGGAGGAGGCATGGCTGTCCCTTTCCAGCAGCTGCAGAATTGCAGCTTGTGCTGCTCTTGCCCTCTCCTTAGCCTCTCCATGGCTGTGGTGACGTATACAGGCACTGAGAATCTTCCTTCAGCAGGGAGATTGAAGAACAGCCCTCCAGAAGCATGCTTGCTGAGCATTATATTCTGTGCACATCATATAGGATTGTTGCCATTGAAACCAGTGTGTCTTCAAAAAGTGATGAATTTAATATTATGTGTATACAATAATTTTTTTAAAACAAGTGATGAATCATAGAATCATAGAGTCAGAAGAGACCACAGTGGCCATTGAGTCCAACCCCCTTCTGTCATGCAGAAAGACACACTCAAAGCAGCAAACAGCTACCATCCAGCCTCTCTTTAAAAACCTCCAAAGAACGAGACTCCACCACACTCCATTCCACTGTTGAACAGCTCTTGCCATCAGGAAGTTCTTCCTGATGCTTAGGTGAAATCTCTCTTCCTGTGACTAATCTCCATTCTCCAGGAGGAAGAGGAACCATTGATGAGTACTCCTTGGGTTCAGTCCTTCAACCAATTGCAAGTCCACCTAACACATGAGATGACTAGGGAATTCTAGGTGTTGTAGTCCAAAAAAAGGTGTCCCCCCCCCGAGGCTGTGATGGATTCAGCCTGAGGCCCTGTGGTTCTTCTGTCAGCAATGTCTAAGCAACAAAGCTTTCCAGCTGGGAGACAAAATTCCTCAATCTATGATGGCCTCATATTAGTGGTGATGAACCTGTTCCATGTTAAAACTAAGCTTTGAAAGAGCTATCCAGGGTGCTGAACTAGTTTCAGACTAGAGTTTAGAACCCTGGACAGCTCTAAAGCCTAGAGCAGATTCACTGCCCCTGGATCAGAAACGTTTCCAAGATCTCCATGTCTCCAGTTCTGTTTCCTGACCGTTCTGCCAAGACGAAGCAGCACAAGGCCTGAGTGAAAGAGTTCACCCTGCGAACCTGTCAAAAGTAGCAGCCTTCAGAATAAAAATTACCTAAAAATTGCTTACACCAGCATTTTCCCACTTTTCAGTATAAATAAATGTGAAATGATTGCACACCCTTCAGGGACTCACCCGCATTGCCACTTTCATTTGCGTTAATTAATTTAATAGCTTTATGATTGTAAAGAGATTAGCTGGGAGATGCATTGATCTATATATAGAACTTAAAGATGGGGCTGTAATAGATAGATGAAGAATGTAAAATCTCCCTCCCTCTCTGCCTTTAATGCTTTGAAACAAAGAGGAGCTCAGCTTTCGTCTGACACTCTCCTCCATCTCATTTTTTTCTTTTTAAAAAATCCTCTCCCCCTTCTTGGCAGTGGTGGGGCGATGGGTAGCAGTGGTTCATTACCATTCATGAAGCAGATTCACAATAATTTACATTGCCGAGGAGAGGGAAGAAGGGACAATGCTCTAATGCGAGAAAATCAATTGGACCTTTAAACAGAAGTAACTTGGGCAGGGGGAAAGAGGAGGCTATCTAACAAGGTTTGCTGTTCAGGCTGAAATGAAAAGAATTAGAAGAATTGTCTTGCCTCCTCCTCTTTCTACCCAGCAGACAAAATGCACATGCAGTCAAGTATAAAGTGTGTGGGACTTTGAGATTCAGGTTTCTGACCTTAACAGATTAGAGAGCTGGGCCAAAACGAACAAAATTTTCAACATGGAGAAATGTAAGGTACTATATTTGGGCATAAAAAAACTGAAATGCATAGCTATAGGATGGGTGACACCCGGTTAGGATGTAGTACACATGAAAGGGATCTAGGAGTCTTAGGAGACCATAAGCTGAACATAAGTGAACAGTGTTATACAGCGGCCGAAAAAGCCAATGTGATTCTAGGCTGCATCAACAGGAGTCTAGGTCAAGGGAAGTGGTAGTACCACTCTATTCTGCTTTGGTCAGACCCCACTTCCCCCTCCTATAGCCTCCCCTTTCTAGCATTTGCAGCCTCTGATTATAGAGCACCAACCTATTGGGTACTCTCTTGAAGTTCTGAGTAAAACCCAAAGCAGATTTCACTGCCAGATCGACATGGGAGCTACCAGTGGCAACTCCTCCAAGGTACTCTGTTCTGCTGTCATGTGGTTCTTACCACCAGGAAGATTTTTTTAAGCTACATCATGCTTCTGTAGCATAAATCTAATGCCCATGTAGTTACACAGTGATTGTGCTATGGCGTCTTGTGCTGAATGCCAACATTGGGCAATGGCTGGTGTGTTTGCTAATGTGTTTCCTTCTTGACCAACCCAGAAGGCACAGCAGCTGTTTCCACAATCCCAGGAACGGAAGTAGGACATATAAGGCACAGGCAAAGAGTTACATGCCATCCAAGAAAGCACAATTGTGTGGCTGGAATTCTGTTGTGTAGTCCTACCTGGAGTAGACCCATTTCTTGAGCGTTGGGTCTATACACAGGCTAATCCAAGGAATTCAATCTTTGTACTCTAGCCAGGATTATCCAAAGGATGCGAAGGGGTTACACTTGTGACACTCTGCTTACGCAACCATGAATGGAATACGTTTGTTGTACAATGCCCATAAATCATAAATAAATAAATACCCACCCACCTCCCAAAACCCCCCACAACTGCACGAGAAAGGGATCCTATTGGCTTCTGGTCAAATCTCTCTGTCATAATTTGAATCTCAGGACTTTGGCTCTTTGAAGGGTCTGCCTTGGATGAAGAGGTTCATAGGTGAAGAGGTCCATGGTTCACGAAGAGGTCCATGCCTTGGATTCATGCTCAGCCAAGTTTATAACAGTGGGAATTATCATGATCCATAATCATGATAATCATGATGATGATGATGATGAAGATGATGATGATGGTGATGATCATCCGGCTCCTTCTAATAATGGGAACAAGATGCCTTAGGACATGATGACTGTTGTGAAATAAGACCTAGGAAGAGAGAGAGAGAGGGAGACTCTTTGCAAAGGGACTGATGTTCCACTTTTGGGATCCGAGAGCATCCCTGGAACCTGAGAGATTCACTGACGTTTAAGCCTCAGAACTGAAGGCAATTCTCCTTCATAAATGCCTTTTACAGCTGAGCAGGAGACTCACAAAGGCTGGGATGAGAGTGAAGAAAGGAGAGAGCGAGAGCTGGGGATAATGGAAGAAACTAACTTCAATTTCTGTGCTGCTTTGTAGGGATGTAAATCATGCAGGAAGCAATTGTAATTTTAGCAATTTTCCCTGCTAGGCCGTCTTGAAAAACTGTTAACTTCTTGAAAACTGTTTGCAGTTCAGGGCTTTTTCTGCAGAAAATTTACACCTGCTATTTTTGCATATATTTTTGTGTGGGATACAACATTTTCCTGGCTGAAAAAAAATCATATTCCGGTATTATCATGTAGTATTTTTGTGTGTGTGCTGAAAATAACGTTTCCACTCCTCTTCAAAAGGATGAACAAAACAAGTAAATGTGAATTTTATGTAAAGTAAATCCCAAATTGCGATCATTCTCATGAGTCCAGGATTGTTCACATCAGGGATTCTTGGCACCTGAGAAACACATCTTTTGGTCATTGTTTGAACTTTAAATATGCTTCCCATCTCTCCTGCTTTGCTAACCTTGGGATGGTGTCTGAGTGGGTTTTCTTTCCTTTCCCCAGTTCTCATCATTGCTTATGTTTATTTTTCATGCGCGACAGTCTCCTCCCTTGCACGTTTGTCTCGGAGGAGACTAGTGATTGATTTCTTGGATGGTTAGGAAACCACACTATAAAAACACCAGCAAATAAGCTGTGTGAGGTCTGGTCGTTTTGTACAATCGAAATGAATTACTCCAGAAAGAGAAGGCCCCGCTGAGCAAAACACAAATCTCTAAGAGCCGTTAGTTTCAATGCTGATTCAGCTGCTGGCTTCCCTACCCCATACTGGGCTGCTCCACAGAATGACTTCTTCGGTGGTGGCTGGCTACCCAAGTTTCTGAGATTGGTGACTCAACACAGCCACCACGTTGTGGCCATGTGAGTGGGCTGCATGTCCACTCCTGACTATCTGTCCATTTTATTTATTTATGGCATTTATATACCCATCAGCAGGGCCCCCAAGGCTATGCCCAATGGACAAAAAGATTCATGCCATCTCTGCACTACATGCTTATAATGCTATTATTCCACTTTCAGCATCCTATAGAATCCTTAGGTTTGCAGCCTAAGGCCCCTCCCTAAACTGCAAACCCCAGGATTCCATTGGATGTTGAAAGTGGAATAATAGCACTTTAATAGCACTATAACATCTCCTGATCTGGCCTTCCTGATCTGGCCTTCCACTATAACATCTCCTGATCTGGCCACCTTAACAGCCAGCAGCCATATTGAGTAAAGGATTTCCAGTTGGAGTGCAAGGAGAAGGACATTTCCAGCCCCCTCTCACCAGCGAGTAAGGATGCAATAAGAAACCGCAACAGTGATCCTGCATCTGGTTGTCACAGTCTCACAATCTGGAAATGCCGTCTTCCTTGCACCCCGGTTTAGCAGCCAAACAGATCTCCTTGGCCTGAGAACACTTCTGACTGTTGTGGTGGGCTAAGGGGGAATTCATGATCATGGTAACAGTGCAACAATTGCGATTGCTGAACAAGGAGGAGTTACAGATCCATAACTGTACCTGTGTTTTAAGACCAGCCTTTCAGACTGAAATCTGACTGCTAGTCTTGACTTAGAATCATAGAATCATAGAATCATAGAAATGTAGAGTTGGAAGAGACCTCAGGGGCCATCCGGTCCAACCCCCTTCTGCCATGCAGGAACACCCTCAAAGCACTCCCGACAGATGGCCATCCAGCCTCTGCTTAAAAACCTCCAAGGAAGGAGACACCACCACACTCCATGGAGGCAGCAGCAGATTCCACTGTGGACAGCCCTGACCGTCAGGAAGTTCTTCCTGAAGTTCAGGTGGAATCTCCTTTCCTGCAGCTTGAATCCATTGCTCCTTGTCCTGGTCCCTGGAGCAGCAGAAAACAAGCCCTCTCCTTCCTCTACGTGGCATCCCTTCAAATATTTAAACATGGCAATCATGCCTCCTCTTAACCTTCTCTTCTGCAGACTAAACATACCCAGCTCTCTAAGTCTATCCTCACAGGGCTTCATGGCTTCCAGGCCTCTCACCATTTTGGTCTTAAAGAGACCCATTTAATAATGGAACTTACCAAAGTGTTGACTTGCCAAACTCCTATTGATTCAATGGTCTACTGTAGTTGGAATGAGGAATTCAACTGAGGACTTTGTGTTTTTAATCTGGACTTGCTTCTGATCTTGCTATGAGCTGCACTGAATCCCATTTCTAGGAGAACGGTGGGATATCAATCAAATAAATAAATTGATGATATATGCTTCTAATTTCATAGTGCTTGTAAGTTAAGTTGGTTTCCATTGCAAGCAAGGTCAAAGGATAATTTTGGATACCCAAGTGTTGAATCCCCCCT
Organism: Ctenosaura bakeri; assembly: GCA_948474755.1. Taxonomy (NCBI): domain Eukaryota; kingdom Metazoa; phylum Chordata; class Lepidosauria; order Squamata; family Iguanidae; genus Ctenosaura; species Ctenosaura bakeri. Next base: position 168,609 of record CAOLHI010000165.1, read on the forward strand.
CCACCACCACTTTCTTGAGTGAATGTACAAAATGCACATACATCCAGATCATATTGCGTTTCTACAGTTCTGTGGAGTAATAATCATAAAATAAAGATAAATGGTAATAAGCACATTAAAGCAAATTACGATTCTTCCATAGACTCATCGTATCTAACAATAATTAAGTCAATATCAACAGTAAAAAAGCTTTATGATTATTAATGGCTGATCTCCTACATTGTGCTTGATGTAGTGTGAATCTACAGTCACGAGGAAACTCAGGCCATTTCCGCACTATCCTGTTATAGTGCCATGATTCCACTTTCAACTTCCTATGGAATCCTGGGGTTTGCAGTTTAGGGAGGGGCATTCAGAATTCTCAGCCAAAGAGCTCTTGGGCCTCAGGAAACTACAAACCCCAGTCTTCCAGAGAAGGTTGAAAGTGGAATAATAACACTATCACTGTGTAGGGCGGAAATGTCCAGAGTGTGATAATGCATCCACAATCATATGATGGCACCATTCTCACCACAATTGAATACTAAATGCAACTTTCCTCACTCCCCTCTCCTTTATAGCACGCCATCCCAGGGCACCACCCTGAATAAAATTCCATCTAAATTTAGAAAGTGCTTGTCGGCTGGGGACAAAGAGATGGAAGGGTACCAAAAGATGAAGAGAAAGGAGCAAACACAGCTGCATGCTTCGACCTCCTATTGATTGTCAGTGGTGAAGACCCAGGAGCTCCTTCTCATCACAGCTGTGTTGCTGACACATGGCTTAGCAAGGACAGCATTCCCTTTGCAACCCAGCCTATTATTAAACTAGAATTAGAATATTATTCTAAGAAAAACTTATGGAATCTTATTATTACGAAGAAGATAGGTCTTGCGACAGGGTCCACTTCTGCAACACGTGCAAGGGGAACCGTGTGCAATGGAAGCCAGAAGGCTTCTTGTCTCTTTTGTGGTGTTGTTGGTGTGTGTGTGTGATTTGGGTGTATGTGAAGGGAAATGGGAACAAAATTTGGACCAGTCTTCCTTGGCAGGTGGGGAGATGCTTTTGCTTCTTTTAACCTTGTATTGCTTGGGTTATTGTGGAGACAAGGCATTATCATCACCTTGGGACTCCCTGGTTCTTCCCTGATCAGCCTCTTAAAATAGGACAGCAGGGAGGGAGGAAGAGAGAGAGAAAGAGAGAGAGGAGGAGGGCAACCATGCAACGAAAGGTCTTGCCCAATGCCCAGTCATTTCTCTTCTTCCTTCCGTACCAGAAAAATGGCATGATTTTGGATGGGTAGAGCATAGTCTTTTGCGCCTTCTTGGGAAATGGTCATGCGTATGTCACTAGCAAGACCCTAGCCATTATCATTATGATCACTAATACTATTTCTCCTAGTAGTGCCACTACTATATCTCTATCTCTATCACCACCACCACCACCACTAGTAGTTCTCCTTTTATTACAACATGTCCAATGGCTGTAGCAGCCAAATCTCTGCAGCCCAATATTGTAGTCACATCCAAAAGACATATTTGGACTACTGAGAGAAAAAAAATAACAATTAATGCCTTGGGTCATCAAGGGCACTTCTTTCTGAGTCAGGGGTAGGAAAAAAAATTGTCTCTCCAAATGCTTTGTCTGTTTCTTCCATCAGCTCCGTCCATAGGTTCGGGGTGGTAGTAGAACCGTCTGTAGGACCCAACTAGGGATGGAAATTGCCCTCTCTAAGGTTGGCAAGGGCCCAGGTGAGGGCACCTATAGTCCAGGAGGACAGACAATGAAAGACAGCACCATGACCTAGGTGATTATTGGATATTAGAACCTTATAAGGAGCACATAGGAAAATATGGCTCATGCCAACCAGACCCAGCTCTCCCAAAGTTGTGGCTTGGCCTGTATCTTCACATGAGGTTCCCCCCTTAGAACCTTCCAAGACTGGATGAAACAGTATAGCCGATCTCATCCAGGGTGACTCATTCGCTCCCTGCCAATGAGACTGCATGCTTCTTTCCTTCCTCTAAATGCACCGAACATTTTGAGTTGCTATGCTGGAAGGTGTGCAGCATGCACTTTGCATAAAAAAGCAGTCAGGCTGCCACATCCCTGTGGGAATTCCTTCTGCCATTTTGAAATGCCCTTTGCAGCCCTTGGAGACTGTGAGTGGGTGCTAAGAAGAAGAAGATTGTAGAGGGAAAGGAGAGAAGCTTTCATTAGGATGCCACACCAGCCCACGGCACTCACATTATGCTGAGTTTCATCCTCTGCCTTTTACATCAAAGACTGCAGAGAAGTTTACAGTGGATTTAATGTAGAGTAGTAAGCTGTCTTCTACAGAGACACACAATGGCAGAAACGAACCCTTTCCTTCTCATGCGGTTAAGCAGGGATGTAATTCTTTGCTAATTTCATTGCCGAAGGAAGCAATTTAAGCAAATTTCTTCGTGTTGCAAGAAATCCTTCAAAAACTGCGTTAATTAAAACAAATTCCAAAATCCACAAAAAAGCAATACTTTGGTTGGCCAACCAAAATGCGCAAAGTATATTGTACAAGCTTTAGAAGCTCCACTGGCTTCTTCATCAGGAAAAGATGTTTAAAAAAATCATATAGGAAAAGAAAGGTGACAATGTTAGAGTCACAGGCCCGCATTTTGTAACAGATGTCGTTTCTGTTATAGTTCAGTTTATTTGGAGAGATCTCAATGAGTACAGAGGACACTCCTCTCTTGACCGTGTGAGGACTGGGAAAAAGGACAGTAAAATTTAAACTCCTTTAGTATCAGTAAAGTAACTTCTCTTTCGGGATCCAGGGTGTTTCAGTCCTTTGTGAATCCACAAACCCCTTTCTTAGGCAGTATGGCCAAAATGGATACCATTGAATATATTTCCTGGATTCGAAAAAACCCCCAAACCCTACAGTTTTCAAGGACTATTCACAATTCAGGGCTTATTCTGCATGAAATTTGCACTTTTTTTTTGTGCAGGAAAAAAATTGCTCCACAGGAAATTGTATTTTCTAAGCCATTTCCTACACAGAAACTTCTGTTTTACTTGCAAAAAAATTTGCAAAATTTCTACAGACTAAGTCCCAAACTGAAGATACTTATTAGTCCAAGATTGTCCTGAATGTGGTTTCTTCACTCTGACACCCTTTTCGCACGGGCTTTCTGTCACGCGACAGCCCCGTGAGCCTCGTGGGAGTGGGAGCTTCGCTCTGCACGACGCACTCCCACTTCCGCCACTCTCACGGGGCTGCAGTGGCGCGATCGCGGGTTTTTTGATTTTCGCCTTGAAGCGAAAATCACCCGCGCTTGCGCAACGCTCCCGGCGCCCACGTGCACTTACCTCCTGTGCGGAGCGTCGGGGAGGCAGCCGGGTCGCGCTTCCTTCCCTCCACCCCTGTGGAAGGAAGGGGCGGGGCAGGGTGCTAGCACGACGGACGCGACAGCCTCCTGCTTCGCGCGAGCGGGGGGGACGGACATGACAGCCTCCTGCTTCGCTCGGGGGGGCGGCTCACACCGGCCTCCTGCTTCTCCCGGGGGGAGGGCAGCTCGCGCCAGAAGGCTCCTCTGGGAGGCTGCCGCTTCCCCCTCGTTCCTTCGCCTGCGGAAGGAACGAGGGGGGAAACGGCAGCCTCCCGGAGGAGGCTTCTCGCGTGAGCCGCCTCGATGCGAAAAGGGCCTCAGTGAACATGCTTTTGGGGCATTATTCAAATAATTCTGAAAATTATTTCCATCCCCAGAGCTAAAAGGGACAGGGAGGATGGTCCAAGTTGTGGCCAGAGCATGTAGTCATGGGTTCAAGCTCCCCTACCATTCCCCTACTGGCTTGGGAACCTGAGATGTGGTAGAGCAGCATGAGGTCTTATTCCCCAGCCTGCGGTTACAAACACAAACTGTCCTCACCAAAACGTTTGTGTTAACAGTTGCATCTATTTAATTTGGCTTTTATAACCTATGTTGCCTGAATTCTCAAACAGCACAGTTACATAGTGTAAAATTATGCCAGCATAGGTATGTTGTGGGCTATGCCACTTGTGTAATGGATGTTGAGCAACTGTTCAGATAAGAAAGAATATAGAAACCTCAGTTGTGTCTTAGGCCATTTCTGCACTACACTGTTGTAGCGCTATTATTCCACTTTCAACATCCCATGGAATTCTGGGGTTGGTAGTTTCCTGAGACCCAAGAGCTCTCTGGTTGAGAATTCCAAATCCCCCCCTGCAAACCCCAGAATTCCATAGGATGTTGAAAGTGGAATAATAGCAGTATAAAAATGTAGTGCAGAAAGGCGGTAAGTCAGGTGGAGACTCAGGGAGCCATGCTTACCCCTGGCATCTCTGGAAGGAGGCAAAGAGACCATCACAAGAGAGAGGCTCCAGTCTCAAGAGGTAGGGGGAAATGATGCCAGCAAGCCTATGGCCATTTCCGCACTAGCTTGTTATAGTGCGATGATTCCACTTTCAACATCCTCTGGAATCCTGGGGTTTGCAGTTTCGGGAGTGGCCAGCTGGCCCCTCCCGAAACTGCAAACCCCAGGATTCCATAGGATGTTGAAAGTGGAATCATAGCGTTATAACAAGCTAGTGCGGAAATAGCCTATCACTCTACGATTGGAGGGAAGGTCAACATTGGTCAGGGCATACAGTGGAAATCCAGGGAGAGTTTCTCTCTTTCCCCATATCTTGCCTCTTCCACTTGGTGCACCTGAGCTGTGTCTTGCCACTTCCAACACAATCAATGCCCCCACTACCACCTCAGCAGAAGAGACATTTCATAAAGCACTATTTTGTCCCTGGATGGCCTGGGGCTGGCAGATGAACATAGCAGGCACTCAGAAGCTCATTAACTCTGCAAAAGCAATTTCCCTTCCCTCTCCTTTCTTTTCTTCTGCCATTTCCTTTTGTCTGTAGAACAATGCAGGTGTGTTTGTGTGTGTATATGTTTGCATCTAGAGGAAAACAATCCTATCAGTAACCAAATCTGCAGCTGTCACCCGAGAAAATGTCTTCTAAGGAACATGGCCTCACATTCCCCCTTTTTCCCCTTGGGGGAAAAAATGATGAAAGGAGGCAGCGCTGGACATAGGGGAGAAAGATTGGAGAGAACTGTGTGCCCAATGGACATGCGTAAAGCTGCCGTAGGGAGGAACAGACACCTCTTATTTCTTGCGTTCTCTAGTTTTTGAACCAAGAGGATTCCTTCAAGTCTCATATCTAATATTTTGAATTCAATGCCATGGGATGTGATGAGAGCCACTGGCTTAGAAGATTAAAAGAAGTGGAAATAAATTCAAGGAGGAAAAGGAAGAGAGCTATCGGGCTGCTATCAGTGATGTGGAACCTCCAGGGTTCAAGGCAGTGGGCTGTTGAATCCCTCAATAGCTTTAGAAGAGAGGAGGGCAAATGCAAAGGGAGTTGGGTACCAATTCTTCTCTCCCAGGGACTGTGTTCCCTTAACAGCACCCCAAAATACTTTGTTTTTATTTCCTGGCCCAGTGAAAATGATGATTAGAAGTGATGTTTTGTCTCCTGTGAGGGTCAGAATGAACACAGTCCCTGGGAGAGAAGAATTGGTACCCATTTTGTATTTTGCATTTTGACCAGTAGGTATGGGAAAGTGGTTTTTGGAAGGGTTGGGTTAATGGTAGGGGTACATGTGCAGGGGTTGGAAGAAGTTGGGACATTAGTGTGATCTGGAATAAAAATTACTTGAAATTCATGACAAAAAATGGAGTAGTAGATCTTTGGGGGATTGTCAGGAGCTTCAGGGGCCACAAAGGAGGGTCCAGGGGGTCCCAGTGACCCAAACTTCCCCCCAAAAGACACGGGGCTAATTTACCAACATTTTCACTCCCAGATATTTTAGGATCACCTCCTGTTTTAAAAAAGGTTTTTTTCTAACATTGTCTGGGAAAGGAAATGTGGAAAAACTGACCACCATGGCAGCTCGATGATGCTAGGGGAAATTTAGGGCCAACTGTTTTTTGGAAATCTTTATCAGGACTGAGGACCTCTGAGGTGCCTTGGGGGACCTGTGTGGCCCACCAACCTCAATAATTGACTAGTGCTGTGCTATAGGAATTGGTTGTTGTTGATGTATGCCTTCAAGTCCTTTCCAATTTATGGTGACCCTAGGGCTAGTTCATGAGGTTTCTTGGCAAGGTTTATTCAGAGTGGGTTTGCTTTTGGCTTCCTCTGAAGCTGAGAACCTGTGACTTATCCAAGATCATGCGGTGGATTTCCATGACTGAGAGGGGGTCCAAGCCCTGGTTTCCGGAGCTGTAGTCCAATGCTGGCTCCTATAGGAACTGGTACTGCTGTCAATTTCTGCTCCTTGGTTGTCCCAGGGATGGGACCCACCCTGAAGCCTGCATCACGTGTGGGGCACTGTTGTGTTTGCATTCTCCACACAATGCAACCGAGACTCTGGAGCGCACCTTGCTGAACACAGCCCAGGACCCTCTCTGCTCACAATGGGACTGTGTACCCATACCAATGCTGCAATTGTGGGCAAAGCAGAAGGAGATGCTGCTATTACAAGCGGTTTCTTTTCTATAGTTATTTGCAGCTGTGCAGCTCCATAGGTGTGCAATAAAAAGGGCCTTGAATAACACTAACAATTTCCAAGCTACAAATTCAATCAGATTCTCTGTCAGGAAAAAGCCAGGTAGGAGAGGAGAAAGATACAGAGGGAGGAAGGAAAGGGAAATGTTGAAAACCAGTTTCAGCTCCCACTGTTGAATTATAATACCACTAGTGGAGGGTTTATAACTTTGCTAGATTGAAAGACATGGCTGGTAGCGCATGAGACCAAAAAGATCCGACATTATGAAACTCTGCCTTGCAGTTCCATATCTACCCAACTTTTCACAGGTGAAAACTGGGACACAGTGCGATCAATACGGCACTCAGCTTTTCTATACTTGATTGTTGTTACTTTGCAATTAATAATGTTATTGTTGTGTGCCTTCAAGTCGTTTCTGACTTATGATGACCCTAAGATGTGCCTATCAGGGGGTTTTCTTGACAAGATTTGTTCAGAAGGGTGTGCCTTGGCTTTCTTTTGAGGCTGAGAGAGTGAAACTTGCCCAAGATCACCCAATGGGTTTCCATGGCTGAGCAGGGATTTGAACCTTGGTCAAAACTCTGATACAGCTGCAACATGCTGACTCTTGCAGCTCACAATACCTTCCTTTTAAAAACTACTTGGGATGGCATTTCACTCCTTCACCCCCCACATTCTAAGCTAATGCTTTGGAAATATGGAAATTTATTTAAATTTAATGCATTTTTAATTGGAGAAAGGAGAGGTTCAATGAGTTAAACATTCTTTAATTGGCTGGAGCCTTAATTACAGGTCTGTGGGAAACTGGAGACTCATGGGCTTGGAGAGAAATGTAGAAATAGATAACCCAGAGTGATGAGGATTAGCTAGAATAGAGGAGTTTTTTTCTGGTTTAGAAACTGGGCTGATTGGGAGGGCATGGTGGAACTTCATAAAATTATGATGCGATGAAAAAGGCAGTTTTCTTGCTTTCTTGGGATTCAATAAGAGATGACCCCAACCTCATGGCTCCCACATCAATCCTCACCACCATGCTGGGGTTGAAAATACTGTTGATCTTATAACCTGCTTGTGGGGTTCCCAAGAAAACTTGTGGTTTGGGCACTGTTGAAGTGAGGAAGAAGGTTGACCTGTAGTGCAAAAAGGGAAGGGTTTGTGGTGGTACCTAACTTTCTCCAGGAGACCTTGGGGGACCTACTCTCACAGCACCCTCTCCAAAAATCATGTTTTTCCACTGTGTCTATGGGGAGCATTCCTACTATGTGTGCCCCCAGGTCATTTTTGCAACACGAAGTGGCCAGACATCAGTTCCTGTTCACTTCTTTTTTTAAAAAAAAAGTTCTACCCAGACTCCCATGGTGAAAAGGCCACCAAAACCTGTAGAGAGAAATTGTGGCTGAAATGTTTTTGATTATTTCATTTTTTAAAAAAACTCCTGAGGAGCTCTGGGGCCACATGAGGCCCATGGACTCCACTTTGTGCCCCCTGTTTTAAGGAATGGAACCATGAGGGGTATTGGAGGCCTTGTGCATCTCATAGGTGGCCTTTTCTCCAAACCTGGCTTAAAATAAAAAAGGAATCTTGGAACATCTTTGACTGGAACTGTAGCAAAGAGATGAGCCCTCGCTGACCCCAAACCACACCTGAATAGCAGCTGAAGGATGTCTTGGCTCTTGTTTTGTCCTCCCTGAGTTTGGATCCTTGGAATCCTCCTGCAAGACAGATAGCGAAAGAGAATGAGATGCAAAGGGGCAAGGCTCCAAGACATTTTTGTGAGGTTCTTGTTACCTAGGAAACTGCTTTCTTCATTTCCACAGCACCCCATATGGTTGGCTCCTACGGATGTGTGGCACTTTTAAGAGGATAGCAATTCATTCCATCCTGATGATTGTTTACTATTCTTTTTAATTTGTTTTTTTGGGTAAAGCTTAGTTTGGCATTCCTGAGGCCAGTAGCGACGCTAGGCTCCTTCTGGCCCCACTAGCTTTTCTCTCAGAGCGCGAGCCAGCTATCTGGTGCAACAGACCCGGTGTGAAGCTAAGGGAAGAAAGGACGGCATCAAAGCCAGTGATCAAAAGCTTGGGAAGCTGGAGGCTGCAATTCTCTAGCTGGGAGGACCAGGTGCTTCTTGGGCCTGCGAGCCCTGGATGAAACAAAGGTTGCAGAGCCTCTTGAGCCTGCGAAAATTGGGAAAGATATGCACAGAGCTGGAGCCCATCTTGAGTTTAAAGGGCTGCTCAGCATGCAATTCTCCCCCTCCCCATTCCACCGCCACCTGTCCAGGGTGTTTACGTTGCGAAATGAATAAAGAGCATGAGCTGATGACTTTGGCCAAAACCCTATAGTGGAATTGTGTAGCATAGATGTCTATGTGAAGAGTTATGAGAAGAACATTGTTAAAATTACTCATTGCTTCCTTGGAGAAGAAAATTAGCCAAGCTTTACATGCCTGCTCCGGAGACAGTGAGTCAGGGGGACTGGTTTTGCCAAACACAGTACAGAAGCTGTGAGCTTTGGGGTTTGTTTAAAGTATTTATTTACTGCTATTCAGCTCAACCAGAGTAAGAAATAACAACAACAACAAGATAATGATGTCAGTCTAAAACCAGATATGGGTCAAGATCCTACTTGGTGGTTGCATAGTGTAACTCCACACGTACGTAGTTACATAGTGCTTGCACTTCACAAATTTCTGCTTAATATTGACAATATGGCCCTTTCCGCAGGACGTTGTTGTTCCATAATGGGAAGGGGAGAAAGAAAGGACTGCAGTGATGCTTCTGTACGATGTTGTCGCAGTCCCATTCTTCTCCAGTCCCCAGGAGGCATGATTGTGGATTCAATCATTGTTGGATTTTCCCCCTCAATGACCTGTGATTGCACCACCATCACACACTTACCTGACCTACAGAGGTGTGATGGCTGGGCTTCCTGCCCCAGAGCAGCTTGAGAAAGTATCCAGTTTCACTGTGGAAGGAAGTGGTTTGACCGTTGCACTCCCTTCCACAGGGAGCCAGCCGGTGCAGAAGGGAGCACTCCTGTCACCCTCCCTTCCCAGCAGAGCTGCTGCTGGGATCCCCCCTGGGTGCCACCACAAGAAGGTTAGGTGCAGAACAGGCCCTTGAAACTGATTGCATGTCTGCCCGTGTGTCTGCTCATTGTCCCATGGCTCAATGGGTAATGCATAGTGGTTATCTGTGCAACTCCAGTGAAAGAAATGGTACACTAAAGACACCAGTGAATCATTACACACCATCCAAGAGCATGCAACAGCATGGTTGGAATGCTATGGATTGGTCCCAACTGGAGCAGAGCCGTGGCTGAATCAATTGCTCAATCGTGAATCAACACACAGGTACATCCAGCCAACTCAATGGCTCTCCTCTAACTTGGACAAACAAGAGTGTTGAGGCTCAGGTAAAATGGTTACACTTGTACATCTCTGCTTTCACAACCACGAACTGAATACACCTCTTGCAAAGTGACCCCAAAAAGTACAACTGCCTCTCTTAGGGAACAGCCAATGTTTGCTTTGGAGTACAGGTCTGAATTTCCAGCAAGCCTGCATGTGTCAAATTGAAACTTGTCTGGGGGGAGCTTGTTTTCTCCTTGCTTCACTGCCTTTAGATTGGCTCTCCTTTGAAGCTTTTGTCCAGCTGGGCTTTCCATTCATTCCCTGATTCTAAAGGCTCTTGTGGTTTTGCATGGGGAGGGCAGAGGGGGAACATGGGACCACAGTGAGGGGGAGAATTGCTTTTGAAATGTCCTTTGCCTGGATAATAGTTTCAAATTCAGAATGGAAAGGGTCTGGTAAGAGTCCATCAGATTGGGCTGAATTTATGCTCGGAGATTGATTTGAGGATGGGGGCTGTGTGCGCGCGCAGAGTGACGAAAGACTTATGCAGTGCATTATAAATTCTTGACTGTAAGAGCTGTTTGAAAGTGGAGTAGACTGGCTTGAAAGGTGGTGGATTTTCCTCCTTTGGAAATCTTTAGGCACAGGTTGGGTAGACATTGTTCGAGAATGAAGGCTTTCGCTAGGCATTCCTGCCCAGCCCCTATGTTACACCCCCACACATTGATATGGTTTGACTGGTAGAACATGATTTAATTGGCAAAATATATTAATTGGCTTTGATATCAAATGTGCTTTGTTATGGCTGTATGGCCAAGCTGGACAAGAGGAAAAGACTGACCAAACACGTGTCCTGTGAATTAGGTCAGAAAACACCTCTAGGTGTAGCCAGGTCATAGTCAGGAAGTCACCAGGAGACTCCATAGATAGTAGGCTTGCAGTTAGCCTAATGACCCTACCTATTGGACAATAGTGTCCGGGAAATTCCTACCAAACCGCTGATTGTCTTAATTCCTCTTCCCCCAACTATGATTCTGGGAGTACCCCCAGACTGTGAACTTGCCTTTTTCAGGGGGAGTGTAACCCTGCCTAACAGAGGCTGAATCCCTATTCCCTGATCTGCCTTTTAATTGACCAGGAGAGCCTCTGTCTCGTCTGGATGAAGTTTCAATTTGTTTCCCCTCATCCACTGTATTACAGCACCCATTATATTTGGAATTTGGACTTGGACTCACTTCACTAGATTCTGTGTTCAACTGACATGAAGCTCAGGGATGTAGAATTCCAGATATGGATGATTTTCACTGTCTGAAATTTAAGGGATGAAAGGACAATTCATTTGGGGGACAGGATTCTTATTTGAGGGAGTAACGTCCCCATTCTGTCCCTCCCCATCCCCAGGGAGGCCACCAGACACCACTGATGATGAGTTCTGTCTTGACATGTTCTTTATGCCGATGAGAGACAGAAAGATGGTGGTGGGAGGTTTAAAAAAGGCTGGCCGAGGGAGTTCTCCAGGGCCGATCCCTCGCATAGATCTCATTTTAGCAGACAGAATCGGGAAAAGCAGCCAAGGTCGGAGGGCAGGACAGAAATGAGAATATGGAAATGGTGGCTCACAGCTCTTTCTCTCTTTCAGCTGCCAACTGAGATCGTAATAAAATAACAATCTCTGCCCGCTGACCCAGATCTGGCAAACGATAGAAATGGCCCCCCTCCCCATCTTCCCAAACTGCAGAGATAGCACAAATGGCTTTCAAGGTTCATTAGCTTCCTGACAGCCTAAACATGGGGCTGTTGGCTTTTCCTCCCCACCCACCACCTGTTTATTTATTGTTTTTCTTCTTGCGCAGGAAAGCAGGTGCATCTCTTTATCAGTCTTTCGATGGGCTCTGGAAATCCTGCAGAAAGGCCACAAAGAGGGAGATCTCAAGACCTGGGCCATGAGAACAGTCGGTGGGGCTGGGATGGGGAGAGTTTTCCTCTTCTCTTCTCCGTTACTTCAAAAGCCCTATATTAAGATAGGTGTCCTGTTGGTGACATATACCAGCGCCCTCAGTCTCTCCAGTTTCCAAAGACTGTCTTTTTTCTTCTGGTTGAAAACAAGGAGTATGTGTGAATTGCCCTTCTTGGAAACTTCTGCAAAAGGTGAATACTTTTTCATATAATGTGAAGAGATCCCCCTTCTGTGCTGGTCAACAAAACATTGAAAAATGTGTGTCCAGCCATTTCTTGTATGGATTTGGATATTGTTTTTTTAAAGGCACTCTGTACTTCCTGTGGTGGAAGAAAAGTGCTTCTTTGGTGGAAAAACCACTCCATATGGCCTTAACTCTGCTCTTATTTCCAATAGATCCATTGAATCCATTGGACTTACCTACCTGTTGACTTGTGGTGAGAACCAACGTGATGTAGTAGTGGGACTCCAAGAGACCGGGTCCGAATCCCACTCAGCCATGGAAACCCACTGGGCTATTTTGGTCAGCTCACATTCTCTCAGCCTCAGAGGAAGGCAAATGCCAACCCCCTCTAAGTAAATCTTGCCAAGAAAACCCTGTTATAGGTCCACTTTAGGGTTGGTGTAGATAAAAAATAACAACAACAAACAAAAAACTTCCTCTAGTTGAGAATAACTAACCATGAAGCTCCCTCTCTCTTTCTTTCTCTCATATCTGTCTATTCCCAACTTCATTTTTTCATCTCTAGTTTTTACTGGAGAGGTTGTGAAGACCAGGCAGTGTGTCCTGGAGGAGTTGCCTCAGCACTGTGACCATTTGTCATTCTTGAGAAATCATTTTTAAAAATATTAGTGGAGAAGTAAGAATTTCCCTTGACCTATTCCCTGGTTGATTAGCCTCTCTCTCTTTCCGTCTGTGTTTAAAAACTGAAATTATTAATAGATCATCTGCCAGAGAAGGAAGGCCAAGATGGATTATTCCAAGATAACAGAATTAGTGAATGTTTAGGAAGGGATGGAGGTAGGCTTTTTTTTTTTTTTACATATGTCAACTTTTCTGTTGGTGGGAAATGAAAGAAAAGAAACGGTGGGTCCGAACACATTCATAGCTGAACTACCCGTCTCTCTGACCAATTCAATCCAGCACAGGGGCTTGACAATGTTATTATTTTGGATTACAACTCCCAGATTCCCTAGCTAGCCACTAGCATGGCTAGTGGCACACCTATGGAACACTAATGGCCATGCAAGCTGAAGGCTTCTGGGAGCTGTAGTTCAAAAAAGTAACTTTGATGACAGCCCATTTCTGCACTACATTGTTCCAGTGCTATGATTCCACTTTCAACATCCTATGCAATCCTGGAGTTTGCAGATTACTGAGGGGCATTTAGAAATCTCAGCCAGAGAGCAATTTGGCCTCAGGAAACTACAAACCCCAGAATGCCACATGATGTTGAAAGCAGAATAAGAGCAGTATAACAATGTAGTGCAGAAATGGCCATAGAATACCACCATCAGTGTACTTCCAAAAATGTTCTGGAACAGCAAACAACTCCCAGATGATATTAGGAAAGGAGCTAAGTTATGCAATGCAATGGAATGGTACAAGAGAGCTTTAATTCAGCTCCAATGCACCCAGCCAAATCTGTCTGTCTTGATTCCATATAGAGATAGGTAAGTCTGTCTATTGACGTCTGGTTGACATGTGAGTATGGCGTCATGTCACTGAAAGCAAATGAAAGTGATCACAACAAGGGGAGGCAATATAAGGGAATAAGACAAAACATGCCGACAAAACATTTAAAAAGTGGGTGTGTTTATGCATATGTCTTTCATCGTTCTGCCCTATCCTGCCCTATACCACAGAGGCCATTTCCACACTAGACTTTTATAGCACTATGATTCCACTTTCAACATCCTATGGAATCCTGGGGTTTGCAAACTGCAAACCTCAGGAGTCCATAGGATGTTGAAAGTGGAATCATCACGCTATAAAAGTCTAGTGCAGAAATGGCTAAAGTATTGCATGTACCGGGATGGTTTCAACCAGTGTAGACACAGTGAATCAGGGAAATCTGCCAACATGTTGACTCGCTATTCAAGGAGGGATTTGATTGATCAGGACTCACTATACACTTTGGGCCAAACTCATGGGGTGGGATACTGAGAAGAAAATAATTTAAAATGATTTAAAAGAGGATAAAATTGTTCATAAAATTTTAAACCATCTGAGGCAGTTTTAAAATATATAAAACATTCTAAGTGATTTTACAACAATGTACTCATACAGGACTTTACGGTCTAGTCAAGCCAAGATCCTTAGACTCCAAGAAGCTGGGGGAAGAGCCATATTTTGCTTATGTTTCTTGAACTTGTTGAAAGTATTAGCAAAACTATATTACTAGTGTGGACTGAATTGTACAAACCAGCCCTCTTCTGTATCCAGAAGATGAGCTGAGGACAAATTCTCTTGCCCTTCTGTCCTCATCTATGAGAGCCGATTGTTCCAATATAAGTGGGATAGTGAATCCATTCTGGGTTTTAAAGAAGCTGTTTAAGGGCTTCCCACTATCTCTCAAATGGGTTCAACTAGGAGATGTCTTGGATTGGATTAAGGTGCCTGCCCTAATCAGATCATTTTTAGTGGGTGGCCGGTAGTTTTCATGTCTGTTGAGTAGTGATTCCGCTTTAGGGCCACTTCCGCACTAGCCTGTTATAGCGCTATGATTCCACTTTCAACATCCTCTGGAATCCTGGGGTTTGCAGTTTCAGGAGGGGCTGGCCGGCCCCTCCCGAAACTGCAAACCACAGGAATCCATAGGATGTTGAAAGTGGAATCATCGCGCTATAAGAGTCTTGTGTGGAAATGGCTTAGGTTTTAGTTCAGACTTTAAGGCCACCTCTGCATTACACTGTTATAGTGCTATTATTGCACTTTCCACACCCTATGGAATCCTGGGATTAACAGTTTAGGGAGGGGCCTTTAGAATTCTCAGCCAGAGAGCTCTCTGGCCTCAGGAAACTACAAACCCCAGAATTCCAGAGGAGGTTGAAAATGATGAAACGATAGCACAACAGAAATGGCTTTAAGGAACTATCCAAGGTACTGAACCTTCCAAAGTTGGAAATAACTATTCAGATTTAGCTACTTACTTTCTTCTGATCTACACCCTCTCCTTAGCCAGGTTGAATGAGTTTATTTGCTGGTTAATTGTCCTCATGATCAGAATTTGGAAACAACTAGTTAAATTCGACTAGTTGGAATGGCTGTTGGTGGCTTCCATGCCAGTGGGGCGGTGAATTGGCTCAAGATTTATGGCTGGTGCTGGACTCCTTTTGGGGGTAGGTTCAGCACCTTCAACAGACCCTTGCATTGCTCTTTTAAAGGTTAGAGCAAACTCCAGGGTCATCTCACCACCCCACTAACAGGGAATCCACCCACCTCTCTTGCTTAACACCTTGGGGTAATCCTTCTAAAGCCTCTCCTCACAGCTCCCTTAAGCACCAAGCATTTTTTTGGTTTTCAGTGTTAGCATTTGTCTATCTCTGGATTACAATTAGGCCTTGGAATGATGTTCCTGCCGTGGCTTGAAGTAGATTAATGTAGACAATCAGGCTGAGTCTATAAGCCTCGGATTTTTGCAGCAGGGTTCCAGCAAGATGTGCTTTGCTCTTGAAATCAATAGCTTGCTCGAAATGTCCTCAACTGCCGCCCCCCCCCTTTTCATTTTTCAGTGGGACAGGTTTCCCCATAAACTTTTCAATTCCCTTCTGTCGCTCATTCCAAAGGTCAAACAAAAGCCTCTTCCTGGCTGCCTCTCCACCCCCATGGGTTTCCTTCCAGGGTGGAGTCTGCAAAGAATAATGGTGTCCCCTGCTAATGGAAGAAAAGAAAAGATTTTATTCTGCAAAAGAGGGTTTTAAAATAGACATGCCAACCCAGAGCCTTTTCTGTTTAGTCTTTTCTTATCTCACATATTTCTTCTTCACCTGCACACCAGATTACATTTGGGTGGAATTTTCCTATAAAGGGATGGATGGCTACTCATTTCCCCCCCGCAATACATTCAAGCTACTCTGTTTCCCTGAAAATAAGACATACCCATAAAATAATCCGTAGCAGGATTTCTAAGCATTTGCGCAATATAAGCCATACCCCAAAAATAAAACATAGTGATAGGCATGGCTATGCAGCCTCACAAGTTGTACCATACTTAATAAAAATAAGACATCCCCTGAAAATAAGCCATACTGTGTCTTCTTGAGGAAAAATAAATATAAGACAGTGTCTTATTTTCGGGGAAACACGTTAACTCTGATTTATGGTGGTTCTTTCCTGGGTTTTTCTTGCCAGGGTTTATTCAGAAGAAGTTGGGTAGTCTAGCCTGGAGAAGTGAAGACTGAGAGGTGACAGGGTAGCTAACTTTAAATATCTGAAAGGATGTCATGTTGCAGATGGAGTAAGCTTGCTTTGTGCTTCCCCAGAGACTAAGACACAAACTAATGGATTTCATATTGCAAGAAGAGATTCTGGCTGATCATTGGGAAAAATTTATCTACTGTAAGAACTCTTTGATGGTGGAATAGATTGTCTTGAAAATGGGGGGGGGTTCTTTCCATCTCTGGTACCTCTAGCTTGACCTCACCAGTCCTAGTGGTGATGACTGTGATTTGCCACTGCTTCCATTACCTTCCACTCTTAGGTTGTCATTCCAGGTCACTCTGGGTTGTGGCAACCTGGACTTTGTCTTTGAGGTCCAGATGTTTCTACACTACTCCTTGTCAGTTTGCTTCACTGATGGTGGAGTGTCTGAGTCCTGTTCTAGGACTAACCTGGAAAACACTCAAAAGATGTAGAAGTAGGTGGAAGTAGCAGGACAGAAGAGGTCAAGGGGATAAGGAGGGGATGGAAGGGTATAGCTCAGCGGCCGAGTAAAATTGGACAGATTTGTACAAGGTGCTTCAAAATCTGATTTACAATGTCCTTCTTCATGCAGATCATAAATGAACTGTGGAATTCACCACATCACATATGGTTTACAACACGGGAGCCAATTTAGATGGCTTTACAAGGGGGTTGAATAAATTCAGAGAGGTTAGATGCTTAAATGATACGTGGTCAGTGGGGTTATGTACTCCTGCCAGTGTCAGAGAGAAAAATGCCTCTGTATATTAGTTGCTCTGGAATGTGTGCTGAAGGATCCAGTTGCATTCCTCTGCTGTTGGTGGGCTTCCCAGTTAGGCTATGGTCACTATGGGGAAAGAATGCTGAACTAGATAAGCCTTTGCTGTGAACCAGCTGGATGTGTCTGGACTGAGATCATAGATCATGATCGCACAGTTAAATCTGGGCGCATGAGGTTGCATTATACCACTCATCT
Source organism: Ctenosaura bakeri (assembly GCA_948474755.1). Lineage (NCBI taxonomy): Eukaryota > Metazoa > Chordata > Lepidosauria > Squamata > Iguanidae > Ctenosaura > Ctenosaura bakeri. The sequence goes on from CAOLHI010000165.1 coordinate 185,850, forward strand.
ACTAAATATCACCAGTATGCAAACAATGGTTCGTCTGTCATGGTGCCTGCTTCTTGTACCATTATGTCATGTGGACTGTGTTTTAGGGGTTTTTAGATGGGTTGGTGGGTGGGGAGGATGGGTTACGTTTTAATTGCTTTTAATGTATTTGATGTACTGTTCTAGTACCGCATTGATCCGTCGGGAGAGGCGGGATATTATTATTATTATTATTATTATTATTATTATTATTATTATTATTATTATTATTATTATTATTATTATTATTACTGCCCAGGGGCTGTTTCTGCAGTTCCAAGGACTCAAGTGGGATTTTGAAGGCACTTACACACTAACCAAGAAAATGTGACTGTACAGCAGACTCCTGTTGGTTTGTCCCATTGAACCAATTGTTGAATCATGAGACAACACGTAAATAAATCAAAAGATTGTTCTACAACAGCTTGGACTAGCAACAGGATTGAGGCCCATGTGAGATGCTTACATTTGTGGAACTTCACAGAACCTGCCATGAACTGAGTACGCCTGTGGCACAATGGCCAAAAGACTACAAATGCATGCGTGAGGAACCATACTCATGTATGTGACACCAATAGGACTTTGACCCTTCTGCTCACAAGATGAGTTTTATCTTATTTTCTACTCTTTACTGTATTGGTACCTTCCTTCTCCTTGTTCCAATTCAACTGGCAGCGAGGGAGCCCTGGAATGGTGCCTCTCCATTTCTTTGTGTCAGCCCCAGTCCTTTTCTGTTCCCTTTATCTCTGTCCCTCCAACCTTCTGCAAGGTGGCTACAGCATCCAAATGCCCCTCAACTATACTGCTCCAGCTTCTGGCGGGCACTTTGTCCTCAGTCCCACGTCTTCTGCCAGATGGGGAGAGAGCCACAAGAGCTTTCTCCATCCAGGCGAGTGAAGCTCAGATGTGAGACCGTTTCCTCTGGGTGTCCTTCCTGCCAGAGTTCTACGGCCAAATGCAGCTGCTTGGAGCTGCCTGAGCTGGATTAATTTTGATTTCTCTTGCTTCTCTCCACATTGTTTTCCATCTGCTGTATTATTTCCAAGTTTAATTATTTACCACGGCTCTGTGTGGGTGGCGGTACAGAGGCAATTACCGTTCAATTGAGCTACTTGACTCCAGAACCGCCACAATTAAAAGAGGGATGGGGTAGGGGAGGAATCACCTCAGATGACGTCTGCCTCTTGATCAGAGAAACCTAGCTGGCTTCCAGATACAGAAGGAAAGTTGTGTCTCCACCTTGTCTTCTGGGGTTTGGTAGACAGTTACGGGCAGAAAGGACCTGGAATCACAGAAGGTCAGCTTTCTGATAAATTTCATTCAAGAAGTATTGAGGAAAGTGAAACTAATGATGCCCAAGATCCTGCAGAGGGAGATGTATGAAAGGTCTGGAAACCAAGCCTTATGAGGAACAACTAAAGAAGCTGAATATACCTCAAAGGGTGGGGTCTCCATCTTTGGAGGTCTTTAAAAAGAGATTACCTGGGCATCTTTCAGGAGTGCTTGAGTTGTATATTCCTTCATAGCAGGAGGTTGGTCTTTGTGGCCCCTTCCGACTTTCCATGATTCTGTCATAAACTTCTGTATGAGTAGGATGATGATATATCTCCAGTTTCCACCTCTTTGACACTCCTGTTCTTCCTACAGGGGGCTCCTATGACCATTTAGTGGCTGGTGGAGATGTATGAGGGGCAATGGAGAACCATCAAGTTATATCCCTGTAGTCAGACACAAAATAATGATGTCAACGTTATGTGCTGATTCTGCTATTCCACCCTAATGATAAATGGCAAAATTTGTGAATTCACACCCAAATGTGCAACTGAATTTGTAACCAAATACACATACTCATTCAGAACCGCATATACATACATGTTTGGCTCCACTTCCACAACCTCATACTTGAATGCAGATGTTTCATCTCAGATGTCTGACTCCTTCTCTAGGGAAATGGATGCATGCATAAAATGGCAGTTGGATTCTAGCCATTAGCTTGCATTGCATGGATCCTCAGGTAGTTTCTGACCCCCAGGGTATTTTTACCTTTTGAGTGTCAGAGTCAGGAGAAGAAGGAGTATCATCCATCTTGAAACCAATGAGAATTCGAGCACCTCTTGCATCTTTGGCATGGACCTGATTTCCTGACATCTGGAATATCGGCAGTACAGCTTGTCAAAAAGTAGGATATTTCGCATCATTGCATGGAACCCGTGTTGGCTGGTGGCTTCCAGGTCAATGGGGCAATGAATCCAGTCCAGGTTTTAATCTGAGCTTTAAAGGATTTTTAAGCTAGAGTTTTGTGGCTAGGTTTCAATACATTGGACATCTCATTTAAAGTTCACACTAAGACCCAGTGCAAATTTACCACTTCATTAACATCAGAGCCTTTAGTCAGCACTGTCTGGAACAAAGAAGCAAGTCAATAGGAGAGGAAGCAATAAATCTCTAGGGACAATTGTTGTTTCACCCAGTTTTTTTGTTTGTTTGTACAAAAAAAAAGCTGTACATGGTAAGTGATTGAAATTCAAGGGCATTGCTTAAATTCTTCGGATGATGTTGTAAAAGGTCTGCCTTTTAGGTCCCTTTCTCTTTGAATTTTTCAATAAAAGGTGACTCTAGGGGCTTTGAATGTCCCATCAGCCTTGAAGAGGGTTAATAATTGTATTTCTATTACAGTAATTATATTATAGAACTCCTCTCTCGGTTGGCAGTGTGCTTTATAACACAGCATGACAACAAAAACACATTTTGAAAAACCCATTTAAAGACTATTTTTAAAAGGTTAAAAGGGAAAAGAGGCTAAAAGGAACATGGTGAGAAACCCAGTCTTCTGAAGGATTTTGCCTCCAAAGGAGAAAAAAATCTAAAACCTTGCAAGGATTTCTGAAAGGGAGGTCTCCTGTTCCAGGAGAGTTTGAGGCCATTTCCACACTAGAATGTAATAGTGCTATTCCACTTTCAACATCCTATGGACTCCTGAGGTTTGCAGTTTGCAAACCCCAGGATTCCATAGGATGTTGAAAGTGGAATAATAGCACTTTAACAGTCTAGTGCAGAAATGGCCCAAGAAAACAAGCAGTGGAGAAGCCAAGCCAGTCCAGGGAATACAGAGGGGGGTCTCTAAAAGCTGAAGTGTGATTGAAGCAGTTCTGGGTCCAGGCAAGTCAAATGCAGGTCAAGTGCCAAAGAGAAGACCCCAAAGAGCATGCCAAAATTCAGGAAAACAAGCGAGCAGAGAATATCACAATCCCAAATGAAGTCATTGGAAATGTTTTGCAGCATAGAAACAACCTTGGCTGTACTAATTTATAGGAAGAAAATTTTGGAAAACTTAAATTTATATTTAGGCTTATTTTTATGTTTTGAGTGGCCCCTGAAGGAGGCCACTGAATTATATATGGGCCGAAATGCACTGGGCTTTTTCCAAACAGCCATCCGTGGAGCATTTGGAGACATCTCTCTCTTTTTCTTTCTGTGTGGTGTACTAATTTATAGGCAATTGTAATTCAACACAACTGGCCTAATTATCCCAACGTTCTCCTTTTAAGGCAGAAACAAGGTCTTTCCTGTGCTTTGCATGCTGCTGTTTAGTCTAAGATGCTCCAAAGGATGAAGTATTTCAGCCTCCAGCTCCTTCTTTTCAAGGTCTATATGGGATGGTCCAAACTCTGCTTCTAGGGTGGGCATGACAACTTCCTCTGGACCTGATAGGGATCGGCTACCTTGGCTGTCCTTTTTCCCTTCCTTATCTGAGGTAGGATATAACAGATGGGAAAGAAGAGGCAGAAAACATAATTATAAAATCAACAGCTAAGATTCTCTTTTGTGCTTGTGTGGTGGAAATCTACATGTGTGTAGTTGCATGGTGGCTGTGCGAAATATCAATACTGTGTATCTGTCAATATGCTTGCTTCTTGTGCCATGAAGCAATGTGAAATGTACGGGGCTGTTTCTTCAATGAATCTAGTGCTCCACAGAAGGCTTTGATTAATAGTTATGCACCAACCAAGTACATACTACAGCGTGGCTGAACTCCTGTTGGTTGGACCCAGCTAGAATAGACCCAATGACTCAATGATTGAATGGAAAGTCAACAGGTAGATAAATCCAGTAGATTCAATAGCTCCACTTTTACACAGTTCCCAGGAGGATGCAACTGCATGGCTAGACTCCTGTTGTTTAGTCTGATTAGAATGGACCCATTGAATCACCTAAGTATTGAATGGTAAGGTACATAATCCATTTGTTTCAATGGATCTACTCTACTCTACTTTGGACTATCAATAAGATTTACGGCCAGTGAAAGGGCTGCACTGCTAGAACTTGGCTTATGCAACCATGAAATGCAACCAATACACAACCATTGCACAGTGGAAACACAGCACAACAAAGCAAAAACATACAGAGGTGTAGAATGCCAATAAGATTCCAACCATGTGGTTTTTTTCCCCTCCTTTAAATTATATCCTCTTTCCTAACAACATTTTTCACTGGTGCCCATACTACCCAGTTAGTGAAACGAAAGGCCTGTTCTGAAAGATCTAGTGCTTTCAATTGGCTCCTGGTTTCACAGAGATTCATGAGAGCGGGGAAAATGGTTGAATGGGAAAACAGCATGAATCTCAGGACTGAATACAGGATGTGACACTTCTAGGTCACTGTCTCAAGCGACTCTCTGCTAGGAGCTAGCAGAAACTCACCTGACAAATCCGTTGGAACATTATGGGATCTTTCTCTCACAGGGGACATTTTCTTCCCTGGAGAAAGGAGCCTACTTTCCCCCCTTTGTAATGGAAGAAAAAAAAAAGGAAAGAAAGAGAGAAAAAGAATAATGCGTTTTTCAAAAAGATGGAAGTAAAATGGCACCGAAATTGGGCTCTGTTGCAAAATTTCACCCCAATTTAGCTAAGGCCTTTATGTGTGGGAATAGCTTCTGAGCACCGTGAGCGCACTGCTAGATGAGGACTTGCACATGCAAATTGGTGCGGAGCCAGGAGGATGAGCCGATCTAGTGGCTGGCATGTGTGAGCAGCCCCATACGCATAAGGGATGCTAGCACCAATCTCCTTGCATGTGGCTACATGTCACTAGGGAAAGAAGTCTGGATACATGGGCATGTGTATGTGTCTGTGTGTGTGATGGAGGGAGAGATTGAGAGAGAAAAAGAGATTGAGAGAGAAAAAGAGATTGAGGAGGAGGTGGAGACATAGGGTAAGCTTAGGGTGGAGACATAGGATAAGCTTTCTATCCAAGGTCCTACATTGGGCTTGTGTAGTGACAATCTCTACAGCAGGGTTATTATTTGTCCTACACAACTTTTATTTCTGTCTTGTGTTCACTTTGAGTGGAGTTTGGGGGATTTTACTTCTTTTGCACTACAGTTCCCATAATAGCTCTGTGTTCATGGAATTGAGCTTTCAGAAGGTTTATTCAGGAACTTCAGAGAAACAACAGCACACCTTGGTGTTGCCAAGACTAAAGGCAGTGCTATATAAACCACTGCAATTCCAAAATGCACTAACATCCCATTTGATGGTTTACCTAAGCAACACGTTTCCCAGACTTCCAGTCCCCTTCTCATTTCCCCAGTCAGCTTGCCAACTATCCAGCCTTGCAGGTGTTCCTGCTAACTCTCTTATCATTATTACAACAACATTTCTGTGTTCCCAGCTCACCCAGCCATCAGTGGATCTCCTCATCCCCACCTACATAGCAAAGCAAGCGAGAACTAAAACAAAGTCCTCTACCTAAAACATGACAGGGAGATCTCAGCCAACCTAGCACCCAGCCAGCATGACCAGTATGGATTCAGGGGCTGACATCATTGAGTAAAGCATAAGAGTTCTTCATGAAGAACTTCAATATGGATCTCTTGGCACCACCTCTAGAATTCACTGTTGCATTGTGATATTTCCCCACCATGGTCGTCCTGTGGCTGGTGGGTAGTGGAGGCGACTGGAGAAGTACTTAGCTATGTCTCTCTTGCCAGACACAGGCTGAAGACACTTTTGACTGAGCTCCACTGGGGTCCCCTGGAGATTTCAGGGGACCTGAGGGCCAGGTGCTTCTCCGATCCCTTCTGCCCTCACCAGCAATGGAATGGACATGGTGGAAGATATTGCAGTGAAATGGTGACTCTTGGGGGAGGGCTTTGGATGTTGCAGAAGGAGGAAGAGAATAACAATGTCTGCTGTAACCAAACCCTCCCTGCACAAGGTGTATTCCTCAAAAGGAATTTTCCCAAGCTCTTAGTAGGGCCTGGTGTTTTGCTATAGCAATCTATCTCATCCTGCCTGTGCCCCCTGTGACAACCAAGGCACATCCTGGCATCCTCTTTTTCTGTTTTCCTGTTCCTCCATTCCAAAAATGGCTGTATGCTACTTGGAAGGGAGTGGACCAGCTGCTTGCAGAGGCAGAAATATTAACAAGACAAGAAGACTCTGGAGTCGAATGACATCTTGGTGTGAAGAAAAGGCAAGGCCGCCTCCGAGGGTCAAGTGAGCGATGCAGAGAATAAAGACAAAGGTCCTCGTGTCATCACTTTCCAATACGGCCCAGACTCCATGGATTATATTTATGGCCACCATTCTTTATACACTGTGAGTTGCTTCCTAAGGGCACACACTGTCCGGGCAGGTTTAATAGCTCCATAAATCACCGCCGTCTGAAAATGACAATCGAACATGAAGGAGACGGAAGGCGAGGAACAGCCTCTTGGCTCCCTGTCCTGTCTTTACGAAGCGTGTGTGCATGAAGAGGGGAAAAGACCAGATGAACCAGGATTAAACTGACCACGGGAATGGAATTCGGTGAAGGGAGGATGAAAGGAGGATGACCAGAGAAGACAGGCCAGGCCCTGAGACCTGGGAACCCTACCCCCAGCTAGGGATGGAAAGATTATGTGAAATATTTGAAAAATGGTTTCTTGAGTGTCGGGAACCCCTGACAAGGAGAATTCTGAACTGATGTGAATCTTCACTGTTTAGGACTTATTATGTACAAAATTCACACTTTTTTTTTGGAAGGGGGCTTGGAAAATGCCATTTTCTACACACACAAACCCCACCGTGAGCTCTTACATTCTAACATAGACCATTTCTGCACTAGACTGTTATAGTGCTATTATTCCATTTTCAACATCCTGTAGAATCCTGGGATTTGCAGTTTAGAAAGGGGCCTCAAAGGGGGCCAGGATTCCATAGAATGTTGAAAGTGGAATAATGACACTATAACAATCTAGTGTGGAAATGGCCATAGTTTTCCAAGGTTGCTGTAAAGCTCATGTGCTGGAAAAATGCCATAAAGCTTCAATCGAAACCCAAACTTCTAGCTGTCAGCTGGTCATGTAGCCTCTTCTAAGGGAAACAGTCGTTCCCCGGTCCTTGCTACGCAATGCACTCCCTAGTCTCTGCTGTGTGACATTCAGAGCATCAGCTTGTTCTTTCAGAAGAATTTCCCTAGCACCAAGATATACAAATAGCAGAAAGGCAAGCATTTTGGAGAGTTCCACATGTGAAACCATTTTAGTTCCTTCTTCATCTCTCCCTCGTGTCTTCACCAAACTTGCCTGTTCCCAAGCCATTTAAGACTCAGCATGTCATTATCAGCAATATCCCTGCCTCTCTCCCTTTATTTATTTATATCCCACCTTTTCCCCACACTGAGACTCAAGGTGGTTTATAAATACAAGCGAATTGGAAATAAAAGCACAACATTTCAAAAGTTGTGATTAGTCCAGTATTATAAACCAACAACACGATCAAAAGACATCTGAAACACTGATTTCAAGCAAAGAATAAAGCGGTATAGTGCATTAAAATGGAACTGAATTCCTTCTGAACAATGGATTGCGGGTGCACATCCCTCTGTACGTGTGCTTTAATTCATGGGTTGTGTCACAGAAATCTAAGGCTTCTAAGTTTGGTCTCCCTTGAATGCTGAGCACTCTTCTGGTTTATGAGAAATGTCTACTTGTGTTTGGATTTCCTTTGCTAATCTGGCCCGATTTTACAACCAAGTGATCTTGCTGTGGGTACGAAAATGCAACTTGGGTTCTGTGTAATCAGGAAACTGCACTCCTGTGACATGAAAATGTTAAGCACATTTCCATGTTCCCATCTGATTGGGTACATTTCCGTCTTCTGCTAGCAAATCCCTCGGGGCCTCATCTCTCCCTCCCTCCCTCCCTCTCCTCTCTCTCTCTCTCTCTATATATATATATATATATATGTACAAAGAGAGAGGGGAGAGGGAGATGGAACACTACTGGAAGAGTTTCTTTTACAGTAATAGCTACCATTCCACCTCAACTTGCCTCTCTCATTGGCTTCCATTCGGTGTTGGAAGAAGCTTGAGGCCAAGGGTTACAGCGTCTAATTATCCATCCACTTCAGAAATCTGGACCCAGTGAAGATTCTCTCTTTCCTTGCTCAGTGAAACAGACGAGTCACTAACTCTCTTCTAATTGCACCATATGTTCCCCGTGTCCAAGGTGGGATGTTGATTTCTATTTTGTTCCCTTGCACTGAAATTCTCACTGCCAGGTGTACTCATGCATGACGAACAAAGCTCGCTAGATTCATCTCCACTGGCCTGTAACGTTTGGGAGCGTTCACCTGGTCGTGAGTAATTAACTTGGAGAACATCTGTGAGGCACATTGCATTCCTTGAGCACTTTCGAGTGGCCTCTGGGGTCATGGTGTTCCAAATGTTCTCCTGGCTTTAAATTGTCATTTCCAAAGGATTTATTCCAGAGAGGGATGTCCTCTTCCCAAGTCCCCAGTCCTACCTCTTTTGGGGGTATGAATGAAATACTTCATGGCCACAGTCATAGAATCCTAGAGTTGGAAGAGACCCCAGGGGCCATCCAGTCCAACCTCCTTCTGCCATGCACATCAAAGCACTCCCGACAGATGGCCATCCAGCCTCTGCTTGTTGGAGGTTTTTCTCCAAAGAAGGAGAAGACTCCACCACACTCCATTGAGGCAGTGTATTCCACTGTCGGACAGCTTTGACCATCAGGAAGTTCTTCTTGAAGTTCAGCTGGAATCGCCTTTCCTGCAGGTTGAATCCATTGCTCCTTGTCCTGGCCTCTGGAGTAGTGGAAAACAAGCCCGCTTCTTCCTCGACATGACATCCCTTCAAATATTTCAACATGGCTATCATGTCCCCTCTTAACCTTCTCTTCTGCAGACTAAACGTACCCAGCTCCCTAAGCTGCTCCTTGTAAGGCATGGCTTCCAGGCCCCTCACCATTTTTGGTCACCCTCCTCTGGACACGCTCCATCTTGTCAATATCCTTCTTGAAATGTGGTGCCCAGAACTGGACACAGGATTCCAGATGAAGTCTAACCAAAGTAGAATAGAGTGGTCCTCTCTTCCGCTGTTGAGGTTCTGTGTCAGACTTTTCCTTTTTATTCTTCTGTAATTGATGCATTGTCATCGCTCATTAGGGATCACATGACTTTGGCAGTGGTTGATTCTATTTTAGTTGAATGGGGAATGTCCTCTGGGTTTATTTCAAAACTTTCAAGATGCTGAAAGTGCTTGGGGGATTCGGTTAAGAGCTTTGAATATTTAAAGTTAAGATTAAAGCCTGGGCTGAATTTACCACCCTACTGACATAGAAGTCACCAGCTGTCCCATCACAATGCTATGAAGCCAGCCAGATATTTGTAACACATAAACCCGTCTTAGGATAGATTTGATGCCATTGAAATCCACCACAGAAGGAAAAAAAAAAACAATTTACCATTTGGGCACATGGATCACCCTAAGAAAGATTGAGAGGTGATATGATGGTCACCTTTAAATACCTGAAGGGGTGTCATGCAGAAGATGGAGTAAGCTTGTTTTCTACTGCTCTGGAGACTAGGAAAGGAACTGATTGTTTTCAAATTATAAGAAATTTTACCAAAATATTAGGAAGAAATTATTGACTGTAAGAGTTCAACAGGGGAAAAGATTGAATCAAAGGCTGACGCAATCCTCATCTTTAGGAGTCTTTTGGTGACCAACCTATGAAATAAGAAGGCCTTGGGTTGAAATATGGTGGATATATTGAATCTGTCCCCTGCCAACTGATTCATTGGTTGATCAACCGGGTTGGTTTGATTTGACCTTTCTCCCACACTTGGATGATAGGGTGGTTTCCAGTGCAGGTAGAAATTTGCATTGTGTAACTGTACATGTAGAGGCTCTTACCTGGTTGTAGGCCACCAACAGAATTCCAGCTCCATTGGAAGCCACCTTGCAACCCAGGAATGGGAGAAAGGTGGGATATGGTAAATTCAGACCAAACCAGTTGATTAATCGAAGAATTAGTTGTCAAGCCACCATGACACTGTGGAATGAAAAATGGAGCATGCATCTGGCTAGGAGAGGAAATGGAAGGCTTGGTGACATCCAAATGCTTCCCCCCGTGTTCAGCCTCCGTGTGCTTCCACGCTCCCTGCCATGTTCCTCTTTTCATTCTAGAAGGTGGAGGGGGGGAGTCCATGAAATGCACCTGGAAATGAAGTTTGTCATTCAATTTGGCATTTTGGAGCCTCCTGCTGTCAACCCTTAGACATCTTGCTCATGTTTCTGGAGAGGGCTGGAGAAATAAAATAATTTATTGATGCCTTTTATTTCTCTGCTGGTGCAGCATAAAAATAAATCTGCATGTGTCTCATTCTCTCCCTTTCAATCTCTCTTGGTCCATGCGATCTCCCTCCCTCCTTCCATCTGGGTTTTTCTCTCCCTGCTTTTCCCCAAAACAAATCATATGTATGAAACACTCCATTGTAAGCATGCTTTTTATATTCACCTTTCCTTCCATACAGAAGTAACACAAACAATAGAAGCTGGAACTTGACATTATGGCAATGTCGATGTCAAGGAAGGAAAAATCATAACATTCATTAGCTGTGTTAAACGAGTGGTGCGACTAGGTCTGGAACTCCACATCAATTAGCTAAGACCGGAGGGGTTTTTGGCACTAATTTATCTGCAATAACCACGTCTCAGCACATGTGTAAGGAGCGAGGATGAAGTTCAAACCTGACCTGCCGGCTTGAAAGCCTTGCCTCAGGTGTTTGGGAACAGCTTGTGACTGCTCAGAGGACTCTGGACATGCTCAGAGGCATGGTCTTTTTAACAACCCCTTTGTATTTTCCAGGATGAGAGATCAAAGTACATTGTAAGCTCAGGCTTTGTAACTCCATTGATCCCAATTAAGAGCTGATACCACATCTGGTAAAATATAAATATCCTCCAAAGGCAGTGGCAGGACATTTTCCTTTTTGTGCTTAAACCTGTCTACCCAGAAGCCAGTATATGGAATTTTAGAGTACGACTACAAAGAAAAGAAACAGAAAGGAAAGGCAGGAAAAGAAAGCAAAGGAAGGAGAAAGCATGTGAACATGTGCTAGACATACACACTGATAAAAATTGATGGTATTTCCAAAAATATCTTTTCTTGAACTTGGTATCTTGTTCACGCATGGCCAGCTGACCATTGAGCAATAGATTGTGAATGTTTATTTATCCAGCCCTGCAGTATACTCTTTTTCTGCAACGGCAAAAGCATGCAGGATCCAACATCTAAGAGCCTTTCCACACTACACTGTAATAGTGCTCTTATTGCACTTTCAATCTCCTGTGGAATTCTGGGATTTGAAGTTTATTGATGCCCAAGAGCTCTCTGGCTGAGAGTTCTAAATGCCCCTTCCTAAACTGCAAACCCCAGGATTCCATAGGATGCCGAAAGTGGAATCATAGCTCTACAACAGTGCAGTGCAGATTGGCCCTTAGTCTCGGTAAATACATTTAAGACTTCCAGATAAGAAATGCAGCCTCATTTACATTATTCTGCAACAGAGTGATTAGTGCTGGCAATGACATCCTTAGAGGAAACTGCACAGCATCAAAATGCATTGAAGTGCCTGGAGGATTTATTTGTCTGATTACCACCAGAGGTCACCATTGCAATATGGGGTGGCTTTGAAAGAGGAATGTCAAGAAGGAAAGTAAGGGAGTCGCAAGCCCCAAGATTTTCAGTGCTGATCAGAACCTCCATCTGGCCTCTCTCTTTCTCTCTCTCTCTCCTTTTCTCTCCCCCTACCTGCCTGTCTCTGTCCTCCTTTGAGAGTGGTGCACGCTAACAGCATGTTGATTGGAGTCCATCTCTGCTTTGCCTTTGCCAAGGACACGGAAATCAAACGTTTCTCCCTATTCCAAGCGAGTATCTCTGGCAGGCTGCTCTCGATCAAAGCCGTGGCAGCTCGCTCCCCTGAGGAGGGAGTTGAGGGAAAAGAAGGGTCTCCCTTGCTTAAGATTAATGCATATTTATAGCCAGAAAGCCGGTGCTAAAACAAAAGGCAAACGCTAACTCAAGCGAGACAAGAGGGCTCATGCTAATTTACCCAGGAATATCCTCAGCCTCTTAAGCACTGAAGGGAGAGAGTGGGGGATTTGCAAGACACACCAGCAGGGAAAGTGGGGCTGGGTGGGAAGAGGAAAGGTAAGCATCGCTCAGTTGAACCCACAAGTGCAACAGTCAAAGGCCAGAAACCCACTGGTGGGTTATGCATGCCCAGTTTCCCTATGGAAGGGGTTGGATGTTGTCATCTGATGCCAAAGCTCTTTGTTCTGTTCAGGGTTGCAGAAGAGAGGGACTGTACATGCGGTGACATTGTGCATGACTCTGTCCTGATGCACGTTGCACATGGACATTTGGTTGCGTGCCATTGAAAATCATAACGAGGGAAGAAGAAAATGGCTCCTGGTTAGAGTGATGCAGGGAAATTCTTGGTAGAAAGCAGAGGATGGTGGAGTAGCATCCAGCTCCCCTCCTGTAGCACTCTGAGACTCAAGGTGCTGGATATCTAGCTACAGGGATGGAGCTGGATGCTCCTCTGCCCCCCCCGTTTCCCCTGGCCAGAAAATAGTCACAGGAGGAGGTTGCAGGAGGTAGGTTTGGGGAGGCGAGGGAGGAGACGTGTCACAGTTCTGCCTGAAGGAACTTTATGGTACGCCTTCCTGATCCAGGGACAGCTCACAATTAAATCAACACTGGCTCTCTCTTGTGTTTAACTTGGCAATCCTGGTGGGGGAAACTTAGGCAAGCATAAGACAACAGGATGGGAGCCAAGGAGGGGGTTGGAGTGGATGGCTCCTGTGGTCTCTTCCAACTCTATGTTCTATGAAGGCCGTTTCCGCACTGGACTGTTATAGTGCTATTACTCCACTTTCAACATCCTATGGAATCCTGGGGTTGGCAGTTTAGGGAGGGGCCTCAAGAAGCATCCAGTTCCTTTCCTGCGGCACTGTGAGCACCTCAAAGGCCCCTCCCTAAACTGCAAACCCCAGGATTCCATAGGAGGTTGAAAGTGGAATAATAACAAAATAACACTCTAGTGCAGAAATGGCCTAAAACAGGGTTGGCTCAGGACTTTTTGCTACTGGAGGCAAAAGACAAGATGGGGACCTCAATCACACTCTCCCACCCATGTCCAGAAGCTGAATTGCAAAACGTTATAACAATCCTGGGAACAAGATAAGGTTTTCCACCATACCTGGGAAAAAGGATAACTTAAGAGATGCAGTGGCTGTTTGGCAAACACAGATCCATCCCACAATGTGTTGCTGTTGCTTCCCACCCACACTAGCATTTGCCACCTGAGGCGGCTGCTTCACTCTTTGCTGTTGTTGTTATGATTATTATTATGAAGTTTATTTATATCCTTCCTTTTTCCTGGTGTGGGACTTAATCATAGAATCATAGAATCATAGAAATGTAGAGTTGGAGGAGACCCCGGGGGCCATCCAGTCCAACCCCCTGCTATGCAGGAACACCCTCAAAGCACTCCCGACAGATGGCCATCCAGCCTCTGCTTAAAAACCTCCAAAGAAGGAGGAGACTCCACTATACTCCATGACGAAAGCAGATTCCACTGCTGGAGAACTCTGGCCATCAGGAAGTTCTTCCTGAGGTTCAGGTGGAATCTCCTTTCCTGCAGCTTAAATCCATTGCTCCTTAAGCCTCCTTACAGATCTAATTATAGATTCATATCATATGAAAGCTAAAAGGCAATTAAATTATTGAAAAAAAAATTAGAACCAGTTGAAAACATAAACCATAAAAAAAAATCCAGCACATTATGCAGGATTGTTTCCCATAAAAAAAATGCATTCTCCAAGACCTGCTGAAATACAAAGGTCTTTCCTTGGGTACAGAAAGATGGTAAGGAGGATGTCCGTCTAACTGCTCTGGTAAGGGAGTTCCAGGTCTAGGGGGCCACCACAGAGAAGACTTGGTCTCCATGTTCCCACCAAACATACCTTTGGAGGTGGTGGGACAAAGAGAAGGGGCTCTCCAGAAGATCTCAAAACACAGGCAAATTCATAAAGGAGCAAATTCATAAAGGAGCTCTGGTGGTGCAGTGGTTAAATGCCAGTACTGCAAGTCACAAGGTTGTGAGTTCGATCCTGCCGGGCTCCAAGGTTGACTCAGCCTTCCATCCTTTCGCAGGTCGGTAAAATGAGTACCCAGCTTGATGGGGGCACGTATAGAAATGTTTCGAAATACATGCTATTTGTAAGTTCGCCACCTCGATCCATATGGAGAGGCGGGATACAAATAAATAATTAAAATTAAAAAATAAAACAGTCCTCTAAATAATCTGAACCTGAGCCATAGGGGACTTTGTAGGTCATCGCCAGCTGGTGGGGCTTGCCTTGTTGTGGGGCTCCATGGAACCAGAGCAGTTTAAATGATGGGTAGAGAGCATGCCGTTTGGGCCACTTCCGCACTACACTGCTATAGTGCTATTATTCCACTTTCAACATCCTGTGGTATTCTGGGATTTGTAGTTTAGGGAGGCCAAATTGCCCTCTGGCTGGGAATCCTAAAGGCCCCTGCCTAAACAGCAAACCCCAGAATGCCACAGGATGCTGAAAGTGGAATAATAGCACTATAACAGTGTAGTGCAGACATGGCCTTGGAGGAGATGTGGGGGAGCGAAGAGAGAGGGAGAGAGAACCCCATTGTGAGGCAGAGAAAGAGACACCAACAGAACAGAAAGTGGTGGGGTGGACGAGAGGTGAGGAAATCTTCTATTCTCAATTTTGCTGGAAGCCACCTTAATTTGCCCCCATTCTGAATTCTATCAGGTTGCTAGACTTCTGAGTTTTCTTCCCGCGCTGAAATTCATGCAATTCTAGGCACACTTTTGCTTAATTTACACAGTTATTTGCATAATTTGCCCAATTTAGGTAACATTCTGCTTTGAATAAAGGGTGTTTCTGCATATTTTCCCCGATTATATACACTCGAGCTGTCTGCATTCTAATGTACGCACACTGTTTTGTGCATATGAGTTCTCTTGGATATGTCCTATAAACACCGGACATCTGAGACAAAGGGGAAGTTTTCTGGCAAACAGGAAAAAAAGGTCCTATCTGTTGCTGTTGTTTGTTGTTACTGTTGTTACTGCTATTGCTTCCTCCTCTAACATTTCCACACGACACTCTTATAGCGGGATGATTCCACTTTCAACCTCCTATGGAATCCTGGGGTTTGCAGTTCCGGGAGGGGCCAGCCGGCCCCTCCCGGAACTGCAAACCCCAGGATTCCATAGGGGGTTGAAAGTGGAATCATCCCGCTATAAGAGTGTCGTGCGGAAATGGCCCTCCTCTTCGTCCTCCTTTTCTTCATTTTCTCCTCCCTTTCCCACAATAGTGGGACTGAAGGCAGCTTGCAAACTTTTAAAACCAATAAAGATTAAAAAGAAAAACAAACATCTGTAAAATTACATCTGTGGAAACCATTAAACAATCACCAGGGTTAGAACCATTTAAAATTCAATCATATTTCATTTTTCATTTATTTGTTTAATTTATACTCCACTTATCTTACACGGGACCCATAGGGGCTCACATCGTATGCTAAAATGATACAGCTGGAACAGTCCGCAATGCAAAAGTTTAACGTTTAAAAGAGCATTACAGACAATCCACTTAAAAAGCTAATTTTAAAGCACATTAAAAGCCACCTGTTACATTATTCCAGCCAGTTCAAAGCTGAAGTCCAATTTAAATAGGATGGTCTTTACCTGCTGGCAAAAGGGGGACTGGGAGGGGGATCACTTGAGCCTCCCTTGGTAGAGAATTCCATAAGCCAGAATCAGCCATCAAGGAAACTTTCTCCCAGGTCCTTACCAGCTGCACCTGTGATAGTGGTGGGACTAAGAGAAAGCACCCCCCAAAAGATCTTAAAACTTGGGTAGGAATACTAAAAATAACTCAATGAAGCATCACACCATTAGACACCCATTGCAAACACTTTCTGAAAGCCTGATGGAATTGGAAAGTTTTCACTGGCTAGCAGGCCATCTTAGAACAGAAGGTTAAGAGGTGACACAATGCTCCATTTAAATATTTGAAGGGATGTCATATTGAAGATGGAGCAAGCTTGTTTTCTGCTGCTCCAGAGACTAGGACATGGAGCAATGGATTCAAACTATAGGAAAAGAGATTCCACCATTGAGAAGAACTTCCTGACGGTAAGAGCTGATTGACAGTGGAATATGCTGCTGCCTTGGTGTGTGGAAGAGTCTCTGTCTTGGGAGGTTTTTAAACAGAGGGCTGGATGGCCGCCTGTTGTGAGTGCTTTGGTTTGGGGCTGGACTGGCTGGCCCTTTTGGGGTCTTCCAACTCTAGGATTCTGTGATTCCAGGAGGGATTTCCCTATCAGGGCTGGATAAAGTGCTTCAACCGGACCATTGTTGTGGTCCCCGGGGCACTCCCGAGGTCAAACGTAATTTTGCAACCCTGGGGTTTATGAAGGGCATTTCCAACCCATTTGGAGGCCTTCTGGGCCTCCCACAGGTCAGAAGCAATGTTTGCAAATTTTTTCAAAAAAGATATTTTGCCCTGAAATGCTGCAAAATGTCCATGGGGTGTGTGGAGTGCATTTCTACCATGGCTCGAAGGCACATTGGTCCAATTTAGGTCCAGGAGAGGCCTTTTTTCAACCACAAAACATGGTGAAAATGTGCCCATGCCCCCTAGAGGTTTTTTGGGGGGCAATTCTTTTTCTTTGAAGAGCAGATATAACCCCCCAAGCTCTCCTAGGGAGCTCATGCTGCCCCCTAGCCTTCCACAGTTGCCCATTCCTGGCCTACATCCGTCAAGATACTATTAGTACCCCTTTTGTTGCTAAAAGGCAGGATTGGCTTCAAGTTCGTGATTCTTCCCAGGCAGTAAAAAACCTCCCAACCTCCCTCTGGTCCTGCTTTAATCAGGGAGAATGTGATTTTTAGTGCATCCAGCAAATCAGGCGCCTGGCTTCTCCTCTCCTTTCCTCCTTCTCCCTTTGCGATGAGTTCCTATAATTTCGCTTCCTGTCGTGTTGCCAATAGAGGAGGGTTTGTTTAGCCGCCCCACGCAAAGGAGAATGCAATCAAAATGAACTCTTGGAGAGCTCGGGCTGGGGGCCTCTTTAATATCCAGTGGTTCAGGGCAAGGCAATTTTCCTTGTTTTTATCTTGAGGGAAATAAAAGGGACTTGTGTGAGGTTCATAAGAGAGGATTGATGGTGTCTCGACTTATTGTCTGGGATAAAGCTGAAGCCAAGGCACGACCCAGGAGCAATTTACACGGCAAATGAAAGCTGAATGAAGAGCTTACCGTGTGGGAAAGGAGCAGGGGAAGAGGGGATGACTCGGGGCAAAAGGGAAGAGCTGTTCAGGTACCAGATTTGAGGTGAAAAGATGAGCATGGAGAATCTAGAAGTCCAAGGAGGCCAAGATGCACATTGACCTGTTGGAGCTCCAGGAGGACTACTTTGACCTGTTTTCCCCAGCTCCAAATTCAGCCGCTGCCGCCTTGTCTCCTCTCTAGCCAGTAAATGGCGATAATAGTCAGTCCTCGCTCTTTCATACTGCCTTCTGGAGGTCGAAGGGCTATGCATCAGCCCTCATTAGGATCCACTTTCATGATGGGAAATTGTGGTCTCCGTCTCTCAGACCTGTGCTTTCTGGGACACAGGTCTTCCCTCCTCCCTGGATTAAAGCTTAGAGTCACATACCCCTGAACACTGAGAAGCACATATTAGAAAATTGGAATTGTGGCCATACCTTTATTAAACTAAAAAGACACACCATAGCTTGTTCCAGATCTATACTGGCATTAGTGGGAAGGGATTCCAAGTGTCCTTTGGCCCACCCTTTTTCTTTGCAGAAATTTCCAGCTAAAGCATTGCTGACAGATGTCTCTCCAGCCTCTCCTTAAAAACGTCCAGTGATGGAGAGCTCATCGTCTTCAATCCCCTCTTTGTAGCATTCATGCAGAATCTCTCGTAACCTGAATCTATAGATCTGGGTCCCATCCTCTAGAGAGGTAGAAAGCAAGCTCTCTCCATCTTCTACATGCCTGTTTCAGCACCTTGGACAGTTCCCTTAAAACTTGCTACCATTATACCACTTAGGCCACTTCCGCATTACACTGTTATAGCGCTATTATTCCACTTTAAACATCCTGTGGAATCCTGGGGTTTGCAGTTTAGGGAGAGACCTTTGAGAATTTTCAGCCAGAGAGCTCTTTGGCCTCACTAAACTACAAACCCCCCAGAATTCCACCGGAGGTTGAAAGTGGAATAACAGCACTAGAACAGTGAATGCAGAGATGACCTTAGTTTTTTCTTCTCTGGACTAAACATACTGGACTCTGTCAACTGTTCCCCATAAGGCTTGGTCTCCAGATCCATCCCTCGTCACCCTCCTCTGCTGGTGAATACTGTCCAAATGTTTGATTCAAGCCCTGCAGGCAAATGGACCAAAGCCAAGCCTAGCTCATTGGTCTGCTTTGTCGAGAAGGCAGAGCCCACGGGTAGCTGCTGAGATGCTGACATGTGTTGCTGAAAAGCTGTGGCAGTTGTGCAGTGATAAATAAATTAATTAGACCTATCAAATAAAAGAAGCACAACAATCCCTGCGGGATCTTAGCTAATGTATGCACCAGTTGTGTTTAGGTATTAATGCCCTGACAGGAGAGTCTTAATTATAAGGCTTTAGTGCCAGCTTTTTCCCCTCTCCTTGGCCGAAGAGGTGAGCTGGTGGAGGCAAGCTCAAATCCTCCAGGGAAACCATTGTCAGTTTCAGTCATCTTTAGAGGTTGTGGCTTTTTCCCCATCATCTTTCTCCACCATTGTGCCCCCCTCTCTCCTGTCCTGGAATCTCTTGCTGGGTCTGACAAAAATCAGGATTAGACGAGGGCATGGATCCTGCACCAAGGAGACAGAGCCTGACTCATGGAGTTGCACAATGCTGCTTTGTCAGTGAATTGCAGTGTTGTGCAACCATTCATCTGCTTGCACAATGTGCACATGCAAGTACATGAACTACAGAACTGTGCGCAAATGCACCACAAGGCCAAGCCTGCTTCAACCATCTCTCACTGAATACAGTTGCTTTGTGTCTGACAATAATGCCCAACCATTTCTGTAGGGGAATTTAAGAAGGTGTAAAACATCCGTGAGAACCATATTTGTGTAGTTGTTTTTGACTGTTGGACTCAGGCACTAGAAGGCCAGAGTTCAAATCCTGGCTTAACCAAAGAAACCCACTGGATGACCTTGGGCAAATCACACTGTCTCAGCCTAAGACGAAGGCACTGACCAGTCCCAGCTGAATTCATCTTGCTGTTGAGAAATAGCATAGTATTATGGTTTGTATGTTGGACCAGAATTTGAATCCCTGCTCAGCCATTGAAATCCACTGGGTGATCTTGTACAAGGTGCATTATCTCAGCCTCAGAGGAAGGCACTGGAAAACCTTTTCTGGAGAAATATGGCTAAGAAAGCCTTAACACAGAATAACTCTTGCTCTCCTTTTGCTGGCAGATGAAAATTTCTTTTTAAGCAGGCTTTTATGCAAGTTGGGCAGCTTTTTATTTATTTATTAACCTGATTTTAAAATTGCACATTGTAATAGGTTTTTATAATTTTATATGATTTTAGTGCTTTTAACTTATTTTTGCAAGCCCCCTTGGGTCCCATTCTGGGAGGAAAGGTGGCATACAAATAGAATTAATTAATTAATTAATTAGCGCAACGTATTCACTAAGAGACTGAACCTCTGAGAGGACAGAGGAAGCAATTCTCATTGACTCCAACTGAGCCGCCATGAGCCCAGCCGCAGTGCTGTTGAAGGCCCCGGGGAGGATGATCGGAGCGCACAGTGGGACAGGCATTACTGGCAAATTGGATGCAGAGGCCTTGCATTGCTTTAGATGAAAAGAAGACGCGGCTGGGGAGAAGTGGGCAATTGTCGATAAGCTCATATCCCTCGGGGGCTGGAATCAGATAATAATAAATAATAATAATACACCAACCTTCCTTGTGAATTTAACAAGCTTGTATTATTTCTACACAAAAGACCAAGGAACTCCTGCCAAACCGGGGAGGCTAATGACTGCGAGAGGCTTCCAGCAGTTGGTGACAGCTGGGTTAATGCAAACATCAGGGGAGAGAGAGTGCCATGCTCTCAGCCTGTCCTTCTCTGCCTCTGGAGTGCACTGAAAGACAAGAGGAGAGGAAGCTCAGCCCCTGTCGCTCCTTAACCTCTGCTCATTTGCAGTTCACATCTCTAACTTTGACAAGAGCCCAGCGATGGCAGAAGATTGACACACGGCGAGGCGCTGCAAAGGAGAGGGAGATAAATGGGACGGGAGCCACTGCATGCAGCGGCGTCTGAAGGGATGAAACAGAAGAGGATGGGGCCCAGTGCTGGGTTTCAAAGACGAGAAAGGAAAACGGATGCCAGAATGCCAGGCAGTGCAGAGTGGGCATTACAAACCTGTGGGGTACGGTGCAGTGCAGAACCCAGTATGGAAGGCAGTAAGAGGCAGAATAATGGAATGCAAAGCCAGGGCAGGTAGGAGAGTGCAGTCCGGGCGGGGGCAATGCAGAGGATACAACAATGGTATGCAATATGGCACCAGTTGGGCAGGGGGATGCAACACAAGTTGCAACAGGCAGTCTGAATGGTGAAGGATAATAGAAATTGTCATGCTAGGAGGTTTGTAGACCAGGAGTGACCCTCATGTGGTCCACGGGCCACACACAATCAGTCCCTGGGACCTACTTTTCTGCCCCCCCCAGTTCTTCAAAGTGCCCAGTGCCCCAGTGTTTAAAAAAATTCTGTGCAATTTTTACTCCAGCACCACACAAAAGATCCCCAAATGCATGAAAACTTGTGAAGGTAACTCGCATCCACACAGGAACCCGGACTCCCATATTGCACCCCATATCTCTAGTTTCCTTTGCAGTCCATCTCAAAATGGCAACAGGAAGTGACACATCACTTCCTGTCCTCATTTTGAGAGGGACTGGAGGGGAAAATGAAGCATTTAGGGTTTCTCTCTCTCTGTCTGTCTCTGTCTCTGTCTCTGGCCCATGGGCATTTTTCCACCCCTGTTGTAGAAAGCGTCAGAATACAGAATGATGGAATGTGAGATTGCAGTAGAGCAAGGGAGAAGCTGAGCTTGGAAGACTTACTGTTTTGGACTGCTCCCAGACTGAAACTGTCATACAAAAGTAACTTTTCGAGCTCCGGCTAGGACACAGATATCCTCTTTGTGCAGAGGTGCATTGCTAGGCTATCTAGCGCTGTGCTGCCTACAATGTTGTTGGTAACAGGGCAACCCGGAGGTCTCTCATTTGTAGGGTCACATTAAGTTCAAGTTGACTTAATGGCAGTCAACAAAACAATGACAACAACAACAACAACAACAACAGTACAATTAGAGCCTGCTGCCAATCCAAGGCTTTGATTCTTCGTTACTCCAGCTGGACGGGTGTTGTCAAAAGGAATACATCTCTCAAAGGCTTCTTGGACAGGTTCTGTCTGATTTGCTTCCACTCATCCTGTCTTTGATTGGAAACGTTTGGTCTTGAGAAGCAAACAGGCTCTACAGCAGCTGTTGTGTGCGAGTGCATGTGTGTTTGCGAGGGGGTTGCATCTCACCAGGGCACCGTGCACCCCCCCCAAATGGAAGCATGAACAATCCCGCGCAATCGTGATCCCGCTGACGAGCGCTGACAGCTCAGTGAACCCGAAACGCTTCCTATGTATGAGCAGGCGATTGAAATGCAGCGCCCCGTCTCCCAGCACGAGAGCAAAATATTTCACTCTGTAATGATGACAACACGTTGTTAAGGAAGAATGACACATCCGAGGAGTCAGTGGATTTATAAAGAGGATAATTGCTCCCTGCATCTCTGCCAAGGCATAAGACAGATGCCCATTAACTGCTATGGAGCATGGGGGAAACAGAGGTTGGATATGTCTTGGTAATAGTGACCTTTTTAGCTCAGCAGCCAGTTCAATGCAAAGCTGTGTAGCAGTGCAAGAATTCTGCTTCTTTAGTTTTTTTTATTTTTATTTATATTTATTTATTTATTTGTATCCCGCCTCTCCATATGGATCGAGGCGGCAAACAACTTACAAATAGCATGTATTTCGAAACATTTCTATACATGCCCCCAACAAGCTGGGTACTCATTTTACCGACCTGCGAAAGGATGGAAGGCTGAGTCAACCTTGGAGCCCGGCAGGATCGAACTTACAGCCTTGTGGCTTGCAGTACTGGCATTTAACCACTGCGCCACCAGAGCTCCATAGTTGTTCACAAGACCCCAGTGGATCAAGACTGGAATCCTCTTGGGGCATTATGCCAACATAACCCCCGGCATATATCCACATATCACAGTATATAGCACTTTGGTACCACTTTAAGTGCCATGATTCCATCCTGTTGGATATGCAGTTTGTTGTGGTACTTTGAATGTGGGACAGGTGAGAATCTTTGCGGTTTGGAATTTATTCTGGAAAAAAATGCATGCGAGTCTTTCTGTGTGCAAAAAATAGTGTGCTCTGTGCAGAAAGCAAGTTTTCTGAGCAGAAAGGAAAGGAACGCATGATTTTCTGCACAGAAAATGGCAGAAAATGTTATTTTTGTATCAAAAGGTGTGTTTTTTCTCAGAATACATTCCAATCTCTCTAAGCCCTCACAAAATGCACCTTCTTGAGGACTTTCAGTAGCTACGAGGATAGTAAAATTATTCATTGTTGCCCGTGAGAATGAATTTTTTGTTCACCCCTAACCAATGGCACCCTTGGATCTGATCCAAAATGAGACAGTTTAATGGGAGACAGGGAATGAATCTGTTCCAGGTGTCCATCCAGACTGTGGATGGTGCTATCCACGTGGCTTAGCTTCTTTTGAGGACTCGGTTCAGGGCCTTGGAGAGGTCCTTGATGTTTAGTTTGAACTGAGTGGGCCTTTCTGCACTGCGCTGTTAAAGTGTTATCGTTCCACTTTCAACCTCCTGTGGAATTCTGGGGTTTGTAGTTTCCTGAGACCCAAGAGCTCTCTGGCTGAGGATTCTAAATGTCCCTGTCTCTAAACTGCAAACCTCAGGGCTCCGTAGGAGGTTGCAAATGGAATAATAGCACTAGAACAGTGTAGAGCAGAAAGGGGCCACGAATCTATGCCCCACTGAGACTGGAGCCACCAGTGTCCAAGGCCCATAAGCAGCTGGTTGGCTCCCCTCTGAGCAGGATGCTGTGCCCAGAAACTCTTTGCTCAGATCCAGCAAGGCCCTTCTTATGTTTGCCTGACTGCCAGCCGCCGCTTCGTTCTTAAGGATATGATTTTTTCCGAGCCAATTATGCACTGCAAAAAGTCATCTCACTTGTGACCTCCCCCTGCATGGCTCCCATCCATGAATCTTTTCCCCCTCACATATCCCATTGTTTCTGTCAGAGCCGACGAGCCCCTTTAATTACAAGGCTCAGGCATCCTGGTGTGAGATGTGAGGTGTCTCTGCTCTGTCTCACCGCATCCCTGCCAGAGGGAATGCAATGCTGTTTGGGAAAGGATCCAGTCCAAAGAAAGAGAGACATGCACAATTGAACTGGTGATCACCAGCTTAATAACACAGTCATTAGGAGTGCAGAAATTAAAAAGGAGGGAAAAATAAACTGGCTTTGTTGTCTTTAGCGTGAGTAACAAGCAAGAAGGCAGAAAGAGAGAAGGGGAATAAAAGAGGAGGCGGGTGAGAGGAAGCCAGATCTCCAAGGGACTTGGAATATAGTCTTGCACAAAGACAGAAAGCGTTTCTGCACTACACTTTTATAGGGCGATTATTCCATTTTCAACCTCCTATGGAATCCTGGGGTTTGCAGTTTAGGGAGGGGAATTTAGAATTTTCAGTCAGAGAGCCCTTTGGCCCCAGTAAACTACAAACCCCAGAATTGCACAGGAGGTTGAAAATGGAATAATAGCACTATAACAAGGTAGTGCGGAAAGGCCCTCAGAACAAGAATTGAAAGCCAACCTGCAGCCAGCAACCAGTGCATAAATTTTGCTATTGCTTTGCTTTGCTATTAGCTTTTCTCCCCCTTTTTCCTTCATAATTTTGTTAGCAATTTATGAAGCATAGTAATAAATGATCCCCTCTCCACTCTCCCCTACCACAGACAACATCCATGATTCAAAATGTAATCAGAATGTTACTGTCAAGAACAAAGGACATCAATAGACCATAACTGAAATCCAAAGAGTGTTCGTCATGACATCTTCATTTGGTTTAATGATGAGTCTTTTCCAGAGTTTGCATGTAATGGGTGCTATGTAGTTTCATGGGTGCCATGAATGGGTGCTACGTAGTTTCAAAAGTGCTGGTTAGTTATTCTTTATGTGCTGGAAATTCCCAAATATACCAGAGTTTGGACTTTGGTCGTTTACAGCATTTTGTCACCAACTCTACTGGAAGAGAGATATTGGCCCTATAAATCTAAACAGTTCATCATGTCCTATTGCACTCCCTGTAGGGTGAAGACATTCATTCCCAATTTGTGGATCTCATTTCAGAAAAGTTCCTGGGCAGATCTGATAGCTCTCATACTCCTTTCTTCTATTGGATTTCTTCTAAGGAACCTGTTTAGAATGTTGCATGTATTAGCATGTTCCTCTAGGAGCAAGTTAGTCAAATCTCATCTTGGCTCTCCATAATCATAGAATCATAGAGTTGGAAGAGACCCCAGGGGCCATCCACTCCAACCCCATTCTGCCATGCAGGAACACGCTCAAAGCACTCCCGACAGATGGCCATCCAGCCTCTGCTTAAAAACCTCCAAAGAAAGAGACTCCACCACACTCCACTGAGGCAGCCTATTCTACTACCAGACAGCTCTGACCGTCAGGAAGTTCTTCCTGAGGTTCAGGTGGAATCTCCTTTCCTGCAGCTTGAATCCATTGCTCCTTGTCCTGGTCTTTGGAGCAGCAGAAAACAAGCCCACTCCCTCCTCTACATGGGATCCCTTCAAGTATTTAAACATGGCTATCCTGTACCTTCTTAACTTTCTCTTCTTCAGGCTAAACATACCCAGCTCTCTAAGTCTATCCTGATAGGGCTTCATGGCTTCCAGACCTCTCACCATTTTGGTCGCCCTCCTCTGGACTTGCTCAAGCTTTACAGCATAATCCTCGTGAATGCTATTTGGTATCGATTTAGAAATTGGCTGATGTACTGAGCTGTCATTACTTGCAATCCAGCTGACTGATCAGCAAGATCCTCAGTCACCAACTGCCCTGCTCATGTCTTGCAAAATTGGGGCCACGGCTTCTCTGATTTAATCAGTCTCTCTGCAACAGTCTTTCTCTTTTCGTACCACCTTCCACTTTACCAAGCATGGTTGCACATTCCAGCGAGTCACATTGTCTCATGTTATGTCCAACATACATCAGCCTCAGTTTACTCATCTTTGCTTCTAGTGAGAATTTAGGCTTGAAATATTCTTGGGTCTAGTGATTTTATTTTTGGCAGCCCATGATATCTGTAGACGTCTCCTTCAGCTTCGTATTTCACATGGATTGATTTACTTCTTATGCATATCTATACAAGAATTTTTGTACCCGGGAGCCACTTTCTACTTTGATATCCTTGCTACATTCTGCTTTTGCCCTTTGTATGACTGATCCGTGATCCTAATAAGTTGAATGATTAAGTTACACCTGACTCTCGTTGTATTTCTGCAGCTTCTTTGCAGGAAACAGACATGAGCGAAGGTTCTTCATCACAGCCTCTGGGGAAATGGTGTGGTGGCATGTTCCCTGCTTCATTAGAGTGACATCACAGCTTGAAATAACTACATTCAGAGGAAGATTTCAGTGCGCATCTAATACATGTCTCTACTCTGTCTGAACCAAGCAGTGTCGTCCAACAGTTCTTTTCTGAATTAATCTTTAACTGAGATGTAGGCTAGAACCCGATTAGTGACGTTGATCTGCAAATGCTAAGGTGTTAGGTTCACATATGTCTTACATTTGATGGAGTGCAAGGGGCTATTTCTGAGCCCTTGTGCCATCCCAAAGGCTCCAACTGGCAACTACCAAGCCCAGTGCGTGTCTGCTACGGCAATTCAATGGTTGTGGGGGAGAGGAGTTGATTGAGTTGTAGGGACTGCCCCCTGTCCCCACTGCAGTTCTCCCAGGAGAGAGAGGAAGAGAAATGAATGATGATATTCCCCCCGTTCTCTCCCTTGATTGCTTACACAAATAAGCCAGAATTTGTGTGATTTCCTCTAGCACCATGGCCACAACTCTGCTTACACAACCTTCATCTGAATACACACCTCCGTATCAGACAAAAATGGCCAGATGCTTCTATAAAGAAACTTATGCATGAGGAAGTCACTAAGATGAGGCCAACCAACATTTTCTAAGATCCCCACGATGCTCCATAGATGCAACCCACACCTCAGGGAAATGGAGGGGAGCTAAGCTGCAGGAACTAGGATGTGTGTCTTGTGTTTTGTATGTGTGGCATGTGCTGTGATGTGTGTGTATGGTGCTGAGAGAAATCTTGTTGTCCAATGTCACTGAAAACACAGCTGGCTCTACATTATGTTTGCGATTTTGCCTAGAAGCAACTAAACTACATTCCATTTCAAAATTGTTTCTATTTCTATTCCATTTCTGTTGTCACGTCTATTTTCGTTTCATTCTGTTTCTATTCTTAGCCATAGGCACATGTGAGAAACATATTTCCTCAGGCAAGTCTGCTTTTGGACATTCAAGATAGCCCAGACTTACTGTGGAGCTGCTTCAGCCCCCCCCCAGTCATCCCGTGCCTGATAGAGAGTAGATAGTATTGGAAATATATCTGGCTGTGACCACATAACCAGGCGTGGAATCATTACACCATCCACTGAGATCAGCTGGGGGCATCTGAAGGTCTCAGAGCATGATGTCCCCACTCTGTGTCTGGCTACAGGAACATAGCCAGGTGCGTATCTGATTCATGCATCAGCATTAGTACAGTCACAGCTGTACACATGTTACATTTTATCTGACCCTTACCATTTCCCAAGTCTGTGCGTTCCAATCAATATCTTGGGTTATTCCTAAAGACATCTTTGACAGTGGCAGCGTCCTTCCCTTCTGCACTTACTGCCCACCAACACGTCCTAAGCAGAACAAGCACTTCTTAACGTGAGGTTGTTTGATGAGCCCTGGAGGTCCAAATACTAATCAATAACAAGAGTTAATTCTATAGCAAGTTACTGAGTACCAAATTTCAAGCCTAACACCATCTTGAGTTTCACTAGTAGGGGAAAGGCAGAATATAAATACTGTTGATAGTGGTAGTGGTGGTGGTGGTGGTGGTGGTGATGATGATGATGATGACGACGACGACAGCAGCAATAACAGCAATAGCTCCAATGGTGACACCCATTTAACTGGTACCTTAAAGGAGATGTCCAAGGTGCTGAATCTGTTTAGGGCATAAGTTTCAGCACCTTGGAGAGCTCCTTTGGACTAACACCTGGGGAGGTTAGAATCATAGAAATGTAGAGTTGGAAGATACCTCAGGGGCCATCCAGTCCAACCCCCTTCTGCCATGCAGGAACACCTTCAAAGCACTCCTGACAGAGGGCCATCCAGCCTCTGCTTAAAAACCTCCAAAGAAAGAGGAGACTCCACTACACTCCCAGGCAGCATCTTCCACTGCCAGACAGCCCTGATTGTCAGGAAGTTCTTCCTGAGGTTCAGGTGGAATCTGACAATGAAGCCGCCAGGTGGATTCTGGGGCCAGATTCCTTGCGTAGCCCCCTTAGACTAAAACCTGGGGTGGATTTGCCACCCACAGTGATATGGAAGCCATCAGCTGCTATTGCTTGGAAGACTGCAGGAAATGCAAAGTTTTTTTTTTTCTCCCTCCAGAGAACATCATGGTGGTTTCCTATCCTAGTTGCAACACGGGAGCAAGCTGTGAATCAGACTGTAATGCTTTCAACTTTCATTTCCTCAAAGACATGTTAAATGAATTAATCGAGTCACACAAATGAAGGCAAATTACTCAATAGATAGCAAATTTCATAAACTCAAGCTGCGAACAGATGAAATGAATTAAGGAAAATTGGATTATGAGTGAGAAGTTGGGATTTATTTATTTTTTAATTCATTGAAGAAAACAAACCGCCCTGTTTCAAGGGCTGGATCAGGTAAGTCAAAAAGGCACCTTGAAAGAACTAGTTAAAATAATGAGTTGTTCATAATTAACTGCTCTTCCCAATAATGAGTCATATTATGAATGCAAATGAATGAAGGATCACCTGATTTTTGTGGTGGAAATATAATGTTTTGCTGTAGCAGTTACTGTTTTGAAGGTAGTACTAAATAGGGAAGGAGAAAAAGCCTGTGTTTCAGACACACTGACTTGTGTTTCTGTACCTTGTGGTATTGCAGGGATGAGAAATGGGCACCCCATGCCTCGCAGAAAACTGCCAGTGTGCCTCTCCCTGGGTCCCCTGATCCCTTTGTATTTTGGGGGAAAAAATCAGCCTCAGAACTGAGGACTGAACTCTCAGAAAACAAGAGCCAGTGGTCAGTGTAGCGGCTTGGATTAAGACTCTGAAAAGCCAGGACTTGAATCGCTGATTATCCCTGGAAACCCCCCGAGTGATCTTGGGCAAGTCACATTCTCTCAGTCGAATGCTGTGATTTTCTCTTCCTTTCCCTTCACACTTGCTGAGTGGATTTGTAACTTATTTCTTATTTGATTTGAAGCCCTATTGAAGTACTGTTGAATTTTAGATGCTCCATCAACTTGAACAAGAGTCATTCTTTAGCATTTTGGTTCCAAAAATAAACAATCAATCATGCAAACACTTTTTCTTCCCCATGCCCACCCCAGGAACCCCTGAGCCAAATATTTCATTCAGAAAACAAAACACCATCTGAATGTTGAGAACCACACAAATGGAATGAAGTGCCAAGAGTGGGGAACAGATATTGCCTGTGCAAGAAGGATCCAAGAGATGCCAGCTTGTTTGCATAGCTGCTGGTCTAATGAGGGCTCCCCAGCCCCCTGAACTTGGCCTACCAACTAGCAAGGTAGCCAGGCTTGTCCTGGTTTGGATGATTGGCAGAGACTTGGATGCCCATTGGCCTTTTTGTAGCTGGATGAAACTGCCACTTGGATGCCAACTCAGGAGGAACAAGCTCAGCACCAAGGACAGCAGATGCAGTTCAGCAAAGACAGGAATGGCGCCAACTTGAGTTTTGGACACCAACTTTGTGCCCAAACTATTTGATTTGACTAATATTGCAGACACATAGAGATCAAGGCAGAGGTGAGGTTAGCTATGGAGGTGGGGGAGCATGTTTTAAAAGTTAAGAATGATTCATTGCAGAGGTGCCTTTCATGGAAGTGTTGACTTTGAAGGAAGGGTAGCTTTCAAGACCAGGCCTTCAGCTGAGCTGGAAAGAATGAGTTGTTGCAAATTCATGAGTATAATTTCTGGTTAATTGCCATCGTCAAGAGCTTGAATGCCCCGTTTCATATTCTGCCATCCTTGCAATGTTTAATTTCCTTCATTTGTTTGTGGTCATACAGAACACATTTTTGGGAAGAGTTCTAAATTGTGTATGCAGACGTTGCCTGAGTTTCTTTTCTGTTGTTCATTATGCTTTGCAATCTGCACAGAGGACACTCTTGGGAAGGGGGATAGCAGGGAAATAGTTAATGAATGGAATCATTTTATTTTAAACATCTTCCTTCTTTCAAGGTGAAATTGGGGCCGGAATCCTATAGGTTGCTTATGCTGGTATAACCCCTGGTTATCTCAGTGGAAGTACTTTGAAAGTCATTGCAGAAGGAGATGTACTTTACCTTTTGGCACAACAATGCAAAGGTAAATCCAGAATGGCAGCCAGATAACGCCCAGAAATAGCTCACCTTGGCCACTTGTGGGCCGTGGGCATGCTCCCAAGTGGTATCCATATGTCCTGGAGCATCATAGAATGAAGAAACAGTTTCTGTCCAGGGAAGTGAATGCTTCTCCCATTTTCTGCTCTTCTAGATGATCAAGGACAGCCAAATACTTCCCACACCTACCCCCAATTGTCAATCAATTTCCAGAGGAGAAGCTGTACCTGAGGGCCTGTAGCTGCCTGGGAAATAAGATGGAGTTACTCCCCTGCCCCTATCTACTTTAAGCTGGTTGAGAGATCTTAATCTGGAATCTTTTTGGCGACATAGATTTTCATAAGCTGAAGTTACATGAGTGTATCTCTGTTGCTGTGTGTCATGGAACAATGCATTCGGTATCTCCTCGTGCAACATTTCCTTACCTCCACAGAAGGCAGCTTCTAAGCTCTGGAGCACAACGCCATGGTCATTTTGTGGCTAAATGAGGAAGGAAAGCACCTGAGCAGGGTCTGTTTGCTGTTCTGCAGCCTGGAAGAGATTGTTATCTTCACATTCCCAGGTTTCCAATGGGTCTGCTTGTACTCACTGGACAACAAGGAGGGTGATGCTAGTTTTCTCTTCTTGCCTGCAGGACTGCAGCCAGATGCTTCCTGCTGATCTTCCACACTCCCCTAGTGATGAAAGGGTTTTGGAATCTGTGGAGTTGGAAATTTGCCAGGAAGGTCATCTAGCCCGAACTCCTTCATGAAGGAATACATACCTAAAGCACTCCTGAAAAGTGACTTCCAATCTCTGGTTAAAGACTTTGAAAGTTGGAAAGCGCATCATCCTCTGAGATGATGTATCCTACTGCTAAATTACTCTTACAGTAAAAAGAAAGTTCTTCCTAACATGTCGGGAATATTACATTCTTGTAATCTGGGTCCATTGTTCTAATATTTGGAGCAGCAGAAAACAATTTTGCTCCATCTTCTTTAAGACCTCCCTTCATATATTTAAAGGTACCTATCACGTCATGTCTCCATCTTCACTTCTCCAAGCTAAACGCTCTCAGCTCCCTAAGTCCGTCCTGATATGGTTTGGTTTCCAGACTTTTGGCCATCTTGGTTGTTCTTCTCTGGATACATTCCACCTGTCCAATATCCACCACAAGTACTATGTAGGATCCTAGCCATAGAATCCAACTGGTGGTTGTGTTATCAGTGAATCTGCCTTGGGTTTGGGTGCAAAGGAGCTCTCCAAGGTGCTGAATTCAGCCTCCAAACAGGTTCAGTACCTTGGATACTGCATTCAAGTTTCAAAATAAAACCTGAACCAGACTCACTGTTGCACTAACATGAGTGCCACCAGTCATCTCTGCTGAAGTGCAAGGAATGGGGTAGACAGAACTCATGTCTTGGAGACCTTCAAGTGAGCCCTTTGAATCAGGCTTGGAAGCAAACTGGTGGCCAATGCATATGTTTCAGGATTAGTGCAATATGTTCTGACAAACTCACACCTGTCAACAAATGGGCAATGAAATTCCTTGCTGGCCGAAATTTCTGGTTCCTTTTCAAAGCCAGTTCCATGTTAAGGTCATGATAGTAGTCTGGGCCATATGACCAATATTAACTTGGCAGCAGAGGATGCAGATGGGGATGGATCAGCTGTGACTGATCAAAGATAACATTTGATAGACAGAGATGGATGGAGAACAGCATTTCTAGTTTGTTTCAGTTTTGCATGCGTTCAGTCACAACTCACTGTCAAGCTGCTTCCTGATTAATCTGTGGGTTAAAAAAATGACCTGTATGCAAATGATGATCAAATACAAATGCTGGGATCCCATCATAGCTTTACACTGGCATGAATGCCATTAAAGAAGTGAACGCAATTCCCGCAAGGGTCTGCAAATCTGGCATTTTCAGCACCATTAGCAAAGGTACATCTGCAGATTTTTTGTGGTGCAAGGGGCCACACTTTGGAACCCCTGAAGCCAACCTAAAGCCCCCCCAATCTCCCATGTCCTCAAATCTTACAGAGTTTTTGTGAATCCTTTTTTCTTCCAAATGGCACAAAGATGACTCAAATCCACTGCAAAACTGGACCTTCGAAAATGTTGTCTGGCATCCTATTAGTGACATATGCTTGAGTAAACTCTCCTACAGAAAGCATTGGACATTTTTGTCCAGTGTGGGGATCTATATTCTGTTGAAGACTGTGGAAGCAGAGCTGTGAATGTAGTACTGTTGCATATGTGGCATCATTGACTTTGCACATGCAGTTGTGGATTGCGTCTTGCTCGTTGCACATGCAGATGTAAATTGCAGCTTTCATTCATGATTTCAATATGTGTTTGCAGATTCAGTTGCACAGTGTTGTAAATCACTAATGCATGAATGTGATGTGACTCCATGAACACCAAATTATACTCCACCTAGGACATGTCAAATTGGCTGCTTGAAGTTGTAGTTTGGTGTATTGAGGACAATAAATTTACTTCCTTCCTTCATGGCATCCATGGTTTTCTTCTACCTGTTGCTCCAGTACCACCACTAACAGCACTAGCACATCAGGACCCGCCAGGATCTTGGCCACAGGCTTGAGTTCTATTGCTTGCTTCCAGCTAGAGTAGACTAATACATCAATTGTTTGATGGTGAGTCAATAGCCATGAAAATCATATTGATTCAATGGGAGTCTTCTCTAGTTGGAACTAATAACAGCATTCAGGCTTGATAGTTTAGATTCCATTCACAATGGGATAGATTCATTCCCATTTACACATGATTTATGCTTTAATATGTTCATCATTTCAGTATTGAGGTATTTGGTACTTCCTTGCTCAAATTGTTTTTACTCATCCTACTTTCTAAATTCCACATTTCGAAACATACATATACACACTCTATTTTTCATCTATCACGCGTCGCGGTGGCTTCTTTCTCCCCACAGAATCTGTATCCAAATTACTTGTTTGCAATTATTGCTGAAGTGTCTTGTTTACTATTACCAGTCTGAGTTGTTGAGTTTTTAGATGTTTTTAAAGGACTGATTGAAAATGCAGCTCCACATTTCATATTCAAAGCTACCCTGGGGTTCCCTGTTAACTATAACCCAAAGAAGATGAAGTGTTTTTCAGACAGGCTGGAAATGATATACTAGGAAATGTCATTTTTTCTCTTTTGGCATGATAAAAGAGGCTTGTTTGTTGCACCTAAATTAAGTGCCAATTTGCCTGTGTAATTGTGTTTTAATCATGATGGGGCTGCATTGGGTTGTTATTCATTTAACTGCACACCTTACCCAGAATGAGGGTGGGAGGATGCAGTGGGAGGCCATACTGGTTGGAGCAGGGGCTGGCTGACATCCTCCATCACTGAGCATAGCGTACAAGTTGTGCAGCTGGAATTGTGTTATGGCTCCCTCCTCACCACACCAGGGCTTAGTGTCACACTATGATAACCCTCACCTCTATGGCCTTCCAGTGGCAGGGGGGATTGGAGAAGCATCTGGCCATGTTCCCCTACCCAGATACAGAATGAGGACATTGCCCACCAAAATGTCCCAGGATTCTCTGGAGGTCTTCGCAAATGAGGCATCTGTTCTGTGTCTGTCTAGGGTGGCAGAGCCAATGGAACCAGAGCCAATTGACTCCCTCCGCTGTCCACCAACCACTGCATAGTCATGGAGTTAGGGGACAGCCCAGTGAACCATTGAGTCCTGAGCACCTTTGGTCATTGTGCAGAAGGAAGAGAATGTCAACCTCCACAAAAAAAACCCCAAAACACATACGTTGGACTATGTTGGACTTAGGCCATTTCCTCACTTGGGCCCTTCCCTAAGCTGCAAACCCCAGGATTCCATAGGATATTGAAAGTGGAATAATAGCGTTATAACAGTCTAGTACTGAGACAGCCTTAAGTTTGCCTATCTTGGCCAAAATCTCCCTGCAGGATGTTGGCCAAAAAAATTGCTGCCTAGAATCATATTGGTCTCCTACAACCATGTGAATTCCACTATACAGCAGTTGTACTTTTTTTGGCAGTTGTGCAATGGAGATATTCTGTTCATGCTTGTGCAAGCAGAGGTTCATGAGTGTCATCATTTCACACGGAGCTAAATCTAGTGGTAGAGTAGAGCTGATGAATCCATTGGATTTATCTATGTGGTGACTCACCATTCAACCTTTGGCTGGATGAGTCTGATCTAGTAGGGACTAGCCAACAGATTCCAGGTGTGAAGTCATGCATTTGTGGACGGTGTACATCGTCAATGCTTTTGGAGTATCATTTTATCCACCTGGATTGCAGAAACAATCACTGTGCATTCTCCTTTCAGATATGGAACAATAACCATTGGCAGATACACCATGGGTTGCACAATGTTTCCTGCACATGTTTTCTGTGCAGAAAAACCTTTTTTTTTTTGTACAGAAAAACACTTTTAGCACCAAAAAAGTATATGTGTATTTCTCGAGAGAATATTTCCTCCACACTTCCGGATATTTAAATACTGGGAGAAACTGCAGAAACTTCACAAATTCTTGTTGATCTATTAATCTTCCCAACAGTATTTCTCAACTCTTGGAAAACCCATTTCTCAACCTGGAAATGGATCATTACGGATATTCCTTCTTACTTTGGGCTGTCTATCCCCACTTGACTCCTAGAATACCAACTCTATTAAACTGTCAACTCTCCCCGCTCCACATAAAAGAAATTTGCAGGAAAGCTGGTCAAACATCTCCAGTAAAGTAGAACACAAAAACAAGCCCATTGTTCTAAGTCTTCTGCAATTCCCTGGGGATGTTTTCTCACTTTTTATGTAGGCTGATGTCCCCCAGACAATTTCAAATGCCCTATTTTTCAGAGGTCAGAAAGAAAATGTTTGTACAGTCCTCCTTTTCGAAACAGGGAGATGCAGAGATACAAGAAGAACTGCACAAAGGGTGGTGGAAGGAAAGAATTCTTTCTTAACCTTGCAAAATAGGCAACAAATTTCCTTGTGTTACCCCTTTGCATAGATAGCCCTTACAAGACCATCTCATCTTGTGCTTCCTGTTTCCTGGAAATTGGTTCACTCTCTCCTCACCTGGGTCTGCAATGAAGTGAGAGGAAAGGGAGGAGGGACATCGAACCAGCTCTTCCTTCATGTTTATACACAGCAGGCACTGTTGGGTTTGTCATAATTATTGGAGATGGAAATCAAGCTGTTATGACAAGCTCACCCACTTGCAGCATTGCA
Organism: Ctenosaura bakeri; assembly: GCA_948474755.1. Taxonomy (NCBI): domain Eukaryota; kingdom Metazoa; phylum Chordata; class Lepidosauria; order Squamata; family Iguanidae; genus Ctenosaura; species Ctenosaura bakeri. Next base: position 221,355 of record CAOLHI010000165.1, read on the forward strand.
CGCGACTGCTGATGGCTCAGTCGGCTGCAATTTCCGGATTAGATCGCTTGGCGTATCATCTCCTCCTGCTTTTCCCCGCCCCCCGCCAACTACGGAAAGAGGACTATTTTGAGCATGAATTATTCTAATCATTAAATGCTGAACAGATGCCTTTGAGTCCTATCAAAGGTAGACTTATGGAAAAGGAAGCAAGGAAGGGCCAAGACCCTACTTTGTGTTTGCATAGTGTAACTCTGCACCCATGCAATCACATGGTGGTTCGGCTACCTCACCTCTTTGTTGCACCCTAACATTGTGGAATCAGCCAATGTGCTTTAGTAATCCCAGTGAATCAAGTGGTATGTTGAAGGAATAGTTATTATGCACCATCTAAGAATGTGCAACTGCACGTGAAATGATGACACTTGTGAAATGGTGACACTTGTGAAACTCTGCTTAACACAACTATGAACTGAAAAGATATCTTGCTCCAGAAGTCTGCTGAAGAGAGAAAGAAAAACTGCATAGGAATTGTCAATTAGATAGAAGACACTGACTAATCAGGTATACAGAGACAGCCATCTATAAATTTCCCAGCAGCTTCAGCAAATCCTGTTTTCCATCCTTCAGTGTTTTTAACTGGCTGTACTCTTGGCATTTCCTGAATTTCTTGACCCCTGGATTGCCTATGTTTAATGACTCACCTCTTTTTGATTTTCAATATCTGGATGACAAGCTCGTACAACAATTTCTGGATGGCTAAACCCTGGCCATTGTACCTCCATTCACCTTCTTGGTTCGCCCTTGCATGAGCTGGATGTCGGACCTTTCCGCACTACACTGTTATTGTGCTATTATTCCACTTTCAGCATCCTATGGAATCCTGGGGTTAGGGAGGGGCCTTTAGAATTCTCAGCCCGGGAGCTCTTTGGCCTCAGGAAACTACAAACCCCAGAATTCCGCAGGTGGTCGAAAGTGGAATAATAGCACTCTAACAGTGTAGTGTGGAAAGGCCCTGGGTTTGGCTTCCCTGTAACTTTTTCCATTAAGCGAATCTCTCCCTTTGGACACTTGCTGCCCATAGACATAGGACACTGGCGGCCCTCTCTGCTTTAGGCGCTTTTCAGTGGCAACTGCACAGAGAACTTGTATTGACACAAAAACCCAGTTGCTGTTCCTTTCAGCCAGAGCACGGAAGCCCAGGGGAGCTATTAAGCTACCCATAAATTACAGTACGGTGACCCAGTAAATGTCGAATCAAGCGGCAAATTTTGTATGATGCTGTGACAGATCTCCCTTCTGTATTTAGGGCCCGTTTCCCTGCCCCGTTTTATTCTCATATTAATCCGATATCTCTCTCCAGCCGATGCAGCCATAAAAATAAAATATGGGGATATTTGCTGTAAAAGTTTATTGATGGGGTGGAAGGGGGGTTGGGAGGATGGATGCTACCTTCAGGCAGGCCTGTGTTTCTGGATAGATTTTCCGTTTTGATAGGAAAGGAGCCAATCCATTTCCAGAGACTGTGCGTTCATTTATAAATGTTCCCCTTGACATTTCCAATCATGCAAACACGGTAGCAATCTCGGAAGATGGTCGAGACTTTTGAATATTACAAGATCTGAAGGGGAAAGCGCTATTTATAACGGGATGGGGAAATACAGATTGTGTTCTCTCCTTATGGCGCGTGGGGCAAGAGTCCCTTTTGTTCCCCCGGGGACAGTGGGAATGCTGCAATCAAACTCTACATCAAGGTGAGTATGCAGGATTTATGACAGCCTGTGTTTGCCGGCTTAAAAATACCACCTTGCAAAGTAGCCCCAGATCAGAGATTCATAATAAATGTTCACCTGAAACAGCATTCGCAAAATGCACGGGTGATAAAAAACATTTCCAAAAAAAAGAGAGAAAAAAATGGGGAAAGGCAGTGTGTTGTTGTCTTGGCGCTCTGGGGTTTTAAAAATGCCATCTTCATGACTGATCTGAGCGCAGTCATTCAAATGAGGTGGCATAAAAGGAGATTTCAGACAACCCCGTGATAGGTTTAACTCTTTGCTGCCGGAACTCTGCTCTCTCTGCTTTTGAAAATGGATGGAATTGGAGTCCCAGTGCACGGTCTGAACTTTGGAGAAGGAAGTGCTGGAAAACTTGGACCGGAGAGGAAAAGGCTCTTGAAAGAGGTCTAACCCAAGGGTTAGGACATGGCCTGTTGAGGTACCCTTTAACCTGGTTTCAGCTGAGGGTTCCCACCTCAGTGGATGTGCTCAATCCACTCTTGGTTTTAATCTGAGCATATTTAGTGGGTTAATGTTAATGTTCGGCATCTTGTTAAAGTTCAGCATCTTTGAAAGCTCCTTCAAGGTTCAAGCTAAAGCCAAGAACAGATTCACTGTGTCTTCTGAAATGGGGGTGTCCCATGTGCCACTGGGCTAAGACACTCCTTTCCAGTAGCAGACCACTTTCTACAGACATCATGGGTACTATCTTAGATAGATTTTTTGAATTTTTTACTAAGAAAACCCATCTTGTTTGTGATGTCTTAATGGCCCCAGGAAAGATCAACTCATGAAGTTCACACCTAAGTTTTAGGGGAATGCTACCAGAATTTCATTTTATATATACTCCTATCTCTGAAACTCATAGATCTCGAAGCCTGATTGAGTTTTATCTCCAAATCTACCCTTCATGTAAAATATATACGGTCTCCAAATTTATAGATATGATTGTAAGGAGTTCCCTTTCAACCAACCTGATGATTTATCTTTTTTGACTAGCCAGTTCCACCAAGTTCTCTGACATTAAAGGGATTGATTTCTGCTGCCAAAATCTCACGTATCTCTAACCACCGATGGCCCTTGCGGTCTCTTCCAGCTCTATGATTCTACGATTCTTGCCCAAGAATAGCCAATGGCCCCTTTGGGTGGCCAAAGTCAATCCAGTACTGAGAGATGGTATTCCAAGAAGGCTCCCGCCTGCAGTGCAGTGATTCACCACATGGGGCGCCATTTCCTGACAGAATGGCACCATTTGGTAAGCCGTATGCGTTGCATGCTAAGCAACGAAGTCTTCCCAGCATGCAAAGTACGTCATACTGCTTTCGCCGGTTGATATTACAAAAGAGAAACAGCAGGCCTGCCGTGATCAACCACGGCGTGCAAAAATTCCTCCCACTTGCCTTCTTCGAATTAGCTGTTGGAGCTTGCTCAGTCTGTAACATTCCAGGGTAGACTGACTGCTTCCTTGAAGTTTTTCATAGAGTCAGCAGGATGTGGGAAATCTTAGCGAAGTGGATAAGCCAGAGACCTGCTTTCAACCAATTGCCAGGCTTGTATATGGAGGAGACAATGGTTCTCAACTTTGGGATCTCCAGAAGTGCTTAGACTTCAGCTCCCAGAAGCCCTAGCCAGCATAGGCAACGGTCAGGGATTTGGGGAGTTGCAGCCCAAGCCCTCTGGTGGGCCAAAAACTGAGAATCAGAATCCTAAGCTTCAGACTGAGGTACTGTGAGTAACCCCAGTCATGAGTCCCTAAACCAGCCTTAGAAACCATAGAATCATAGAATCATAGAAATGTAGAGTTGGAAAAGACCACACAGGCCATCCAGTCCAACCCCCTGCCATACAGGAACATCCTCAAAGCCCTCCCTTGGACAGATGGCCATCCAGCCTCTGCTTAAAAACCTCCAAGGAAGGAGCCTCCACTACACTCCGAGGCAGCATATTCCACTGCCGGACAGCCCTGACCGTCAGGAAGTTCTTCCTGAGGTTCAGGTGGAATCTCCTTTCCTGCAGCTTGAATCCATTGCTCCTTGTCCTGGTCTCTGGAGCAACAGAAAACAAGCCCTCTCCTTCCTCTACATGGCATCGCTTCAAATATTTAAACGTGGCTATCCTGTCCCCTCTTAACCTTCTCTTCTGGAGACTAAACATACCCTGCTCTCTAAGTCTATCCTCATAGGGCTTCATGGCTTCCAGGCCTCTCACCATTTTGGTCGCCCTCCTCTGGACTTGCAGCTGCATTGAGCTATGGAGGTCTATTCCACTGGTGGCTGGAAAACTGCTGCAGGAAGATGTTTCCAGCCCCATCCCACCAGTGAACTGTGGTGCAATGAGGAATTGTGGTGGTGGTCCTTCTTCACCCTGCAGTATGCCAGTCGCCATCAGAACAGGCTTCCATCACTCAGTGCAGTTCCTGGCTGTTAAGGTAGGTTGGAGGCATTTGCAATTGTGGCAATAGCACCACAGTTGTAAGCATGAGCATAAGACAGTTAAAAATGCCTAAATCTGGCATGCACATTTGTAACCACCAGAGTGGATGCCAGCTGTTCTAAAAGGATAAAAACATAGTTGTGTTATTTTGTGCCTTTGAGCTATTTCTGACTTATGGCAACCCCTAAGGTATCACTGGGTTTTCTTGGCAGGGTTTCTCCAGAAGAAATTTGCCCCTGTAGTTTTCCTGTGAGGCTGAGACAGTGTGACTTGCCCACTAAGTTGTCACCCACTAAGTTTCCATGACGTTTTCAGGAGTCCAGTCCTGAAAATGCTACAACATACTGACTCTCTAAAAAACAATAACACAGCCCTTTAAAAGAACCTTCAGCCACTTTAGCAACTTAAATGCTTTAGCAACGTAAATGCTAAAAATCTGCCTAGATTAAAAAGTCTACCTCCAGGCATCAAGATAGCAAGTGTGGGGCCAACTGAGCCTTCCAAGGAAGTGATTTTTGTGAGTTATCATCCCTCAACCATTTTTCTTTTTTTTTTTTTTAGCATTTAGTGTTTAATTTGTATTTTGCCTGTCTCTCAATATGTTATCCCAAACAGCTAACAGTATCATTAACCAATCAATCCCAAGGGGAAAATATTTTGTGTGCAGAAAATGTTTCTGGCACAGAATATGCTATAGTTTGGGACTTATTCCATGCAAAAATCATACTCCCCCTCCCCCACAGAAACATCATTTTCTGCAAAGAAAGTAATATTTCTGCTGGAGAAAATGTTGGGAGGTTTTCTGTCCGAAAAGAAAAACTGTGCAAAATTGGTGCAGAATAACCAGAAACAGCCTTCAAAAAATTGCAGTTTTCAAAAACTTTCTTACAAGGGGAAGAAAATAACTCAATTTTGTCATTGCTTCTTTTGGGAATTAATTTAATGAAGAATTACATCCCCCAAAACCGCTCTGCAAGCAAGACAAGATTTCACACACGCACAAACCAAATGCAACAAGTCTTGCTTGAATGTCAGCTTCGAAGTTCTTCTCCTGTTGGAAAGAAACTTCTTTTAGCACATGCTAATTTTTTTTAAAAAATTGGGTTGCCTTTAAGCTTCTTTCTTTGGAGTGGGAGGCAATGACTGGTGAGATTTACCTCTTAATTTTTAAAGTGACATCCGCAAGGAACCCAGGAGAACAGCAAATGCAGCCTGCGCAGTTCCTGAGTAATTCCAAGACCTTAGAGAACAAAAGGCCGGTGCTGCATACGAAATCCGAATCTTAAAAGAGAATTAAGGAGCCAAGGGGTCTTGCACAGCCTGCCGATGCTGATTTAGCGGGCTTAATTGTGCTGCTCGGCACCGCAGCACATCAGAGCGAGAGAAGAAAGGGCAGGGGAGAGAACAAAAGAGGCGCAAGCAACAAAAGGAGATACATAAAGAAATAATGAAGCCAATAACGAGGCATCGGAAGAGGGCAAACAGATCATAAACATTAATGTCTACACGGGGCCTTTCAGACACAGAAAGCAAAAGTGTGTTCTCCAGAAGGGCGGGAACGTAATCAGAGTCCTTGGGCATCGATTGTTTTGGCAATCACACACACGCACACAACACACACACAACTTTTCAGTGATGATTTCATCATAGAGGCCAAAGTTGCCTGGTGGCTTTCTTGACAGTTGAACGGTGAACGTAATCAGTCTTTTAGTCTGAATTTTCCATGAACGATACAAAGTGCAGAAACTTGGACCTTCAGCATTCATTCAGCACCTTAAATGCCTTCTTTTAACTTTCAGACTAAAACACAGAGGGGATCAGTATTCCAATGACATTGGAACCACCAGCCTCTGTTGGCTGAGGTGTTCTACAAATTCAGCTCTTTATGGACAAAATAGAATGCATTTTCCTGGCCATTTTTTATTCATCATGAAAAATCATAATGGAAAATCACCAGGCAATATGTTGGACTAGCACTGGGGGTTGCCACATCAGGATTCCTGCATATGCATAAATTCAGGGGGCAGTGGTGGTTGGTGGTACCCATGTCAGGGGGGTGATGAGTCCACTCCATGTTTTCATGCACACCCAAAGAATCACCCAAGATATTGAATCATGGGCCCCCAGATAGGTTCAGCACCTTGGAAAGATCCTTGGAAGATATTCAAAACCTGAAATGGAGTTGCTATTCCTGTGACATGAGACTGACCAGCCACCAGTGTCAATGGATGGAGCTGGATCAATTTCATACCCCAGTCTCCTTAAAATACGGAGCAACAATAGGATTCAGATCTACATCTGTATGTTGTATCAGGATGTGATGGGAACCTCTGCGTCCCCCAAGAATGTGGCTGAGCATTTCTGTTCCATTTAGGGGGCCTATGGTGACCCAGTCCAAGGCCTTCTCTGAGGTGGTGCACTGGTTCTGGAAGCTCCCTTGACATGGAGCTCAATGTCTGCTCAGTACCACACAAAGAACTTTGTATTCATCCAAGGCATCCAGTTGCTGAATCTGAAACACAGCCATTTATATGCAGTTTATATATTTTCTCCCCCTCTGCCCCTGCACACTTGCTGGTACTTTTGTGCTATTATCTACCTAGGTAATGCCATCTCAGAGGGTTTTCATTTTCATTTTAAATTTGAAGAGTAGGCTAGAAGAACCATCACCTAACAAGCATCTTTGGAGGGATACTAAAACGTGATATGAAATGTTGCAGTGGTTTCATAGATTCTTTCCCAGGATGTCAGACCAGAAACAAAAGGTACAGTCCTATATTGCTCTTGTTGATAGCTGTCAAGTCAACTGCAATGTATGGTAACCCTATGAACAAGAGATCCTCCCAAAAGACCCACTTGTTACCAGCCCTACTCAAGTCTTCCAAACTCAGGGCCCTGGTTCCTCAATTGATCTATTCATCTGTAATATGGTTTTCCTCTTTTCCCACTGTCTTCTCCCTTACCAATCATCATTGTCTTTTCTAATGAGTCCTGTCTTCTGATGATAGTTCCTAAGTACAGGTTGGATTTGCTCTAAGACCCATTCGTTTTTCTTTTTGTCAGTCCATGTTCTTCATAGAACTGTCCCTCAACACCCCATTTCAAATGAGTTGGTTTTCTTCCTATTAGCTATCTTCATTCTCCAGCTTTGAGAGCTATACATAGAAATTGGAAATAGGAAGGCATGGACAATCCTGACCTTGGTATTCAATGATATATTTTTGCTGCTGTGGGCCTTCATGTCATTTCTGACTTATGGTGACCCCAAAGCAACTTTGTCATGGAGTTTTCTTGGCAGATTTCTTCCCCTTGCATTCCTCCGAGGCTGTGAGAGTATGACTTTGTCCAAGTTCACTCAGTGGGTTTCTATGACTGAGCAGGGAGTCCAACCACTGGTCTCCCAGTGTCCGAGTCCAAAAGGATTTTGTCCAATTCCTGCACAGTTGTTCTTTTAAGTCCTAGTCTTCCTTTGATTTCTTTGCTTGGTCTCAATCAAAGTAATCATTGAATCAATAACTGAATGGCTATTGCTCTTTCCATCTCTTGGAGACTGATCACCTCACTGCATCCTGAAAGGCTGATATCAGTATTATTGGTGGCTGTCAGCATGGAGGTTGCCAAGAAATGGAGATCCCTCTCCTTAAGAGCCCAACTTAACAGAGTATGTTGCCCTCCTCTACTTGAAAACTTGACATTTAAACCAAGACTTCCGCATAACAAGCACTAATATAATAACTTTGTTTCGGTATGATATAGACTTATTATATTTGCTGTTGAAGACTCTTATCCATAGTTTGCAGAACAAAACCAGCCAAAGTTTGGAAGAAACCCATTTTAATGGATATACAATTATATCTTGTCAACTTTGAAGCTGAACAAGATACATCCAAGTATTGATCTTGTGACGAAAACATAAAAGGGGGACAGTAAAGAGACAAGAAAGGAAAGGAATGAAAGACAACCAAATGTATTACTGATCGATACCATTTATTATGGTTGGTATTCTCAATTTCACAGTCTACCAGGTGTTACTAGAATTCTGGACAATCGGATTCTATCAAGAATTTAAGCATCAAGGATGTATCATCACCACCATCATCACCACCAGATGATGATGATCTTTATTTATACCCTACCCTTTCCCTAAAACTGGGACTCAAGGTTACAAATTAAAATGATTAGGAAATGGTTAAAAACAAAAAAGGAACCACATTTAAATAGAAACTATTAATTTACTCTCTCTTTCTCTTAATTTTTCTCTTCCATCTCTTCTTTGCATTGAGAACTTACCTGCATATATCTTGCTGCATTGCCTTTTCATATTGTTATAACAACTAGAAAAACTTAGTTGAATGGTGAGATGGGTAAATTGCACTAGTTCAATGGAGTGAATGTAGGATTGAGGCTAAAATATTGCCTCGATGTCCCTCGTCCTTCAATTCCTAACAAAAGCACTGATGTACAGAGTTTCAAGTTTCAACCAGTCAGTTGTTTCCTTTGGGATGGGATACTCTACTCCATTCCGTTCCATTCCATTTTCCTTGTTTTCTTTTCCCGCTGTCCCAACTCCACCATTTTGTTTCCCATTTGGCCTCTGCCACCATTCACCACTCAAGCTCATGGTTAGAGGGAATGTTTCCCCCTGTATTTTCTTTTTCCAGAAACCTTTTGATTCTTTTCAAGCACTAATATCTTAGCTCACATTTTACTGATATTTCTCTTCTGGCTGCTTCATGTTTCCCCAGCCAGAGTAAATGGAAATTGAGCTTGTATTGACTCCAGGGGGAATAGGAACATAAATACCGTTGAGCTTCTTTCTTTCTCTCACCTGATTCCTTCTCATCCTGTTTTGTCTCTGAAGCAGTGACAAGTAGCTACTCTCCGGAATCTGATTTGAAAAGGTGTGTAGTGACAGCTCCTACCTGGTTCTACGGATGCTTCTCGTAATCTAGCCAGGAAGGAAGGGAAACAGCATTACCAAGTGGTGTGGCGGCACAGATGGTGCAACCATCGCTAGAGAACTTGGTACTGAACCAATAGAGGTGTTCCCAAATAATAATAATAATAATAATAATAATAATAATAATAATAATAATAATAATAATAATTTTATTTCTTACCTGCCTTTCTGCAAGGTTCAAGGCAGGGTACAATATAAATTAAAATAGAATTAAAAATGCACCATAGGTTAAAATACACTAAGACACATAAACCCATTTAAAATACAAATACATCATAATTAAAATACATCAATCATAATTAGGATACATCATAGTTAAAAATAAAGGGGGCGTGGGTAAGCTTTAGGTTGTTCTTGTGTGCCTTCAGGTCATTTCTGATTTATGGGGATCCTAAGGTGAAACTATCATAGGGTTTTCTGGGGCTGAGAGTGTGTGACGTGCCCAAGGTCACCCAATGGATTTCCATGGCCAAGGGGGGAACTGAACCCTGGACACCAGGGTTGTAGGCCAATGCTCAGACCACTATATTACTCCATCCCTCATAGTTTTAGGGCCTTGGGGCTATTTTCTTAGACCCAGGAGCAATGGTGGCTCGTCACTCCCATGTGAGTGGGTCAGTGAATCTTCTCCAAGGGCCTTTCCGCTCTACACTGTTATAATGCTATTATTCCACTTTCCACTGTGGAATTCTGAGGTGTGTAGTTTACTGAGGCCAAAGAGCTCTCTGGCTGAGAATGCTAAATGCCCTTCCCTGAATTGAAAACTCCAGGACTCCATAGGACACTAAAATGGGAATAATAGCACTATAACAGTGTAGTGTAGAAAGGCCCCTAGTTTTGGAGCTGTCCAAAGTGCTGAACCTATTTAAGGGAGATAGTCTTAAATAACTCCTTTTAAGTCTTAACTAAAAGTGGAGTGGATTCACTGCCCCATTGACATGGGACCCAGAAGCCACCAATACCCACAACCTCTTGCAAGGCTGAATCATCCCCTCCAACTGAAACCAGAAGTAATCATGATGATTAGCGTCATGATCATTTTCTCCCATAGTGGGAGAATGATCAAATATAGAATTGCTGCCATAGTGGCAACAATTATTCCTCCTTGCATAAAAGGATTTACCTGCTTAACATTACAGGGATTGAACTGTCCAGAAGCTTTGCTGGGGACTTTTCTGCCTGGTTGCTTTTCTCCCTGAAAGCCCCCGAAGAAGAACCCGTCCCTGCTGTCTTGTGGCAGCGAATGCCATACGTCGTAATTATGTGTCTGAGACAAAGAAGGATTTCCTGTTGTCAGCTGTGAATCTCCTGGTCAATTGGACCAGGTGTCCCCCAGTTATGAGTGGGGAAGACAAATGGATCTCTGTCCACCCTCACTGTTCGTGTGTCCCCCAGGCTCGCCTCCAGTTATCTCTTCATCAGCGTCAGTTGAGTGCGCTTGAGAAGGCGAAAAGTGAGCTGGTGTAGCCGCGTGTGCCGCTAATGGGTTGGGAGTTGCATATTCAATTCCCTTCCTTGTTAACATAGTTCTCTGATGCTTCATGAGACTTGTGCAAAATGACCCCCTCCGTGCACTGGAAGGTCCTTTGCAACCCTGTCATACAATTCAATAAAAGAGGCAGGAAAAATTTTTTAAAGGCTGACGAGACAGATTCTACAGGCTAAGTATCCCTTATCTGAAATGCTTGGAACCAGAGGTGTTTTGGATTTGGGATTTTTTCTTTCCAAGATTTTGGAATATTTGCATTTACTTAATGAGATTATGTACCTTTCGTTCAACACGGGGTCTATTCTTTGGTTATTTTATCTTTTCTTGGAGCATTTTGGACTTCAGATTTTCAGATAAGAGGCATTCGACCTGTGCTCATTTAATAAAAAAAAAATTAAAAAACCCAACCAAGTTAAAAGTGGTTAAACAATTTAATATAGTGCCAACATAGCATGTGCATAGCCAACATACAAACAATTAGGCTTGAAGGTTTTAATCAAAATGTTTTGACTCGACCCAAATGAAACCAATGTCAGTGCCTTCAAGGGAAAACACTCCACAACTGGGGTGCAACCAAGGCTCTTGCCTATGTCCTCCTATCATGTTGTCTCCCCCACCGGTAGGACATGGAGGAGAGCCCTTCCAACAGAACTCAGTTCTTGAGTAGGCACATATAAAGAGAGGTGCTCCCTTCAGTGTCAAGGTCCCAAGCCTGTGAGCTTGTGTTTCTATTGCCATTTTGGTGGAAAGTCTCTCTGTCTATCTGTATCTCTCTCTTTCTCTCTTAGAAGAACGGGATGCCATTCATCCCTCCCCAAATAGCTGTGGTTCTGCTGAGTTTAGGTGGGAGAATTACAGGGCCGTGGCCTTTGGGCATGGGTGGGTATAGTGTAGCCAATAGACTTCATGCATCCCTCTGATCCTTTCTTACGGGGCCCCAATGGTCCCACAAAGCCCCTCAACCACCTGGACATGCAGGAATACCCAACTAAAGCAGCCCTGAAAAATGCCCGTCCAACCTCCATTTAGAAGTATGGGAGTCTGCTACCATCTGTGTAAATCTCTTCTGTTGATGAACAGCTCTTACCATCACAGGTTACTCTCCTACATCTGTATAAGTTCCCAAAATGTGGCCCATGGAGCTCCTTCCTCTCCATATCCATTCAATGGCCGGAGCAGCCTCTCTTGGGGCATGGCAGATATTGGCACAAGGTTTTGGATGGAGCTCAGCTTGCTCCTGGTAATGTTCCGTGTCCTTCCCTGGTAGGGGAATGAGAACCACCTCTTGTTCCTTGAGGTCTGTGATCCTACAGCTGGTTCTATAGTTCAAAATGCTTTGTTGGTGCCTTCAGTCAGGGCTTCCTTCCCCAGGCTGATAGCACTGGGACAAGCCCAACACTTCGTAATGTTTCAGATAATCTCATTCCATGTTCATGCTGGCTTTTGGTATATATTGTATTTCTTTTGTAATCCAACTCGAGTCTCAGTTTTGGGGGAAAGGCAGGACAAAAATAAAGATGATTGATGATGATGATGATGACAGTCTGCAAACACAGGGCAGGTTTTGGCCCTTAGCAGCCCCCCAGCAAAAGGTTGCTTTAGAGTCTAAGTGGAGAGCTGATTCTGGCCCGTTCACTCCCTTGGTGATGCCTTGAGGATCAGAAGACTTACTGTACATGATTGGGTGTAGCACAGTGTTCATTAGCTGTCCAGAAAAATCAATAGCAAAAGGTGACTGGACAATTTGTCACTGCTGCCAAACAACAGTATATATATATATTTTTTTCTCATGGCCAGTTTACTCAGAAGGAGAAACCACGGTAGAATTTATCTTCCACAGAGTTCATCTAGAGCAGTGCCTCCATTCATCTAGAGCAGTGCCTCCAGGGGAGCTTTTTTTGGCCCATAAATGCAGAAAAGGGTCAAAATCATTGGGGAAAAAAACCCCAAAACAGTATTTTTAGTTCCTACAACTCTTCAAACCCAGGGAAAAAAATACATGTGTGATGGTGTCATTGCTGGTTTTGCTGTGCTAGCATGGTATGGTTTCTGAGGAGTAAAAAGTGGGCTCCATTCTGGGTGCAGTTGTCCCCCACTGCAGTTGGCTTGCATGCCAATGGAGCAATGAATGAATTCCACGCTAGCTTAAGAGGAGCTTTCCAAAGTGCTGAGTGTGAATCTTGGATAGTTACTTGAAGGCCAAGGAAAGCCTGGAATGGCTTTGCCACCCCACTGACATGGGAGATATTATCTGCTGCCATATCTCTACCCTGGAAAGTTGATGGGAGTATATTGAGGAGGCTCAGTGTCAACCATCCCTCTTGTCTATCATTTCCAAATCTTACATCCCTCTTAGCCCTACCCCCAGTAACAGCTCACTGTATCAAAGGCCTTTGTAGTCCCCCACCACTTCAAGGAACAAAAGAGCTATAGGTTTGGTTTGGCAGCAAAGGCTAGAATTGCCAACTGCAAGAAAGGAATCTAGAAAGAAATAAGGTCTGAGTACAGAGAGAAATTCACCTTATCAAGGGGCATGCAGGCAGTTGCCCAGCCGTAGACGTTTCTAAATTACATTTCATGTTTAAAAACTTGAGAACCGAGGAAAACCATACAGCTTCTTTCTTCCTAATTAGCAAGGTGTCAGTCTTCGCACTTCTTGCAGTGCCTTGGCCAACGGATGGTATTATATCTGCTTCCGTAGGGATGTGAACTCGGAGACCTTCCATTTTTTTTCTCCTTAAAGTTAAAAGCAATTGGCAAGAGGAAGATCAGAAGCACAGCACAGGCAGCGCTGAGGCAGAAAGATAGCTGGTTTTTTTCCATGCCATGTTTTTGATCTAAGGCTCCAATCCTACTCTATTTACTTGGAACTAGGCTCCAGTTTAATACAAGAGATTTTGCTACAAGGGACAGATATGGTTATCCCATGATAAGACAGTCTCTGCATTCTTTTGGAAGTCATGATGTAGTGTGAGCAAACAAGCCAGGGATCACAAAGGGAGGGAAGGGATGGTCCAGGATGACAGTTTGGCCATTTCTGCCCTACACTGTTATAGTGCTCTCATTCCGCTTTCAACCTCCTGTGGAATTCTGGGGTTTGTAGTTTCCTGAGGCCAAAGAGCTCTCTGGTTGAGAATTCTAAAGGCTCCTCCTTAAACTGCAAACCCCAGGATTCCATAGGAGGTTGAAAGTGGAATCATAGCATTATAACAGTGCAGTGTAGAAATGGCCTTTGATTTATTAATTAGTATTCAAGTCAATCAATCATTCAGTCAATCAAGCTAAATGTATATCCAACTTGTGTGCTAGAAATTTTGCTCAAGATGGTTAATGATAAGTGGATATGGATTAGAAACAAAAGCTAGAAACCTGTTAGTAGCATAAGGATGCGTAACTCTGGGTTACATGCTCATATTTCTCTTTTTTGGACAGTGTAAAGGAAGCTGTTATCTAGGCCACTGTGCCCCATCCAACCCCTTCTCCATCTTTTGTCAAGCCCCAGGGAACAACTGCAATGGCTGCTTACTAGTGGGGAGGTAATTCAGTGGAGGAAGAAAGTCTCAGTTGCAAGGGGAAGGGAAATCAGCTTGTGCTCCATCTGGGATAATATCTTCATTTCCCTTCCCTTTGCAGCCAAGACCAGCTGCTGGTTTCTTCTCTGAGTCACCTCTTCCTTCCTTCCCAGCTGGGTCAATGCATAGCCATAGCATTGGCCTTTGGGGCAGAAGTTATAGAAGTGTGTAAGATAAGTGTTATGTTCCATCCATTTGATCCAGGATCTCAAGTCAAAATCTTCATTGAAAAATGTAAAAAACAAACAAACCCAAAGAAGTAGGGCAATAGTCAAAAAATAGAATAAACGCACAGCACCCAAGCAATTAGCTCCTTTTGAGCAACAGACAGACCTACACACCAATTTTAACAATAAATTAAATAGAAGCTCAAGAAGTATTTCATCCCAGCTCCTTGTTATATCAGGGTACATAAAGCTGAAGCGAGGATCCCCAAAGGGTCACTTGGTGAGTAAAGCAGGATGTGCAGAAATAATCTTGCAAATACTTACTTGTAAGTAAGCAATGGACTCAGCAGTGGGACTTCATAGAAAGTTAACATGCTTAGACAAAAAAGTCTGCGGAGCATCTTCTGCTTCCCACGGGACTTAATTATACTCTTACTTTATAGCCCACCTTTGGTTGGTGTTTTCATGGTAATTTTTAAGAAAATACACATAAATTATTTAATAAGGCTGCTGCACATCGAAGCTTTGCAAGCTGAGAAACAACAATTGGACTTGATTAGGCTACCAGGTCGCCCATTTAAAATAAAAATCCAGGGTTTCTAATTTAGTTTTAATGTGCAGACATCCAGTCCTCATGGATGTGGTGGAAGGCAAAGGAGCAGTATCATTGTTTTTTCTTTCCTCCCACTTTTCTGCCACAGAATAAAATTCCAGGAGATAATAAAATTGAAATCCAAATAATCAGTTGGCATCATGTTACTGAGTTACACATGGATAATTTTTCCTGCAGAAGCCATTGCACAGCTCCCCAATAGATAATCTGGTCAGGTTAAGATGCTCTTTATTGACCACAGCTGCTCCTCCCCTCCCCACTTGTTCTCACCTGTTCACACAGTACCTTTCTGGGAGACTCTGCTCCATGTTAGGCCTCTGTCATCTTCCAGCCAAGTTTCTGTAAAGCATGCCAGACACTATGGTCTGATGTCACAGGGGCCTTGTCATGTCACGAGGTGGATCCTTCTGATGTCACAGGGCAGGAATTTGTAACATTACAGATATGGGTTCTTGTGATGTCACAGGGGTAGGTCCTTGTGACATCACAGGGGTGACATCTTGTGATGGGATCAGTCTTTGCTATGCCATAGGTCTTCCCAGACTTCCTTGGTGAAGAGTCCCAGGTTGGAGGCAATGGCTTTCTCCAAAATTTTTCAAGTCCAAGCATGCTCAGACGGGAGAATGCGGGCCTCCAGATTGTCTGGTCCTGAGCTGTGCAGAGCACCATAGTTAGGGAGGCAAATCCAGACTTGATTCATCCTTGCACAGTCAAGAGGAAACCTTCTGCAATTCTGTCTTCAATTCTAGCCAATGTAACATGACAGGTTTCTCCCCACTCAGTCAGTCTCAGAGAAAATTCATACATTGATGAGGGTGTTTTTTGCATGTTTCTGCCATATTGGGAAATGCAATAATGGTTGGCTTGTTGCGCAGACAACTGAAAAATAAAAGTAGCAATGACAGACTTCTACAAGAGCAGAGGTTTACTTGTCAGTGGGCTCCTGAGCTAGCTGGGGTCCGGACTAAATCTCCCTGGGGGTAATTCCAGCTTTTGTGATTCTGTGTTTTGAAATCTTTGTGTCTTTGTGACACAAAGATTAACCAGCCGATCTTTTCATGCTTCTTCAGTGTGTGAGTACTTAGCTTCATAAGGGAAAATAACAGGAATTTTGCACAGATACAGAAGTTTCACACAAATTATGTTTCGTGCAAAGCATGAAATCCACAATTTAAAAAGCCCACATAATTTGGCGACTTTGTCCAACACATTGGCCTAAATACACCGAAGGCACCAGATTCTACCTGATTTTGAAAACTAAGCAGGGTCAGACCTGGTCAATACTTAGATAACAGACTGCAAAGGAGTACCAGGTGCTTTAGGCTATATTTCAGAGGAATAAAAATAGCAAACCACCTCTGAGTTTCATTGCCTAATGAAATCCTAGGAAATTCATGGGGTTTCCATAAGTTGACAGTCAACTTGATGGTTTATATATACACAGAGAGCTAAGAGCTCCATCTGAAAGGTGATAGTGAATGTTCAGATTGCGGAGTTGCTGTCCCTCCTCTAGTCTCAAAATAGATCCAGCATCTTGGATAGTACTTTTGAATTCTAGAATAACAGAGAGAGTTCAACAGGGCACAGTTACTGTGGCAACATGGCCGATCTCAACCAGGACCTCAGCAACAATGTGATTTCTTCATATCCCCACTCATAGGTCATAGCCAGACCTTGGAACTGTTCCCAGAAGTAAGCCAGTAGCCAGTGAATTTGTTGAGTGCTCTCTGTAAGCCACTCCAGTCAATGTCTGGCAGTGGAAATCTGGGCTTGCTGAAGTTTCCAAACGCTTTTCAAAAGCAGCTCCAGGCAGGTTGGATTTCAGCAATCCAAATGGGATGTAATTAAGGCATGAGTTTACTGCTGTTTGAGCACCTGAACCCAGGTTCACTTGCCCAAGTACACCGTAATAATGATCAACATTTTAATCAGTCTTGCTCCTAGTGGCAGAGGACCAAAATCCTGCTTTGCATCCAGTCAAGAGTGGCAGCTCTGCTCAGCTCCGTGAGAGTGAACAGAGAGTAAGAGAAGAGATAAGGCTTCATGCATCAACATACAGCTCCTGAGGCCGGGGCATTTCTACCCAGGCACTCAGCCTGCTCTCCGATCACAGTCCTTGCTATGTGGCACATTTCAAGATTGTGGCAAAGGACAATGCTTATTTGCTCCTTGCAGAGAAAGAGAGATTGTGCCAATCTCCCTCTGCTTTTTCCTTCAGGATTAAACAGCATTTCTTGGTGGAAAGCCTTTGAAGACCCCAGATGTTCTATCGCGGTGTCTCCAGAGACTTGATTTCCATGTGGTTGGTTTCAAGTTGCTGCTGAAGCAAAGGTGAGTGTTGATCACAGGTGTTCCTCAGTCCAGTCCCATTGGGAATTCAGAACTGTATGTTGGAGCTCACTTTCAACACAAGCAAAACTAAAAGGGAGTGAGATGGAATGAGAACTGACTCCATCCACAACTGGTGTCATTTGGGGGCTTCCGTGTCAGTGGGAAATTGAATCCATTCTAGAGTTTTTGCCTGTTCCCCAAAATAGATTTGGGACCTTGTAAAGATGCAAAAACATGACTGTGTGAAACGACTGCCTTTTCTCCTTCTGAAGCAAAGCACACATGGGTTCTTGTGCATGCATGCCTGTGTGCACACCCTGGAACAACACAGAAAGACTGGCTGATAAGTGAAAAAGGAACCAACCCACTCACCCAATGCTTTGAATTTTTAAAAGTTTTAAAATTGAAGTTCGGTGAGGATGTTGCAGTTTTCTTCAGTAGTGCAACCTGCACAAAAACGAAACAAAACACACCAAATCTTACATTGCAAGATCTCTCACCCCAAAGGGCAGGAAATATCTCAGTCTTAGGTAGAGACAAAAATGATGCAACCGTCCATTGTCACATGGAAGAATGAGACAAGCATCTTGCTTGTGCAGTGTAAATCTACACTCATGTAGTTACACAACGGTTGACTTACACAACCCTTATGCACCCAAAGGGGTATCAGTCAATGGGTGCCTGATTCTTGTCTTCTTGCATAATGGGGAGGGCATTTTTTTCATATGTGGACAATACCACTAGAATTCTGACAGTTTATTTTCAACCCCTGTCATTGTGTTGTGGTGACACTTATACATCTGTCTCCCTCCCACTCACCTGTCCTCTCCTTGATTTTTGGATTATTGTGCCCATAATCCCCTCTGCCGGATTGGATCCAGGCTTAGCCATTTCTTAGATCAGACCCACCAAGACAAATGAAACATGTATATCATTACTAAGTGAAGTATCATTGATTTCCGTGCTCAGCTAAATGGTTTTCTTTTTCCCCCGCTGTTAATTTATTGGAAACTGGCAACTTGAAGAAGACAGAGATGATTTCCAAGGTTAGCAGTTGGACATAAAGACTGAAATCTGGCTGGTATTGAGGCAAGATTTAATTTCTGGGGCTGCAAGCTTTAATTGGTTTGATTAGTAAATTGATGAGCTACCACAGTTGATTAAGCCGTGAGGGTAAATTTTAATCAGTGGGCTTATCATTGAAAGCCTGCTTATTTGTTTTCTGAAACTCTCTTCCTTCTGAAGAGTAAATGTAATAAGGGAAGACACAAAAGAGAGAAAGATTTACATCTTAAGCCAAGATACTTCACTGAAGAGATGTAGCACACCTTTACGTGCATTGAGTTACATTTCAGTTGCGCTATGGCACCTTGTTATGGAATTGTGATGTTGCACAACCAAATGTGCATCACACATTGGTGGATAACACACAGTGTGCAACCACATGCAACCGTACACCCAGTGTGCAGTTGAAATGACACACAATGGACAAGATGCAGTGTATCATGAATGGCACCACAAGCATAAACTTGCTTTCATAACCTTCAATTGAATGTGGATGCATTGGTGAAAAAAAAATATTTGTATGCATAAGGGAACTTATACATGCACAAGACACCAACAAGATGCCAGATCTAATGTTTGTCCCAGCTAAAGCAGACCCACTGAATCAAAAGGATCTACGTACATTTTGGTGCACCATTCAGCAATTGAATGTGTCTCCTCTATTTGAGACTAGCCGATAGAATCTGACCTGTAAATTCAGCTATGCTTAATTGGACTTAGTCCTGGGTAAATGTGTTTAGGGGTGCAGCCTAAAATGGATAAATATTCTGTAATCCTATTTAACTGCCTTATTAATTTCATCCTCCATGGAGTCTTGTTGTCCCACTTCACTGGGGCATAGAGGTGATGCCAGTGGAGCAGTAATTCTCACAGATTCTCCCAAGCTGGTGAAACTCTGAGAATGGTTCTTGGGGCAGAGTGTTTATGACGTGAAGATGAACTTTGGTAGGTGCAGAAAGTAGGGCTGATGAAAAGAATATTGGAAAAATATTCATAAAGTGGTCAAAAATGGGTTTTGCAGAATTTTTGCATGTGGGGAATGGGAGCAGAATATAGCATTTTATGAATAGACAATATGTTTCTTGAATGGGAAACAACAGTTCCTATGCAGTAAGCAGTTATTTTCTTGCTGCAACAAAGTCTTCAAAAATTGTGCCGTTTCCAAAAACCATTCACAATCTGAGACTTATTTTGCGCAGAAGACTCACAGGTCGTTGTCTGGCATAGACGATGGCAACTTCTGCACAGAAACAGTGTGCATATTCTACATGGACTAGAATGCACAGGGAAAAAAAGCTGTTTGATGCAGAGAAAAAAATTCTGTATTGAAACATTATTATCTGTGCAGGAGGATTACATTTTCTGTGCAAAGCAACCACATGCAAAATTTGTAAATAACAAGTCTAGAACTGCAAAGACTCTTGTCAGTTCAGAATTCTTCTCACCAGGGTTTCTTGACACTTGAGAAACATGTTTTCTCAACCGTTGTTTGAATCTTTTTGAATATTTTCCCCATCCTTACCCTAAAGTCACAAAAGCGTGGAGCACTCCCAGCGGAACTGGGATATGCAAATAGTAATCTAGGACTGAACATGTTTTCTCTCCAATTCTCAGTGGTTTCTGATGAAAACTGAAGCAACACAGCCTTTAAAATGCAAAAGCAAACCTTGGCTCGTGGAAGTAAAAAAACCTGTTTGAGTCTTTCACTCAGCCAAAGGACATGGTTTTGGTCATTTATACCTTATTTCTATAGGATTGCAAATGAACTGTATTTCCCTGTGCAAATAAGAGATGGAGACAAGAGAGAGGGAGAGAGAGAAATTCAGCAGACAGATTCACAGCAAGTTCAAGCAAGCGAGTGCAATTGCTTCCCTGCCAGACTTACCAGCAAACCTAATTTAAAGTCTGTTGCAAGTGACAAAAAAAACACCATCTAACAGAGCGATGCACTTGCAGTAAGGAGTCGGACCTGCCTTTGTGGGACGGCTTCCAACTGGAATAGGACCAAAGCACAAGGATGTACACAGTTGGGGTGGGAAGAGTAGTTATTAATATTTGCAGTCTCAACAACAGCCAAAGAAAAGGGTGTTTCGATGCTTGAGACACCCAAGGGGGCAGCTTTGAGATTTTTCACGCCCTGGGACTTTGTTGGGGCAAATCTGGTTGCTAGCCTCCCCCTAAAAATCCATGTGATTTTCTTGGGTGTGCTTTTGGACAGAAAATGTGCTATCTGTTATTTGCAAATTCCTATGCGAAAATATTGTGGGTTTCTTGTGGTGTAGAAACATATGCAGCAAACCAGGTGGTGCAGTAATTTTTACCCAGTTTGTTTAACTTTAGGTAGCTTTAATGAATACCAGATGCTTGCCCAGAAATACACGGGTAATTTCCTTGTATATGTTTCCTGTGTTAAAACAAACACGGTTGACTGGAATCCTGTTGGTTAGCCCCAGCTAGACTAGACCTACTTAGTCAGTGGTGGAATGGTAAGTCAATATGAAGATAAATCCCATGGATTCGATAGTTCTGTTCTAGCTGGAACTAAAACTAGGCCAATATATTTGCACAGGAATATGTATATTTTTGTACAGCTGAGTACAGCTGAGATCCCACAAGGGGAGAGAAAGCCTAATCTGTCAGCACCCTTTCCTTCTAAAGGTCTCTTCTGTCCATGCTCTCTCTCTCTTTCCATGCGCCTTGCCTGTTTGCACATGCAGATAGAATTCCCCTCTGCCACAAAGGGTGAGAGAGAAAAGTCTGTGCTGTCAGAGATGCAAGTCTAGAGATTTTTTTCGCCCAGTAGCTTCCTGCTGAGTTACTGCATGATGAGGATATAGGTGTGGCAGCTAGATGACCTCCAGGGACAAGGGTCCCATCTCCTACTCAAGAGCAAGAGACAGCACTGAGTAAGAAAGCCCTTCTCCTCACCCTAGTGGGCCGTAACAGCTACAGACACAAGGATGGTGTGAAACAGTTGTGCTCAGCATCGTCGAGAAACTACCTGGACTGAGAAAACCACAGATCTTCAAAGTATTTGAGGATTAAACTTTGGCACTTTGCTTCAGAAGAAACTCTGTGGCTCCTTGAACAGGGATGGATGCTTCCCTTTCTCTCTCTGTCTCTGAAGAATTTAGCATATCAAAGCAGCTCAAACGTCACTTGAAAATCCTTGGACTGAAGGAAGAACTTCAGCATTTGCCTTAAATGTTGCAAATATTACTGACAGTTCAGTGTCAGCTGAGATGGTCAGTCATGGACACATGCTGGGGACCCGGAGCATCCCTCCCTGGCAGGTGTGTCCCTTAGTCAGGGCAGCCAGCAACCCTCTTGCTGGGGTGTGACACTTGGCAGTCCTACCTTACAGGAGAGGCGCTCCTTGTTTTCTCAAGCCCCTCACATAGTGCCACTTCTGCTGGGTTTTTACAAAGAACGGAGGAACAACACAGGAACAGGGCCAACAGGGTTGGCTTTTATGTCAGTGGAATCACAGAATCAAAGAGGCGGAAGAGACCGCAAGGCCATCAAGTCCAAAGAATCCACTCTGGGTTTCAGTCTGGCGTTTAAGGAAGTTACACACTTGCGTAGAGATGGGGGGGGGCGATGGGGGTGGTTCGCTCTGGGTGGCAATGTTTTTGGGGTGTCCTGGCCTGTAGCCACACCCCATGTGCCCCAGCCACGCCCCCACACATCACAGACACGCCCCCATGCACAGTGGCCCACCCTCTGTGCCATGGCCCCTCTCTCTCTCACCCACCCCGCATACTCCAAGCTCCGCCACTGAAGTTACACAAGGTGATGAATGCTCTCATCCTGCAAATAGCACCTTTGGGGTCTCCTTTAAGTTGGGACTAAAACCCTGAGCATGTTCAGTTACTACCCCACTGAGATGGAAGCCACCAGGAGGACTGCTGTAGAAAGGCTGGCTGGCAGAAGCAACAGCACTTGGAGTGTGGCACTGCCATTCCCCCATTTCTGACACATCCATGGCGAGATCAGGAGCCAGTACAGGGCTGGATAGAGGTCTGCTACCATGGCACAGACATGTTGCTACTTTTTCAGCTGATCAGGGGTGCCCTAAGACATTTTGCTGTTTGAAATGTAACAGCAAATGCCTTCCATGCCTTGGAAATTCAACTCTCCAAATTCCTGTTACCATATTGGCTTGAGGATTCTGGGAGCTGTGCTCCAAGGCCACCATCTTATGCTTGTATCTCTCTTGGTTATTATGGTGGTTGCATGCTTTGGCATGCATGTGTAAGGAAGTATCTGGCATGCCCTCAGCACACAGTCTCTTTTCACCCACAACCAGTTGATGTAAGAGCCATGCGAGCATGTGGGCATAGCTTGGAACAGCAGCTATAATGACTTAGGAAGCCAAGCAGAACATTGTTTCGGTCATTTGTGTGACAATGTAGGTGTAACATAACACCCCATGGCAAAGAGTAAGATCTGGGTCCTCAAAAGTAACTTTTCCAGCTGTGCATCTATATCTAATATGGAGCCAGCCAAGTTATTTTAGAACTAGACACAGAAGCTCCATCCTGAGCCTCTTTTCATCCCTAGCTGTGAAAATATAATGAATGTAAATGGAAGCCCGGAGCATACATCACAGTCTACATTTTGTAACTTTCTGAATCCAGAGCTATGTTGAAGAAATGGAAAAAAGAAAAATCCTGTTAGCGAACTGCAAAGATGTGTATCTGGCTACTAGCTAGAGTGATATGCGTTGGGCACTTCTTATTTTTTCAATATATTAATTTTTTAAATTCTTTTTTTCAAATGTATTAATTTTAGGGCAAACAAACTACGATGGAAAAGATTACACTTAAACAATACACATGCATAACTAACACTAAAACTACACTAAAAACTAAGGCAAAATATTAAAACACATTACTAAAATACTGAATGATTGCCATAAACACGACTTAATTACACTATTTAAATGGAATAGGAAAGAAGTCTGACATCCCCCGTAAACCGCAATGAAAAAGATAAAATGATTAATAGAAAATGTTGCAGTATAGATCTGAGTAAATTCAGCTTATGGGAATTATGAATAATTAGAACCACAGATTTCCACCAGGCCCTTCTGATGCGCATTGGGAACTTCTGGTGCAAACCAGGCACCCCTGTTGTGTTCTGGCTCTTCCTAACCACTGTCTGGGGATGCCCGTTGCCACATCGGTGCCCATGGCACATCAGAACCTGGTGCATCCATCACTCCACGGGCTACCATTGTGCAATGGACATCTGTACATCATGGTAGCTCCTCGGTGAAGACGGACTTTGTGCAACTACTCAGATCAATGTTGCTTACATGAAAGGCCATTTATGACGACGTAGGTCCTGAGCAGAATGCCAGGAGGATAATAAACAACTTATTGCTTTTTTGGGGGAAGAAAAAATCGAATTTGCTGCCCGAGGCAAGGTCATCTTTTCGCTCGTGGCCAGGCCAGTGCCGGAAATCTGAACTGCTTGGTGGCAGGAAGAAACTTCATCAGCTTAGTGAACAATTCCATGCTCCTGTTTAAAGGAAGTTGAGAAATAGATGGAAAGTCAAATTAGAACAGCAGTCAAAGGATGTTTTCTCTAGATCTCAGCCTCAACAGCCACTTGCATCCCAGATATTATTGGGGATTCTGATCAGTTATAATACAATTAATATGACAGAAGACACTCCTTTTCACGGATGCCGCTATAAAATTGAATTTTCTTTCTTTTGTTTTTTTTAACAGATAGCATATACACACTCAGGCACACACCATAAAGAACAATGTTTTCAAGTTGAGCACCAGAATCAGAGATGACACACGACTGGCAGATAAAAGCACGGCTTAGTAAAAAATGTAATAACGCCTCCTCACTCGCTCTGCACTTTAGGGAATGAGAGAAATATCCAGGGAGATGGCAGTGGAGGAAGGAGGAATCAACAAGCCTGGAGAGGAAAGTTGAGGGAAGAGAGGGTGGAAAGAGGAAGGGAGAACGGGAGTGCAAAGAAACTGGATTAGGAAAGACCGGTGGGTTCTAAAGCAAAGACGAGTTAGCACCATTCACTCACTCCAGGACGCTCTGGAGGAAGTATCACCTTGTTACGATGCCCTACCACTCCTTCTACAAGACATGCAATTTTCTTTTTTCTTTTTTTAATTTCCATTTTTTTATTCATAAAATAAATAAAATTACAATCCTCTTTTACATTGTAGGTTCACATTGCTTTACATGTTTTCATCATCAATTAATCAATTACATTTCCTTCCATTATCTCATATACCTGGTATAATTGCATGTGTTAAGCAATATTAAAGCTTCTATACATTAATATAAATTTACAAATACGTTTCCTTGTCATATCACCGACTTCTCTTTCCGTGCATAATATACACATTGCATTGGAATTTCCTACACTTTCTCTTTCTTCTAGTTTGGTGCAAATTTTTTTGCTTAACGC
This sequence comes from Ctenosaura bakeri, assembly GCA_948474755.1. Classification (NCBI taxonomy): domain Eukaryota; kingdom Metazoa; phylum Chordata; class Lepidosauria; order Squamata; family Iguanidae; genus Ctenosaura; species Ctenosaura bakeri. The sequence goes on from CAOLHI010000165.1 coordinate 246,190, forward strand.
TAACTTGTCTAACTGTTACGAAACTCTTCTTATCACCCACTTCCTCCACACTTCTTATGTCCATAGTTTACTATCCATCCTTTTTCAGGCTTTTCCTGCTTTAATTTAGACTTTCCATCTATTATTAATGTAGCTAGTCACCAATTCCCAATCCTTCTCTGCAACTTTCATTGATTTTCCCTTCAAAAATTGGGAAAATAAATCACTTTCCTTAAACTCCATGACTTTAAAAAAACCATTGGTCTATATTCGGTGTTCCACATTCTGGCAAAGTTTATTCTTGCTGCTGAGACTAAGTTCAATAGTATCCTATAGTTTTTACATGCGAATGTCTTTTCAAACATGTGTGTCATGTTTAACAAGAAGAACTCCGGGGTCGTTGGAAAAGTAACGTTGAAGGAGATATGCAATTTTTATAAATTGACCTTATTAATGACTGGAGAGCATGCTGAGGGTTACACTGGCTGGAGACGCGTTGTGGGGGTCATGAAAGTACGGATAAGATTATGCAAAAAAAAACCCAGATATGCCTGCCCAAAACAGGAGATCCTCAGAGGAGGCCCTGTTGCACGTCCCAACACCTTGAGGAATTAGGTCGATACATACACATAACAAGGCCTTCCTTCTGTGTAGCAGCTCCGCAACTGTGGAACTTCCTACCGGAGGATGTTGGACTGGCTCCGTCTCTTTAAAGCTTCAAGTGAGCCACCCAAACTGTGCTGTTCCATATGGCTTTTAATGTTTGAAATTGCTTTGCTTTGAAACTGTATTTCAGGATTGTTTTAGATTGCTTTTATTTTTTTTTAAAGAATATTTTAGTGTGTTTTGAAAATGGTTTACCTTGGTATTGTTTTAACAGTTTTCTGTTCATCGCCCTTGTGAGTCTGGAGATGGTATGTGTCTTAAATAAATAAGTAAAGACTGTGGATGCTGTGGTCTCGCTTACACTGGAGATTTTAAAGCAGAGTTTGAATGACCATGTATGGAGGATGCTCCAGCCATGGATCTCCTACATTGGTGTGGGGGTTGGACTAGATGGCACTTGGGAGTCTCCCAACTCCATATCTTTGTGAATGACCACCAAGTGGCCTCAAAGGCTTGTATGATACATCCTACTAAGATATGGTAAAATTTACCTTCTCAGGCAAGGAGACAGAAAGCTATTGCTTCATTTGCAAAGTGCCTACTTGAACTGAAAACCATCTGTTGTGTAATAGGTAATACTCAAATGTTGGAATATGAATCAGACCAAACATGCATTGTGTTGTAATAAAGACCACAAAAGACAATGCAAAACATCATTATGCATATATAAGCATCTGAAAATCGATCATCACCCGGGTGGAGGTACATCACACGAGAGCCAATTATGTGGGCAATAACAATCTCACTACACATGTCATCAGGCTATAATGGATGGAAGGCCCATGCGTGGAGCCAAAGATAAATATAATGATCCAATTACAATATCAGTCATCCACGGTAGAAAAAATCCATGATGGAAAGTCCAAGAGCTCTCTGAGTTCCAAATGTGCTCAAGAGGAGTAAATAATGGATGGGTTGAAAGTGAACACCAGGCCTTCTCTCATTCAGTCATGAATTTTCCAAGCATTGAGTGGGGAGCTGACTATCTGAGACACAATTTTGGCCCTCTTTGGAGGGTTAAACCAACAAGACAGGAGTCAAAAGTCCAGAAGAAGGCAACCAAAAATGGGGGAACATTCTGGAAACTAAACACTATAAAGGGTGGCTGAGGAAGCTTAGAGAAAACTAAAAAGTGTTATGATTGTTGTTGTCGTTGTGTGCCTTCAAGTCATTCCTGACTTATGGGGAGCCTAAGGTGCAACTATGATGGGTTTTTCTGTGGCTGAGTGTATGTGATGCACCCAAGGTTATCCAGTGGGTTTCCATGGCTGAGTGGAGAACTGAAACTTGGTTTCCAGGGTTGCAGTCCAATGTTCAAACCACTACATCATGCTGCCTCTTGTTATGAGCCAGTATAAATAACTGAAGGGATGTCATGTAGAAGATGAACCATCTTCAAGTGTCTAAAGGGTTGCCATATAGAAGATGGAGCAAGCTTGTTTTGATGCTGCTCCAGAAGGTAGGATCCAAACCAGTTGACTCAAATTACAAGAAAGGAGATTCTCAATTAACAAAAGGAAGAACTTCCAAAAGGCAAGAGATGTCCAACAGTAGAATAGACTACCAGAAAAGGTGGCGGACTGGAAGACCATTTGTTAATAATGCTTTAGCTATGAATTCCTTCAACGTTTAGAAGTTAGACTAGAAGAACCTTTGAATCCCTTCCAAATCTACAATACTGTGATTCTATGAAATGTACCCACTTTTTTCTTCTCCTTGTTCTCTTTATTGTCTTCTCATCTCCATGGTGGAAAACTTTCCAGGAAGCAGCTTTGACTGCGTATCTGGTAATGCTGTAGGCTCTTTGGAGGACATCTTGATCTGGGTAAAAGACGCCCCTTAATATTCTCCAGGAGTGCCATTTTGTTCCATGGGCAAGTGCTTGTCGTTTATTATCACTTAATGAGCGCTCGCAGCCTTGTGTTTACTCTTTCCTCTCATGCAGATGAAATGGATAAGATCATGAGCTTTTATTAGCAACACACACATAGGCAGACACACAAAACAAACACCCTTCAGCTCCAATGATCTGTGTTTCAGTCCCTTTTTGCTTAGTGCTAACACAGTGGTGCCAGCAACAAGACAAATTGCAGCAAACGGCTGGATTTGAAATTGCAATTGAAATTCTCGCTTTCTCTCCTTCTCTCCTTGCTTTAACTTGATCGCTCCTGCAGAGTTCTGACCATCCAACCAATGTTGCTCTTCTCCAGACTACCCCATCCCATTTTATATTTCCTTCTACTCCAGCATTTCATTACGAGCAGAAACCCAGCAGTCTGTGGCTATGTGCTGAGGATGGTCCAGTCATCAACTCTCAATTTCTTTTTGTCCCTTTAGGGTATTTATGTGTGTGCATGCATGCATGTGCTTACACAGTGATCAATGCAAACATGCTGTGTACACATCTCTCCCCACATCAAAAGCTGCCAAGCCCTTGGGAGGGTTGCTTCTCTAACCATTATAGGTCCATGGAGAGAAGAACAGTGGAGCAGTGGGGACTGCCTCTCATTCCAGCTGCAGTTCTCCAGGGAGAGAAGGAGGAATGAACTTTATTTATTTAATTATTTTATATCTACCTTTCTCCTGGAAAGGAGCTCAGAGCAGCTTAAAAGCTTTAAAAGAACATCCAGCTAAAATCTATTTTTTCAAAAGGAATTAAACAAACAATTCTGCTAAAAATACTACATAGCTGTCATGCCCTGCTTTCAGGACCTAGACAAAGGTTCTGACTCAGAGACTGAAACAGTGGAAACAGTACCACCCACCCCAGAGACAGAACAGGGTCAGTGCCAGTTCCAGCAGAGAGCCCTGCTTCTTCTGACACAGAAGATAACTCGCCTATACCCACCTTTGCCGAGCATAGACACCAAAAGGAAAACATATGCAGATCTCAATGAATTTATAACAGACAGCAATTAATTAGGCATCAACTGCGCTGATCTGTGAATCTATAAAAGCTGAGCCATTCTCCTCCAGAACTTGTTGGTGATTAACTGTCTGTTTCTTCTGTCAGGTTTCTGACCTCTGACTTAGGATTATACTGACTGTGCTTTGATTTATGAATATTGCTGGGACTGTTATTGTGCTTCATGTTTGTGTCGAGTCTGTTTTCCTACTAGATTAAAATAAAGAATTGTACTGTGGAACTCTTGCTTGCTGCGTGCTGCTAGCCCTTATCAGCTGCTCTTTGGCTGACTGCCTGGACTGAGAGTGGACATAGTTAAAACAGCTTAAAACACATGCAAAACATAATTAAAAGATATTTTTTTTAAAAAAACAAACACAGCACACCACAATGAAAGCACCCTTCTGCCATAGAATTTAAGCACCAAAGGTTTGCCTAAATAAAATGGTCTTTGCTGGCCGAAGGAGAGCACAGAAAGGGCCAACTGAACTTCCCATGGAAGGGAGTTCCACCACCTGGAACCAGCCACTGAGAAGGCTCTCTCCCATGTTCCTCTGGTGGTAATGGGATAAGAGAAAGCCCTTTCCCCAAAAATCTTAACATGCTCAAAATTTTGACTGATTCACGCAGGATGATAGGCTCTTTTTAACAGTCTGGACTTAAGTCAGTTGTGTCATCACCAGCACTTTGGATTTTGCCCAGAAATGGACTGGTATCCAGTGGGACTCTTCCAACAAGGGAGTTATATGCTCCCTGCAACCAGCTCTAAGCATTTTGGAATGGTATTTCCCAGCAATGTCCAAAGGCAGCCCCACACAGAGTGTGTTACAGTAATCAAAATGGAAAGTAACCAAAGCATGTGTCAATGTAGCCGGATCTGATGAGCAAAGATGCTCTTGGCTACCAAGGAAACCTGGGCAACCAGGCTCAAATCTGAGTCCAGGAGTGCATCCAAACTGTGAACCTGAGATTTCCATCTGACATAGTAAACACCACTGATTTCAGTGCACCAACTCTATCTGGGACTGACAGTTGGGTTTAGGCAAAGAACCGTTGGTGTCTGCTCCATGTCATTGGGGCAAGGGAAGCAAGCAGGATTTAGCTTTCAATTTGTATGAGCTATCCATGGTACCAAACCCTATTCAGCATCATTGATAGTTTCTTCAAAGGTCGGACTGTAACACGGAGCAGATTTGTCTGCCCACTGTCACGGTGGCCACAGGATGCTACTGCACTGAATCTGTCTCTGTTTCAAAGCTTCTGTTTTGGGCAATAGTGGGGAGAAAAACTGCTTTCATTTTTGAAGATATCTTAGTTGAAGATAGAATCTGATCACATGTGGAGATAAAAGATGAATGCAGTGTCAGTTCCTTTATTGCCTGAATATTTTCAAATGAGATCGCATTTGAGGAAATGCCTGCTATTGAACAGACAAATGAAAAAAGAAACCTCTTTTGGAAAATAGATTGTTAAATAATAACACACATACTTTATCAAGTTTTTTTCCCCAATCGCTCCTCAAAGGATGAGGCAATGTGAAAAATGCTGGCCTCCCCATTCACCCCATTTCCAAGCAGTGAGATGCTTTCTAGATCCCCAAGCAATTATTTTGTGATAAAAGAGTCATATGCAGTAGCGACTGGCAGCCCCCAAGTCAGAGGAGTGTTAAATATGCTATGGGTTTTAGTCCGAACTTTATAGGACCTTGACAAAGTCCTGAATCTATTCAGGGGATAGGACTCTCAGGAAAGTGCGTGCTGGGGCAACAAGAGATAGAAAAAGAATTAACTGGGTTCACATTTTCTTGCAAAAGCATTTTCTTTCCATTTCCCAAGACTGCCAATTAGATGATGTGCATCTCCTTGTCAGTCAGGCAGTGAATTATCTCTGAGTTTTAGTCTGAATTTTAATGCTAGCATTCACCCTTAATGCTAGCACTCACCCATTCACATAAACCCAGCACCTTAGGTAGCTTTTTTAAAGTTCAAACTAAAAGCCGTAGCAGATTCACCGTCCCGCTAAGATTGGACCCACCAGCTGCCACTGACATCTGATGTCGGCCTTGGGACAGGACCTCAAATACAGTAGTTTTGCTCTTTTCCTGGTGTGATTGTGACTTACTTGTTTTATTTTTAAATATGGCTTTGAAAATCTATTATTGTTTTAAGTTCCCATTCAGATTTTTAATAGAGGTGGGTAGACAGAGAGAGAGAGAGAGAGAGAGAGAGATAAGTAGATGGATAGGTAGATGGATAGATAGGTAGATAGAAAGAAAGAAAGATGATGTATAAAGCTCACATTCTAATTATTAATAGAGATGGAGAGATAGAGAGAAAGAGAGACAGAGAAAATAAAAAAGATAGATAGATAGATAGATAGATAGATAGATAGATAGATAGATAGATGATGTATATGTAATGGTAGTGGTACGCACATGAGATCCAGTGTGATCCAGTGTTTTTGAATGTTAGACTACAACCCTGGAGATGGTTTGGTTTTTTTCTTGGCCATGGAAATGCACTCGGTGACCTTGGGTGTGTCACAGCCCCAGAAAACCCCATGATAGGTTTGCCTTAGGGTCACCAGAAGTTGGAAACAACCTGAAGGCACACAACAAAAGTACACACACACAATCAGTCTTGTTGCTGTCGTCTTGTGCTGTTTAGTCAGCTTCCATTTAAGATGAGCCTTAAGATGAGCCTCACAGACCTGCTCAGGTGTTGCAAACTCAGGCCAGGTGTGGCTTCATTGCTGGACTCTATGCACCTGGAGTGCCATCTCCCTCTTTTTCTACTGACCCCCACTGTACGAAGCATTGTTATCTTTTCCAATGAGTCCCAGCATCTCATGACGCATCCAAAGCATGACAACCTCTATTGAATCCTTTTGGCTTCTAGGAATAGTTTAGGCTTGGTTTGCTCCCAAACTCATTCATTTATCTTTTTGGCAAAAGTCTCCTCCAGCCCTGATTTCAGTCTTGTTCCTTATCTTCCTGTCAGCTTTCTTCACTGTCTAACTTTCACAACCATACCTAGAAAATGAAAACAGGATGGCCTGCATGATTCTGACTATGATGTTTAATGATACATCGTTATGCTTGAGGATCTTACTTAGCTCCTTCACAGGAACCAAGTCTTAGCTTTCTTCTGATTTCTTGCCTACACTCTTGAGTCTGATTAAAGACTGAACAGCTATACCTTTATATATTCTAAATGAGAGGTTTAATTTGGGGAATTAGGGAGAGATCAAACCGCCAGCCACCTCTGCTGTAATCCTGCCAAGGTGTGGGGAAGAAAAAGTCTCAAGATTTCCAGCAAAATTGGCCATCTCAGAATAATTAGACAGGACCTCAAAGATTCTCTACCCTTTTCAAGAGATCTTCCCTCAACACGGTAGCTCAGCTGGCAATGAGTGCATTTTTATGTGTGATTTCTGAAATAAACTTTGTGCAAACTACTGTTTCTGTGTATATACAGTTATACACCCAAGCAAAATAGGGCACTAGATAGATTGCAGAGGTGCAACCTTTCCAGTGCTACCATTGGAAAAAAAAAAACCAGTTATTGCATTTTTAATACTGCACATTTTACAGTTCTTTTCAAACACTTATGAAAAGGCACATGTCTTCAACAAGCCCCAAACAAAAACAGTCTTGTTGTCCTATCGCAGCTTGCATCAAGGAGAATTTTTAACAGAGTTTTTTCATTTACTGTGTAAAGACGGAAGAAGTTGGGATTCCCACATGCCCAACCCAAACTGCACACCTCCTATAGCTCCTTTTTAAGAAGGGGAAAAAGAAAAAAAAAACCTCATCTGAGGTTCTACTTCAAGGAAAGGCAATGTGACTTTGCCCTTATGGGCTGAGATTCCACATGGCCCAGTGTAGTGTAAGGGTTCTGACTGAGGATCCCAATGGGATCCATCTTATTTCTGCAATAACCCCTTTAGCCATTTTGTTGCTGGTGGTGTGTTTAGATGGGGTTGGTGGGAGGGAAATCAAGGATGTCTCTATGTCCTTCTAGTTGCAGATCAACCAAGGACATCTTCCACCAAGATCCACTTAAGTCCCCTCAGTAGATGTTGCCATCAAATGTCCTATTTTAAAATAAGTAAGTACCCAAGCGTGTAGACCAGCAGCCCACAGATACTGGCTGAGGAAAGCCTGGCCAATTCCACCAGGGACTTTAGAAGCAGAGGTAGTGTCATGCCCTGCTTCCAGAAGAGAGTCTGAAACAGGGGGCATGCCAGAGGCAGAAACAGGGGGCATGCCAGGACCTGCTGTACAGGAAGAGGTTACAATGCCACAAACAGAACAGGGGGTGGTGCCAGCTCCAGCAGCGAGTCCTGCCTCTTCAGACATAGAAGAGTACTTACCCGTATCCAACTTTACAGAGCACAGACAGCAAAGAGAGACCTGGCATCACTCTCCTAGAATTATAACTGGCAACAATTAATCAAGCATCAGCTGTGATAGGCTTCAGACCTATATAGTTGACATCCTTCCCCTCCAGGAGTTGTCAGAGCTTATCTGACTTTCTACCCTGCTGAATACTTGATGAATACTCAGACTGACCTTGGGCACTCTCTTGCTCTGGAACCCTGTTGGACTTTATTTATGACTCTGTGCTTACTGATTGAAAGTAAGTAACATGCTGGGAGTTATTCAGTTTGTTTAGTTTGTTTTATCAGCTGTGCTGGGACTGAGATAGGACAGGCATCATCCAAACAGTCCAAATGAAGCCAATAGTCCTGAGATAAGTCCAAAACCAAGAAGGAATTTTCCAGAGAGACTGTTTCAAATTCACACCAAGGGTCAGAGAAACAGGAAGCTGAGGAAATCCCACAAGCTTGCAGGAATAGCATTATAACAGTCTAGTGTGGAAATGGTCTTAGTGAAAATAGGAATGAGAGATTTTAACATCCCTCTGCCCTTTGATTTCTAGTGTTAAAATGATAGGAAAAATTTCCTTCTGAAGACGCAACCCTCCTTTCTTTGGTCTTGGGACAGAGACCAGAGTGAGCTTCTCAACAAAGGACTAGAGCAGGGACAGACTCACCCAGTGATGCATCAGGCAGATTCCTGATCTTATATCAGGAATGATTCAACAATCCAGTCCTACCTGAATCAGAATCATGGGCACATCATCTCCCCTTGTCATCCAAAGCTCCTTGAGAAGAGGGAAAGCCAGAGCAGGGAGCCATACAAAGATAACAGTGGCGAGCTGCAGTGTAGGGGCCTCTAAGACTTCAATGCTTTCTCAAGCGTGTGAGTTTCCAAAGGATTACACCACCTCCACATTCCCTGTTGCCACCCAAGTACTCTCTGTTCCAAAGGCATGACTCAGCCCGGTCCTGCAGGAGGCAGAGGAGGCACTGAGTCACCAGGCGTCTCAAGAGACAAAATGTGGGAAGGGAGGTGGACAAGAAATTAAAGCCTGCTTGGCCGTGTTTATCCAAGAACCCCCAACTGTGTTGGGAAGGGAGCTGAGTCAAATTGTGATCTGAAAATATAACAGAATAAGAAAATATAATAGAATAACACAAAGAAATGTGTAATCAGATGAAATGTGTGTGCACATACACATGGGCACATGCACACAAGGAGCCTGAGACATATAATGGCTGGCATCCTTTTGGTGACAGGTATGTAGGTGTGAGTCCTCCTTATACCTGTGTAAGTCTCCATTTTTTGTTGTTGTAGGGTGTGTGTGTGTTATTTTCTTCTACCCTCTCCAACATCCAAAGCCTTTGTGAAGTCTGTGGAGATGCATCCAGCTAGTTTTCTGCAGCTGAATATGCTGTGAAGATACCCTCTGCAAGGACCTTCTGAAGCTCCTGGAAGTCCCTGTGGATGACTGCTGTAGAGCATCCAGGTACATCTGGATGCATTTCATCTGACCCTCCTGCTCTGTGTTATCAAACACAGATATATCCATGTTGGGGGGCTGCATTCTGTATGTAGTGGATTTCCAGAGGCTGGATGCTCGTATATGTCCTGATGCAAGATCTCAACCTGTGTATTTTTAAAAAAGATGTTAAGAACAGTTGCCAGAATCTGTGCTGACCATGGACATGCTTATGTTGCTGAATCAACCCTTGTGCAAGGCAGTTCACAAGCTACCCCACCTTCTCTGAACAGTGCTATGCTGAAGGACTCATTAGGAGGGTCCCTCCACTGGAAGAATCTTTCAGATTTCTGCTACGATTTGGACCCAACTGCATAAACCTTCCTTTCTTTTGTGCTGCTGTGCAATACTGGGGAGCACATTTCTTTGTATTTTTCAGCACTCCATGAACTATCTCTTACTGGCAAAGACTCTTTGCCCTTGATTAAACCTCCATTCATTCAATATTTTTCTTTAGACATAACTTAGATCTATAGATAGTTCCCTCCTCACTGCGCACCCAAATCTATTGGTTTCTATTAAATATCTCTTTATCGACCGAACACATACACACATGCACACAAAAGAATGTAAGAAAAGTCATATTGGATCAAACCAAAGCCCTATCTAATCAAACAGTGGCCGAGGTCTTGTTTATTTTATTTATTTTATTTATTAATTTGTATCCCGCCTCTCCATATGGATCAAGGCGGCGAACAACTTACAAATAGCATTATTTCGATACATTTCTATACATGCCCCCAACAAGCTGGGTACTCATTTTACCGACCTGCGAAAGGATGGAAGGCTGAGTCAACCTTGGAGCCGGGCAGGATCGAACTCACAACCTTGTGGCTTGCAGGACTGGCATTTAACCACTGCGCCACCAGGGCTCCATCCAAGACTTGTATAGTGCTTGTGAGTGTAGTTCTACACTCAAGTAGTTCCACAATAACACACTACATTACTTTTCTGTAGAAAAGTGATCCAGGGCATCTGACGGCAACTGATGGCTGGTCTGCCCACAGGCCTGCTTTTTGTTCCCTTCTGCAATGGGGAATGAGCAGCAGTTGTTTCTGCCATCCCAGTGAATAAAGTGGAACATAAGAAAGCGCTGGCAAATAATTATTCATAATTACAGACTGAACAAAATGTCCCCAAATCCCACATTTTAAAATGGGGGCCTTTCACAGAGACAGAAAAGTGTGCATCATATAACTTATGAAAATGAGTGATATGTTGATTTTACAGAGAAATACATGGCTGGATTAACTGAAATCAATACCTTCATTTGGTATTTCGGCAGAGCACAAACTTGTTAATAGCTGCTTCCTGACTATCAACCTCACATGACATGCGTTTTGACTGACCTTTATTGATATTTTAAAAAGTATGGCAATGTTAGGATAGTCCCTGAATGCACAATTGCACAAGAAATGGTTACACTAATGGCATTCCACTCAAATAGCCGCGAACTGAATAACCTTAATTGTGCATCAACCAGAAAAGTACAACTGCATGGGTAAGAGAATTTACACGTGTGTAGGACACCAAGGGGTTTCTGGCTACTGTGTTCACAAAGTGACCAGTCAGTTGCTCCATTGGGAAGCCACTGGCAGCAACAATTCATTACTACCAAGCCCACAAGTGCAGCTGAAAATAAGATGGTCATATAATAAGGGGAGGTTAAAAGGCCAAAATTACTGATCTTGGGTGAGAAATAACATGACAAAACTGCTTCTTTTTCAGCATAAGTAGAAATATAACAGAAGATGATTGGGTATCAGTGGTGTGCAATGCTGCACAACTGACTGTGCAATCAAGTGTGAAATGCATAATTGCAATGCACGAGGCACATCAGCACATGCAATGGGTAATGCACAATGAATATCTGTATGTTCGATGTACAATGGCACCCACAGATGCAATGGCCTCACATATGCCTCTCTTCTACCATAACCACTAACTGAATATGAACTTGTCCATTGGACAAAAAGGTCCATTTTGTTCTGTAGGGAAACATAAGCCCGTGTAAGTTGCTAATGCCATGCTAGCCAGTGATTTTTATAAGCGGATCTTGACACCAGGACAAAGACGAAAGGGCGAAGCCAATCTTCTTCCACCTGGGAGCCTCATTCTATGTGGGCTTCCATTGCCATGGTCTCCAGCCCCTAGGAACAAAGGGAGTTGTAGTCCAACACTCCTGGGGGCCATCAGGTGAAGGAAGGCTGTGCTAAGCACTGGACTGGTCATTTTTCTCACTCACTCCTCAGCAACAGCTGTCAATTAATGTCAGGTTTTTCTTTGATTGGTCTTGGAGAAAATTGGCATATTTTTGTGAGTGGTCTTTGCACATTTCTGTAAAACGAGTAGCATTCGAAAATGTCATTATTATTGATTTACTGTGTACTAAAAGCAGTAGCTGGGGACCATGCTGGCTGGGAAAATTCTGGGGAGTTGCAGTCCAAAAATGACTTTCCCGAGCTCTGATCTTGTGGCAGTGAGTTCCATTGATTTTAAGAAGATTCCCAATATGTGGAAGGAAACAATGAGTGCTTGCAGATTATCATCTGTATGCTCCTAAATCAACTCTTCATCTAGTTAAGAAGTTTCTCATCATGGCTTTGAGCTCCTACCCAGGAAAATATCTCCTTGCTGTCTCCTTTTCATACTAATTGCTCCCTTCTTCTATGATGGTCTCTGACAGGTCTGTTGCATTTGGAAAGGTTCATAACTGAAACAACAATTCTGGTATTTCTTCTCTCCTGCCACTCCTCTCCCGTCAAACAAAAATCGGCTAATGGGTCTCAATGAAAAAAAACAAAACGTCTAATTGCCATTGATTTCCTCAGATTGCTGGAAAAAAATGTATTAATGACACTTTCAAGACAGAAATAACACAATTTGCATATAAATGCACTTCCTCTTTGCAAACTCTACTCTTTTATTTTCCCACTCCCCAGAGACAGAAGACAGAGAATTGGCAACATAATACTGAGTGATCCCGAGGAAGACAGATGTCTGTGGAGTGGGGTCTCCTTGCCATCCATGGGGCAGCCTATAGATCCATTGCATCAGGAAACTGTATCAACTCTCAGTTTTATAGCTGCTTTTCCCATTGCTTCTCTGGGGCCATTTCCGCATGATACTCTTATAGCGTGATGACTCCACTTTCAACCTCCTATGGAATCCTGGGGAACTGCAATCCCCAGGATTCCATAGGAGGTTGAAAGTGGAATCATCACGCTATAAGAGTGTCATGCAGAAATGTTCTGGATTATGCATGTGCACTGAGATACCGGGCCCTGCTCTCCACAGGTTCAGCACCAGAACAGCTCCCGTGCAGTCTCGAAACCAAGGATGGATTCACGGTGTGAGGAGGTAGAATGGGGGCTTCTCAGCTGCGGCCCCCAATTGCAGAACGTCTTTCTCTTGGAAGCCGAATGAGCTCCAAGACCAGATTTATTGAGGCACCAAGAAAAAAATATGGCTGTTCGCTAAAGCCTTGGTGGGAGGGGGGAAACTGTTTCTACTCCGTGGTGTTCATCCACATCTTTTTAACCTGCAACTTGGAACCCATGTGAGCCACCAATGGCTACTGTGTACCAGTGGAATTTATCAGCCGAAAGACTTCTAAACCACTTCCCCCCCCCTTGAAACAAGGTGCACAGAGAATGTAGGTCTTGTTTGAAAGGACAATTGTACTTCTCGTAAGTACTCACTTTCTTGCAATTCGAGAGAACTCAGAAAAGTTTACTTTTGGGACTATGGCTGCCAGAATCCCCAATGGCCATGCTGGTTGGGAGATTCTGAGAGTTATAGTCCCAAACATAAATTTTTCAGCTCTTCCTGGAGAGGTTACTAAAGGGGACAATGGGCACTCAGAATCCATGTGTCTCCTATTCCTGACATATAGTTATAGCATGCCTCTGAACATATGCAGAGTGTCTTTTCTCATTGTTGCATTCATTCAATTGACCCAAACCTAACTAGAATTAGACATTCCTTAAAAGCACATGGTACAATTTACAGAGATGAGCACATCACAGCACTTCTCCATTCCGTAATTAGATATTTTGGGAAGGCTGTATCCTGACTAAGGATAGTCCAGCACTTGGAGAAGTTTGTGTGTGTGTGAGTGTGTGCATGCACATACATTTGTTTTGAACTGCGACAACCAGCATGCTGGATGAAGGATTCTGGGAGTCTGAACTCCAGAATGATAAAAACAAATAATTTGAACCCTAGAATACTAAAATTTATACAGTCCTGATAATCTCTTTTTCCTTTCCTTTCAGTTTTTGCTTCCTTTTCCATTTTGCCTCAGTCTGCTGGGAGGGGAACTAAGCAGCTGCCATCTGAAATAGGACCAAGTAGGGCAGCTTGGTGCCCTTGCAAATTCCCGTTTTCCTGAATGTGGCTGCTGGAAGAGCCATTTTCAGCAATGGCCCACCCCCTTGTTCTTAGTACAGCCATGGAGTGTTGCCAAGCGACATTCACGATGGCCGCTGTAATGTCAGGAGATTCGGGAGAGGCCCATAAAAGAATGAAACAAATCCATCCAAACCAGACCCATTACAGAAATATAGGATGGGGGACACGTGGCTGGATAGCAGTACGTGTGAAAGGGATCTAGGAGTCTTCATAGACTACAAGCTGAACATGAGTCAGCAGTGTGATGCGCCAACCAAGAAAGCCAATGCAATTCTCGGCTGCATCCATAGGAGTATGGTGTCTAGATCGAGGGAGGTACTGGTACCACTCTACTCTGCTTTGGTTAGACCCCATCTTGAATCCTGGGTCCAGTTCTGGGCACCCTAGTTCAAGAAGGACATGGTCAAGCTGGAGCAAGTCCAGAGGAGGGCGACCAAAATGGTGAGGGGCCTGGAAGCCCTGAAGCCCTATGAGGATAGACTTAGAAAGCTGGGTATGTTGAGTCTGCAGAAGAGAAGGTCAAGAGGGGACATGATAGCCATGCTGAAATATTTGAAGGGATGCCATGTAGAGGAAGGAGAGGGCTTGTTTTCTGCTGCTCCAGAGACCAGGACAAGGAGCAATGGATTCAAGCTGCAGGAAAGGAGATTCCACCTGAACCTCAGAAAAAACTTCCTGATGGTCAGGGCTGTCCAGCAGTGGAATGTGCTGCCTTGGAGTGTAGTGGAGTCTCCTTCTTTGGAGGTTTTTAAGCAGAGGCTGGATGGCCATCTGTCGGGAGTGCTTTGAGGGTGTTCCTGCATGGCAGGGGGTTGGACTGGATGGCCCCTGGGGTCTCTTCCAACTCTGCATTTCTATGATTCTATGATTTCTTTCAATCAAGAAATCTTCTGCCTTCACAACAAAGCATAATTTTTGACCTTACAGCTGCTTTTCATGGTCGACTTCAAGCTATTTTATGAGTCCTTCTCGTCTGCCTCGGCAGCGGAAAGGCACTTTTCTTTTGGAAGGATTTCCTCCGGAGGAGCTGTCTGAAGAAGCACTTGAGTGAGAGGCTGTTATCTCCCTCTGATTAACTACCCCCCTCCCCAAACTTCAACAAGGGAATGTTTTCGGGGGGAAGCCCCGTTTCAGGTCAGGAGGGCTCCAACTTGTTCTAATTAGCGCTCTCTGAAGACTCCACATCCTCTCCTTTGCAGTCAAATCCTCTCTCCTGTCAGGTGTGTTTTTCCTTCCTCCATGTTTCTTC
This sequence comes from Ctenosaura bakeri, assembly GCA_948474755.1. Lineage (NCBI taxonomy): Eukaryota > Metazoa > Chordata > Lepidosauria > Squamata > Iguanidae > Ctenosaura > Ctenosaura bakeri. The sequence continues at coordinate 261,308 of CAOLHI010000165.1, forward strand.
TCTTTGAAGACATCAAAGACGTCGCTTGTGGCTGTCTCTGGGGTCAGAAGGCTTTGCAGCATAAAGATTGGGGAAAGAGGACTGCGATGGTTGAACTGCTGGAGGGGTGATGGGCAAAGATGGACAGCTGTCAGTCAAATGAAGATTGACATCCAGGTTGGAAGCCTTTGGTGTCTTTTGCCTTCCTCTTCTACCGGCAGCGACTGATGGCTCCCTTGTCCCATGGAGATGCCCCAAGTGCTGAGCCTATTTTGGGGAGCAGGATAAAGTCCAGCATCTGTTTTGGCACCATGGCTAGATAGTACCACCTATCTCACATGGAAGGAAGAAAAAAGGCCAGCCATGGAAAACTGGAAACACCAGAGGGACACTGAATTATGTGCTTTGTTGATACTAAACAATGCAGGAGGCCCTATGAACTGGGAGAGCAGCAGTGAGGTTATCTGGAAAGTGTACGAGATCCTAGAACCCCAAAATCAGCATTGGGGGCCACGTGGAACCTCCGGATGCACCTTGTCCAACACAGCCCATTTCTAAGACATAATTTGCCATTTGGCAGCCTTTTTCAGGTGGATAAACGGGGTGACAAATGTTTTATGTTGGCTCTCTGGGGCCACATATGACTCACAGGCTGGACTTTGCCACCCCTCTTATCATGGATTCCTTGGGCCTTGTGGGCTGCTCCTGCCTGAATGGGCAGATTTTGAACATTTTCCTACCCTTGAGGTCATCCAGGCTGACCCACACCTTCTGATTGATTGGGCTTTAGCGGTTAAGGTGGATTATTTGGCGGTTAAGGTGAATTTATATGCCACCTTTTCTCCCAAGGTGGGACCCAAGGTGATTTCCAAAAGGTTAAAAAGAGAGAAAACTTTTTTTTTTTTTAAAAAGAGCTTTTTATCTATTTGAATGTACTCGTTTACTGAAGTGCAATTGCTTTAATACTTTAAATAGTTTAACTCTGTGTCAATATACACTTTTTGTCTGTTTGTAATTGCATTTTTCTTTTAAATTGTGAGTCACTTTGAGTCCCAATTTTGGGGGGAAAGTGGAATATAAATAAATAAACAGCAGCAGCAGCAACAAAGGGTGGTTGGTGCAAGTTCCTCCCGGCATTCCACGACTGTGCTAAGCCTGTGGTGATTTTTAAACATAGGCCATTATTCCACTTGCAACATCCTATGGAATCCTGGGGTTTGCAGTTTCGGGAGGGGCCGCCCGGCCCCTTTCGAAACTGCAAACTCCAGGATTCCATAGGATGTTCCAAGTGAAATGATAGTGCAATAGCAGACTAGTGCAGAAATGGCCACAGTCAGATACCAAGGGTGCATAACTTAAACCTCAGTGAAGGCCAAAATCTAGCATCAGCTCAAAGTACAGAGACTTCTACGATAAATGAAGAAGGTTAAGAAGCCCAGAAGGATAGCACAGCAGGAACATGAGCCCATCTCATCCTAATTCTCCTTGTGCAATGCTCTTCTGGCTTCCACTATGCTGTACCCTGCTGGCTATGAAACCACTGGTGATCGTTTCAAGGCTGGGTTCTCGCGGACCTCTTTTCCAGCCCTGGAGCTCAGATCTGTGCCAAGTGTGGTAGGAAGCGGAAGCCCCCTTGGGCATACACAGAAGGAATTGTCTTCATCACCAGATGACAATGATGGACCCTCCTACCCTGGTTCCAAGAATAATAGAGCCTTGGCGCCTCTCGCTTCGGAAATTAAAAACCGTCGGCCCACGCATAATTGTTTAATCAATTTTGTGATGTGTGTATTTTTGTAATCAAGTTTGCTTTCATCTTTTCCTCAGCTAGAAGGTCATAGCAATCAATTTCTACATTTTTAATATCCTAAATGCAGCAAAACAAAAAGATAGAAATGTAAACACGGCACAGCGGCTGATCCAGTCCAAGCGCGTGGCGTGCCCGACATAAATTAAACCCGCGGAGGGTCACTGGAACAACATGACACATGTTATTTAGAGGAGTTAATGATACGTCTGTTCTATCGTCAGTGGAGGAGATAGGACATGGATGTTGTGGTGAACTCAAGGCTTCCTCTTACGAGTCCGTGGGCCTTTCTGCACAACACTTTTATAGTGCTATTATTTCCCTTTCAACATCCTATGGAATCCTGGAGTTTGCAGTTTAGGGAGGGGCATTTAGGGAGCCTTTTGGCCTTGGGAAACTACAAACTCCAGAATTCCACAGGAGGTGGAGATGAGAATAATAGCATTATAGCAGTGTCGTGTGGAAAGTAAAGTGAGTAACTTGTGGAGGTTTGGTAGTTTTGTTTCCCAGGACCCACCGGGCACTTCACACCTCGTCACTACTGCCCCACTTCTGAAATCTGGGAACAATTCACGTTGCCAAAAGCCAGGAGCAACTTGGGGCTCCCAGGTCAGCGTGTGCGTGTGTGTATATGTGTGTGTGTGTAAATCTACTCTTTGTGGTGGTCTGAAACTTCAAGGTCCCCCACCCCCCAAAAGTGCTGAAAACAGATGATAGAGTCAGCAATGTAGATACTTCTTTCAAAATTCATATTGAAACCTGCAATGAATTCCCCATCCCAATGACATTAGTTTGAATCCTACCATTTGGTCCTAACTGGACTAGATCTAGTGACTCAATAGGAACTTGATAAGTCCATACTTAGGTAAATTCCACTGAGTTAATTGGTCTGCTTTGCCTGAGACTATCAGTATGATTCAGCTACCAATGTAACTCAACATGAAAATTACCAGCCACCAATGCCAGAACCCTGGCTGAGACAGTGTGACTTTCCATGGCCAAGCAGAGATTTAAACCTTGATCTCCCGGAGTCCTCAACCAAAACTCAAATCATGACATCGTGCTGGCTTTCTGGACCGATAGGATGCAGGTATCAATCTCCTATTTCCCAACAAGTGATATAAATAAACTGCCTTTGACACTGGAAGATAGATATAGTCATCCTGTAGCCTAGACAGTGGTCATCTAAATGACCACTGTATGATCAGCGGCAGGGGTGGCCAGTGGCTTCCATGTCAGTTCGGTGGTGGATCCATTCTGGGTTTTAATCCAGATTTTCAAGGAGGCATCCAGGCTGTTGGACCCTATCCCCAAAATAGATCCAACACTTTGGACACCTCCTTTGGAGCCCAAACTTAAACCCATTGACACAGCCGGCAGCCAACAATCATTATCTGTGAAGCGATGAAATATCACAATTTTACTTGCAAAGAAATGCAAGTGAGGATCTGCATCTTGAATCCGAGTGATAGGAACGCCTCGCGGCCTTAACCCTGCCCGGCCAGGCTGAGTCACCTAAGACTCCCTTCTGTTGGGATCCATCAGCCCGCAGGGCCGTAATTCGTATTTCACACAACAGGGTCAGTAGCTGTAAAGCCTTGCTAGATAATCCCTCCTGGCAGCATTAAGCGGAAGACACTTCTAATCTCTGCAGCAAGTGAGTGTGAGCTAACTTGCCTGTGTCAATTTTTTCCTCTCTCTCTTTTCAAGCGACTGGGCTTACAGTGGTAAGAATAGAAGGTTTTATATGCCGTATAGATTTTTATTCCTACTGGTGCTAACAATGGACAGCTTTCTCATTAGGCCCATCCATGTCTAATCCTTTTATTTCTGGAAGCCATGCTTAGGATGGAAAAAACAGAGTCAGGGTCCTCCATGAAAGCTTACATTTCATACCTTCTGAGACTTGGTGTGTGCATGCATGCCTTTCTGCGTTAACATTCAGTTAGCTACTTGGGTTTTTAATTGTTTTAATTCTGTTATTGTAAACAGCCTCGAAGCCATCTGATACTAAGGAAGGATTTTTTTTTTTAAGGATAAATAAATCATTGTGGGAGCTGACAAATTTCTAAACATGTGAGGCTGTGGAAGTTGAGCTGAGACACTATCTTTTCAATCAAAGGATGTTTTTAAAACATGTAAGATAATAAGCAATGGTCCTTGAGTTTTTGGCCAAGAAAGTTTATCACATCTCCTTTCTGGTTCCTGGCCAACATCATACTACATTCCAAAACTCTTCTCACCATTCATATAGGTATCTACTCACCTTGGCTTTAGCCAACATCTTTCCTCCTGCCTTTGTCCTCCAGTGATAAAATGGAACTTGTCACCTCATCATCATACCCACAAGTTTTGCATTTCCACTGCTATTCACACATACCACCTGCTCATCCATAGGTACACAAGTCTGTTCCTGAGCACTTCATGTATCTGGTGATGCGCTCCATGTATTTGGTGAAATAGGCTTAAGTCTACAAAAGCTCAAGCTACCAACTTCTTTGTCTCAGTTAGTCTGAAGGGTGCTACAAGATCCATTTGCATGTTGATTCAGACTAACACAACATTATCTCTGAATTCTGGTCCCAAAGGGGCCAGAAAAAAAGTAGCACTACCACTATTGTTGTTATAAACCAACCTCTTGAATCCAAGCAATCTGACACAGAAGAGCTGGATTGCAAGGACTTTCTGGTTCTAGATAACTCCTTTCCTGAATATGAGAAGCTGGTGGCTGAAGCCACTGAGGGGCTCCCTCCTCAGCAGTACGTGATGGAAACTGGAAAGACACCCTTGCCCTTTGAGGTCCAATGAAGAGAGAAGGAAGAACTTCATCAGAATCATCTGTTAAATAGTTGACCCTTATTTGTCCTGTGTGTGCCATTCAGAGGCAACAACCTAGTAGTTGTTAGAAATCACAGAATCAGAGAATCATAGAGTTGGAAGAGTCCTCATGGGCCATTGAGTCCAACACCCTGCTCAGTGTGAGAGCTCCAGCACAGCATCCCAGCAGGTAGCTGTTGAGCTTCTTTTTGAAGAGGTCTACAGAGGGAGTCTCCACCATCTCACTCAGTCATTGGTTCCATTTTGAAGAAGTTTAGAGAAAGAGACTTCACCATCTCATTAAGGGATTGATTCCATTACCAAACAGCCATTCAAGCCATTTCTTCTAATACTCAATCTACACTCCTGTAACTTAAAACCAGCAATTCTTGTTGTTTGCAACCATCCAACCTCTTTGACTGGCTGTACTCTTGGTATTCATGGATTCCCTGGAATTCTTGACTTATGGATTGGCTATGTGTGACGGCCCTTTGTCTCTTTCCCTTTTGGCTTTGGATGACTGGTCTGCTAGCTTTGAGTCATGACTTCAGGACTGGCTGAGAGCTTGCCCCTGTGCTCTTCTTCATCTTCTGGGATTACCTGTCCATGACCTGGTCTGGATGGTCTTCTCTGTGGTTGCTTCCAAAGTGTCTGTTTCGACACTTGCTGTCCGTAGGCACAGAATAGTTGCCGCTACACAATAAGCACCAGGAGCAACAAAATAACGGTTTCTTAAGTCCCTTTCATGACACCCGCCATGAAAATTTGAGAATAATATTTTTTGGAAATAACATTTCCATTCAATTATTCTCAACCGAATCCCTTCAAGTAGCACATCAGTGATAAGATGATGGATGGGGAAAGATGTTGATCTGAGTTGAAGTACATTAAGCAGCACAATAAAACAAATAGAAGTAGCACAAGATGAAGGAACACAAAGTAAAATCAACAGCAGGGGGCAAAAACAGTGCAGCACATAATAAAACCACAGGAAAGCAGATGGAAAAAAGAAATAGAACAATGCCAAAAATAAAAAGCACTAAAACAGAGCTTTAAAAGCCGGGCTGAATTTAACAAGTTTTTCACCTGGTGCTGCAAAGGCAATAGTTGAGTATCTTTGGGGAGGGCTTGCCATACAGAGGGAGCTACGACTGAAAAGGCCCTTTCTCTTGCAGTGGAGGCTGGTGACTTCCATTTCAGTTGGGCAGCAAATCCGCTCCGGGTTTAGTCTGAACTTTTAAGGAACTCTCCAAGGTACATAACCTACCTGTAGGATTCAGTACCTTGAAGAGCTTTTCGACCAGGCTCTCCTGCCACTACTCTCCAGTAACTACCTGTCTCACCTCATCTGGCGGAGGCACATGGGAGGGAAGGAGCAATTAGGATTAAAGTGGATAGATATGGCAGGAGGTGTTCTGTTGGCTTAACTAGAGAGTGAATAATTCTTATTCTTTTCTACTTCCAAAGTTAGGCCATTTCCACCCTATGCTGTTATAGTGTTATTATTCCACTTTCAACCTCCTATGGAATTCTGGGGCTTGTAGTTTCCTGAGGAGGCCCAAGAGGTCTCTGGCTGAGAATTCTGACGGCCCTTGTCTAACCTGCAAACCCCAGGATTCCATAGCATGTTGGAAGTGGAATGATAGCACTAGAACAGTGTAGCGTGGAAATGGCCTCAGACTCTTGATTTTTATACTTTGTGCCCTTCTTCTGTATGTGGGCTTCCATTTAGGACATCTGAATGTCTGGTGGTGGGAAAAGGATGCTGACCTGCAGAGGCCTTCCTTCTGATCCAGGGTAGGTTCTTCTCAGCTGCGATCCTACATGTTGCTCACCTAGCATAAATCTACAGCCATATGACCAACCAATGGTATATCTGCTAAGGGATTTGCTTCTTGTCCTATGTTACAATGGGGAATAATGCAAAGGGACTCTTTCTGCAAACCCAGGGAATCAAGTGTTACGATGAAGGTATTGACAAATGCTTATGCACTACCCAAGCAGGCACAACTACATTTGCTAGGATCTTGTTGGTTAACCCCAATTAAAGTAAGCCTATTCAATCACATTTTGTATAGTGAGTCAACATATAGCTAAAACTGACAGATTCTATGGCTCTGCTCCAATCAGGACCAAAAATAGGACTTCTGCTCATATGAAAAGGGCACACATGTAAAGCTTTGCCTTCTTATCCATGAACTGAATACATCTACTACACATGGCCAAAAGAAGTACAACTGGGTGTGCAAAGGAATTTGCACAATTGTATGACTCCAACGGCATTCCTTTCCTTATGTTTGCATGAGTTGTAAGAGTGAATGTCCCCAATAGTAATTCAGATAAGTATGCCTAAGCTATGAGAAGTTTGAAAAACACAGTGCATACAGAGAATGAGGGTGTGATTCTCCAATTTTCAGATCTCTGGAAGTCCTTGTGTCACTTTGTTCCAATCAAGCCTTATGTAAATATCACTTCAGAAATCTGGTTTCCAGAGCGTCGGAGAAATTGAGCCACACTGTATAATATCTAGGTTTTGACTGAGCTTCTTATTGAACATGGAGCCTTTTTTCCCCTGTCAAGCACAGGTGCTGTGTGCATTGGAGGGGGGGGTTAAACCTTCCCAACCCTAATTAGGGGAAGACAAATATTTGGGGGAATATTTTTAGGTGAATTAATTAGGTACATACCATTCTGTGACATGAGGAAAGAGGTTTCTGTCTCCTTTTTTGCTTTTAAAAAGCTAACATGTCATTCCAAGTCATGGAGTCCTTTCATACTACAGAATTATAGCACTATGACTCTAACTGCCATGTCCATGTCCTATGGGATCCTGGGATCTGTAGTTTGGTAAGGGTGGAGAGCTGTCTCACTGAGAAATCTAGATTCATGATGTAATCATGACATTTGAAATGGCATCAAAATACTATTATAATCTTGTGTGACTCGGACTCATGGTTTGGCTGAGAGATGGACGTCTTGGTAGCCATTTTGAAAATGGAGATGGCAGGAAGTGGGAAGCAAACCCTGGAATGTAATTTCTCCATTTCAAAATGGCACTCTAGCCAAAGGACAATTTAGAACAGGGGCTTGTCTTCTGAGAAGTACCAAGAGGAGCCTCCACCCTTACCATCTCATAAAATCATGTGGTCAGAATCCTGTTAGTGACATGCATATGAATAACTCAAGGTTGCATGCACGTGTGTCTTGTTTTGGATTGGGAACAAGGGACTCCTCTCCCTACTCCAGCTTTCTCATGAACGTTCCTCCTCTTTCCCTGGAGAATTGCACTGGGGATGGGAGGTGTAGAGTTGAGTGCTTGTGAAACAGGATCTTGTCCTATGTGGATAAGTCAAGGGAGTTTGAACTCTGAATATCTTTCCTTCCTCATCTATCTCTCGAAGTGGTCAAGGGACAAGTCATGTTAGAGGACCAAGCCTTACCTTAGTAATACTACTTATGAATTATGCTGGCTGTAGACGGTGAGAACTGTAGACCAACACATCTAGATCAGGCTGCCTGTATGAAGAAAACTAGCAAAGGCTTTGTTGTGTCAGAGAGGGAAATGAATCTCTCCCAATATTAATTCTTTCTCAGACTCAGGTCCTCTTAGGCTAGAGGATTTGGAAGTGCTTTGAGATATCTCTGCTTCTGGTCCATATCTTCCTCATACTTTCAGCTCTGGTCAAATAGGTTTTCCAGGTTTCTTTTCACTGTTTGAAAAACATGCAAAACCTCTTTGAGGTATGAAAAAGAAATCTTCATCAAAAGCAAAACCTGTCTTGGATCACTTCTAGTTTTAAACCACTCCCTGTTCTCTGTCTTCTGCTCAGTTCTGCAACGGTGTAATGGTTAAATTTTACTGATTAATCCTAACTGGTGTAGACCTATTAAATGAATTGTTGGATGGCGAGCCAAAACACAGGAAAATCCCATTGATTCCATGGATCTGCTCTATTTGCAATGAAGTCCATTTCTGCACTCTACTGTTCTAGTGCTATTATTCCACTTTCAGCATCCTGTGGAATCCCGGGGTTTGTGGTTTCCGAAGGCCAAAGAGCTCTCTGGCTGAGAATTCTAAGGCCCCTCCCTAAACTACAAACCCCAGGAGTCTGTAGGAAGTTGAAAGTGGAATAATAGCACTAGAACAGTGTCGTGCGGAAATGGCCTAAGTATGGGACAATAGAGGGGGCACTGAATCAATGCTGAATGGTGAGTCAACACATAGGTCAACGCCATTGAGTCAACGGCTCTATTTTAGTTGGGTCCAACATAGGGATTTAGGCCTAGGATTCTGGCCAACATCTCTTACCTTACTCTCTTTGGCCAAAGAACATGGGCATGGTTTCACCAACACTTCTGCACTGGTACCTGTTGATCCCTTTCTTTTTTGTCCTCCCTCTTTTAAGGCTAGAGGAAGATTCCAGAGATGTTGCTTTTGCTCTGTTGAGCTCGGACTATTCCTCTCTATCCTATTCCGGGAATTCTGAATGCAGGGTTTGTTCCAGTGATAATAGAGAAGAGCCAGCCAGCCAGGGAAGCTGATTAAAGGATAAATAGACAGAGTCCTTTCCTATATTTGTTCGGCACTCATTTAGCTGTAATTCAAACGACTCCAGCTCAAGTGGTAACCCGCCTGCTCCGTCACTCATGCCATGGCTCAGCGGGTTGTTAGGAATCCATTTTGTTATTGGCTGGAGATCATTTGCCAAGAAGTCCTTGGAGCCAATACAACAACCCTCCCTCCATCTCCTTCCTCCTCCCTTCCTTCCCCTCATGTCAGGAGAATTCAGAAAAAAAGTAAAAACACGCAATATGAACAGGATAAGATGTATTCCGATGGTATGGGAAAAAAAATATAACTGCTTCTTTCAGAGAGCCTGTGATGGTATAAATATTTATAGGCTGTATTATAGTGGAGCCATTCAACGGCAATTGGCGAGATGGCATATGTATCACAGCACTTCCAGGGGGCTTATTTTCTGGAGTTTTATAGCTCGGCTGTTTGTTTGTTTGGCTCTTTTTTAAAAAAAGCAAAACAAAATAAAGACAACCGCCAAAGTTTCACTTTAAGAGGCTTCAGTCTGGCTTCTTGTCTCCAAAGGTAGTCTTTAATGGGACTGAAAATGTGGCTCGGTGCAGAAGAAAGCCATTGCAACCCCATTCTCTTTAATCCTTATTGTTATGATAATGTTGACATTACGAGTGCCTTGTAACTGTCCCCCAGGCTACCCCAAGTGACATGATGGCATTTTAAAATGGCTGCCACATTAAGGAAGGAGACATAGCTACATTGCCAGAAAGCCCAAGAGAGAGGGAGTCTGTGCAACCTAGGAGTGAACAAATACTGGTTGGTCTTTGGGGCTGACACTGAACGCCCCTGAACCCATAGGGTTGATGACCAACCATGTGTAAGGTGGTAATGATGGAACAGGACCTTTGCTTTGAAACAAGGTTTTGTAGGAAACCAGATTATATTTCTTGGAGCTGCTGGATCCAGTGCCAGTGAGGATGATGACTCCACTCTGGGTTTTGGTCTGAACTTTAAATAAATAAATAAGCTGTCCAAGATACTGAAATTTTATTGTGGGGGTGGATAAGGTTTGTAAGGTCTAAATGCCCTAAAGGCACCAGATCATGTCTGAGCTTGGAAACTAAGTAAGGTCAACCTTGGTTAGTACTTGGAGTACTAAGTAAGTATGTCAACCCTTGTTAGAACTTGCTAATAACTCATCTTAGAAACTAAGTAAGGTCAACCCTGCTTAGAACTTGGTACTGACTGATCTTAGAAACTAAGTCAGTCAACCCCGGTTGAAACTTGGTACTAACTGATCTTGGAAACTAAGTAAGGTCAACCCTGGTTACTATGTGGATGGGAGGGCACTAATGAATACCAGATGTTGTAGGCTGTATTTCAGAAGATAGTACTGGGAAACCATGCTGAGGCTTCCTTGGCTAGGAAAACCCTGTGGAATCCGTGGGGTTGCCATAAGTCAACAGGTGACTTGAAAGCACATACACACGGGGAGTATGTCACCTTAGATAGTTCCTTTGATGTTCAAACCAAAGACTGTCACAGTTTTACAAACCCACTAACATGGCTCTACCAGTCACCAGGTGAGTAGGCTTCTCAGAACCAAGCGTCAGGGAGGTAGCTACCTCTGTACAAAACCAGGCTGGTCATTTTCATGGTCAGAGTATTTCCAGAGAGCCTTCTTGGCCTGAAGGGGGTGAAGGACATCAGCGATACACTACAAGGTGAGGAAATGTCTCCCTCTACTTATTTTCACTTGCATTTATGATCCCCTTCCATACTTTTCATAATTTAAGGTGGTGATGGTGGAATCATGTTGTTGCTATGATAAAGCAATTGAAGGCTAAAATGCTTTCTGATCTACTGCGAACTTTTTACTAGTATGTCTCGTCTACCCTCCACCTTCACCTGGTCACTCACATCTCTCATGAATCCAATTCGTCTACCCTCCACCTTCACCTGGTCACTCACATCTCTCATGAATCCAATTCAAATTTAAAGGAGTTCTCCAAGGTGCTGAACTTATTTTCGGGCTACGGCTCAGAACCTTGGATAGCTCCTTTCAGGCTGAAACTGAACCCTGAAGTGGATTATACAGCACGTGGCTGGGATCAGGGTCACCAGCTGTCAGCAGCAGACGGTACGCTTTCTCCTTTGTCATTCAGCATGGAAACACAATAGAACGAAGGTACATTGGTAAAACGACTGGGTAGGCTGTAGGGTTCTTCTGTCAGACCTTTGCACCGTGTGCAGCTTTGCTGGAAAAACAAACAGGATGTTCAAATGCATCAAGAATGTAATTGAAAATAAGGGGGGGGGAATCCAGCAGTGAGAAACACATTTTAACATCACAGTAGGAATCGCTGCCTGACTGCAAAGATGCCTTGTTCTCTCGGAAACAACCTGTTGGCCGCAGCAACTTGACCTCATCGTGGTATGAAAGGGTAGAACAATAGATTGCAAGGTTGTGTGTATGTGTATGTCCATGAAAAATAACACAACCTCCTCAAACACACAACCACAAAGAGAAAACTGAACACGAAAGTGAGAAAGGCAGTCACTTGGTCTTCTGCCTGCTGTACTAACTTTCTGCTTCCAGGAATTGTTTTTTCCTGTTGATTTTTGCATTGGGGAACATTAAACTGTGATCCTACAGCTACAGGGGGGAGTGGTACAGTCTGTTCTATCCCATCAAGCCTGTTCTGCATAATTTTAGTGCATGAATAGATCTCTCATCAGAGTATAAAGAGCTTTCGTTTCATAGATTAGGCCTTTTTTGCATAAAATAAATGTTTATGCACACCCCCTTATGTATTTTTCAGGAAAAAAAATACCCAATTTGTTTTATGGGGAAAAATCACTTATTTGTATTTTGCAGCTGCTGACAAAACACAGCACTGGCTTTTTCACTCTCACAGAAGGGCCAAAAATCTCTCAACAGTTGACAGTTTCTTCAGTGGGATGCCTTGCTCTGTCTGTCTATCTATCTATCATCTATCTATCTATCTATCTATCTATCTATCTATCTATCTATCTATCTATCTATCTCTTTATCATTTCACATTATTATTTATTTAGTTGACTTACTGACATGCCTTTTCTTATCAAGGATAAGAAAGTTTGCAAATATTCTTCTCCTTCCCATTCTGCACTCTTCCATCGGATGTAAAGAGATGGTAGCACTGGTCTTCTTGCTGCTGTGTGTCTTCAAGTCAGTTCCAACTTATGGTGACTCTAACGCAAATCTATTATAGGGTCGTCATAGAATCATAGAGCCACAGACTCATAGGACCATCCAGTCCAACCCCCTTCTTCTATGCAGGAACACACATTCCAAGACCTCCCAGCAATTGGCTATCCAGCCTCTGTTTAAAAACCTCCAAAGAAAGAGACTCCACCACATTCCCAGGCAGTAGCATGTTCCATTGTCAAATGGCTCTTACCATCAGAAAGTTCCTCCTGAGGTTCAAGTGAAATCTCTTTTCCTGTAGTTTGAGTCCATTGGTCCACGTCCTAGTCTCTGGAGCAGCAGGAAAGAAGCTTGCTTCATCTTCAACATGACATCCTTTCAAGACTTTAAAGGCTCCAATTCCCCCACCCCTTGTTCGGTGTCTTGGTGCATAATGCTGGAACATGAATTTACTGGTCTCTCTTCATGGGAGGTCAGGAAATATGCCTTCCCCCACAGAAATATGCTGTGTGATGTGAAGGGGAGATGGGAAAAACATGTGGAATTTGGAATGTCTAACTTCTCTTGGAGGTAAAAAAACACAGCTAGTGAGTCCCAGATCTTCATTCACTCTGGTTCAAGACTTTGCTAAGCTCATCAGAAGAGAAGGTTAAGAGGGGACATGATAGTTATGTTTAAATATTTGAAGGGCTGCCATGTAGAAGAGGGAGAGGGCTTCTTTTCTGCTGCTCCAGAGACTAGGACAAGGAGCAATGGATTCAAGCTGCAGGAAAGGAGATTCTACCTGAACCTCAGGAAGAGCTTCCTGATGGTCAGAGCTGTCCAGCAGTGGAATCTGCTGCCTCGGAGTGTGGTGGAGTCTCCTTCTTTGGAGGTGTTTAAGCAGAGGCTGGATGGCCATCTGTCGGGAGTGCTTTGAGGGTGTTCCTGCATGGCAGGGGGTTGGACTGGATGGCCCCTGGGGTCTCTTCCAACTCTACGTTTCTATGATTCTATGATTCTATTATCATTTCTGTATTGTGTGCGCGCACATACATACAGCATACATATTCATGGATAGCTGTGTTAGTCGTGCAGTAAAATACAACAACATCCAAAATGCATCTCATGGCCACACTTTTTTTAAGCTGATGACAATGCAGAAAATACATCACTTTTTCTCTCTTCAGGGGGAAAAATTAGAAATCGGTTCCTCCGAGGCTGAAGACCATGTCCATGAAATCACATTTGGAGAAGGTAGCCTAAAGGAGGCTTCTCCAAAGTGGAGTCTGGAAGAAGGAATTGTAACCATAAATATGCCCCACGCACATGCAGGCAAAAGCTTCAAAGGTCATCTCCGCTGGAGAATTTTAATTTGTGCTCACAGACGTTGAGTTCATTTGTTAATTCCTGTTGCATTAAGAAAGAGAGAGAGAGAGAGAGAGAGAGAGAAGTTTCTGGAGTAAGCTGTAGCGGAAGGACAGAGGACATTTGAATTTCAAAGGCAAGCTGTTTTCTGAATCAACAGAAGGGGAAATGGATGTCAAGGGAATAAGAAGGCTCCATGTTCAACCCTTGACCAGACTTTTCCCATTTCCTTCTCTAGGGGCAAGATCCATTCTGGAGGTGAAAGCTACAGACAGTTTTCTCCAGAGTAAAGCAGATTTTCTTATTGTTTTTGCATTGACTTACATAATTGTATTAGGACTTGTTAAGTCACTTTATTATTATTATTATTTTGCCATGGGGAAAAGGAAGTATCTCAAGATGGGTAAAACTCCCTCATTATCTCTGCCTGCCTTACTGAAATGGCTCTTCCTTTTGCTTTCCTCCAAATGCCTTCAAATGTTTTGGTTCAGCAGTGGCCTCCAAATTTAATTTTAATTTTAGTGTGCATGAAATTTGGTGGCCTTTGAAGCTATCAAAACATTCAGTAGTAGGATGGGATGCCAGATGACCTAGGATGAACTCATCTAGGGCATGCACACACAAACACACACACACACAAGAGAGAGAGAAACTTATCTGGCTGATATCCTTTATCATCTTTGTGTAATATAAATCTGCTCTCACACAGCTACACAGTGGCCATTTCCGCACGAGGCTGTTATAGCGCTTTGATTCCACTTTCAACATCCTATGGAATCCTGTGGTTTGTAGTTTTGGGAGGGGCCGGCTGAATTCCACAAGAATTCCACAAGAGGCTAAAAGTGGAATAATAGCACCAGAACAGGGTTGGGTGGAAATGGCCCTATAGAATCAATGGGATTTGCATTTGTGTTTACTCACCACAACCATATGGCCCAATGGGGTCTACTTTAGTTGGGACTAACAAAGATAAAGACTTTTTTTCAACTAGCCTTCAATGGGGGTAGGAGAGAAAGGGCTTTTAATAACATGCTGCTTTGTCTCCATTTGTCACCTCATAATGGATATGGCTCATGTTCTTGTAGGGGAAGCATTCCCACCTTTCCCTGTTCCCTGCCTCCAACTGGGATCAGAGCTGAAGTAGCCATGGTTTTGGGGAGTGCCAGGCAGATCGAAGCTGAGGAGGGCTCTTCTCCCCCTCTGGCAAATTCAAGAAAACTCACATGAGGATTGAGAGAGAGGAAGAGAGAATCCAGACTTAGCAAGAGCACATAGGAGTTGTCTGTTTCGGGAAGCTTTGCTTCAGTTATGACTTCTCTTCAGAACTTTGGGACTGTCTCCAGTGAGAACACATGAACAGAGAAGTCAAAGATGCCTTCCAGTTCTCAGTGACCTTTACATGCCAGATATCTGAATCCTCGCTTAGCCAACTGTGTCTATATCTGCATCTATACCTATATTCAGAGTTTGCCCAAGTTCCTTTCTGGACTACAACCCATAAATAACATGTCTAGTGGAATCTTGGAGATGCAGTCCAAAAAGGACGTCTAGAAGCTGGGAACTGTAGTCCAAACAAAGAACTATACAGATTCTGCTGTGTTCTCTGAGACCCCTCCCTAAACTGCAAACCCCAGGATTCCATAGGATGTTGAAAGTGGAATAATAGCACTATAACAGTCTAGTGTGGAAATGGCCTTGGTCTCTGACATGTTCTTGCCCTCTTCTTTCCTTTGTTTCATCGGCTTCTTCTGTTCCTCCTCCGCTCTCCCAACTCCAGCTCACCATGTCCATCTTTCTCTTTCCTTCTTCTGACTTCCAAGCTCTTTGTCCGGTCTCAGTCTCTATCATCCTTCCGTTCTGCACCAAGTCTTTTCCATTCCATCCATCTTCCTTGCATTGGGCTTCTTTCCCCTTTGGAGTCTCTTGCAACCCTCTCTGGCCCTGCCCTCCACTGCCACTTCCACTGGCTCAGCATTCATGCCTGCCTTGTCAGAAGGTTTGGACATTGCCTCTTGGAGCAGGAAAAGCACCCAGGTGTCTTGTTGGTTAAGGTAAGTCAGGGCAGGGCAGCAGTGGTGGCAGGCACCTGGAGACCTCCCTCATTCCACCCCAGAATCTTTAAAGTCCAGGCCAAAATGTGGAGTGGATTCCCCACCCCACTGACATGGAAGCTGTCTGCCACCCCTGAGCTGCACGGGACACCTTGTCAAGCCCTTTGCTTGCACTTAAACAGCAGGGATTTACCAGATGGAAATGAGAGCATTTATTTCCCATCACAGATGAGAAGAGTTCTTCCCCCACACTGTGAGGCAGAACAGGAAAGTGGGCTTCCGGGGGAGGGAAGTAGTTTGCCTTGATTAAGTGGACAATTTCCCTGAGCAAAGAGCCCTTCAGCCACTTTCTTTGGCTTGTGCCGGAGGTTACCTGGAAGTCATGCCCAGCGCTGTACTTGAAGGATGAAGGGAAGGAAATTTGGTTTTTTTGGGGTGGGCCTGTTTAAAAGATTCGGAGAGCAAACAAAACAAAACAAAACCCTCAGCATTTAATGTTGAAAGTTGAGGTTCAGTGGAGCCACACTATTTAGCATTCATCCAGTGTTTTGGAGCATGCTCCAAGTACTTCACAAATGTCTGCAGAGGTCCCGTTCAGCTAAAGATGCAAATCTTCACTTATTTCATTCCCGCATATAAGAATGAATAATTTCAGCCAACCTCTCCTGGCTCCATGAGAATATGAGAAATTTCTGTGCAAGTTTCAATCTCTATTAGCACTTAGAGTCCTTGTAGGGGAAAACTTATCTGAGTAAAACTACATTAGGTTTTCCTGCCCAGGCCTCCCTTGCATTTTAGAGAAAGATACCAAAAATTGTTCAAATTTTTTTGTTTGCAGGGTTGTCATTCTCTAGTTCACTTGTCCTGCTATCTTTTCTTTGGAGGCCTAAAAACTGCATTTCCAACTGCTCAGATGAAGATCTGTTACTTCAAGGCTAGAAATTTAGAGACTGCAGGAAAATTTCATGGTGGGCAGAATTCTTGCTTGCTTCTTTCTCTGCTAACCCTGTATGTGTGTATGTATATAGGTGTGCATGAGACTGGCTGTTGTTCATCTCCTGCTTTTCTGATAGATCCACTACCATCTTTCATATGTCCCAGCACAACTAGCTTTTAGGAACTTAATATTCGGGAGACCCAGATAACAAAGGAGCATACCCTGATGGATGACACAGGTGAGCTGATGTTCCCACCTTAGAGAAATTTTGAGATTTTTTTCCCCTTGTCCTACTCCCATAAGACCAGCTTGATGGTTTTCCTCCAAATATTCTGCTGCATTATATGTGTATATGTACTGTAGCGGCAGCTGTGTCTTTGATGTCTGTTGGGGAAATGAATCCCCTCTGAGTTTTAGTCTGAACTTTAAAGGAATGGTCCATTATACTGAACCCTACCTCTAGATTTAGCTCAGCACCATGGACTGCTTCTTTAAAGTCTGGATGAAAATCCAGGACAGATGCAATACTCCACTGAGAGAGAAGCCGTCAGTACCAGGGCTCTGGTTAACTTTAGACTTTGGATTAAAACCTGGAGTGGATTCAAGATCCCACTGACCTGGGTCACTGCCTGTAGTAGCCACAGACACAGTGCCATGGATCAGCACTGGGTATGGGGTGCAGATGGTGAAAAAAAGCAAAATGAGACCCATTGGCTACAGTTGCCATTTTCACTGACAGCAGATCCAGAAATCATTTTTAGACGGAGAGAAAAAGGACCGAGGGTGGGGATGTAGTTCTTTGCTAACCTTCTTCTCAAAGGAAGCACTAAGTAATTTTAGCAATTTTCTTCTCCTTGCAAGAAAGTCTTTGAAAAATATGCTATTTCCAAAGATCATTCACGGATCAGGACTTATTTTGTACAAATTCACACGTGGATAGTTTTTGCTCAGGAAAGAGTCTTTTCTGCACACAAAACAGCATTTTGCAAAAACATTATTTTCTGTACAGAAAATCTACATCCTTTTTTTGGTGGGTGGTGGTGGTGGTAGAGTAAGTCCCAAACTGTTCAAACTCTCAGTAGTCCAGGCTTCTCCTCACCAGGGTTTCCTGACTCCTGAGCAACTTATTTTTTTTAACACTTTAAATATATATTTTCCAGCATTCTTTCTGTCCCTAATCTGAACACTGATGATGGTGTGCTTTGCTTCAAGGAATCCATTGGTACCCTAGAGAAATATGGTAAAATCCCCCTTCCCCAGGATATCCATCACCATTTCACATGAGACAATTGGGACACGGGGAGGGGGGCAAGCAACATCAGAATCTGGTCAAGAAGGCAAATGCTATTGATGAAGAAGAAGGCACAAGCTAGGAAAGGTTGCAGCAGTTTGCTTTTGCCTGAGTCTACTGGGAAGGGCAAGATTTTACTCTCTTCTCTCCTCCCTGCTGAGTTAATTGAAGCCAAGTATTTTTTGCACTCGGAACTCAGTGTGCAGCAACTGAAGTAAACTGAGGACAAGGAGGGAAAGCAGGACGATGAACCAGAAATTGGGATATTTTAAAAGCAGCTGAAAAAAAAAATGCAATGGCAGAGCATCCATCTGGACTGTCCCAGCCAATTTGGGTTAGAGGGGATATCCCAGTTTCCTTTCCCATAACCAGGAGGCGTAGAGAGTTCGAGGCACCATTTTGTCACTGCTCCTTGGTGAAGGCCACAAAGTCAAACAGAAGGCTTTCCTTCCTTCTACTGCTACTGGGTTTTGCTCGGTTGACAACTCTGCCTCTTCCCCCCCCCCGAACTTTGTTTAACCTCTGTTAGTAACACCTAAGTGGCTTGTAATGGACAGAGAGCAGGCAAGTTAACGAATTACAGATTAATGAAGTGCAAACGAACAAACGGTGGAGCTAATGGAGTGCAAAGGCGGGAGAGAGTGCAGACGCATCAGTTGGGGGGAAGAGAGAAGGCTTAAAACAAACGGAGCGTCATCTCATGCAAGGGCTCTCCGGGGAGGATCTCTACAGAGTATTTGTCAATAAAGAGATTACCGCTGGTGCCTGAAGGACTCCAGGCCACAAAGTGAAGCCCTTGGAGATAGCTCAGAAGCTGCATGGGGGAACCAGAGCTCTGTTTTTTTGTTTTTTAGAGAATTTCTCATTGATTTTTTTGATTTTTAGACTAGCTGGCTGGTGCGTTATGCTGCACCAAGAATCTCCAACATGAGATTCTAGCATCCAGATCCAAGTGTGTTATTTTCTTCACAGCCACGATCCAAGCAGTCCTGCTACCTGAGGTGGGGGAAAGAAACTGTCCTCCACTTCTCCCCTTATTGCAGCCCCCTGTCAGTTGCTGCTTGCCCTGTGTTTCAGGCCAACAGGAAGGTTATGTTGCACTACACAGACAGAAGGACTTTTTAAACTTTGCTCAATGGTCATATCCAGCTAACAGTGGTGTAAGCACATCTGCACATGTGGATCTGTGTTGTGCATGGGATAGTACATTCAAATACCTAGAGTAGCACATTGCCTTTATGCACTGCCTTTGTGCATTGCAGTTGCACAATGGATTGCCAGCTATGTGCTTTGACTACTGATCCATGTGTATTGTGCTTTGTTGGTATTCAGCATTGGGGTTGTGTGATGTGATTTGGATGGGAGATATTTCTGTTATCCTGGAATGATGCAGGATCTTGGCTTTGGGGTGGGAAAAGCAAGAAAGGAGTCTCTGGAGCAGCAGCAGAGTCCTTTTGGTGGTGGTGTAGTGGTTTGAGCGTTGTTCTCCAACCCTGGAGACCAGGGTTTGATTCTCTGCTCAGCCATGGAGACCCACGGGATGAGCCTGGGCATGTCACACACTCTCAGCCCCAGAAAACCCTATGATAGGTTCGCTTTAGGATCACCATAAGTTGGAAATGACTTGAAGACCCATAACAATAACTACCCTTTGCACGTTACCACTTCAGCAAATGAGAGGACCTGCCCAGTTTCTGCACCTCCTCAGCTATTTGCTGGTAAAGAGAGCTCTTTCACTGGTGCTTTCCTACACAAGTGGCCAGAAGGTGGCACTACATCTATCAGTGAAGCAGTTGTCTGGAATGCAAGGACTAGAATTTGGGAAGGTGGTGGTAGCTGGAAGCTTTCATGTCCCTGGGTGTCTGGGTTTTAGTCCAGACTTTAAAAGAGCTATCTAAGATATTGAACTCTATGCCAAAAATAGTTTGGCTGGCAAAGTGTCGTGGAAGTGTATAGCTCCTTTACAATTCAAACTAAAACTTAAGGCAAAACCACTCCCCCCTGATATGGAGGTTACCGTTATGGAAAGACTATTCTGTTGGACTAAGTTCCCCAGAATTCTCCATGAGATATGGCCAATGCAAAGGGAACAGGGGATGGTGGGCAAGCAAGAAAAATTATGAATTGAAGTAAATGGAATTGCATGAATTTTAATTTTTAAAAAATCCCTGGGTTTTGTTGAGATCAAAAGCTGGCATTCTTGGTCATCCTTACTGTGGAGAGGGTATGGGCATAATATCTGACCAAGGATTCAGCAGGCGCATTGGCCCCATATGGGAAGACGGAGCCCTGAGATATGAAGCACGAAGCAGAGTGATTGAACATCTGGAATTCATTTGGAGATGTTAGAGAAGAATCAATTGGAAAGTGAACCTTGCATAGGGATGAATGCGAAAACATTTTCCCCCCACCTGCTGCTTGGCTTAGGAGCAAGAAGCAGACGAAATGCGATGGTAAATACTTAATTACCTGTTGAGCTTAGCAAGATACACAACATTGCTTTGGATTGCTTAGCCAGATCAATACGGATATTAAATCACCCACCAAGAATACATGGCCCAGCTATGTGGCTTTTACCTCTGTACAAGCATGGCAGGCTGTATATGCGCGCAACGGAATTGGGAAGATGGGGGGTGTTAGCATCTCTGGAAAGTTAATTGCATGAAATCATTAGTGGTTTAGCTCGTCTGCTCATTTCCTGAGGTCTTCACAGCATTCAGAATCCATCAGGGGGTTGTCCGCACCTTCTCGCTGTTTGTAACCCACCCTGCCTGGGGCTACCAGCCCCCAAATCAGGTTTAATTTGAAAAGTTAATTGTATTCCCAGAGGCTTTAACCTTCTGCTTTAATTTTTAACCAATCCTTTAAAAAGCTGTTTTCTGAAAGCTGAGCATCCATCTCCTAGAAGCCAGAGAAGGTATTAATGTATAGTTTGTTACAGTGACAATGATTGAAAAACGAACCAGTCCTTCCCTCCTTCCTGCCCAAGTCGGGTTTGCTAGTTGTTGGCAATGCATCAAAACAAAGCAAGGCTTTTCCCAGTTGTGGCATTTTTTGACCCATTGCCAAAAGTCTGATCACAGGCCATTTCCACACTACACTGTTATAGTGCTATTATTTCAGTTTCAACATCCTGTGAAATCCTGGGTTTGCAGTTTAGGGAGGGGCCCTTGAGGGTGGCTTTTGTGGGTGGCCTTTGAGTCCCTCCCTAAACTGCAAACCCCAGCATTCCATAGGATGTTGAAAGTGAAATAATAGCACTATAATAGTCTAGTGTGGAAATGACCATAGTTATAATTTAGGCAATGATCACTGTTGCTTTAATGTGAGGATATGTTTGCACTAGCATATACATATATACCCTACTAATCTGGTGAAAAGTCTTCTTAACATCTTGGCTCCCAAGCAAAGAGATTACAAAAATATGTAAAAAGTGATTTGATGGGAGCAGTGATGGAGATGACAGATTGTGCTCAGGCAGTATAAATATACATTCACATATTTGCACTACACTACCCTTCTGCTGGATCCTGACATTGTGCAACCAGGGGTGTATCTGCCCATGTTCTTCCTTGGGTAATGGGAAACGCTCAGTGGTTGTTTCTTCAATCCCAGCAAAGAAAGCTGCACACGGAAAATATTGATCCAAGAATGCACAACTGCAGTGTTAGAATTCCATTGATTAGTCCCAGTTGAAAGAGACCCATTGAATCAATGGTGGAATGGGGCATCGACACATAGGTGAATTCAACCGATTCAATGCCTCACTGTAGTTGAGGCTAACCATGGAATTTAGGCCATTTGAAATGGAGACATTTGTGGATCTTTGCTCATTCAAGCATGAACTGAACACAGTCCTCCCTCTACATTCATGGGGTTGACCTTTGTGAATTTGATTATTTCCGAGGCATGTGCTTGCCTCTCCAACATTTTTCTCCTCCCATTCCCTTGCATTTGTCACCCCAGGCTTGCCAGGTTTGTGTTTAAAAGGGACTTTTTCTTTTCTTTTTGGGTGAGGAAAGCTTCCCTTTCCTTTACTGGAGGTTGTCCTCTCTCCCATGTGGCTGCACTTTCTGTTGTGTAATGGCTACTGATTGGTCAGGTGCTCTATTTGCTCCTACTCCTTCTTTTTCAAGATGGTCACCAGAAGTAGCTGGAAGAGAAGAACTGTACTCTTTCCCCTTTGAGGAGAAAGTCCTGGTAAGCCCCTTATTGTGCTTTTTTCCCCATCTGCCCCCCAATGCTGGACCAGAGGCAAAGGAATGAGGAGCTTAGGAGGGGAATTGCAGGGTGGGAGTTATTTGCAATTTTCCACTTTCATGAGGGTCCTATGCCCCTAACCCTTGCAAATATGGAGGGGCTACTGTATATTGCACAACTGCTAAAAAAAAAATGGGGGCAACCACATGTGTATGGGAATAGGTGTATGCTGGTCAAAGGATTCTAGACATAGTGATTGGTCTTAGAGAAGCATCAGGTTGCATTGGTTGAAATCAGAGGATCTTCAGACCATGGCTGGTGGACACAAGGTCTCGGGGGGGCGGGCAAATGTCTAATGCCTCATCACACTGCTCTGTAGCAGCTGGGAGCATTTCTCCAATGAATGAGGAGACAGCTGCTCCATGGGAGGGCGGGTGGGAGGTTGGGAGCTCAATGCTTGTTTTTCTGGAGCACATTCCGACTTCAACTCAGCCCCCCACAACCCCGGTTATGTGTGTTTATTTCCTTGGGGGAACTGTCGCTCTTCTATTATGAAATAGATTAAACAGCTGTTCCCTCTTAACATTTTCCCCAAAACAATTTGTGATTTTATAAGCCTCTCATTCCCACCTCCGCCCCCTAAGCCATCTCTTTGAAAACTTCAGGCGGGCGGAGGGGGGAATAAGTCCAAATCTTTTTAGTATTTGCGAAGGAAAGAGTTCAGTAGTAGCAAATATGTGCTCGCTTTTGTTTTGCATTTTGCTTTTAAAGGTGCGTGGGTTGTTTCAAATGTTGCAGTTGGGTGCTGGTAACAAAATTCCCAGCATCTGCCAAGAGCTACAGCTTATGCAAATGCTCCTAAGAGTGCACTGATTTGTGCATTCCAAGCCGCTCAGCCCCTAAAACTGAGGTGGGAAAGATGTGGTCCCTGAGGATGCAGTGGCCCTTTAGGGGCAAATATGCAGAAATGAGACCCAACTGTTGCTCCGTTAGCCCTGTGCAGACTGTACTTTTTTGGCTGAGGTTCACTGGAAGTGATGTTGCATCACTTCTCCCTGCCATTTTAGTCAATTTTCAACCATCTCCTCACTGGGTGGGGGATATTTGAGAGTCTGGAGGGATCTAGAGGTGAGGAGTCAAGGAAACTCATGGTAACATTAGATAGAAGAACACAATCTAAAACACTAAACATGTTCCAAATTCAATCCAGGCTTAAATGAAAGGTCTGGTTTAAAACTACGTCAAGCACATTTTAAAAACCTGCCTCTAAGACCATTTCCGCACTGCATTGTTATAGTTCTCTTATTCCACTTTCAACATCCTATGGAATCCTGGGGTTTGCAGTTTAGGGAGAGGCCTTTAGAATTCTCAGCCAGAGAGCTCTTTGGCCTCAGGAAACTACAAACCCCAGAATTCCCCAGGATGTTGAAAGTGGAATAATAGCACTATAACAATGTAGGCAGAACAGCCTAAGAAAAGCACAGCTGGCTAATTGTCCAAAGTCTGTTTACTTGCCAGCAGAAATACAAGGGGGTGGTGTGGGACAGCCCAGCTTCCCCTGGTAGTGAGTTCTATTTTTTTTAATTATTTATTTGTATCCCTCCTCTCCATATGGATCGAGGCGGCGAACAACTTACAAATAGCATGTATTTCAAAACATTCCTATACATTCCCCCAACAAGCTGGGTACTAATTTTACCAACCTGCCGAAGGATGGAAGGCTGAGTCAACCTTGGAGCCGGGCAGGATCGAACTTACAGCCTTGTGGCTTGCAGGACTAGCATTTAACCACTGCGCCACCAGGGCTTCTAGATGTTGTTTCTCCAAAGTTCATTTGAAAACATGTCTGACAATATCATCCTGTTTGCTGCCACATTTGCAATCGCTGCAGTTTTAAGACCAGTCTATGGCTTCTTTCTTTTTCCTAGACTAGTAACATGGGTCATCCCAACCAATTAGGGACCCATGATAGCTGGTGGTCTGAGTAAGTGGAACAGGGAATCTACTCTAAGTTTTAGCCCAAATTTTCAAGGAGCTATCTATGATGCTGCTCCTATTTTGTGGATAGGGTATGACACCTTGGCTAGCTCCATTAATGTTCAGACTAAAACCCAGAGTGGATTCACTGCCCCACTGATATGAAAGCCACTTGTCTGCACTGCAGGGATCACCTAGTCTGTGAGATGGTATCATAATGCTATGCAGTTCCACTGGTTGGGCTGCATGAGCGTGAAAAATGATGGCCATTGGAGGCTGATGAACCAAGGAAGCCATATGCTTTCTTAAGAACTATTGCAAAAATAGGAAAGAGGACGGAGTTTGGATGGTTGCACCTCAAACTGTATAGGCCAAAATGTAAGGATTTTGTGCAAGGCTACTTAGGAGGAAGCCCCACTGAATACTAAGATTTTACTCCATGTAAAGCCTTTAGCAACAGCTGCTAGCAAAGGCTGTGGATCTTGTATCAATGGGCTGGTGACTTCATTCCAGATTTTGGCTAGATATTGAAGTAGCTATCCAAGCTGCTGAACTTAGTACCCCAAACAGGTTCAGCACCTTGGAGACTCCCATTACATGTTGGACTAAAACCCAGAACAGGTTTACTATCCTTCTGATTTTTGAGGCACTAACTTGGGACTCTTAAGTGGTTAATTACCCATTGTGATTCTCCTCCTTACTTAGTAATGCTAATGAAAATAGGAATGAGTAATAACAATTAATAATGCTGCCACCTCAGTTTCCCATCTGAATCATCAAAGGGAGCTTTGGGGGAAAAAAAAAAGGATAAAATTGCCAAGACTGTGAACATTGAAGACGGAGTGCGAGTCAGACAATTTTCATTGTTTCAAAGATAATAGCTTTTGGTATTTGATAGGGCACTGTGATTTGTGGTTTGTGTACCCATTTTTTTCGAGCCATTTTTTAACAATTCTTTGACACTAATCCATTTACGGAAAGTACTACTGGGATAATTTCAACTTGAGATAATTTATGTGTAGATATTTTAATTTCCTCCACCAGACCTGCGTAGTTTCATAAAGCCTTCTGTTTTGCTGCTTTAATAATCATGTTCCCTAGGAACCTCTTTCCAGCTCTAGTTTTCTTCTTGGCATAAACCTAATGGCCATGCTGGCTGGGTGTGTCTGTGTCTGCGGGATGATAAATCCACTCTGGATTTTAGTCTGAACTTTAAGGATGCTATTGAAGATGCAGAACCCTATCTCTCAAATAAGTTGAGCACCTGAGATATCTACTTTACAGTTTGGACAAAAACCTGGCATAGATTGGCCTCCCCACCGACATGGAAGCAGTTAGCTGACCTTGCTTAATGGGCACAATCCTTAGAAAGACAACACATCTTGCAAGATATTTCCTGAAAGACAACAGGAGCATGGATGTGACATGAAACATGTGCTCAGCACTGGAAATAGCCTTGGATCATTAGGTAGCAGAAACAATCTTTCTTGCCACTCTTGGATAATCATAGCCAGATCCCATACACATGAGATTCTTTTCCAGCCAGAATCTCATTGGACCTGGACCTGTTGGTTAGTCCAAAGTGGACTCATTCAATCAATTATTGAATGGAAAGTCAGCATGTTGGTAAGTCCAATTGAATCAATAGTTCTATTCTAGTTTGGACTAGCAATTGGAACTTGGGTCCATGAAAGCACTTGGGCAGAAGTACACACACCCGCTTTGAAGGATATGAACTTTGTCAGATGCTCCCCAATTAAATGTGCATTTGGCGTTCAGCAGCACATGTGTATCCTCTACAGAGCAGAATCAGAAGGTTAAGAAGATGGTGGACTCCACTGTTGCACTTAGGGCTTTTCTGTGCTGCATGTGTGGGGTTGTTCCACATCAAAACAACGTAACAATGGGGCTACAGAGTATATCTGAGGCATGAGATATTTGGAACATTGCTTCTGTTTCTTTTTTTTAATATGTCCCATAATCGTGGAGAAATACGACAATTGATGGGGTTAACAGCTGGCAACATTAAAATACATTAAAATTTCTCCATCATGTCCTGATTGGTTCTGCCCATGTTGTAAATCTGAAAGGAGCCATTGATTTTGGCAACAGTCTTTGGATGTACAAAAGACTATGGGATCCCCATTAACTCGTAATATTCATTGCCCTCAAGGGACTACTCAAGTGAAACCTATTGGTTATATTTTTGTAAGAGGATGGGTAATTTCCAAACTGGTGATAAGTGTAATATAGACCAGATATCTGTAGCAAAGTACATACACTCCCTGTTGCAGAAGAGCTGAAATGGATTTGTTCATCCAAATTCCCTTCTGTGAATGGGGTCATAAATATTCTCCAAATATTCCAGTATTGGGCAAATATATTATATTCTGCAGCAGCATGTGGGACATGCTGGAATTAACTTTTTTTCTTTCCTTTTTCTCCTCTTCATCTGAAAAAATTAAAATTGCAGTAAAACAAAATAAAGAGGACATCTGAAGAGAAATATAAAAGCACCACAAGACAGCAAAGCAGTAGAAACATTGGCAGCTGGTGGCATTCATGTCAGTGGGGAAGTGAATCTGCTCCAGGTTTTAGTTCATATTTCAAAGGAGGTGTCCCAGGTGCTGAAATCAAGGTCCAAAACAGGTTCAGCACCTGGGAGAGCTCCTTTAACATTTGTTTGTTTGTTTCGAGTATTTATACCCTGCCCCTCCAACCACAAAATCTCCCAGAGTGGCTTGCGTTTCATGAGTTTGGCAGTCCCTTGTTCTCAGCCTTACAGTCTAAATAAGACACATCATGCAAGGAAAAAGGGATAGTGGACTGAAACCCAGAATAAATTTACTCCCACACTGACATGAGAGACACTAGTAGCTGCTAAGTAGAAAAGCAGTCAGCAGAATTGATACATACATCAAGATATGTATAGAATCATCACTCTGCTCCCAACATGACAACTGAGGCTGCAGAGGTGGGGTGGAAAGAGACAAGGCACTGTGAGTTCCTACGCTCTGATTGTCCAGAGGTATATTGAGGTGATAGGATTCATTTGTCCAAGTAGGACAATGGCAATGACATTTTCTTGAGGGACCTGCAGTGTGGCCTTAGGGCCATTTTAGACAGCTTGGTGGGCCTGAGAGTTAAGGAAAAGCCTTGCCTCCAATGGAGGTGGTTAGTGTGGAAAAGGGGGAAAGATGTGCCATTGATGGGCACCTCATCTGGTGAAAGGTATCCCTTGACTTACATCTATGGTTGAGGAAGGGGAATAACCTTTGGGATTGGTCTGAGATGGGTTTGCAACAAAGTTGTGACACTTGGGGGCTTTTCTTAGGGTCTTTCTGGTCAGAATGACCAGCCAGCCAGTGTCACCCTGTAATCCTACATGATGGCATTGGGGCCTTGGGCACACAAGTGAGGAGGAGACAATATCTGGCCTCAACTGAATTCTGTATTTAGACTGTCCCACTGCAGGTTTAGGGGGTTTAGTTAATAAATTGGCCCTAGTTTAACACATTCCCTGTGTCTTATCTCTTTATTTCTGGGTGAGTGGGAGAAGAAACCATGTACAAGGGATGTAAAAGCTTGGGCAAAGAAAAGAAAGATGGTCATCAAGCCAGCCTTTTTGAGGACTAAATTCTGGAGTGGGATTCCTAGGCCCTCAGTCAAACCAGAGCTTGGGAAAAGTAACTTATTCAGACTACAGTTCTCCAAATACCCCAGACAGCATGGCCACTGGCTAGGAGATTCTTGGAGTTGCAGTCTAAAAAACAACTATTTTCAAACTTTAATTTGAACTCCTTTTCTCCATCTACCTGCTGCTTGTCTTCATCCTCACAAACACAGGGCCAGGGCACAATCCTATTGCTGGGGATGGGGAGCTCTCAGTTCCCTGTGGATCCAATTTATCAATGCGGATCTCATGAGACCTTCCTTCTCCTGCACTTCCTTCCATCCGGAAAGCTTCTGGGAGGCAAAGAAATGGCTTACAGTGGATAAACCCCACCATCTTTGTAATAAAACCAGCTGCCTGTGGTTACCATGGTACCTAAGAGGGAAAGTGGAACTGTGTTACTGTGGCAGGAGTAGTACTTAATGGTGATAAAACAGTCAGCACAAGGGAAAATGTACTCTGTAGCTGCAGAGACAAGGCACAGCATCATGTCTGTGTGTGCGCACATCATTTCAGCAGGTTCTGAAACCAGGACAATCAGCTTCAAGCCTGTCCTGGCCAAAGCAAGCTAAATCCTCAAACCAGTGGTATCTGGTGGCTCGCATGAGAGTAGGTGTCGAATCTGCACTGGATTTTAGTCTGATGTCCAAGGTGCTGAAGCTCTCTTGAGGGATCAGGTTCAGTACATTGGACAGCTCCACTAAAGTTCATCTAGGGAAGATTCACTGCCTCGGTGAGAAGGAAGACACCAGCTACAACTATTGATTGATTGATTGATTGATTGATTGATTGATTGATTGCATTCATTCATTCATTCATTCATTCTCCCAAGGTGGGACCCAAGGTGGCTTCCAAAAGGTTTAAAAACAAAACAGTAAAAGCATATGAACAATTAAAACATTAAAAGATATATAAAATTATAAAACTTGCAATACATTTTTTTAAAAAACAGCTCATAATTTAAAGCTCCCCTGCTCACCCACTAAGGGCCTGCTTAAAAAGAAATGTCTTTGCCTGCTTACAAAAGGAAAGCAGGGAGGGGTCCAGCCTAGTCTCTCATGGAAGAGCGTTCCACAGAGTGGAATCAGCCACTGAGAAGGCCCTCTCCCATATCATCACTGGGTGAGCCTGGGATGATGGTGGGACTGAGAGAAAGGCCATTTCCACACTAGACTGTTATAGTGCTATTATTCCACTTTCAGCATCCTATGGAATCCTGGGGTTTGCAGTTTAGGGAAGGGCCTTAGAATTCTCAGCCAAAGAGCTCTTTGGCCTCAGGAAACTACAAACCCCAGAATTCCACAGGATGTTGAAAGTGGAATAATAGCACTATGACAGTGTAGTGTGGAAATGTCCAAGTCTTTCCTAGCAGATCTTGGGGCTCTAGCAGGTCCATATAGGGAAATGCTAGGCTGACCAGGAGAATCAGATCCTTTCTCATCATGGACAATAACAATAGATGTATCTAGCATGAATGTCTCCAATTTATGGATGCAATTCTTCACAGTTCCTCGGCTGTTGATTGAATGGGTCTCTACTATTTGGGACTAACTCATAGGAGTCCAGTCATTTGTACAGTTGTGGTTGGTGCATAAGTGTTTGCCGTTGTCTTTAATGCATCACTAGATTGCAGAAACAGCTGCTGTGCCTTTTCCATTGTACCTTGGGATGAGAAGCAGGCACATGAGGAGTTGCATTCAGCAGAAGCGTCGTGTAGCACAGCCCCTGTGTAAGTACATGAGAGTAGATTTATACAGTGCAAATACACTGAGGTTCTTGTCCTCCCTCTCTCCATAACTCCAGTCTCAGCCCTCTTAGCCTCCTTCCAGCATTCCACCAGCACCCATTGTTTGCCATTGGTTGCTTCTGGATCCTGACCCATCTCTTCCAGGATCGCCCTCCTCCTTGCTCTTCAAAGGCAGCCCTTTGCCGCATCCTCTTCCCTGAGCCACCAAGGCCGCAGCGTGCCACTTGATGACTGCAAAAAAGCTGTTTTCGATGTGTGCAGCAAAGTGTACTAGAGAAATTAATTAGTCACTAACAGGCCACCTGCCTGGCTATTAGCAGTAGGCAGTTCTCATGCTTAAAGAGAGCCAGGTAATGAATAATGATCATTTCTATTACAGGAAAATTTCAAGGCCTGCGGTACTAAAGGGAGGAGGGAGGTGGTGGGGTGTGTAAAGCACGTGATTTGCACTGAGGCAGAAGACCCAGAATCCGGTTTGTGGATCAGACTACTCAAAGATTTTCCATGCTTCCTCTAGTATAATCCCAAGGTTTCCATAAACTGTAATATGGCAATATTTCCTTGGTTGATCCACCAAGGACAAAAGACTTTGGCTATATGCAGCTGTAGACTAGTGCGGTTGATAGCAAACCCTTCTTTTGCTTCAGAGACTGGGGCCTTGATATCAACTCCATCCTGGACTGGTGTGTGTGTGTGTGTCCCCTACTGAACCTGGAAATTTTACTTTTTCTGGTGACGTGTTATGGAGTGTGGGAATTGGCCAAGATTCTATATTTTATGCATGGACCATGATGCTCTATGTGTACAATTCCACATCTGGCACTGGTATGAAGATCAAACAGCCAGCAATGGGAAGGGAAGGGCAGAAAGTGCCCAAAATGTAGGGACTGTCTCCCATCTCCACTGTAATTCTCCAGAGAGAAGAAAAGAGAACTAGACTCCTATCTTTGGAGAACTGAGGAGGAAATGAGAGGCAGTCTCCACAGCCCAGACACCCCCCTCTCCAGCTCTTTAACAGACAAAGTGGCCCCTCCCCAGACTTAGCAACTGCTGGGAAATGTTCTGGATAGAGTGCAAGGCTAATGAATATCCCCCTTGTGCTCTATCCAAAACCAGATGTGCACCCGTATATTCTAGAGTTATGTGTGTGTCCTTCAGGAACAGGATTCCATCTACAGCATTATGAATGAAAATTCCCAGAATCTCCCTTGGAAGCTATCCACTATTACCAATCCTGATTCTCAGCAAGCCTTGTGTGATAGCTTTCTACCAGCCGCTAAATCTATAGAGATGACTGATAGAAACTGCCCTAGAAACACTGGGTAGCCATGCGGAATCACACCCTTGTGATTCCAAGCACCACAACATCTGTGTGTATCTCAAAAAGATAGTCCCTTTCATGAGCCCAGTGACTGGCAGGAGCTACAATATTAAACTAAATGTCACTTGCAATCTCATTTATCTGACTGAATCCATCAACTGATTGACTGGTTGAATGAAGATGTGCAGGATGCCGTTTGCAATTTGTGAGACTTGTGTACACATTTCAGGAACCACACGTCTGCAGTCCTGGCCAAGAAAGTTGTACAACCAGTAGCTAGGCATTTTAATTTGGAACGCCACAGCCTCTCTGATTTGTCTGTGTTTGGAATTGAAATACAGCCTCTTTTAAGCACTTTAGAGGGGAAAATAGGGGGAAATTTCTGGATCCACAAACTTAAGAGCTGAATACCACATGGGGCCTTTAAAACTATATAATTCTAGCACTTTGATTCCATTTTAACTGCCATGTTTGCATCTCATGGAGTCCTTGATTTGTAGTTTGGAGAACCACTATTGCTCTCTGGTGGGAAGTTCTAAGCACTTTATGACTACAAATCCCAGAAGCCCATAACTTGGAACCATAGTAGTTAAAGTAGAATCATAGTGCTATAACTGTTTAGTATGAAAAGGGGCCCATAGTTCCAGCCTAGAAGATAATACTGAATATTTCTTTGGAAGGCTCAGTCCTCAACAGTCCTCAGTCTTCAACATTCTTATCTGCCACTTTAGATAGAGCTCACTTTTATTGTGAGCAACTAAAGAAGGCAGATGCTGAACGGTTTTGCTAACACGTTGAAAGAATGTTGTTGGCTAAACACTCCAATGAATGCATGTCAACAAACCTTTTTCAAGGACAGGAGAGGAGGGAATCCCAGAAATGGACGTCATGGGCTTGCTTTTGGGGATAGGGAAAAGTTGCAGCACTCTTTTCCCAGGTCAACTGCAGGCCTTTCCGAATGCTGGTGGTTCCGTCATGTTGGAGCGCAGCCAAATCCTCCCTTCCTGCAGTTCTGCAGAGGGCAGCCGTGCATGCCTTTGCCGCCTAACCAAAAGCAATTCTTATTAATAATACTAAATGAAGTTATTCATTAATAATAGCTGCTGCAGACTTTTTCTACCCACTCGGAGCGTGCCCAGAATCACTTGATTCCTCCTTTTAAATGTCATATCAGCCATCTTCTTAAGCCTACACAGAACTGGTCCTGCTTGTACAAATAATAACACCAACACCAACAATAATCTCATTTTTCAACATTTTCAACAATTTTGAATATTCTTCCCATCCCTGTTTGAAAATTACATCAAATTAAGGCGGCAACAGAGAGAAGAGCGTATGTTTTGGTAGGTAGCAGGCGAGACAGAGGCAACTTACTCCTCCTGTTGAAAAGCACTCAGATAAATCTATTGTGTGAGATATCTTTCACACCCAGTTTAATCTCATTAGCAATGGTTCAACCCACAATAGCTTAGTGAGGCTTTAAATTACCCATCCAAAGGCCACAACCGTTCAGCTGGTTAGGATGCTTCTTTGCTTCTGCAACGTTGAGACATTCCATCCCTAAGATGGGAAGGAGGCTCAAAGGATTTAGAAAATGTCAAATGGAAAAAGAGGTCTTCATATTCTGCAACTGGAATTAAGTGGTGGGGGAATATAAGATATCTCCATCCTGCTCAAGTTCTGCTTACAGAATCTCAGAGGAGTGGAACAGTTACTTGGGATATTTGTTCAGCTTAGCCTTGTGCCTTTCAATTGTGTAGGACTACCAATCTCAGCATCCACCCATCAGCAGGAACAGATGTGGCAATCCACCTGACTCAAGGGAAGGCAGCTGCCTTTGGCTGTCAACCTGTTAGTGCATTACATCAAGAGCTGCACAGTGGTGGCAAAAGAAGACAGGTAAAATCTTCTGATCCCCAAAAACCTTTGTGAGATCTTCTGGAAGAGACCTCCTTTGTGTTCTATACAGCTATTATTCCACTTTCAACCTGCTATGGAATCCTGGGGTTTGCAGTTTAGGAAGGGGCCTAAACTGCAAAGCCCAGAATTCAATAGGAGGTGGAAAATGGAATAATAGCTCTATAACAGTCTAGTGCAGAAATGGCCGGGGTCTTCTCCACTGTGGCACCTCAGTTGTAGAACGCCTTCTCCTTGGAGGCCTGATTGGGTTGATGCTGGTGCCAAGTTAAAACCTTTGGGGCCTAATAATTAAATCCAGTGTCACTACACCTTAAACCCCTCTCCTGCTGGATAGCAAAATTGGTGAGAAATATCATTTTTCTAAGAAAACTGGACACTTGTGGCTAGGAAACATGCAGTAGCAGGACACTGACTGTAAGCAAGTGCTACGTCAGGAGACGGTCAGCCTGGCCAGGTCATAAGTTCAAGAGGATTTAGATGGAAACCCTTCATGTTAATAATCTTCTCAACAATCCAACCTCCAAATACAATAGAAGACAAAACTGCCCAGGTGAAGCAGTCAAGCACCTCTGCTGTGAGTCTGTCCTATAGAGATCTTTCCTAATCACTTGGCATGATCAAGATATTAAGATTGGTTTAGAGCTGGGTTGTCTTTGCCTTCCTTTGAGGCTGAGAGAGTGGGACTTGCACAGGGCACTCAGTGGGTTTCTGTGGCTGAGTGAGGATTTGAACCTTGATCTCCGGTGTTCTAATTCAACACTCAAACCACGACTCTGCTCCATTGTCCATCTATGCTTGTCTACTGTGTCAGCAATATAGCCCTGACATCTTAAAGTTAAGCATCCTAGCCTCTGATGAAAAACTTCAGCCTATCTTTCAGAAATGTTTAAATTTTTTTTTAATTTAAAGTGTTTAAACTGGTTTTATGATCTTATGTGGTAGGGCAGGTTATAAATGTTGCAATAATAACAACAAAAATAACAGTGCTCCAGGCTTCATCATGGCTGTTGTGCTCTTGGCCTATTCAGGTACGGTGCACCAACAGGATTCTGGCTTTCATTTCCAACCCAAGTCAGGGGTTTCTTTTCACTACAACATGGAGACTTCAGTTTAAGCATCAGATTAGCTAGCAGACAAGAGCTGAATCTTAGGTCTCTGACTCAGACGGGCATCGCCGAGGCAGAGAAATCAGTAGTCTGCACACCAGCCAACTTAGATTGCATCTTCAATTGCTTTTTGGACTGAGAAAGCACCCCCTGTTGTGCTGCAGAAATGTCTGGGATTGGGCATGGCAGAGGAACAGGCGGAACCCGTTAGCTGCGGCTCTCTCGCTATGGCTCATTGAGGACGCTGGACATCTTTGGAGCACATGCAGTCGATAACCCGGGAGGCTCCTACATCCTCCTGGTTTTAAGCAGCCAGTTGGTAGAATGTGGACTTCTTATCTTCCCCACAAGAGGTGATCCTCTTCCTGTGAGGCTTGTCATTTATATTCCAGGGATATATTTTGGCATAAACCACTCGTTTCGAACATTTTATGATGTCTTCTTGTCTTTGGCCATTTCCGCACTACATTGTTATAGTGACATTATTCCACTTTCGACCTCCAATGGGATCCTGGGGTTTGCAGTTTAGGGAGGAGCCTTTAGAATTGTTAGCCAGAGAGCTCTTTGGCCTCAGGAAACTACAAACCCCAGAATTCCACAGCATGTGGAAAGTGGAATAATAGCACTGTAATACTCTAGTGTAGAAAGGCCCAAAGAGTGTAGTTATGACCCACACACCCTGTCTTCTCTTGACCAGACTGAACAAGCCCAGCTCCATCAGCCTTATCTGTTCACCTTTCATCCTTCTCATGGCCTCCTGTGAACCTCCTCCATCTTGTCATATCCTTCTTAAAAATAGGTGCTCAGAATTGATCACAGTGTTCCAGATGAGGCCTGACCAGTGCAGAAAGCAGCAGGGTTATTATTTCTCCCAGCTTGGAAACTATGCAGCATCTTATTATCAAGATACATCTTTTCATTAAAGCCTTTGAGGATCCTCTCAAACCCTATCAAGACGCACTGAAGCTTCTCTCCCAGCCATTCGGTGGTTGATCAGGCTGCAAACAAATATGCATACCTTAATGAAAAAAATCATTCAAAAAGGCATTAGTTTAGGGAAAAGTGCAGCCAGAATGTCATACATTTGATGAAACGTGTGCAAATTTTCACTCCAACGTTGGGAAAAAAACAACCCTCAGCAGTTGGGAAGAACTGAATTTATGACTGGAAAAATGAGAAATGCCAAAGAACTCAAACTAATTGATCTGTCCAGCCCTGGGAGGTGGTGAAGCTCTGGAAACTGCTGGCTTCCATGTTGGCTGGGCATGGACGTTAGTTTCCTAGGGAAACACTTCATTCCTGTTGTGGTTTGTTGTGTGCCTTCAAGGCATTTCTGACTCATGGCGTTACGGTGAACCTGTACTGTGGTTTTCATGGCAAGATTTGTTGAGAGGAGGTTGACCTTCTTCTCAGGCTGAGAAAGTGTGACTTGCCAAAGTTCACCCTGCAGATTTCTTTGGCTGAGCATGGATTTGAACCCTGGTTTCCCAGAGTTCTGGTCCAATATTCAAAGGGTTCAAATATTCCTGGAGTCCTACTGCAGTGCTCAGGCCAATACACCACACTGGGGTCATTTCCGCACTACACTGTTCTAGTGCCATTATTCCACTTTCTACCTCCTAGAGAATCCTAGGCTTTGCAGTTTAGGGAGGGGCATTTAGAATTCTCAGCCAGAGAGCTCTTGGGCCTCAGGAAACTACAAAGCCCAGAATTCCACAAGAGGTTGAAAGTGGAATAATAGCACTATAACAGTGTAGGGCAGAAATGGCCTGGCTCTGTTGCTGCTGTACCTTTTTATGATTTTCCTAAAAAAAAAATTGACAGCATGGATTTCTTTTAAAAAGATTGAACCCATGGAGATCTAAAGTATGAACCTTCCAGAAAGATTTTCTTCCTCCACAGTTCTATCTTGCGAAGGTATTTAATGAAGGCAAAAGAGCAGATCTTTGCTATCCAAGTAAGATAATGATGGATCTGACAGATCTCTGGACTGGAGATTAATGAGCCGGGCTCAGCTTAACTAGTCAAGACACCCATGATTTGCTGCCTCCCAGAAGAAGCCACTAATCTTGGCTTACTTGTCTTGAGTTTGCAATCCCCCCCCCCACTGTTTCTTTTCAGGCACAAAGGGGAGATGGGGACACTTCTGAACAAATCCATTTACATGCATGCACACTTCAGTGAGAGCAACCTATCCTTTTTTCAAAGCAGAAACTTCTCCCAAAGATCCTTTCTTAAAAAAAAAGAAAAAAAGGAGTCTTGAGTTATATCACTGCCCCCTTTGTTACCATATATCCTCTGTCTAATCATGGCAAAGTTGCAGCTTGCTCATTTTACTCCCATAATAATAGTCATTATAAGCAGAAGGGAGGAAAGGAATTTATAGCCTCGACGTCTCAGTTGGAGAGATACGCCTTTTTTGTGATGGGCTGCATGGAGCTTTCGGGGGGAGAGAATATTTGGGGGTCTTGAGAAAAGCACGACCCAAATGGTTTTCAGCAGATGCCTCCAGAGCCCATTTCTAGACATGATGGGAAGGGGGCTTTTATCACGCCATCATTCCTCCCCTTTGCCACCCCCCCAGTAGAAAACTCTTCATCTCCTCTGCAATTTTGGCACACTTGGGCTGATAACTATTCTAGCTGCTAATATATAAACCAACACCTCACCCTCCTACTTATAGATGGAATTCTTGCCTGACATTTGCTTTAAATATCCACAACGCTTAAAGGCAGATTTATTTTGCTTGCTGGGGTGGCAGCTTGCCAGGGTGAAGCAAAGTAAGGGGAAAGGAAGCTGGAAAAACAGGGTGGTGGGTGGAAGGAAAAAAAGGAGGATTTCAGTTGGTGTGGAGCATCAAAGTGAAGCCTAGGGGTGGAAGGATGGGAGAAGGATGGGGCAGAAGTTGCTGCCTTGAGCAACACCCCAAGTGGATTCAGGGCTTCCTTCCCTTCAAGCAGAAAACCTGAGGTCACTCAAGGAAAGCCAGGACTTGTGAAAAACTTCCCTGCAGGCATCTAGTGTGTTCAGGGTCTGAGATCAGTCTGAGCACCATTCAAAGAGGCTAAACTAGATGAGGCCTTCCTCCTGAGGCAAACATCTGGAGATGTTAGAGGACACCAAGCCAAGTCTGGATTATTACAGCCATTTCTTCACTAGATTGTTATAGTGGTATTATTCCACTTTCAACATCCTATGGAATCCTGGGGTTTGCCTTAAAGGCCCCTCCCTAAACTGCAAACCCCAGGATTCCATAGGATGTTGAAAGTGGAATAATACCATTATAACAGTCTAGTGAGGAAAGGGTCTACATCTTCCTGAAGACTGTTACCATGTTATATACCTTTAAGTCAATTCCAACTTGTACTGCATTCCTCTGAAGCTGAGAAAGTGTGACTTACCCACATTCACCAGGTGAATTTCTATGGCTGAAGTAAGGATTCAAGAGAAGAAGAGAAGGTTAAGAGGGGACATGATAGCCATGTTTAAATATCTGAAGGGATGCCATGTAGAGGAGGGAGAGGGCTTGTTTTCTGCTGCCCCAGAGAACAGGACAAGGAGCAATGGATTCAAGCTGCAGGAAAGGAGATTCCACCTGAACCTCTGGAAGAAATTCCTGACAGTCAGGGCTGTCCGGCAGTGGAATCTGCTGCCTGGGAGTGTGGTGGAGTCTCCTCCTTCTTTGGAGGTTTTTAAGCAGAGGCTGGATGGCCATCTGTCAAAGGGAGTGCTTTGAGGGTGTTCCTGCATGGCAGGGGGTTGGACTGGATGGCCCCTGGGGTCTCTTCCAACTCTACATTTCTATGATTCTATAAAATTCTGGTCTCCCAGAGTCCTAGATAAACAGTCACACCACAATATCACACAGGCTCCTAAATATGGATTATCTTGGTTGCTGTATCTGAGTAGCACTTACACCCTTACATTTCCCCCCTTCTCATTCAGGATGGTAGCTGTTTTTGAGTATGGCATTCCCTAATAAGAACCCGCTATTCACATCTTTCTTGCAATGCCTAAGTGGGAATTACTGCTGATACGTCTGTGGAGCTGGTGTTAGAGGTTGTAAAGAAAATCTTTGGGTGTTACATTACCTGCAAAAATGTTCATTGCTTACCTTTTAAGACTGCAACCACTCGGTAGCAGAGCTAGAAGAACTCATAAATTTCATTTCCATAAGCAAGAGTGAATAATTTTCGCCATTTTTCTTCCTGCTTTAAGAGAGTCCTCGAAAGCTGAGTGGTTCTTGAAGACTGTTTATACTTCGGGATATAGTCTTTGCAGAAATTAAAATAAAATAAATTCACATGGAGTTCCTCTATGTAGATCACGGCATTTTCTGAACCAAAGTGTTCCTTTTCAGCACATAAAACTATGTTTTTCTGTGGAAAAAGAAATCTTTTTTTTCTGAGCAGGAAACCTGTTTTCTGTGCAAAAAATTCTAGTTGAGAAAAAAAATACGTATATGGTTTCCCCTCCACATGAAGAATAAGTCCTGAACTGTGAAATTTCCTGTCCCTCCAGTATTTTTCTTGTCAGAGCATCCCAAAACATGGGGAAACCATTTTTCATCACTCATTTGAACATCTCTGAGTATTTTTTCCCTCTCATTCCCATGCATTAATCCTCATGCCTTTGGCTAGTAGCATGGGTTAGACTAGTTTCCTTTCACTTCCAGAGTCTCACTGTAAGCAACATTGGGGGATTCTTTCTTGCATTTAGGCCATTTCCGCAGAAGTATGTTATAGTGCGATGATTCCACTTTCAACCTCCTATGGAATCCTGGGGTTTGCAGTTTCAGGAGGGACCGGCCAGCCCCTCCCGAAACTGCAATCCCCAGGATTCCATAGGAAGTTGAAAGTGGAATCATCGCGCTCTAACAGACTTGTGTGGAAATGACCTTAGTTAGGGAGGAAAATGACAGGAAAAAGCTCTGCATCTTTTCTGGGAGATGGATGGGACCAGGCCAGGGATTTCCCTGGCAGAGAGGAACAGAGGTGAAATATTTGTTTTGCACTATTCCTAGAATCCTCCAGCCAGCTGGGGTCACCAATTGTTTCCCCTAGTTTTTGAAATGCAATGCACCTC
Organism: Ctenosaura bakeri; assembly: GCA_948474755.1. Lineage (NCBI taxonomy): Eukaryota > Metazoa > Chordata > Lepidosauria > Squamata > Iguanidae > Ctenosaura > Ctenosaura bakeri. The sequence goes on from CAOLHI010000165.1 coordinate 300,287, forward strand.
CCATTGCAAGGCAAATGGGTACAGCATTTTTCTTTAATTAAAAAGAAAGAAATCAGCTCAAAAGTCTCAAAAAAAAGAAATCTCAATAGTCTTCCATTCCTGCCTCTTTGCGCCAGCAAAATAGAAACCATGCTGCGGCCCGGAGACTGGCACGGGAGGGAGGGAGATGTGGAAAGAATCTTCTGACAAAGGCGTTCCTTTGTCATCGCAGTCCCCTCTGTCTTAATTAGCACCGTGTAAAAAGTCATTACTCCTATGGGGAACGGGGGAAACTGACCTTTCGTTCCACCACCGACAGCTGCAGGTGACAGTTCCCAACACACGTTCTAGCATACGGTTTGGCTCATTTACATGAGTTGTCTCACGTAGGGATGGGAAGCGTGTTTCAAAATCTTCACAAGATGGTTAAAAACAAAGCAACGCTATTTTTTTTTGAGTGCTGAAACTCCCTGACGAGAAACATCCTGGTGGGAATCTTCACATTTCAGGATCCGTTCTGGACAAAATTTGTGTGTGGCTGTTTTGCACGAAAACAATACTTCTGCACAGAGATATTAGCCAGAATCCTCTATCAATTACTTAGTCAAGTATAATTAACTAAATAACCTGTCCTCACTTGACACCTCCTCAACCTGATGGAGACGTCATTCACGTGTGCTCCAGTCACCAGCAGAATGATTATCACTAGGTGCTTTTCCGCACTAGCCTGTCATAGCACTGCAATTCCACTTTCAACATCCTATGGAATCCTGAGATTTGCAGTTTCGGTAGGGGCTCCTGAAACTGCAAACCCCAGGATTCCATAGGATGTTGCAAGTGGAATCATAGCGCTATAACAGTCTAGTGCAGAAACGGAGTAGGTTGGGGTAGAGTTATGATCATGGCAGTAGTTTCTAAGGCCATTTCCACACTACACTGTTAGAGTGCTATTATTCCACTTACAACCTTCTGTGGAATCCTGGGGTTTGTAGTTTACTGAGGAGGCCCAACAGCTCTCTGGCTGAGAAGTCTAAATGCTCCTCCCTAAACTGTAACTCCCAGGATTCCACAGGATGTTGAAAGTGGAATAATAGCACTATAAGAGTGTAGTGCATAAATGGCCTGAGTAGTGATCGTCAGTGCAAAACAGTTAGGGGCTTTGTATTCACACTCACAAATGTGACACTACTGCCATAAGCATTACTGTACCCCACCCCACTTTACTTCCCAGGGCATCTGCTGCGTGGGGAGAATGCGATCCACTCTGCTGGTGATCAAAGTGTGGATTAATGACATCTCTGTCAGGCTTGGGATGGTCAGAACAGGAGAGGATACTTAGTTAACTATATTTAATTAAGTAGGTGATACTGGATTCCAGCTAATATTTTATGTGCAGAACATGCTGTTTTCAGTACAGAACCACCACCTGCAAAGTTTGCACATAGCAGGTCCTGAGTTGTGGTTCTTGTAGACTTGCTGACAGCACTAAGGCCATTACACTGTTATAGTGCTATGATTCCACTTTCAACATCCTGTGGAATTCTCAGGGTTTGTAGTTTCCTGAGGACAAAGAGCTCTCTGGCTGAGAATTCTAAAGGTCCTTCCCTAAACTGCAAATCCCAGGACTCCATAGGATGTTGAAAGTGGAATGAGAACACTACAACAGTGTAGTGCAAAAATGGCTTAAGTTTCTGAGAAGAATCTTTATCCCTAGTTACATATAAATTTTGATGTGCACGCTCAAATTTTGGCTTACAAATTGACTGGTGTGCAATCTATGCTCACTGCTGAAAGGAAGGGAATGACACATGCATAAGATTTCTTAGCTGTGCCCCCCAAAATCCCGAAGCTGGCTCTGGCAAAGTTGAATTTGGTTGTCTGAGATATAAGTATCTAAGCAACAGGGGCCCATGTAGGAGTTAATGTTGTTGTCTGCAGAGCACACTTGCAAGGGCCTGTGTGTGCATGCATGCGTAACAGCACATGCCTCCGTTGGTGTGTGTCACTAGACAATGCTACCTGCCAACACAGCATGGCCCTGTGATTATTTTTAGCACATGCTCAGCTTCGTCCTGCTCTGGGAGAGAGAACTGGATCAAAAAACAGTAGATTTTAAGGCCACCAAGGAGATCACAAGCAGTGACTGTTGCTGCGCGGTTGGCAAAGATCAGGACATCCTGGCCAGAGTCGTTCTCGTGCAACTGCTCTTTCACCAGGAATGCCAATCTCGGAAAGCCAAAACTCCAGGATCTGTGACAGGTGGTGGGAGGAAGGCAAAGAGGGGAACAGATGAATACCTGGTTTAAAATTACAAGTCTTGTCTGTGGAAGAATGACAATGATCACATTTTAAACTTTTGATGGGATGGAGGCGTGAAAGAGACAGGTCTCAGAAAGAGGTCCCCCAGGAAATTTCACCAGGTTTCCAAAGCACTTTATTTTCTCTCTGTCTCTTTCTTTCCATCTCCAGATCAGCCAGGGAATATGACAATCCTTTCCTTTCCTTTCCTTTCCTTTCCTTTCCTTTCCTTTCCTTTCCTTTCCTTTCCTTTCCTTTCCTTTCCTTTCCTCTTCTCTTCTCCTGGAAGAGAAAGGGAGCAGTACACACTGGTATGCAGCGCAGTGCTACAGTTCTTTTATTTAAAAATAAACTAAACATAATGGATCAGAACCCATATAAGAATCTTGTCCACGTTGTTTTCCTTGCTTTAAAGTGAAGGTCATGGGAAAGAAGGAGAGAAGGCATTTCTGCTTATCTTGAAAACAAAGCAGCAGCTTTAGACTCTCAGTGCGTATAAAAATACATGGGTTCCTCCCACCCACTAGCATGAAAGGGACATTGCTTTGGTACACCCCCATGTACCACCCCTTGGTACACCCCATGTACACCCTCAACCTGTCAATCAATTTTATCTATACTCAACCTTTTCCCCAAGACTAGGACACAGTGTACACGTTGTACTTTTAATTTTGCAAAGGCAAGCATCCTTTTGGTAACTTAAACTTGTGCAGGTTTCCTGACACATAGACCATTTCCACTCTACACTGCTATAGTGCTATTATTCCACTTTCACCATCCTGTGGAATTCTGGGGTTTGCAGTTTATTGAGGCCAAAGAGCTCTCTGACTGAACTGCAAACCCTCAGATTCCATAGGATGTTGAAAGTGGAATAATAGCACTGTAACAGTGTAGTACAGAAATGGCCACACAGTTGTGTGTGTGTTTGTTTTTTGGCCATTGTGCAATTCTATCCATGGTTTTGTAAGGAGAATCCTACAAGTGTAACCATTTCACATGGGTGTTAGTCCTATAATTGGTAGACCCACTGGAGCAGAGCCATTGAATCAGCTGAACTTATCCCTGTAAATCATTGGCTCACCATTCAACAACTGATTGAATGGGTCTACTCCATTTGGGACTCACCAAGAGGATCTTAGCCAGTTAGCAGTGCACTGTTAGATGGTGCATAAACGCCTGCGAATGCCTTCAATGTACCACTTTTTTCACTGGGATTGTAGAAAGAGATCATGCATTGTGGGACGATATGTAGGCATATTGGCAGATGCCCCTTCCAGTGCACCATGGTTGGTATTCAGCACAAGGATGGTATAGCACAACTGCCAATAATTATGTGAGTGTAGATTTACACTATCCAAGCCCAAGATAGGATCTTGGCCAAAGAACTTCCGAACAGAGCCATTATCCATCGCTACCTCAAACCAGGGGGATTCTTGCTGCAGTCCCAAACGGCTATGAAATCCCTATTAATGACATTTGGGACACACATCATGCAAACCTGAAAAAAGAAAGAGACTGCAGGGAACATTTATCCACTTCAAGGCAGCCTAGATTTAGCACAATTATGATCAAAGAAGACATCCTAATTGCTAACAAAACTTGAAAGGCAGATGGATGCTTGTTTAAACCTCTTTCAACCTCTCTGTCTATGAGCAGAGGATATGGAATAAGCTCCCTTAAAATGTCTTCTGTATTTTAGGGGGTGGATGGCAACCATTTGTAGAATTACACTAGCTAGGATCCTGTTGGTCAGGCCTTACTAGAACAGATTCATTCAAAAAATTGTTGAGCAGTGATTTGAGACATAAGTAAATCCAAAAGTTTCAATGGCTCAGCTCTACTCAGGAATAACAATAAGATTTAGGCTACTATTTTTTTTGCATAAAATAAGTCTTATGTGATTTTTTTTTTTTTTTGGAAAAAAAAGTCTTGAAGTGTGAGAAAACACTGAAAAATGTGAAAACTTCCTGTAAACTCACCCAGTGGAAAAAGGTCATGTGAAATAAATTATTAATTCTTGGAGGCAAGAATGAAGTAAGTCGAAGTCTACTGGCGGTCTCGGTTGGTGAAACCAGGGCCATTTCCGCACCAGAGTGTTATAGCGCTATGATTCCACTTTCAACATCCTATGGAATCCTGAGGTTTGCAGTTTCGGGAGGGGCCGGATCGGAAATGGCCCTGCTCTCTTCTTTTGGATAAAAAACTGCAGCTGGATGTTACGATAGTACCTTCTCCCTTTAATTCAGTCAACAACAATTTTGCCATCTTGGGCCCTGCTGGAGAACGAGTTAAAAATCCTAAGTCTGAAAGGTGCTGTCTGTGTAACAGGGAAATATTAAAGCTGAAAGAACAGACTTGAAGTGTGTGGCTGGGCTTTGAGCCAACTAAATCAAAATACAGATAAAAGACTCAGCTGTTCTTTTTGTTAAAAAAAAAAAATAGAAAAAGAAAGTGATGCTGATTCTTGACAGGACTGAAGCCTTGAATCAGCCAGCACCAGATGTCAAGGAAGCTCAATTGCTTGGAAGGGCTTAACCTGGGAAAGTTCATGAAGCATTTAGAGGCGGTGTTAAATAAATGTGTGTTTTTCAAATGGAGTACAATAGGTCCCCCATGTCCACAGGAGATATGTTCTTGGTCAGCCTATGGATGGTGAAAAACATGGATAATACCAAACACTATATTTTGACCTCCAGGATGGGTGAGCAAATGAAGCTGCTCTACCACCTGGCTGCTGCTCCTTCCTTCCTGACTGCTTGCTGTCATTCCTGGCAGGGCTTAGCAAACATCCCCTTCCCCAGGTGCCAAATCTGGTGGGAGGCCCAGCTGCTTGGAGCCATGTGACTCTCTTGGCTGAGGAAGGAGGGTCAGCCCCCTTATTTGACTGAGAGAGGCACATAATATTGCTTCCTGTGCCTCTCTTGGCTGAGGAAGGAGTCTCTCCCCCTCTCCATGCCATGTCCCAGACAGACCAGGCAACCAACTAGCAGACCAGCAGAGTAGAACTTTACTCATAGCAGAGAGAGAGAGAGAAAGAGAGTTGTTCAAACAAAGTTCAGGTCAGGAATTTAAAGTCCCAAAGCAGACAAATCCACAAGGGCATCAGGTAAGCAGAGGTCCAACAGAGCCAGGATTCAGGAAGATATGGCACAGGGCTTCAACCCCCAAGAAGATCAGTTGTCAGTCCTGAGAAGGTAGGCCAGCTATTTGCCTTTTATAGGCTAATGATGTTGCCACAGGTGTTCCCTCATTAAAGCTTATTTGTTACATAAAAGAGCTGAATGCCTGAGACTTTCTTTCTTGTGTCATCTTTCCAACAAGGTTGGAGTCTGTGTTGCTTCGTCTTCTGATACTTGTTCCTCCTGCTCAAGCTCCACCTGCTCGTTGTTTGAGCAAACTTCTGGGCAAACTTCTGCCTCAGATTCAGAATCCTCCTCCTCACTGTCAGGGTTTCCAAGGCATGGAATGGCTCCCCCATGCCTCTCTTGGTCAAGGAAGCAGAGGTGGTTTGGATTCCCAGTTCTGGCACCCAGGGGACACAGAAGGTGTCCATGGAAGTGTTGGGGGGATCAGAGGAGAGCAGGACAACACACAAGCCCTGCCACATACCAGCAGCTGTTTCTTGGAACTAGCACTATGAATCCAACTTTCTTAACTGCCTAATAATACCTCTAAGGAAGCCCTCCAGCTGATGGGAACAGTTAAATTAATCATTAATACTTTTGCAACATTTGTGTGGGTGAAAACACCTGAATTAAACTTTTAATTAGCAACATGAACAGCATGGTAGAACTGAGTTAAAAATAGAACTGCGAGAAGACTTAAACGTGCTTGTAACCTTAGAAATTTTAATTCCCTTAATTTTTACCAATGAACTCTTTCTACCTTGAAAGACTTAAAGTTGTTAATAAGTTCTTAGCATGGGAAGAAAAAGTGTACTTACCTAATGTAGAGAAGTTTTAAGGAAGATGCTGCTGGGTAGTGAATTGGCTGTGAACTTAAGGTGGCCAAATTTCACTTTCTAGGGGAGTGAGTGCTGAAGCGCAGCTAGAGGGAATGACATAGAGAGATGTACTGACCTCTAGAGGTAAAATGGAATAACTACAATAGATTTTTTTAAAGTTAAGAGTTTGACAGCTGTCAAAATAGATTCAGGAATAAGATCTAAGCAGACACAAGCAGCAAATGTGCAAGTTCACGAACAGCATCCGTTGAACAATCTAAGGATCCTGATTGAAATAAAATTATTCTAACAGAGATTAATTGAATGAGAGCAGCTGTTCATATTCAGAGAGGAAACCTTCATATCAACGCAGAGACTTTTCAAGAATCGTTCCAGATTCTTTGGATCTCATAGGTTGAGTCATGGCAGTTACAGTGAATTTACACTGTCCAAGCTGCTGAACCTGTTGAGGGATAAGGTTCAGTACCCTGGAGATCTCCTTTACTGTTTAGGATGCAACTTGGAGTCAACTCACCACATCCTTGATATGGAAGTCACCAGTTGCCATTGTCAAGGACTCCTTTGGAGAGTCAAGGGAGATTGTTGCAAATGAAAGTCAGGAGGTATGTTGGCAAGAGCTGGAGCACAGCGGAAGGTGAGGTGGCAGAGATATACTGCCAACTGGTTTTCCATCAAAGCCTTTATCTCCCTCCTACAAAAGTGAGGTGTGTAATCAGTTCCAAGCAAAAGGGGGGATTTACTGTTTCTTTGGGGATTCTCTGGGCTTTCTGGCAGTGAAATGGAACGACTTTATCATCTGTCTCCAAGCTTTAGGGGCTGGCGGGAAGGGAATGTTGATGAATGGTTGGGGGCCTGCCAGGCTCCACTCTGGTACAATTAACACGGCTGGTAAAAGGCTCACAATTTACGCCATGTCCTCTCCTCGCAACCGGTCCCAGTCTCAGATAATGGGATCACTTTGACATGAGCTTATCAGTGCCCTTTCCTCTGCCTTCCCTGTCAGTTCCAATACAGACCTCTCTGCACAGAAATACTCCTGCGACTTCTTTTATCTGAGAACTGTTTAGCGTCACCCTGTGATGGCAGCTTGAACAGAGCACGCGTACCTTCAAAAAAGCAGAGCTTGGAAAAGTTACCTGTTGGAACTACAAGTCCCCAAATGGGCAGTTCTTGTCCAAAGAAGTTAATTTCTCCAAGTTTTGCAGTTGGGTAAGCTGCACCAAATTCTGCCTCAGATAAATCAAACCTACTCACTTTTTTCCAACATACTTTTTTGACGTTGCTTAGCTGTGAATCCAGTGTGATGTAGTTACTTGAGTGCTGGATTCTAGGACTCTCAGAGACCAGAGTTTGAATCCCTTCTCAGCTGTGGAAACCCACTGGATGACCTTGGGTGAGCCGACATTCTCCAAGACGCTTTGGAAAACCTCCTTTTCCAACAAAACCCCTAAGTCAGAGTTGAATCATAAGTCACCCATAAGTCAAGGTTGAAGACACATAACAACTGCTTTACAGGATTGCTGTTGAAAGCTAATGTGATACATGTCAGAACAGGATTCCAAAAACAAAGGTTCAGAACCCCACTCAGCCATGGACATTCTTGTGTGGTGTGTAACTATTTGTCAGTGCTTTCAATGTGCCACTTTCTTCCCTGGAATTGCAAAAATAGCCACTGTGCATGGTTCCCCATTGCACCAGGGAACAAGAAGCAGGCATATGGACAGATACATAAACCACAGAAGATCAGCATAAAAACTTAGACAGAAGGAGGTTAATGAATGTGATAACAATTATGAACAAGAATGGATTTTGGAATCAAGATAGACAGCAATCAAATAGGAATACAGAACCGCAGAACTAAACAGAATGTCACCACGTACAATCAAAAAGAAAACCTGCATGGGACACCATCCAAAAGTAATATACTTCTGTGGTTAAAACCCTTCCCTTATGCAGATACGCTATCAGTTGCACACTGCCAACTTTCAGCAGGAGAACATGGTGCAACCACCATGTAACAGATTTGTTCTATGCAAGCATGACATAGGCCATTTCCGCACTAGCCTGTTACAGCGCTATGATTCCACTTTCAACATCCTATGCAATCCTGGGGTTTGCAGTTCAGGGAAGGGCCTCAAAGGCCTCCGCTTCCTCCTCTCCTCAGAGGCCCCTCCTGAAATTGCAAACCCCAGGATTCCATAGGATGTTGCAAGTGGAATTATAGCACTATAACAGGCTAGTGCAGAAATGTCCATAGAGAATCTCAGTGAGAGTTTTGCAACCCAATACAAAAAAAAAAAAAAAAAAATTGGAGGAAAATGTGGGTGGGATTTGGAGTAGTTTCCCCGTCTCTTGTACAGCTATCATGCTTCTATGGTTCTGTTGGGTTCAGCATTTCAAAATTGTTTTCCAACATGTTCTTTCTTCTCCCTGGCATTCATTTCTCCTATCTTGCCTCATGGATCCATGTTTGAACGGTTGCACATGTTGTCGCGTTAATTGCAAGGCTCAGTCATGAAATGGTTGCTGTTTGTGGATGCTGTGACGCACTCCATAGAAACTCCAGTGTGAAAGGAAAAGTGGGGGAGATGGCTATACAAAACTAAGGAAGACTAAATAAAGAAGTGCCGGCATCAGGCAGGATTGATATCTGTAGGCTCTAATTATTTCTCAGAAGACGTTTCCGCTACACCAAAATAGCAACATTCAACTTGAAAGTTGCAAATAGAGAAGAATTGACTCATCCCTGCTATCTATCACTGTCTACCCCAACCCAATAACTTCCAAGTGTGGTGGACTACAAAACCCATCTTAACCTGTCCTGGTGCCTGTCACCTCACCAAACTACAGATCTCGGGAATCCACAGAGTGGTGCCATGATAGTTACTGGTATGAACCTGCTTTAACTCTATAGTGCAAACACAGACCAAGTCTTCAGCAGAAACAGAAAAACTTATAGCTCGAGAAATCCTATCACCAGCATGACTAGTGGCTGTGCTATCTAGGGGATTCTGTAGTCCTAAAAGTAACTTCCCAAAGCTCTCAAGGATGTCAAGGATGTTTTCACCTGTGAAGAAATCCATGACTTAAATCAGAGAAGTCAAGTTGAAAGCATCTGGGTAAGAATTAAGGGAGTGAGAAACAATAGGGACGTGATTGTGGGGGTTCGCTACAGGCCAGCCTGAGGACTTGGGTGAGGCCTTCCTAGAGCAGATGACCACACATTCGAAAAGGAGAGATGCCGTGTTAATGGGAGATTTCAATTATCCTGATATTTGCCATGCAAATGCCATGAGAAAAGGGTCAAGGTCTAAAGATATCTGAAAGAAGGAATGAGGGACCAATTTGCCAGGTTAGCACTGCGTCACTCCCAAATACTCTCCAGCCCACAGAGTCCTTGGTAGTACTTGGGAAACGAGTTGAGAGGGGATTAATTTCCATATTGATTGATTGCGTTTGTCTGAAATCTTTAGCTTGACAAGCATCAGGGGTTAATTCTGGAGATTAAATATCCCAGGATTGGACTTTCCTAGCAGGGGGAGAAGCTGAGCAATACCAGGAGAGACCGAGATCAATTCTTGAAAAGTTGCTACCAACGAAATGGTTTGCTGCCTCAATCGATTGCAGCAGTGTTGGATTCAGGAAGGAGATACCCATGATCCCTTGCATGTACTTCAGAGCATGCTGGGAAGCAGCCCGTGGGCTGTGCACATGAGGGTTCTTCAGAATGGCTCATGAATTTTATGGGGCGGTATGGGGCAGATTTCAAGCTGGCGGTGCCATCTTCTAGTCCTCGCTGGAAACATCTAAAGTTTCCCGGGCCCAGAATAATGACATAAAACCCTGCTGCTCTCACTGATGGAGCAGATGTGTGCTCTCCATACAACCTGAAACTGTATTTCTTTAGAGGAGGAAAGTGGTTTTCTTTGTACTGGCGGCTAATTAAAGAGAGCCTTCCAAGCTGCTCTACTGTACAATTCATGGTCGTCTTATGGTTTAAATTCTGTCTTTGTGCCAACTCCCATTTAGAAATAAAAACACTTATCTTGTTCACTGCTATCTGCTTCACTTTCATATATTTATTCCCCCCTCTTGCTTTCCTCCTCTCTTCCTCTCCTTCCTTACGCCTCCGTGGCTCCCAAGCTCTTCCAAACTATGGTGATAATTCTGCCTATCTCTGTCTTCCTGTGACAGCTTGGAGCTATAAAGTCTCGGTTACCGCTGGATGATTAATTTACTAATTGCCTCCTCTCTCTCTCCTCTGTTTTGCTGGGAATGAGGCAGGAAGATGGGTATCCATCCATCCTGAATCTTGGGCAGGTCAGAGTGGAACCAGCTAAAGAAGGAGCTGGCAGGACTGCTGCTCAGTAGTAACCAGCAAAAAATGCAGGTCTTTCCATCATGGAAAGAGCACTCTCAGATGCGCTTGTCCTGGATGAGAAAGAGTATCTTGGGATACGAGACTCCTCACTTGAGAGATGATTAAGCCCCATGAGATTTTTCATATTTCAGGATATTTTTGTTCTGGCAGAAAGAAATAATAGAATCATTGAATCTTAGAGTTGGAAGTGACCTCAAAGGCTGTGTGGTCTTACCCTCAACATGCAGAAAGCACTCCTGAATGATACCTACCCAAACTCGGTAGACCTCCAAAGAAATCCATTTCATTGTTGAACAGGTCCTACAGTCAAGAGGTTCTTCCTAATGTTTAGACAGAATCTCTTTTCATAGAATTTGAATCCATTGGTTCATGTTCTAGTTTCTAGAGCAGCAGCAGCCAAACTGGCTCCATCTTCATCATGATATTTCAAGATGCCACGTATCATGTCTACTCTCAGTCTGCTCTTCTCAGCCTAAGCATATCAAACTCCCTAAATCATTCCTCATGAGGCTTGGTGGTTTCCAGACCTTTGATCACCTTGGTTATCCTCTGGACACCTTTCTGCTTGTTGATATCCTTCCTGGACTGTGGTGTCCAAAACTGACCAAATGATGATGATGGTGGTGGTGATGACAATGTTTGCCTCCACATTATATAACCTCAAGAGAAAGCAATTGAACCACCAAGAGCAAAAGGTCAGACAACACTCTACTCTACTTTAAAGGCAAGATGCTGAGCTAATGAGGCCAGCTGGGATGATTAACTGCTGGGTATAAATTAGCTCAGCCCAAGTTATCCTTTGCTGAAGAACAACAGCTTCCAAACTTCCGCGCAACCCATTCTGACCTCTGGTACGTATTCTTGGACTAATTTTTCTGGCAGCTCCCACCTTGGCTTTTAACTTTAGTTAGGGCTGTTTTCTCCCTTTGAACCCTAGACTATCTGGGCCAGTTTTCAGTTTATAATCCTGTGCATGGTGTAGTTGGTTTGAACATTGGACTACAACCCTGGAGACTAGGGTTTGATTCTCTCTTCAGCCATGGAAACCCACTGGGTGACCTCGGGCATGTCACATATTCTCGGCCCTAGAAAACCCCATGACAGATTCACTTTAGGGTTGCCCTAAGCTGGAAACAACATGAAGGTGTGCAACAGCAACAAAGCTTTGGAAGTGGTCCAGCTTTCCCCTCCCAGTTCTTGTGGCTTGTAGATGTCCTCACCTGGGCACTTGTTGGCTTTAAACAGGACAGAATCTGGAAATAGTAGGGGGAAAAAATCCTACAAACTTCCTAAGCTCTTAAAGTATCTCATATGTCTGGCATTTCTGGGCTGCTGGGCAATTTCTGTCTTCATTCCTGATCAGACCACTTCCTTCCGAGGTGATGCTTGCCAGTAAATAAGAAGCAATAGAGGCTCCCGAGACGGGAAGGCTTTCAGTGGCGTGTCTCGCTCCGTAATAAGGTTATATTATTTTTATGGTAAAACCGATACAAAGTCAATTAAAAGGGAAGAGGTGGAGGGGAACAAAGGCTCCCGGGGATTTGAGCAGTGGGTGGAAAAGGGCTTTCAGAAAGCCGAGTGCAATATTTCCTGGGCCCGCAATGCCTCAACGCTCCCCACGCCTCCTGAAAACAACTGATAGGGATGTGGGGAGGAGATAAGCCTCCGAGTGCATATTGATTCGACAGGCGGCTTCCTTACTCTGAGCTGCTCTTCCATCAGAATTCACAGAGCAACCCCGGCTGAGGATACAACCCAGGGAAATTCAAAAGGCAAGATGTGGGTGGGGTGAGGAGGCCACGGATCCCATATTTCGCTTCAAGTCCTCCTGATCTCAGAACCGGCACAAATGGGGGGCAAGAGGAAGAACCGCTCTTCATCACCGGGAGTGAGAGAAAATGATTGTCCTCTTTTGATGATTCTCATCCAGGGAAGGCATTTGACAAAGTACCTTTTAAAAAAAGAAGAAGAAAGAAATCATTGCAGAGAGCTCCTGTAATCACCCAAAGAGGCAAAGTCTATTTATCTGACGCTCCAACGTCTGATTCATTGGATGTCTCTCAGTAGAGTCTAGGAAGGGAGACGAGACCATCAGCAAGAGGAAGCTCAGCTTCTCTCGCCCATCTCCAGGTCAATACATTCTTTTTGTTAAAGCAAGAGTCTCTTCTCTGGCTCTTCCTCACCTCCACCCTCTCAATCCTTTCCTCATATGTTTTGTCAAAGAGCACGAGTGCTCTCTCTCCTATTGTCGAAGGTGTCACTTTGGAGCTAAGAGGGGAAGAAAATTGGAGGGTTTCTACACAGCAGCTTCCTTGGTGCACAAACAACTACCTGTTGTTATCTCTGTGTTTTTATCTCTCTCAAATGGGATCAACAGTTACACTGAGAAGTCAGAATAGCAGGCTTGAAACATATCACGGAGGAGCAGGGAATGGGGAAGGTCTGAAAACAGTGATGCACCCGGGAGTTATGAATGGTGAACAATATGGAACCAAGGGGGAGTGGACATGATGCCCACCCAAACATCTGTGCACTGAAACCCTCTCCAACTCCTAGATTTGCATCATGATGTTCTCAATAGTGGGTGGCTGACAGCTTCTGTGTCAGTGGAGTGGTGAATTTGCTCTGGGTTTTAGTTTGAAATTTAAAATGTATGAGCTCATGAATGCTCTGAGATCTTCTGGAGAGGCCATTCACTCTATCTTAAGAACTTCTCAGGCGCATTTGGTGGGAACAAGGGAGACAGGGCCTTCTCAGTGGCTGCTTCCAGACTTTGGAACTCCCTCCCTAGGGAGGCCATGAGGGCCCTGTCCTTGCTCTCTTGTCAGCAAGTTAAAGTATTTTTATGCTGTCAGGCTTTTAGAAGCTGACTGGGGCAGACTTCTAATGCTGCCTGATACTGTTTTTAAGGTTAGCATGAGAGCCAGATTGGAGTAACATGGTGCTTTCCTTGAAAATGACTTGGAATCTTCAAACTGTCTCCCTTCCTTCCTTCCTTCCTTCCTTCCTTCCCTCCCTCCCTCCCTCCCTCCCTCCCTCCCTCCCTCCCTCCCTCCCTCCCTCCCTCCCTCCCTCCCTTCCTTCCTTCCTTCCTTCCTTCCTTCCTTCCTTCCTTCCTTCCTTCCTTCCTTCCTTCCTTCCTTCCACCATTTCTGCAGTCGCCTGTTATAGTGCTATTATCCCACTTGCAATACTTTGGAGAGGGGTCTCAAAGGCAAACCCCAGGAGTCCATTCCTTCCTTCCTTCCTTCCTTCCTTCCTTCCTTCCTTCCTTCCTTCCTTCCTTCCTTCCTTCCTTCCTTCCTTCCTTCCTTTCCTGTTTTCCATTTTGCACGATGTGGCAACCTGTTTCCTATTTAACATTGAATGTCAAGAAATGGGAGTAAGAGGAGCCTTTAGGATTCTTAAATGAGCAAGTGGGGGAGAGACAGAAGAAGGGAAGAAGAGAAAACAGGCTGCCTGTGGTGACGATCTCAAATGCGAAAGTGCGAGTGAACATTCTGCTCCACTGCCCATACCGGCTGCCACAATCGGGCTCCTAAAAGACAGAGGTTTTAGCAGAGGGAAGCTTTCCCATTCCTGCTTTAATTCATCAGCCGTACAGCTACCAATGTGCTTCCAGATTTCATTCAAGGTACCGTCAGCCCCTCATATCTGCAGTGAAGCCTGGATGGTTACAAAGCATAGGTCAAGAGCTCTGTCTTTGTAGTGAGTCCATACCCTGCCTCACTAAAGCCATACATCCTCAGTAGTTTTATTCTTACATGCAGGAGTGAGACTCCCTCTCCTCATTTCCCCCCCTTGCCTGCGAGACAGTGAAATATTCTCTGTCACCGTTGAGTTTTCCCATTTGTGGTGATGATTTTTTTTCCTGCACAAATTGCATAGCTAAACAATGACAGCTGTTGCCTTGTTGCAATGGACCTTTAAAAATGAGAAGCATCAGAATAATTGGGTCTTTTTGATCAATCTGCCAGGCAGTGCTTCTTATGAGTCTCTGTGATTTGTTTCACATGGGGAGGAGATATTACTTTTTGTGTGTGTGAAAACCTTGATTTATATATATATATTGTTCTGGCCAGGAGGTGAGACATCTCTGGATGTTAAGGGACTCTCATGGGCTGTCTTGATGTGTTAAGACAAACTGTGGCATGAAGAATGGGTAATTTAATGAGATACCTTCACATCCCTATGCACATTAGATGGAAGCATCCACTGCTGCGATGGGAGCATTGTAAAGCATCCTGTGCATAACAAAGCACAGAAAGGTCCAGGATGATACCAGGTCTGCAGTCCTGATAGTCAGAGGTAGCAAAAGCCAGGAGATGCATGCTATGCCAAAGGAAAGCCATTGCAGGTCATCCACAGGTAATCTAGGGAGTTTAGTGAAGATAAAGGGAGGCACAGGACCACGTCTCAGCCACTGCAGAAGTCATCGTGAAAACCCAGCAGTCATAATAACCGAAGCGAAAAAGGGAAAGTCATGAGATATGCAACTTAGAGGTCAAGAATCCAAATAAATCCACAAACAGGAAGGATACTAAAAGCCAGACAGATTACTCTGCTGGGTCCTACAGGAACTCCTGGGAGCTGCTCAGAGATTTATAGCTGCTTGTCTTGGAGAGGTCAGGTGGTTGAATGCTCAGTGTTTGCTCATTTAAGTTTCTACAAGAGATGTTTGCAGCTTGGGTGCTGAAAGTGATGGGTGTGTCCCCAATGATCATCAGTTCAGCTGAGGTGGTGGCCCATCTTGCAGGTCTTCCTCAGTTCTATCTGATGCTGGCTGCTGAGATTCTAGGAAGAAGCCAGAGGCCTTTTTAGGCCTGACTCCTCCGTGTCAGATACCTCAGAATTCACAGGGTGAACCTTGACCCCTGAGTAGTGGTGGATGGTGTTTTTCCATGTCAGTGGGGCAGGAAATTCATCTAGGGCTCAGCCTGATTTTTTAAGGAGCTGTCCACAGTGCTGAATTTTAACCCCGAATGTTTTTAATGTAGCCACTCTTTGGACTTCTAATATGTTGGTGAATGATTGACCAGAAACTTAAAATGCATATATTCACAGGCACTAGAAACTTAGCTTTAAAAATATGAAAAGGAATGTTGAGATTTGTTCCCAAATCCCTGAGAAGCAAGAAATTAAGATAAGGCCCTAAATGTTATTGCTAGTCTTGAGCCATGGAATCAACTAGATTTACCTACCTTTTAACTCACCATTCAACAATAGATTGTCTATTGTCTACTCTAGTTGGGCCTAACCAATAGGATTCCAGCCATAATGAAAACAATTATTCTAAAACAATTGGCTTCCATCCTTGCTAATTGGTTTGTAGTATGAAAACAATAACAATTCCATCTTTTATGTTGCAGAGGTGATTCTGTCAATGGGGCAGAGAATTCACTCCCCAAATTAGATTCACACCTTGGACAATTCATCTAAAGTCTGGACTTTAACCCAGGGTGTATTCATTGCCCTACAGATATAGGAACCACTAACTACCATTGAATGAGGCTATGATAATATTGTAGATAGAGGCTTTGAGATTCAGAGAAGACAACTATTAATAGACTGAATATGGATCCTAAACCACTCTGGAGAAGATGTCTTGCCCTGGATTTGTTCCTGTTCACTTGCACCCAATTTCCCAAAGCTCCAAATGGCAGCTAAAGTTATGCTCATCCCCATGTTTGCAGCTAAGGTTTTGGGGTGCTTGCAACTTCCCATGATCTTTGGTAGCAAATGACAGCTTTGCAAAGCCGCAGAAAGGACTTGTCTTGATATCACAGATCTGTCATTTGCAAAGATTTGAGAGGGGGAAGGGAAAGCAAGGGAAGGGTGCATTGGTGTCAGTGGGTGTCATTCAAATCCAAATAGGCCCAGGAGCAAGTGGAGCCAGAACTCAGCTTCTTTCTGAGCTGAACTGATGTGAACGATGGAACGCTTGCCTGTCTGTGTACTCTGCCCTGTCACTTCTCTTGGTTTGAAAATCAGCTTCATTTGGCTTGAGGCTTTCTCCTATATAAATAGGTCAGGCTGGCAGGTTCAGCATGCGTTCAAGAGACAAATATTGCATAGTGAGTATTGACAGGCTGTGCCCTCAGGCTGTGCAATGGTGAGAAGGACTGGTCATCTGAGCTGTGGCTTATTCACCCCATAGCTGTAGTCACCCAGATGCCTGGGCTTCTGGCAGTTTTACTGACTGAAAGGTTTAGTGGCTTCAGAGCTGGTGATGCCGACAAGGCCTCCTTCAAACACTGGCTGAGATTCTGCATCACTTCAATGTAGCATAAATCTCCTATAAATCCTATAAATCTCCCGCTCCTATGCTGGATACCAGTGTAGCGCAGCATATGTGGGTCAATGATCTAGGTGCATTACTGACACCTCATTGTGCCATTGCAATGTGCAAATGCAATCCATAGAGTCAATTCTCATTCTCCTGCTACTCTGAGTGCTTTAATGCATAGCAACTCTGTTTAAATAGCAGTTATCTGGACACAACCATTGCACTCTATCCAAAAATCCCATTATGTGTGTGTGGCACAACTAATTTCTTTCTTCCTTCCTTCCTTCCTTCCTTCCTTCCTTCCTTCCTTCCTTCCTTCCTTCCTTCCTTTCTTCTTTTTTGCAGATGTTAAGGCTAGGATCCTAGAGGTTCTGACAGCATAGTTATACTGACAATAGAGGTGAATGCAGTTGCAGAGGTGGCTGCAGAAAAACGAATGGCAGGAGGAAACTAGTCGAGGTCAAACAGAAAAACCACCACACCGTGCTGGCTATCAGTAGTAATATTTGCACCCCAAATAATATACACTCCCCCAACATGCCTCATTTTAAAGGCAAGAGGTGGATATGCGTATGTTCCTCCTGATGTTGTATCGCAAGACTCAGCAGCACGACAGTGCCAAGCTAGTGTGCACCCCCCTTTGGTCTGGAGGTGGTGACCATGCACTGAATCCTCAGAGGTGTTCCACACATGCTCTCAAGCCCCAAGGCATCCATTCTCTTTCTCTTTTGACTACATGAAATGGGCACAGGGCCATCTTCTTTGCAAGCAGGAGTCTTACAGATAGCACCACAATCTGTAGCCCTTGTCCTGCCCCTGTTTTTCTGCCTTGGAGATATCATACAGCTATAAGCTAGAGCTTGTGGGTTGGCTTCACCACTTATTTCAAAAAGCAAATTTTATACACAATTAAAGTTGCTAAGCAGTCAATTATTTTTTCTCTTGACAGTAGGGAACTCCTCAGTCAAACCCATGTTCCCCTTTTTCCTTCCCTTGTGGCAAGGGCAGACTGAGGTAGTTAAAGTCCTGGAATGATTCCAAAATCAGGAACTCCTCTATGCATATGCAAGCTTTGGGAACCCACCAAATGGAATTTAAGGACTGCAGTAACTCCACACACACATATCCATACCTTTCTTCTCATTGGTGGCTGTCAGACCTTGGTGTGCAGGTTGCCATTTACTGGTACAGCCATAGAGGGAGAAGGGACAAAAAAGGAGTAAGTCTCCAATCAAAGGGAAGGAGAAATAAGGTCACGCTCCTGGATAGGACGTACCTTCCTTTCTCTTCCATTTGCATCTGCAACTAGCTGATGCTTCATCATATGAATCTCTTCCCATCCTCCCTCCCCAGTTAGGTCATTATCCAAAGCCCCAGTTCTGTGCTTTACAGCTATGTATGCGGGATGGATGGTGCCCCATCGGAAAGAAAATATATACGTGTATAATCCAAAGTTACATAGATCATGAGCTGGTAAGAAAATGGGCTATTATTCCTACCACATTAACAGTCCTTGTCAGAATGCACTGTCCTCGCAATGCATTAAATTAAAGTAGCTTTTGGCAAGTTTGGAGCATCTCTTCTTGTAAAGCATCACCACAATTTACTGCTAGGGAATAGTTCTGTGCAGCAAGGAACAGCTGAAGGCAGCATACAATCGAAGGATCTCTCCTTAGTTGCAGTCACCGGTGTGTACAATTCAGGACCAAGAGCTGTTAAAGAATTTACAGAACATTCTCATGGGGTCCAGTAACATGACAAATTGATTTCCAGCTTTATGCTCGTTTAATTTTCAGAGAGTTCTGGAAAACTTCAGTTTTGCAAGGATGCTGAGAATCCTCCCTTGGTGGTCTCTACTCTGATTCTTCTGTCACTATAATTAGACAGAATTCCTGATTAAAAGACAGAGTTTGAAAAAGATAAGTTAGGGGGCTTTTTGGACTACAGCTCACAGAATCGTCAGACAGCATGGTCACATGCTGGGATCTGCAGTCCATAATGTAACTTTCCCAATGCTGCTGTCTTGCTTGGACCATGGGGCAATACTAGGAGTTTCTGCTCAGCTTGTTGTGTGAACAGACGCACCATGAGGTCCATGGCTAGTTGGTGAGAGGTAAGCCATGGAAATGGAAGCTCTGCAGATGGTAGAAGAACAGCTGCACTTGAGTCCTGCTGAAGATATTTCTATTTGGGCAACTGGTTGCCCATGTTGTGAGCAGAAAGCTAGCCTAGTGGTTGGGAAAGTTCAGCTTGTAGGCCATAGACTGAATGGAAAGTTCAGCCTGTGGGCTCCACTTCTATGATCCTTGAATCCTCTCTCTACCTTGACAATTTTATTTTTTTAAAAAAGTAGTGCTATTTTCTGCCAATTTGAGCCTGACAACCATACAGAAAGCCCACCGAATGCATAAATCATGAGTGAACATCTCCACCCCACCTAGAACCTCCATTTCCCTCACAGTCTTTCTCAAAATGAAGCATAATGTCCCTTCCAATCACCATTTTGAGAGGGACTGTAGAAGAAAACAGGGGTATTTGGACGATGTGTCAATAGGTGTGGCCTATGGATTGGCCTTTATGTAGTTCTCCTCTCCTAACCTAGACCTTTGATCTAATCCAACATGGGATCTGAGAAACTCGTTTCCATTTCTCCTCTTTCTGGTTTCACCCTAGAAGGAACAAACGCTTGAAAACTGAGGGACTGTTGAGACATCTCAGGGTGCCTGAGAGATGTGCGTCACCTCTCCTGATACAACGACAGGGTTAGTGTGGAGCAGCTTTTACAAATGGCCCGAAAATGAGCTGGAAATAGGAAAGAAAGTCACAGTGGGAGTGGGGAGCTTTTGGCAGCTGTGTCGCCCAAGTCCCTGGATGGCTGAGACAGTCTGCTGAAAATTAACGAGCGCCCAAAGATTTATCACCCCTGTGGAAGCCCCAAATTGGACATTAATTCTGAAGGCTAAAGCAAATGTGGCAGCTGAATCGGCAGCAACTAAAAGCTGATCAAAGAGCTCCGTGGAGGGGGGGGGAGGCAAACAGCAAGACCAAGCCAAGTCCCTCCTTGTTCAAAGGAGAGAGGTCAGGGAGATGGAAGACATGTTTGCAAACCCTGCAGGGACTTTCTCCCACTCAAAGTCAACTCTTCTGTTCCACCTTCAAAATTTCTCCAGATGCTTTCCCATCAAAGGTAATTTCCCCCATTGAAAGGGATGTTCTGCCCTGAATCCAGAGAACTTTAGTTAATGATGCCATCCATTTGTATTTGCATACACACTGCAGCAAATGTTCTGAAGCAAGAGGGAGACTTTCTTCAGGTTTTTAGACGATGTGGATGTCCTGAGTTTCTAGAAGAGGCATTTCCATCTTGATATAGGAGAATGCATCTTCTGATACCACCAGATGGATGGATGTGTGTGTGTATACAATTTATTAAATGACAAAACTCCAAAGACCATACTGACTAGAGGATTCTGGGAATTGCAGTCCACAACTACAACTCTCTCAAGCTCTGTCCAAGTTGTATCCATTTTACCCACTACTTGAAAAGCTTGTTTACCAGCTTTCCAATACAGCATTCATTGCTAGTGAGAAGGAATGTGTGACTTTTCCTGCTTGGCTTTATAAATATACGTGTTTCTGTGTTCTGTGTGTCTTAGGTCTATGAGGACCATCAACACCAACGACTCACCCTCTGATGGTGCAGTCACCAGGTTTGTACAGTGCATATGTGAATCAGTGTCTATTAAGGCCCCATGGGTTTCCAACCTCCCCCTCTTGCTCTGGCTGGAATAAAACAGTTGCAGAATATTATCTGAGAATTCCCATCAAATATCTCCACACACAGAATGCAGGCAAAACATTACACCAGATACGAGATTTCCTTGACCCCCCCTTTTAAAAATGAATCCCCTTTAAAACACTTCTCAGCTCCTTCAGTAGAGCTAAGTGCAAAATATCCAGTTTCTACAGATGAAACAGAATTTTATGCAGGGCTGCACCTCTGTATGGGAAAAAACCCATCAGATTAATCAACAGACATAAAAAGTGCACATTACAGGAGGGTGGAGAGAGAGAGACAGAGATAAAGGGAAAGGAGAAAGGAAAGAGACACAGAGAAATGTTCCTTTTAAAGGAATAATTGGTGGGTAGCTGTTCTGGGACAGAACTGGTTGTAATGCCAGGGACCCATTCATATTGCACAATTACGGCACTATGATTCCAGTTTAACTGCCATGGCTGCATCCTATAGAATCCTGGGCTTTGTAGTTTAGAGAGACACTAGAGTTTTCTGGTTGACCATCCTTAATGCCCTTCCCTAAACTGCCAGCCCCGTAATTCCAAAGAGTGGAATCATGATGATTCAACTAGAATCACAAAAGAATGTTATACCATTGCAATCGCAGCATTGCCATTTGTGAAATGGTAGCAGGTCAGGAACGGGATTTTCTGGCACCCTTCCCCCTTCAGTGGATGAGTAGTGGTATTGCCACTGGTGGTATTGCCAGCTTCTACACTACAGCATCCTTGGCCACTCCCAGACTTGACACAGATGCCCACCTCTGCTTTACATCCAGGATCCTGGTAAACAAAACCTTGGTGCCCCCCCCACACTTCCCAAGTTTATTAAGCTCTCATCACCCCCTCCTCTTCCCATGACCTCTAACAATGATAATGAAATTGTTCTGCTGTGATGTGCAAATATGTCTTCCGACTCTCCTGACTGACTGATAAAGAGATGCGCGCCTCCTCCATCCCCATGCCCTGGGCTATGATGAGAGCTTCTCCTCATTGGAGTGATGGGTTTGCTTTCTTCTGACTCCAGTTGCTGATGATAGAACTCCATCTAGCCCTCCCTTCACAGCCAGGGGAGAAGACCAGGTACCTCCACTGTGGTCAGGATTCTAGGCTGGTTTATCTAGGTCCATTTCCACCCTAGACTGTTATAGTGCCCTCCCTAAACTGCAATCCCCAGGATTCCATAGGATGTTGAAAGTGGAATAATAGCACTAGAACAGTCTAGTGAGGAAATGGCTGAAGCCTGGTGGTTAAAGGAGATTCTGTGGGGATCGTATTGTCTTTGGGACCCTAACATGTGGCCCCTGAAACCCCCTAAAGGCCCCAGACCTCCCAAAAATTTTATAAAATCCAGATGACATTTCATCCCACCCCCCAAAAAATGTGAAACCTCCCACAAAATACAGCTGTTTCCCGTGACAAGCCCCTCAAAGACATTTACCTACGCCCAGAAATTAAAGAAACCGGCCACAAATGAGCCAAAATTGAAACTAGAAGTGATGTTGCTCAGTTCCTGTTTCAGCTGGAAAATCATCTTTCTCTCTCTCTCAGTCTTTTTTCTCTTCGTCTTCTTCTTCTTCTTCTTCTTCTTCTTCTTCTTCTTCTTCTTCTTCTTCTTCTTCTTCTTCTTCTTCTTCCTCCTCCTCCCCACCAAGGTTTTTGGAGACATGGGATGGGGACAAAACCCTGTATTTTGTAGCAGTTTGGAGCCATTTGGCATTTTTGGGGTGGGCAACCAATAACCCTAAGTGTCAATGTAGAGTCGTGGTTTGAATGGTAGGCTAGGAGTCTGGGAGACCAGAGTGAGAACCCTGCTCAGCTCTGAAAAACTTTGAGCACTGGTGACCTTGGGCAAGTCACACTCTCTCCGCTTCCGAGGAAGGCCATGGCCAACCTGCTGCAAAGAAATGTTGCCAAGGAAATCCTGGTTGTCGTTAAGTTTGAAAGCCAATGTGCTAGAGCTATCAGAGTGTTGAACCGGGACTCTGCAAGACCCAAGTTCAAATCCCCACTCAGCCATGGAAAACTGCCAGAGGACCTTGGGGCAAGTCACCTCAAGCTCAGAGGAAAGCAATGGTGGAAAGCCTTACCAGAATAAGGACCTTTCCACATCTTACCTTATCGCTTTGTCCTCCGGTTGCAATCTTGGCAATGCCTCTTCCAGGAAGGAAGCACAATAGACTAGCTCACTGCAGAAGGGAGCATGATGGACACACCTTTTCCTTCCACAATCCTGCTGGGCACTTTCCCATGCTGTGTTGGGTCAGGAAGCACCTCAATCCTCCTTCCAAGCTTTCTGCAGGGCAGGTAAAGCGTGGGAGTATTGCACAATTGGGCATCATTGATGGGGAAAATCCATTAATGATTTACCCATGGGAGAAGGACAGGGCTGCAATAATGTGATGCAGAAGCATAATCACACTCCACTCTTCTCATTCCCTCGTGCCGGGAGGATGCCGGCCAGTGGCCATTTAGGCCAAGTGCCTAAATCTCATTGGCGTATCAGTCAAGGAACCCAGGCAAGCTTGGATGGAAGGAGAAGGGACTTGACAAAGGTCATGTTTGGGGCCAGTGGCAGAGTGCGAGAGAAATGCAGCTCGAATATCTCCTTCTCAGAGACACGTTCTTGCAATTCTGTACAAATATACCAACCTTTCTAAAAACCATCAGCTGTTTTCTGGCTCCTTGTCTTTTGTTAAGAACGCAGCCTCTCCTGATTGGAGGATCCGGGTGATTTATTGGCTTGTCTTTGTCTGTATTATTGGAAAATGACAGGGCTACTCAGGTGTAACGTTCTCAGCTAGAGGATGTTAATAGAGCTGTGTGGATGTTTTGGACCCCAAATTCCTTAGCAACCGGCACCGGTCTTTTCACTCTTAGCTTCTCATGGAAAAAGCAGAAGCATTTATTTAGAAGAAAAAAGGAGTTGTTATTGAAAGAAGTTGGACGGGGGTGGAAGGAAGGGGGCGTTTTAGACTTCTGCAATTTAGAACAGCTTACAAGCAGGAGTCCAGAATTAAGGCACTGAAAACCATTTTTCTTCGCATTTACAACCCACTATATTATAAAGCGTTCCAAGCAGGATACTCCGTATGTAGCCGTGAGAGGAGAAGAAATTTTCACTAGATTCAATAGTTTTGACAAAAGTAACATTTTACCACACACCTCCACCCAAACAACCCCCCACCACACACAGAGACTTTCTTTTGTAATTTTTTTTTTGGTGATTTTTGTCTTACAATAATTCTCTGGGATGAAAAAATTGTAACTATTCATTCCAAATCTCAAACCACAGCGTTAAACACACATACGCACATTCATAAGGCACAAAACCCTCACTTAACTTCCTTTGGAGTGTGCCTTCCAAAAAAGATTGCAGCTTATTTCATGTTGTCAGTTTTGCAATTCACTGAGGTTTATTAAGTTCAGTTCTTTTCTTATTCTTGTCTCTCTTTTTTCCCCTCCCAGATCTCATTTTCGTTTTGCTTTTGCAACAACATCCAGGGGATTCGAAAAATGTCTCTCCAGAGATGTATTGTGTGACTGAGAGGTCCTTCGGTTTCCAGATTTTCATTTAAATGGATACCACACAGCCCAAAATTTATCAACCATCATTTCCACACTACACTCTTATAGTGCGATTATTCCACTTTCAACCTCCTATGGAATCCTGGGGTTTGCAGTTCCGGGAGGGGCCGGCTTATAGCGCGATTATTCCACTTTCAACCTCCTATGGAATCCTGGGGTTTGCAGTTCCGGGAGGGGCCGGCCGGCCCCTCCCGGAACTGCAAACCCCAGGATTCCATAGGAGGTTGAAAGTGGAATAATCGCGCTATAAGAGTATAGTGCGGAAATGGCCATGTTTTCACTAAGTAGAAATGAGAGAGAGGGATCTGTTATGAGAAACCGTGCCTCTCACCACAATTACGCACACATTTGTGAGGCTTGTGGGTTCACTGACAAGAAACAATGTCCACACAGAGAATGCATATAACTTTCAAAGGCAAATGCTTACTTGCTAAGTGTGCAATTGGAGAGGAACTAAACAAAAGCATGTTGGAGTCAGTGGGGAAAAACTGAGTAAATTAAGTGAATTGCACACAAATTAGTGAAAATAGATGAGTAATGAGGGGAGATTTCATTGTGGAAAGGAAAAGAAGGAGGAGGAGGAGGAAAGACAATAGCAAAGGCCAGAATCCTGTTGGTGCATGTGCAATTCCAAAAGTGGGCACAATTCCAGGGCTATTTCCACACTACACGGTTCTAGTGCTATTATTCCACTTTCAACCTCCTTGGAATTCTGGGCTTTGCAGTTTACTGAGGCCAAAGAGCTCTCTGGTTGAGAATTTTAAAGGCTCCTCCCTAAACTGCGAACCCCAGGATTCCACTGGATGTCAAAAGTGAAATAATAGCTAAAAATAATTAGCTAAAAACACATTGTAAACCGCTTAGAGAGCACTTAGCTGATAAGTGGTATAGAAATACATGCTATTTGTAATGTATAATGTATTTCATGTTGTTCGCCGCCTCGATCCATGTGGAGAGGCGGGATACAAATAAATAATAATAATAGTAATAGTAATAGTAATAATAGTAATAATAATAATAATAATAATAATAATAATAATAATAATAATAATAGCAGCACTATAACAGTGTAGTGCGGAAATGGCCCATGCCATGATTGCAACTTCGTAGTGTTACTGCATACGGAGCAGTTACAGATCCGTAGCTCTAGGTTATGAGTTTTCACTGCAAATACAGGATAAAAAAGAAAGGATGAGACCTCACTCACTGGAATAACAAAAGCTAAACAGCAAGACTTGTGAATAGCCTCTTGTTATGTTGGGGATTTATTGCATTAGAAATCCATTGCCACTGTTTTATTCCGGTGTCGTATTTATTAGGTTTGTTTGAAAGTGTAGTATTTTTGCATGTAATGTAATGGATTCTAATTTAATTGTTATCTGTAGTTAACCTATACGGTCATGTATTTTAAGAAGGATCTGTTATCTTTGGAGGGCTCATTAACTGTAGGTTCATGCCTTGACGCAAGATACCGTAATTAATGACAGAGGAGGCACAGAGGTTGGAGTGAAAGTTTTTCTAGATAAACAGAATCTCTGAGTGTTGGCATTAGGTTGTGGGGAGAAAAGGGAAAGAGGCATTTTTAGTTTGTATAAATCTATTCTAGTGTTTGTAAGTACTGGACTGGGGCCATTTCCGCACTAGACTGTTATAGCGCTATTATTTCACTTTCAAAGTCCTATGGAAACCCCAGGATTCCATAGGACGTTGAAAGTGGAATAATTGAGCTATAACAGTCTAGTGTGAACATGGCCTAAGGTTGGGTCTTTGTTAATACGGGTACCTTGAATATTTTTAAGATTGTGTAGGATTTTTTTTTTTAACCAACACTTCAGCCTTTTGCTTGGATGAAATATCGAATAGCATAAGATTTACATCGACCACTGGTGAAGACCGCTAGTTGAAATGCGTCTGGCTTTTGCTTAAATGAAGAATCCAATGACTCCTTGGGCCATCTTTTTTTTCCTTCAACAAATGATTTTTTTTGCCCTTTGCACCTTCCCCCATACGGCTATTTATAGCGTGGACTGCAGAGTGTTAATTTTAATAATTGATTGTTTTAGTGATTTATCATATGTGTTATAAACCTTTACATACCGCCAGCCCACACATTTTATGTTTCTATCCAAATTCTTTCTGTTTCTTTCTGTTCCTACTGCAATACTGGAGGCCAGCCACTGTGTTTTAACTAGAAAATCCTTTTTTTAAACATTTTTTTGCACAGAAAACCAATGTGAATTTCCATACAGTGTTAATTTCCCCAGATACCACATAGACCATTTCCACATGAGACTGTTATAGCGCTATGATTCCACTTGCAACATCCTATGGAATCCTGGGGTTTGCAGGATTCCATAGGATTGGCCCCTCCCGAAACTGCAAACCCCAGGATTCCATAGGATGTTGAAAGTGGAATCAAAGTGCTATAACAATCTCGTGCAGAAATGGCCAAAGTGTGAGTACAGGAGGAATACTACACAGTGATTCTTACAATATCTTGCAAAGAAGATGTGTATGTGTTTGTGTGGCTGCTGTTTAATGACTGCTTAATAAATAACTGGGATCTTCCTATGATTTGCTATATGCTGCTGCATGGTGTTGCCGGGTTGATTTTCCAAAACTGCTATAAATGGTAAATAATATGTTTGTTTCACTGTTCGATTGCTCAGCTTAAATGCTGATATCCGGAAGGCCACGGTGTCATCAGATAAACTGCTGTCTTCATTTCACTAATGAGCCCTAAAAGGGTCAAATTATCCCTACACACCCCATGGACAAAATAGTTAGGCATTGTGAGATCTTTTTTTTCTGAGGGTAGGGAAGTTGGCTAAAAACCAATTTTGGTTCAAAAACCTTTAGTTTTCTGCATAAATCTTTTGTTTTTTGCTATGTGTGTGAAAAACCCATTTCTTGCACCAAAGAATTTTTCACAAAGCCGTTCCGAAGTGGGAAAACAACAACAACTCTGAAATATGTGTTAAAGCTTATAATCTCACTGAGCTAACTTTTGAAACACTTTATGTTTGTGTATTCTTGAAGAAATACATTAAAGCACATTTTTTTTTATATTTTCAGTATGTATTTTTTCTCAAAATAAGACTGAAATGTTTATGGGGGAAGTGGGAATACTTTTCCTTTTTTGGTTCTTTGAATCAACAGTTGGGTTGACAGAGCATCCAGGAAGGCTGAAGGCTGAGAAGAAGCAACATGACTCTATAATGGCTATTTAAATGGAAGCCCCATTGAGTTCAATAGGTGCCACCACTAGGTAAGAATAGCAGTAGGTATTTGTTTCTGTGGGGTGTCAAATCCTCCTAAGTTTGGCTCAAGTCTTTGAAGGAACTGTCCAAAGTGCTGACCGTGACCTCTCAAATAGATTCAGCACTTTGGACAGCTCCTTCTAGAAGCCCAGGCTAAACCCTACAGTGGATTCACTACTCCATGGATGTGGAAGCCACCACGAAGTGCGGATGGAGCTGGAACCAGAGCGGCCACCTGCCCATTCCTCTGGGAACTGTGAATCCAGGTCGCTCCATACCAGCAACCTCAAAGGCTGAATTTCTTCCATTATGCCAAAGAGTTGCCGTTGCTTCAGAATCACTTTCTCTGCTCCAGCTGTCCCTGTTTACTCGAGACAGTCATATTAATTGGCTTCTTAGTTAGTTAAAAGTGTTTCAATTGATTAATGTAATGGATTAATCAATGCAGTGTCGCAGCCATGGAGACTGTTGAGAATGGCGGGGGGGGCGGAATTTGACCAGAAAGAGGGGAGCGGTGGCAAACAATCAATTGGGCTTCTTGAGAGTGTTCATATTAAATATTTGGGAAACGCCTCTGTTCTTTTTTTCACCCCTCTTTAAGCATTCAGCAGGAACATTTGGAAAGCCTAGTTAATCTGGGCAGCAAGCCAGAGAGAAGTCCCAAATGCTGAGGCCAAAATGGTCACAAGAAAATTTTATACGTCTTCCTAGCTGGACTCTGCTCTCCAGACTCTGGTTACTGGAGAGACTGCTGGTTTCCTTCCGTTACTCACTTTGGCATCTCAGGCTTTGCCTCTGTGTCTTTTTGCTTCCAACCCCATTTGCCTTCCCTCTTCCCCTCTTTTGCTACCTCCTAAAAGCAAAAAGGTATGTTTCTGTATAGCTCTTTGAATTCTAGACAAATGGCACTTGTAGCCAAACTATCTTTCCCCCAACAAAGGTGCTCCTTCAAGTAGAGAATGATGTCTTATTCCTTATTGTAGCTTATGATTTCCCTCATCTTACCATGCTTTGTCTTGTCATTGTTCTCTGGGGGTAACCATGGCCTTGATTTGTGGGTCTGATTACTGAGGAAATCCTATTGTGGGAGGAGAAACGGGTTAATTGCAGATTATATATGTTTCCCTTAATATCTACTTTGATTCTTCAAGATTCCTGAGAAGGCAGTTGCTGATCCCACAGTTGGTTCAATTGCAACTGGTGTCTTCCACATCTGCCCGGAGGTGAATATGCTCCAGGTTTCAGTCTCATTTTGAAAGAAGCCAAACCCCTATGCTCAAGATAGTTTCAGAAACTTGGATCATTCAGATCACAATCCATTCTGCCATGACACAGAAGCCATCAGCTGCCACGGAGAGCATTTGCTCCCTTTTCTAATATCTCTGGGATTGCTTTGGACCCCTCTCCCCTTTGTGAGGGATGGTAAGCCATCAGTTTTCTTGGTTTCCCGTTATCTTTTGAGTTTCACATGGCAACAGGGCCGGCTCTGCCATTAGAGAGAGTGAGGCAGCTGGCTCAGGCTACAGATTTGGGAAGACCTGAAAAAGCAGCACATTGCTATTTATGTAATCTCTCATTATTGCATTTTTGCTGCTGCAGCTGGGAGAGCCATTTGAGTGATGCTTCTGCTGCATGTACCAAACTAAAGTGGTTTGCTTTGAGTGTTATGCATATGAACGTAGGTGTCTGTATGTGTGTAGGTGTAGGGAGTGTCTTCTGCCTTAGAAGCAAAATGTCTTGGGTTTTCGTGATGACAAGAGCTGTTTGACAGTGGAATCTGCTGCCTTGGAGTGTGGTGGAGTCAGCTTCTTTGGAGGCTTTTAAACAGAGGCTGGATGGCCATTTGCTAGGGCTGCATGGCAGAATACGGACTGGACTGGATGCTCCTTGTGGTCTTTTCTAACTCTATGATTCCCAACTTTACAACCTTAGAAGTGCTCCTGGGGCTCATTTCAGGACCACAAAGGAGAGGTTCTTTGGCTGAGAAAATAGTGCAGTGTTCCCAAAGTGGACAGAAACAAGGAGCCCTTTTGTATTGCGTGGTTATAGCTCTACCATGTCACTTGAACTGCTATGATTCCATCCTATGGAAACCAGGCATCCATCATTGAGGGAAAAGCATTTAGAATTCTCAGACAATGAGTTCCAGAACCTTAGTGAACTATATATCCCAAGATTCCATAGGATGCAACCATGGCAATTCAAGGGGAATCATAATGCTATATTTGTGTAGTATGAGTGGTTTCCAGAACAGGATTGTTCTCACATGGCTTCCATCTGCTCATCTCTGAGCAAGAAACTGTTGCAGCTGGTCTGCCTTCCAGCTCTTCCTTTGACCACAGTTCGCTGGTCTGTAACCTGGAGCACTTGCCTTATCACCCTGCAAACCCAGGAATCATCGGGCTATGACAGTGTTGAACTCTAATTGAAAGGGCCTCAGAAGACATGTTGACTTTCCCCCATACCAAAATTCAACTGGCATGAGGTGAAGCTCTGAAGAGCAGAGATTTCCCCCCCTTGGGGTCTGGGATGGTAGATGGTTGTTTTCGTCAGAGGTATTAACGTGTGAAATTTACACAGCCGGCTGGCATTTTCTGCTGGAACAAGCAAAATCTCAGACACCGATCTATAGCCACCTGCTAAAAAGGCCGTTACTGACACTAAGTGAGCCAGATGCAACGTTCCACATTAACCTTTCCTTGCTGAGAGATTTTCTTTGCGTTCATCCCAGCAGAGTGTGGTCATCCATTCCTATTGTTGTGAACAGACTTGCAGCATACCTTTTTCTGACTTTGAGGAATCAGGCTGTGGTTGTCATTTTATTAGTGACCAATTCATGTGTAGATTCCATTGTAGAAGTGGTTGGACATTTTTGTCCAGTGCAGAAGTGCATGTTCAGTCGAAGGTCGTAGAGGCAGAGCTGTGCATGTGGTGCCAAGACACATGTGATTCTTTTGCAGATGTGCATCACACTTGTGCATTCCGCATTTCTTTTCCTATTCAGTTGCAGAGAGGGTTGCAATTCACTAATGCACAAATGTCACATAACTCTATGAGTGTAAAGTTACTCTCCATTCCCTTGAATGCAACAAAGGAAGGTAGGAAGAATGAATTAATGACAGGGGTATATCTGAGTGAGGTGAACTGTCCTTGGGAAGGTTTCTCCCAGTGGTTTTAATGGCTGCCCATTTAATCACAGTCTAATTGCCGTGAACCCCTGTGTCAAGAGGAGAAACTTCCAGACCAGCTACATCATTAGAGGATGGATAAATAAATAATGCAATGTCTTTCAAAGCTGCTGTGGGCAAGTTACATGGTTTCCATAATTACTTTCTCTCTCTTTTTTTTGGAGATGCAATTACTGGGCAATGTCGTGGAACGTGTAATTTCAGATTATTGACACAAGCCTCTCCCCAAGAACCAGATTCCTGCCGAGGGAAAAACACAGTCGGACTCTAACATCTTGAAAAGGAGTCAGAAACCAGGAGCTCCTGCAAATTTTATCACGCTGGATAACCTTTCTGTGTTTTCTTGCATTGTTATGCATAAAGCAAAACGGGCTGCAGGTAACATACAGCGGATACATGATTGGGGAATGGAAAGAATATTCAAAACTAGTTGAAAAAAAATTGGTTTCTCCAGGGCTAGGAAACCTTGAAGAAGAGAAAACAAGATGACTCCCCCCACCCCAATAGTTTGGGACTTATTCTACCTGAAAAATGCATGTGTTCTTTTTTTCCAGAAAAAAAGAAAATATATTTTCTGCACAGAAAAATAAATTTACAGTGCAAAAAAACCCAAATTTCCCACACCGCAAACAGCATTTTAGCACAGATGACCTTTTTCCTGCGAAGAAAAAGGCATTTTCTGCACAGAAGATGGCATTTCTTTTTCTGCACTGAAAATGCTGATTTTTGTGGCAACCTGTCCTTGATGTCCTTTCTTTTCCTTAGAATAAGTCCCACACTGAAAATAGACTTTGCACAGTTTTCAACAACCTTTTTTTTTTGAACGGAGGAGAAAAATGCTAACATTATTTGTTCTTGCCTGGGAGAATGAAATTTATGAAGACGTGCGTCCCTATTTATACCTCCATCATTCACCTTGCGGAATTCATGGCCCCATGATGTAAAGCACGGACAATAGGGATATAACTAATGCACTCAAATCTTCTTGCTGTCAATGCGAAAGAACATTGTGACATATCCTGATACCCGATAAAGAAAAAGTATGGCTACATCAAGGCTTTTTGCATTTTAGGATTTTGCTGGTTTTTGTTAAAAAAAAAAAAGTGGGATTTTTTTTTTCCAGAAACAGAATCCTGAAAGCAAAACAGAGGTCAAGCAAACAGATTCTCACCAGGGACTCAGTCAAACCAGGGTAGGAGGGCAAGAGCCAGAGTTAAGCAGCAGCCCCAGAGTAAAGTCAAGTCCAGCTCAAGATCAGAGAGAACAGGAGAAACTATATAAGCTTCACAATGTCAGCTGGTTCTTTTGGAAGAAGACCAAGACAATGCAAAAACATTTTGCTGGGTCAGCCCATGCAAAGCTATGTTAGTTTCTCCTCCAGTTTCTCAAATGTAACTGTTTCACAGGGACCTCAATTCCGTTGTTAGTCTTGACTGGAGTAGAGGCATAGGATCAGTTGGATCGACCCATGTGTTGAAGGGATGCCATGTAGAGGAAGCAGAGGGCTTGTTTTCTGCTGCTCCAGAGACCAGGACAAGGAGCAATGGATTCAAGCTGAAGGAAAGGAGATTCCACCTGAACCTCAGGAAGACCTTCCTGACAGTCAGGGCTGTCCGGCAGTGGAATCTGCTGCCTCCATGGAGTGTGGTGGAGTCTCCTTCTTTGGAGGTTTTTAAGCAGAGGCTGGATGGCCATCTGTGGGGAGTGCTTTGAGGGTGTTCCTGCAAGGCAGGGGGTTGGACTGGATGGCCCCTGGGGTCTCTTCCAACTCTACATTTCTATGATTCTATGAGGACTCCACCACACTCTGAAGCAGCAGCGTATCCCACTGTTGAACTGCTCTTACCATCAGGAAGTTCTTCCTAATGTTTAGCTGGAACCTCTTTTCCTGAACCCATTGCTCCATGCCCTAGTCTCTGGAGCATCAGAAAACAAGTTTGTCCTGCCTTCCATGTGACATTCCTTCTGGTATGAACTCTGTGGGGAGAGGGAGAGAGTATTGTTGCCGAGGGCCAGAGCTGCTCCAGGACTCTGGCATTTCGGTAGCGTGACCGATGTTTGTGAAAGCGGAGCTGTTGACCCAATCAGGCGGGATCACGCTCAGCCATTTGTCTTATTGACTTGGCAAAGTACTTCCCTTTTCCAGCAATGTGTGTGCAGGTGATGGAGAGAGGGGAGGAGGCCAGACAAGGCAGGAGGCAATGTATTAAGAGCAGAAATGGTTTCTGAGCCAAGCACTGGAAGGAACATGAGGCATGAATCAGTCCTCTTTTTCCTGAGGGGAAATAACCAAACAAGCCCAATTAATCCAACATGTTTGTACTTCCACAAATGTTTTGTTACTAATAATATTTCAGAGGAGCTCATTCATCTTGCAGATGTCCATGGGCTCCATAATATGGTTTGCAAGTGCTTCTCACTGAGAAATGCGCAATGGTAGCCATGGGTACCCTCGGATTATGAGATGCTGAAAGAAGAGTCCCATAACCATTTTTTTTTCCAAATGAGGAAAAGGTTGTTCCGCAATGGAATAGACTGTCTCATAAGGTGGTCGACTTTCTTTCACTGACGGTTTTGAAACAGGAATTATGTGGCCACAACTCAAGGGTGCTTTAGCAGTGGATTTCTGCATGCCAAGAGATTGAACTAGATGGTCCTTGAGGATTCTTGTAATTCTAGGATTCCATCATTCTGTTATTTGTGTGGCTGCTCAGTAAATTCATCTCCTCTTGAATGGAGGGAGAGAGGTTTTGCTAGGATCTTGGCATGGTCCATGATGCCATAAATGATGCCCAGGCAACCCCCTGCTGACTGAAGGCTCAAACTTAAAACTCTTTCTCTCTGGAAATCTCACTGAAGGAAACTCAAAAATCCAAGTCACTGGGCCGTATATACAGAATTTCTCCTCAGAAACCTCAGCTCCTCCCTTCCACTAATGGGCTGGTTTGTTTCTCTTACAGAGCCACTCTGGTTACATAGCAACCTGTTGCTAGGGCTGCCTTGCCAATCAGGCTAGCCACACCCACCAGGCTTTGTCACATAAATCAATTGGATGAAAGTTGTCTCTAGATGGTGTCATTTTACATTTCCGTGCTATTTTCTTTCCTACTCTCAAAAATGATCCAAAATTGCATTAAAAAGGAACTTAAAGTTACTGGAATGTTTCTTGTAGTTCTTGAAAATGGCAACAATGCAGCCCATGTAGGGTTGGGAGGAGAAGAATGTGTCCTGTTTGAGCATGGTGGTGACTGCACCAGAGTTCAAAAGAATGGACAATGGCAAAAGCAAGCTAGTCCAGGTTCCTACAGAGAGGGTCTGTAAAATCTGAATCCTGGCTGAAGCTCTCTGGAGTCTAAACACAAAAAAGCAGTCTGAGCAGGATCAAATGCTAGTCAGAGAGTCTTCAAAGAGGAACGTCTAAGGAGCAAACTGAAGTTCAGGAGAAGAGAGATCAGAGAATGTCCCATGATGCTAAACAAAAGTGGTGGAACTGTTATTTTGCAATAAACAATGCCCTTGGCTCCTTTTTTTTCTCCTTTTAAGGAAGAGAAGGCCTTTCCTGAGCTTTGGTTGCTGCCATTTCAGCTCTAAGACACTCTAAAGAATGACATATTTCAGCCTCCAGCTCCCTCTCTTCAAGGTCTATATGGAATGGTTTCAGCTCTGTTTTCAGAACAGGGTTGCCAACCTCCTCTGGCTCTGAGTGGATCTCATCTTGGATCACTTCTTCCTAATCTCATGAGGCCTCCTCCAAGTAGGACATGCCACTGTCATCTTCTGTGGGTGCCCATTCCTGTCCTAGGCCCAAAGGTTCTGCCCCCATCAGGCTCTTAGGGGCTTGAAGTCAGTTCTGCCTCTGCT
The DNA here is from genome assembly GCA_948474755.1 of Ctenosaura bakeri. NCBI lineage: Eukaryota > Metazoa > Chordata > Lepidosauria > Squamata > Iguanidae > Ctenosaura > Ctenosaura bakeri. The sequence goes on from CAOLHI010000165.1 coordinate 334,887, forward strand.
ATTTCTGCATAATTATCTCTTCTGAAGTACATGTACCCCCTCTGCCTCCTCTTTTGACTCTCAAGGATCCTTCTGAGCCAAGGAAATGGTGGGTTACATATCTGCAGGAGGGAGGAATCAATTTGAAGGCTGGTCTTCAACTTGAAAGGACCTATCCAAGGTTCTGAACCTTGAGGTGCTTTCAGCATCTTGGATAGTTCCTCTAAGGTTTATCAAACGTTCTCTGCCCTCCAGAAGACCATGCCTTGTGGCAGTCCCTATGTGTCTCTAATTGCATTGAGGTCTGGAAGTCCTTGGCCTGAATGCTGGGTAGACCTAACTAAAATAGGTCCAGAACTACCTAAGTCAACACTTATGCAAATCCCAATAAGTCTACTTTACTTTGGACTACCAACAGCCAACAGCCAACGTAGTGTAGTGGTTTGAGCATTGGACGATGACCCTGGAGAGCGGGGTTCAATTCCCTGCTTGGCCATGGAAGCCCACTGGGTGACCTTGGACACGTCACACACTCTCAGCCCCAAAAAACCCTGTTATAGGTTCACTTTAGGGTCACCATAAGTCAGAAATGACTTGAAAGAACACAATAATAACAACCAATGGGTCTGAGTTTCTTGTTTGAAGGGTTCTTCAGAGGAAACATGAGACCTTGAAGCTGTCATTAACTACTTTGTTAGAGCAGCTTTTGAAGCCTCAGACCAGTGAAATGTTTTTGAGTTCTTCTTGAGCGTACTTGCAACCTATTTGGGCCCATCTGCCCCCTGCCTCAATTTTAGTTTCCTGAGAACTGTTCCTGTTCTGCAGACTCAGCCGCCAGCCTCGCTGCAGATTTCTCCATGGAAGAAAAATGGGTCAAGGCAGCCTTTGAGAAGATGATACATTGCAACGCACTCTCGCCCACCCCCTTTACCACGTGGGGAAGGCAAAGCAAGAAGAGACAAGTTAAATGGGAGAACATGATGGAATACTTGTGAGATAACAAAGCTGTTTTGCTCGTGCCCTAGAAACAACACACCAAATGCCAATAAGAGATGGAATACTGTAAATAGGAGTGAATCATGAGCGGTGGGGGAAGGGACTGACAAATGAGATGGTATCTTTTTCCCAAGGCAAAAAAAAGTCTGCTCACAAAATTCTCTCTGTGTGTAAGTAGGCGTGTTTGTGTGCGCTATACGTGTGCAGTGGGAGGGAGTTCATGATTAATTCCATACATTTTTAATAGCTGAACCTAGAAAGGAGAATAAGCCACACCATGTTTGCAGTGTTTCCTTTGGCCCTACAGCAAACACAGTAAGCATTCAGTTGTTAATGCACCCTTTGTAGCCATGCCTTCCCAAGGAACAGCTCAAAGTAGCTGTCAAAGATGTGAGGAAGAAAACGGCTCAGGGCCACAGTTTACTAGAACACAGAGAAGCAAGAAAACCCCTATCCTATTCTTTCACAATTTCTCATCTTCTTGCATAGACGTATTTTTATGCACACGAGCATCAGGACATTCACAGTCTGCAAAAGCTGATGTGAGATTGCTGCTGGGTGGATCTGAGTGGTTTTCTGAGACCTTTGGGTATCATCCCATTGGTGTCCTACACTTGAGTGAGCTTCCTGACATATGGGTTTGTGCTCTTCTGGTTGTTGCGCAATGGGCATCTCCAGTTCACAGTTGTATGAGCAGAATTCCACAGGTGTAACCATTTTACAAGAGTTCACATGATGTAGTAGTGTTGGACTGTGACCCTAGTCACCAAGGTTGGATTACCTGCACAGCCATGGAAACCCATTGAGTGACCCTGGGCATGCTACACACTCTCAGCCCCAGAAAACCCCATGATAGGTTTGCCTTAGGATTGCCGTAAGTTGGAAATGTCTTGAAAACAGCACCACCACCACCGCCACCAATCATTTCACAGGGGCCTCAATCCTATTGCTGGTCCCAAGTAGACTAGACCCATTTTGTCATCATTTCTGTTGACCAAAGTACTGACTCATCATTCAACAATTAATGGAATGGGTCTACTCTGGTTCGGAATAAGCAAGAGAAATATTTTCTGTGCAGAAAAAGTTGTAATTGGAGGCAGCTTTTTGCAAAATTTGGATTTTTCCCCCCACAGTAAACATCAGTTCTGTGCTGTTTTCTACACACATACAAACACACAAATCCAGGCATAAATTTTGTGCAGAATCAGTTCTAAACTGCAAAGATTTTCCTCGGTCCATGAGTTTCCTCATCAGGGTTTTCTGATACTATAGAAACAAATTTTACAACCATGATTTGGAGCATTATTCAATATTATTTCCATCCCTAAATCCATCCTTTGCTCAATGGAAGATTTCTGTTGGAAGGAAGCATAAAATTCTACGTTCCAGAAGCTACGTGTTTGCCTTCAGATTCTGCATAAGAATATCCCAGAGATATCTCCCTATAGGACAGCAGTCAAGGGTGGGATGGGGAGAAAGAAAGGGATGTATTAGGACAAGCTTAAATGGTACCACTGAGATCCGCTTGTCCATTTATTTGCTGAAACTGTTATTCCTTGACCAAGGCCATTTGCACACTGGACTGTTATTATTCCACTTTCAATATCCTATGGAATCTTGGGGTTGCAGTTTAGGGAAGGGCTTGAAAGGCCATCCTCAAAGGCCCCTCCCTAAACTGCAAACTCCAGGATTCCATAGGACATTGGAAGTGGAATAATAGCAGTATAACAGTTTAGTGTGGAAATGGCCCATGTCTTGCTGCACCCTCAGTTGTAGCAGAAGGTATCTTGCTTACCCCAGTACCCTCAAAAAACTTTCCACAGCTCTTTATTGCAAGACCTTTGTTTCTGAGCAGTGCTCCAGGACTATCCAACCACCTCACCCCCCCCCCCGTCACTGCTGCTAAATTTCTGCTCACTGTTCCTCATCCAAAAGCATTACTTCTGTTTGTTTCTGGGGAATGGGCTTTTCTTTTTCTGCCACTTGTTAGGCTTCAATTTATCTATAATTTATTAGATTTGCATGGTGTAACTGAACAGCAAGCAGAAGAGGTGGAGTGCTTGTCCGACCTACCTTCGCTGCATAACTAAATCTCAGCCATCGGTCTCTCGCGTGCAGCTGGTGAGGGATGGAATTTAAACCATCCAGGAGGAAGGTTCAGGTGCTTTTCTGAGCGAGTGCCTGTTTGTTCTTTCTCAGCATACTAATGGCAAGAGGGAGGGATTTGCAAATTGCAAGATCCTTCTACCTGCACACAGATGTCAAGAAGAAAGAGCACAGACAGATGCAGCCTGTCTCCTGCTATTGCAAACAGGTAGCGGTGTAGTGAAGCTGGGGCTCATAGACTCAGAGCACCAGATCTCTTGAAACAGCAGGGACAACGGTCAGCATTTTATACCAGCTACTTAGTTAAGTATACAGTCCCCCCCCCTTTCACGAGTGCTTGGAGTACAAACACTTGCTCCATCTTCAACATGACATCCCTTCAAATATTTACACATGGCTACCATGTCCCCTCTCAACCTTCTCTTCTCCAGGCTAAATATCTCCAGCTCCCTAAGCCACTCCTCAGAAGACTTCATGGTTTCCAGACCCTTCACTATTTTGGTTGCCCTCCTCTGGACCTGTTTGAACTTGTCAATATCCTTCTTGAATTGAGGTGCCCAGAACTGGACACAGTATTCCAGATGAGGTCTGACCAAAGGGAAAAAGAGTGGCACTATCGTTTCCTTTGACCTAGACACTATCCTTCTATTGATGCAGCCCCGAATTGCAATTCCTGTTCTCTCAGGAATGGCATGATTTCCTGTTCTCTTATCTACAGAAATGCCACATTAGGGTAACAAGTTCAGAGCAGCCTTTTGTGAAGGTAGAACATCAAGTCACTCCTTCCGTGCCTACTTTGTGTCCGCCACACCCTTCTGGCTGTCATATGGCCACTCTAGAGAATGATATTTCTGTCCAGCATTGTGGATTTCTGACACCCCAGCCATGTTGCCAAAGGCTTCCCCTTTTGCTTTGGTGGAGGGGAGGCATATAAAAGAGGGGGAAAGAGATCCAATCTATATGGGACATACATCAAGGACCTGAAATTTGCACTTTTTTAAAAAAGGCATGCATGCGACCGGGCCTTTTTTCATCTCTCAATGTACCTACATTGCTGTATGCTCCCAATGTGATAAATTGGAGATATGAGAAGAACCAGCCAGAGACGGTATGATTTTTTCCCCTCCTCAATACCTAGAAGTTTCAGACACCTGCAATTTGGACAAAAAGGGAAGGTGTGAGTGAGGTCTTCTGTTCTCATACATTTTGTAGCAAATCTAATTCCAAGGAGTTGGGAGGAGAGTGGAGGAGGAAGAAGAAGAAAAAATTACCCGAGCTAATTTTGCTGCATGTTCGGCTCTGAATTGAATCTCTGTTCCAGCCTCCCACGTTCCAGATGGAAGCTTTGAAAGCGACATAGCAAGGTGGAGTGTAAATGCATTGCCGGCCCGGAGACACAGAGAGAAGGAGAGAGCCAGACAGGAAATGTGTGTGCTGAGAAATTGATTTTTTTTTTATATAATCTGTTTCTATGTAGATTGCGTTTATTCATGTGCAAGCTATTCATCTCCTCCTCCATCCCCCGATTTCTCTTTACAAAATGACTTTCCTCCTTTGCTCTAATTTTGTTTGTACAGATAGCAGATGCTTTCTCCCATTTCAGCATTTTCTTGGGTTGAAAAAGAAGGCCCCTCTCAACAGCATGTTATATATCCCCCTTAGATGTTTCAGCAACTGCCCAATCCCAATTTGCTTTATTTTTTTATTTTTATTTTTTGCCAGCTTATTTTCCTGTGATTCTTTTTCTTTTTTCTTTTTGCTTGCCCTTGCAGAAAAAAAAATTGGCTTTCTTTAGCCATCAGTAGCCTGGTATTAGGTCTCTGCCTTGTCTACAATAGCACTGGCGAGGAAGGAAGGCAAGGCCTAGCTTTCCATCATTCCTACTTTTTAAGACCCCAATCTTGATTTTAGAACAGGGCAGGGAAAAACGGTTGCCCATGGGCCACATGAGCCCAGGGGATCCTTTCCCAGGAGACCAATGAAGCCTTCATCTTCATATTTTTTCAAGGACACTTTTTCAGCTGAAGTCATCAAAGCATGGTAGTTTCCACAACTCATCTGTTCTTCTCCAACACCAAAAGACTAGCAAAAAATGAAAAAATAAGGTCGGAAAAAAATGAAGCTGGTTATAATCTCATTCAGCTCCCAGAAGGCTCATCTAGCATAGCCAATGGTCAGGGATTCTGGGAAATGAAGACCAAAACACCTAAAGGACCAGAGGTTGAGAACAACTCTTCTAGAATATAAAAGAGGTGTCCAAGGTGCTGAAGGCTGTCTCTCGAATAGGTTCAGCACCTTGGACACTTCCTTTATATTCTAGAAATGTGGTGAATTGGTGCTGAACCTATTTGAGAAATAGGCTTCAGCACCATGAGTAGCAGGCTTAAAATTCAGGCTAAAGCATAAATAGATAAGCTGCCCCCTAGAGAAAGGAACCACCATCTGCCAGTGGGCAAGTTCAGCATCAGGAAAGATCCATAGAGATCCAGAATGGAACCAAAGAGAAATCCAAGATGCCTCATTAGAGCTGAATTTGCTACCTTATGCCAGGAGGAAGTCCTGACATCTCAAGATAGGGAGAAGAAAGTCCTGGCTTTTGCGCTGTCAGTTCCTTCTGATGCCAGGCATCGGAGCAGATGGGGACCTGAGGGAGAGGGGGAGGGTAGACCTATCCATTCAACTAGACCCCAGAGTCTGGAGATGACTGTCTGGCAGAGATAGAAAGTGCTCCTTTGTTGACGTGGCTGCTTCCAGCCCCTGCCAGCATCTCTTCCCTAGTGCTTTCTAGCTCCTTGCAGACAACCTGTTGCCTTAGAAGTAATCCACAAGGGACAGAGACAAACAAAAGACGAAAAACAAAAGGAACATCTGTGACAATGTAATCAGGAATGACAAATGAAGGGAAGGGAGGAATCTGGGCTCTCCAGTGGGGTTTTGTGTTTATACAGCAGCTGGCAGGACTCCACATTGCATCAAGGATGATTGGAGAGATGCTGAGGGTCTGTGCCCATGCAGAAAGTGGGGATGGAAAGACCATTCAAAAAAAATTTGGAAAAATGGTTAAAACAAGCAGGTTTCTTGAGGGAAACCTTGATGAGGAGGATGGGTAAGACAATTCACAATTTGGGACTTATTATATAGAGAAAAATGCATGTGGTGTCCTTTTCTGTGCAGAAAATGGTTCTTTCTGTCTCCAAAACACATACATGTTTTTCATGTAAAATAAACTACAAAGATTCTCATTCTCTCCAGCATTGTCGTCATTAAAGTCTCCCCCTCACACACTTGGGAAATTTATTTTTTATCATTTATTTGACTGTTTTTGAACAGTCTTTCCTTCCCGATTCAGCAAAGGTAATACAGAGTTTTTGCCAGTCTGTTGGGTCCAGGGTTGCATTTTACCACCTAGGCTATAAGTCCATGCTAAGAGTGGAATGAATATTTTAAAAAACATGATTCTCTAGTGCTGGAAAACCATGATGAAAAGACTCCTGGGATGATTATATGCACAGTTCAAAACTTATCCAGCCCAAAATTCACACATTGTTATTTTTCTAAAAGAATAATAATATAGGAAATAGCATTTTCTCTACAGATACATAGCCATGATGTTGTGGCTACAATCTGTTTCCCATCTGACCCCTGAAATCCACCTTAAAATCCAGCCAGCTGCACCAAAGGACAGAGAGTTGCTGGAGAGTGAGCCATTGAAAGACAATATGTCCATGTCATGTACAGAATAGCTCCAACTCCAAGTAAGAAGCTCAGAAATTTGCAGAAGCTTCATTCAAGGGATATAAAGAGGACCACTTGTGCATATTGGTGACTGCCAGGACTAAAGGCATATTGGCATTACACTTTCTTAAATGCAGTACCTTACCAGTTTGTGCATGCTAGGTTGTCATTTGCCGGCTAATTAGAACAACAACTTTTCCCAGGCTGGCTTCCTGCCCAGACCTTTCTGACCTTGTGCTACTTTTGATCTCTCCCTTAACATGGCCCATTATATCAATACGCGCTCATTACCAAAACATTGTGTTACCTCATAGCTGATTCAGCTTCCATCCTTCCCTCCTGCCTCTTCTACCAACCTCTTGCTCCATATGTACTTATAGTTAGAAAGCAGAAATACTACTGGCATTATCTGATAGCATAGAATAATTAGCAAACAGCATACAATGGTTCTGTGGGTATGTGCAGAGGTACAAGGTATCACATGAAAGCAAACGTAGAACATCAGTTCACTACATTAAGATATACTGTAAGGGTTTGGGTCTATGACTAAGTCTTTGCAGGATTCTGCCTGCAAGGACCCTGGCCTTGACTCCATTCTTTGCAGAATCTTGCCCAGGACCTCAGACCCAGCTGGCTGCTCAGATGCAGGACAGCTGGAGCAGCCAGCAGCCAGCTAGATAAAGGCTGGGTTTCTCTGCAGCCTTTGTTAGAGTAATATGGTTTTCTGTGTTATTTGTAGTCTCTCTGGTTGCTTCTGTGTTCCTGACCCCTAGACTCTGGCCTGTTCTTCTGGACCTACTTCTGGCTTCTGGTCCTTTGGCCTCCTGACACTAGGTATAGATCTTGGACTTGCTGGATGCTGGACTCTGACCTCTGACCTGTTCTCCTGGACTTGCCTTTGGCCCTTTGGACTCCTGACACCAGGTATACCTCTGTTTCCTTGGACTTGCTGGACCTGTGGTCTCTTGACTTCCCTGTCCCAGACCTGGTGCCTGTATCTGCTAAGCCTTGCTACCCATACACTAGGCCTTGACATATATGATATTATGGCAGGGAAGCAAAGTGAACTGATGGCCCAGCCTTCTCTTGCTGGTGGTCCATTGGGACCAAGCAGAAGCCGGGACTACTGTGTTGATCTGTCACAACTTATTGGCACACTGCTGATCGTTTTGCAGGAAGGGGCTGCCCCCTCATCTATGAACGTTCCACTCTCCACCTCTCAGTGCAGACTGTCTGGATTTTAAATTGGCTTTTGGTGTCATTTATGATCATGGTAATGGCACTGTAATTGTAAATGTGAATAAGGAACAATTATGAGTTATTGTAAGTCTAATGTATGACAGAATAGCTGATTAACAGGATCCCAGCCATTATTATCTATGTTGCTTCCTGTGCAGAAAATGCTGTTCTCCGTACAAAAGAACCAAGTGTGAATTTCACACAGAATGTGTCCCAAACTGTGACTAGCCTTCAGAAACGACACCGTTTTCTAAGACTTCCTTGCAACGGAAAGAAAAGTGCCCAAATTACTTGTTGCTTCCTTTGCAAATGAAATCGAGGAAGAATTACTTTTCTCAATTCATGATGTCCCTCTCATGCCCTCAGCTTTTCATTCTTGAGAGCCTGCAGCGTGTAATAAACATCTCACATTTTTGCAAGATACAAATACAATGACATCCAGGAGAAAAAGGAAAAAAAAAAAAGGATGGGGAATTGTTGTCATTGAGAACCTGCAGACTTGGTTGCATCTCCCATGTTAATTTTATTTTTGAAGGAGAAGAACATTAATTCTGCTGCAATCTATTGTGGTTTTTCCTGTTGAACAGCTGTTCTGAGGTTAGAGACAACGCTTTTTCTTTTCCTCTGTGGGGTTGTGGAGGGCTTGGACATTCCCATTTTACTTTCAAATACTTTCCCAGAGAAGAAGCATGCATAATAGGCTGGGAGGGCACGCGAGTACAGGAGGGGCTTTGCAGGAGCTTCCATTGTTGCTCCCCCAGCAGGGGGTTTGTTCTCCTCTCCACAAATTCTTCTACTTGAATTTATAGCCGAAATTAAAGAACATGAAAAAGTGCATTTCCCAGCAAAGAGGACCTACCTCTCCGTATCTAGCAGGTGAGCAGGTTAAATACAAGCAAGCAAACAAACAAAACATTTCCAGTTTCTTGGCAACGAGAAGGCATAGCCGTGCCATGGATCAGTTCTGTAAATGAGACAACAAACCCCTCACCATTTTCTCCCTGGGTGCTCTGTTTTCGCACAGCAGACAAATAGTGTCCCAATCCTATTTTTGATTCAGTTAGTGACTTCATTCAAAGCATCGCATAAGTGCCCAGGTGTGGCTTTTCTGTTTCCCAGAGGGACAGATATATGGGTGCAACAAACCTGGGCACCACACAGAGACGTGAAAAATTGCACCAGAGAGATTTTGCTAGCATTTTTGTTTCACTTGGGAGTCTGCAGGGGTCTTTCCAAGGGAGGATGTTCCATATTTACTTAGAATAGGGTGGGCAATGTGCTCCTGTGGGCTGCATGTAGCTTTTGGACCCCCTTTTTTGTGGCTGTTGGCACTCCCACACAGTCTCCCAAAGCACCCCACCCATTCTTTTAATGCCTCGGGAAGATTTGGGGCAATGTTGGCTGGAAAAAGATGGAAACCCCCCCCCCAAACATTTTCAACTTATGGTGACCCTAAGGTGAACCTGTCACAAGGTCTTCTTGGCAGAATTTGTTCAGATGGGGTTTGCCCTTGCCTTTCTCTGAGGCTGAGACAGTGTGACTTGGTCAAGGTCACCTGGTCAGTTTCCATGGCCAAGCAGGGATTTAAACCTGGTCTCCCAATGTCTTAGTCCAATATTCAAACCATGCCGCTATGCTGGCTCGGATTCAAATATGATGATGATCTTCATTTCTACCTTACTTTTCTTCTCGAGAGAACATTGTAGGATCTCAGTCTAAGGCCGTTTCTGCACTAGCCTGTTATAGTGCTATTATTCCACTTTCAACATCCTATGGAATCCTAGGGTTTGCAATTTAGGGAGGGGCCTCAAAGGCCATCCTCAAAGGCCCCTCCCTAAACTGCAAACCGCAAGATTCCAAAGGATGTTGAAAGTGGAATAATAGCACTATAACAGTCTAGTGTGGCAATGGCCTAAGTATTCAGAGCATCCCTCTTCCATTTGTTTTTGGGGCAACCTGCTAAAGATAGTCAGCTAGCTTAGAGGAATCTGGCAAACTTGATTCCAAAATACACACCTTCAGCTCGTCAGTGGATAGATGCCAAACTGAAGCAACGATGACAGATTTTATTTTATTTTTTTAAGGAAGATTTTCCTCCAATCCTGATCGTGCAATGTGGCCCTGAGCGTTCACAAACCTTCACGGCCACTTATGCAAGAGTTATTTCAGGGATAACCGTTTGGACCGTTTTCTAAGCTCGCTGAACACATACACTACACCATCCTGTGTGGTTGTAAACCCAAATGACTTCTACCTTAAAATAAACCCCAGCGTGTTTCTCACCTGTTCTATTTTAAATGCTACTTGTTTAATGGCCCATATGCTGTCTTAGTAATATTGAATGGCTCCCGCTCTCTCAGGCTTTTGGTCACTTGCTGATCCAAATTTGGTCAGTGTCAGGGACTCTATAGACCAAAAAACAAACACTGAGCCCAGAAAGTTATAGTTATGGTTCCAAGTCCCCAAATAACCCACCCCAAATTACTGGTTACCACTATAGTTATAGTCTTTATAACTATATATAGTTTTTATAACTTTATAAAGTATAGTTTGTGCAGTTTAGGGAGGGGCATTTAGACTTCTCAGCCAGAGAGTTCTTTGGCTCCAGTAAACTACAAATCCCAGAATTCCACAGGATGTTGGAAGTGGAATAATAGCACTATGACACTTTAGGGCAGAAATGACCTTAGTTATATACATGGGAGCAAGTTGTGCTACACATGCTGAGTGATGTTTTTTGGAGCATGCGCAATGCTTTCATCCATCTGATGATGGTCCAAGCAGAATGCTGCTTGTGGGACCACTGTGCACCCAGTGGCACATTAAACTGTATTGAACATGTACAAATGTGCATTACCTCTATGCATTGCTTATACGATTATTCATTCCTTTTGCACAACCTTACACTTAAGTTAGCATTCAGCACAAAGGTTGCATAATGTAACTTGGCTGTTGGGTATTTACACGGTGCTGAATTGATATCAAGTCTCAGGCTCTCACATTGATTATTCCAACCTTGCAAGAAAAGACAAACTAAGGGGGGGGGAAATTACACAATATTCTCCCTGTAGTTGAGCATCCCAAAGTGTTCCGGAGGATTTTTTTGAGGTGGCAAAAAATACATAGGGTTTTTTATGCAGGGAAAGAGAAGAAAAAAAATCCTGTGCTCACTGGAAAATGTGATTTTGTGCAAATAAAATAAAATAAAATCCTCTGGAATATTTTAAAGTGGTTGACTAATATAGACGAAAACCGTGAGAAAGTATTGTTATTCATTATGTCGAACTGGGTTTCCTGACCATCAGGAAACTTTTGACTGGAAAATAAGTAAGAGAGAATGTTCCGAACTGAAAATTTCCTCATCCCTCTAAGCTTCCAAGTCCTTTCCCCCCCCCATAGGTCTGATATCCCCCCTTTTCTATGTCATACAAGTGAGAACCATCTGCCTTTCCACCCAACCACTGGACGCACATGACACAGAATTAAGATCCGTTTATTCTCCCACTAAAAACTCTGTGAGTCAATAATTCTCCTACAAGCAATTAAGGGGAGCCATTTCCCCTCCATCAGTCCCATTTGAATATGGAAATGATTTTTAATTACTCAGAGTCAATATCATTTTATCACCCAAATGTGTTTGAATTAGCTTTGCCTGTATTTGTAGGGTGTTCTAATAAGCTTCATGCAAATTTTCGATCCCATTCATAACGCTTCCCCCCCCTTCCCCTCTTTTAATGTTATCATCAGGTGAGGGAGGCATTGTCTTCTGGGAATCCTTTAATTTATGGGTTTCTCAAAAGCGCATGGAGTGCCGGCTTGTCACGTTTTCTCCATCAGAGGTGGGGAAGAGAGCCATACCTTCCACCTTCTGCAGCCGAAATTGCTATCCTACCACATCTGGTCAGGGTTACATCTCCCCTTCGTCGTTCCTCCAAGAGTCCCATATTCTGCTGTATTACCCACTCTAGTTTTCTAACTATTATAAACATATGTACCCTATTTGCTTGTGTATAAGACTCACTCCCCCCCCCCGAAAAATACTGTTTGAAAATGAGGTGTGTCTTATATGCCACTACATCCTATACCCTGGCAAATAGTATTTGCCCCGGTATAAATGTGGCACATCTTATACACTGGTGCATCTTATATGTTGGCAAATATGGTATATATTAAACCCCATCCTCTAGACTGTCTAAAAGACATTGACCATCATTCTATGGGCCTTTCTGCACTAGCCTGTTATAGTGCTATTATTCCACTTTCAACATCCTATGGAATCCTGGGGTTTGCAGTTTAGAGAGGGGCCTTTGAGGATGGCCTTTGAGGCCCCCCCACTAAACTGCAAACCCCAAGGTTCCATAGGAGATTGAAAGTGGAATAATAGCACTTTAACAGGCTAGTGTGGAAATGATCTAATAGACACAGATGCTCCCAACCTCCATGATTTTTTATAATCCCTTTCCAAGTTGACAGCCATTGCTATAGCTTGTGGCAATGAATTTCACAGTTTTACTACTGTGCCTTCCTAGGAAGTTTTTCCTCTTATCTGTTCGGTCTCTCTCCCCATTTATCTTCAGTGGGATGACCCCATTGGTTTCTAGTACTGTGAGTAGGATTGTTTGCTGAAATAAATACAGGGCTGCCGTACAATTAATGGCTATCTAGAAGAGGGAATCTCAGCAGATGTTGTTTACGTGACGAGCATTAAGGGTTCAAGATCCACGTCCCCTATTTCATCCAACAACCCAAAGTGTGAGAGACGGGGAGAGCTTTTCCTTATCTACTTTTTCCATTTACTATGCTTACTGATAAATTCCATTTAACTGGGACTCACAGCTGATACAGTTGGTCTGCAACTAAGGAAGGGCCCATCGTATTAACCAGAAACATACACATATATACTCAGATGACTTAAATCAAAATCCAAGACCTCACTACCATAGTGCCATTGAATCAATTGGATTTACCTACATGTTGACTGACTTAGAGCACCAGTGTCACATAGTAATTTGAGCATTGGTCTACAACTCCGGGAAACCAAGGTTTGAATCTCCAACTGGTCATGCAAACCCACTGAGGGGTCTTGGGCAAATCACACTCTTTCAGTCAAGGCTCTGAACCTCCTCTGAACAAATCTTGCCAAGATGACTCCATTTGCCTTTGAGCTGTCATATGCTGGAAGCAACTTGGAGGCACCAGAGGTGTATCTAGGGTGGGGCAAGTAGGGTACATGCCCCAGGTGCCTATGCCAGGGGTCTGCAAAAAAGCCATGAATGTAGGGGTGGGGGATGGGTAAGAAGGTAGGGGGTGCAACTTCCATGCTTGTCCTAGGTGCCGTTTTACGCTAGATATGCCACTGGAAGGCACACATCATTGACTCATCAAGCAATGGTTCATTGCTTGGACCTACTCTAGTTGATTCAATGGGTCTATATGATTTCAGTGACAAGCATTATGACAGCAGAACCCTTAGCCATCTTTAATTGTTCTGCACTCTTGAACAGTCAAGACAGAGTCATTGTTACCAGCAAGTTCGCTGATCTGGTAAAGGGAATCCCCAAGTTCTAGCCCAGCCTGAAATGACTCTGATCTCTTTGGTCACACATCCTGAATTTTAGGACTTCCGAATGCATGCCTGGGGGGCCCTAAAGTACTTTTTGCATCAAGCTGATTGTTAGAGAACTGTGGAGAGGGCCTCTGAGGTGCTAAATGCCAGCCGAGCCCTGTTGAAATCTATCCCTGCCTGTCCCCCAGCAGCTGTCAGATCTCACAAGGACTCTGTTTGGATGCTGCCAGTTTCAAATAAGTGCTTAGTTAAGTTCAAGCAGCCAGCAGTGTTGTTGAAGAGCACAATGGATCTCTGCCATCCTCTTGCTCCGTTTGGAGCCTCATGCTTTGCTATAAGGCATGTGCTATTCAGCACCAGCAAGGCATAAGGGGTAAAGGTCCACCAGTGTAGCTTTGATGTTCCAGGTGGGATTCAGGTGGTCAGTCCTGGCTGTTCCAGTAACTGTTGTGGAGTGTGGTGGGTAGAGATTCATGCATGCTCTGGACCAATCTTTAGGGTGGCTTGTTACACTGTGGGAGAATGGATAACTCTTTGCATAAGGGGGTACTAGATCCTTCCTTATGCAATCATGTAAAACACAGGTGGGAATTGTGCATTCTTTGAATTGTATGCAGGTCCAGGGCAGAGACTTCCCCCTGAATTCTCCAGCCCCCAACATTCCTCCTCTATTTTTGGCCAATAATATTGTTCATGCTTCATATGCTTCAATTAGACCTCAGCTGTGTCAAGTTCTCAGGACCACCATTTAGGAAGAACATTGACAAACGGGAATGTGTTGAGAGAAGGGCGACCAGGACAATCAAAGGTCTGAAAATCTGACTCCCCTCCCCACTGTAATGAGAAAGAAGAAGAACAGAAAAGACAGAAAAATATTTATTCTACCGTCACAGATCCACCTAAGCAAACTACCGATAACCATCTCCACAAATTGTTATTGCACCATTTGATTTCTTATTGCTCAAAAAGTCCATAAACATTTTCCAGTCTTTCAAAAAAAAAAAAATCTTTCACTTGGCTTATCCTTTAAACCCACATTAAGTCAGGCCGTTTGGCATAGTTCAGCAAACTTGGTAATCTAAGCAAACATTCTTTTGGCCATACAGTCGGCTTATATTAATGGACAAGAAAGAAAGAAAGAGAGAGAGAAGTGGAAATGAAGAGGCTGAACAGTACCTCCAGCAATGGTTGATGGGGCAGTGACTGAGGTGGCTGTCAACCATTTCGGCAATGGGTGACTTGCCCGGTAAAAGCAAGATTGTTTGCAATTATGTCCGAATGCCCCAGTATTCATCTGTGCAATACCAGAGGGTATGCAATGTCCATTTGGTGGATCCATTAAATTTTCCTGCTTCCTTTCCCCTGATTAATCTGCCAGTTATGCCTTGCTTTTGGGAACGGCTGGCTCTGAGGGTTATCTGTTTATACGGATGCCTTCTGTGGAGGCTGAGTGGAGACATTCTTCCCCTTTGTCCTGCAGGGCATCCTTTTTTTATGACAAATGCACTGCTTTCACATTTTCTCTCTCTCTCCTGTTTCTTTTTCTCTGTTTAAAGAGCCATGGGCAAAGTATTGTCTGTTGACTTCAACCCTCATCCACTTAGTATACCCTGCTGGTTTCTGTCTTCCAAGTCGGAATGCACCTGCCGCTTCTGTGTTACCCGACAGCTCGGCAGCGGTGGGAGTGCCGGCGTGTTACATGCACTCTGACACGGGTGGCCAGTTGTACTGCCAGAGGGTTAAACTAATCCTTGGCAAAGAGGGAGGACAAGAAGCCAGAGGGCAAAGGTGCAAACATTGCAACACTGTTTGCCTGACGTCCATTGCCGAGCCCATGACCAATGTCGGGAACATTTGTGGATTTCATTGTTAAAGGTTGAAATCCTACACTGAGCCTGCAAAGTGTGAATCCCTCCTCTCTGTGCCTTCAAGTCACTTGTCAACTTACGGTGACCCCGTGAATTTCATAGGGCCAGTTCCTTCCTCTGAAATAAAGCCTACAGTACCTTAGTGGTCTTCCACCCAAGTATTAACCAGGCCTGATGCTGCTTAGCTTGCCAGATCAGACAGGAACTGGTGCTTTGAGCTATTCAGGATGGATATAGATCTATACTCATATATTTATGCAGTGGCAGTGCTACACCATTGTTGTATGCCTTCATACTGTTTTCAACTTAGGGCGACCCTAATGCAAACTTATTGTGGTGTTTTCTTGGAAAGATTTGTTTAGAGAGGCCTCCGCTTTGCTTTCCTCTGAGGCTGAGAGAGTGTGACATGCCCAAGGTTACCCAGTAGGTTTCCATGGCTGAGCAGGGATTTCAGTCTTGGTCTTCAGAGTTGTAGTCCAATGCTCGAACCACAAGACTACGCTGATTCTCATACACTACATACCAATGTAGTGCAATTGATGGCTCCAGGACCAACATGGCTGTTTCTTGCCCTGTTATGAAATGGGGAAGGCACATGGGATGGATCGTAGATTGTTTACTGCGGTGTGTGAACCTAACAGCAGCTGCTTCTCTGGCTTGTATCTCCCCTCCCCAGTGCTCTGACTTGTCAGGGAAAATTAAAACTAGGGCTCTTGATTCTGATGGCCTGGTGGGATGCAATCTGTATGCTACAATCTTGTCATAAATGGGAACCTCCAGCGACTGCCTTTGCTCTGGCCTCGAAGAGAGAGAAGAGAAGCCAGACACAGCTCCATCATATCTTGGCCCAGCTCCATCATATCTTGGCCCAGCAACTGATGAGAGGCCCTACCTCCATGTTTCAATGGTCATTGCTCTAACCTCTGAGGGGGAGAAGAGCAGCCAGACTCTATTGGATCTAATTCCATCCAGCACTGCTATTCCTTTTTCCTCATGCTGCATCTTATATAGCTTGCAAGCCTGAGGGCAGAGATCTGTGCATTGGAAAAGATTTGAAGCCACAACAACAAATAATTTCCTTCTGCACCATGGAGAATTCCTCTGCATAACTTTCTAAGATGCTGCTTCTAACCCCATGCTTTCAACCAGGCTGCTAGCTGAGCTCTGAAATGGTGTGCATTCACGGCCAAGGGACATGCATGCTTCCAAAGGGTTCTCCCTCCATGACTTACGTCCCATCATGGCATGTGTTGAGTTGGGCTTTCTCCAGTGGAAGCTACTTCTGCATGCATGAAGAACCACTAAACTACCTTTTGCACCAACAGCTTTGTCTCATCATGAGTACCGTTGAATCCATTTGTAGGGGTAGTTGCTCTGATCACACTCCAAATTCATACTGCATAGATTTGAAAATGTGCACCAATGTGCTAGAATCTATAGAAATGTGCATCTAAAAAAGTGTGCACTAGAAAAAAAAATGTTAAGTTTCCCTTATGGGGTTGTTCAAACAACCATGCAGGCAAGATGAGATGGGAGTCTTGTAGCCCAATATGGACTGGAACTAGGATGGACTAAAAATCCCAGTGGGATACTATGAAACACAAGGATGAGCCAGATAGATTTTCACATCTCTGTTCTTGACTCATGATGTTGAGTCAATCTCTTTCCAAAGAGCATATTTAATTTCCCCCCAAGATACCAGCCCTCCTCAAAGATTCCCTTTCAGGTTCAAGGTCTTCTTGCTCACCCCCCCACCCCACCCACACATTGACATTCAAGGATTTCTACCCCACAGCAATCGAGTTTGTCACAATTTAGGCAGAGGAAAAAAAAAAATTAACAAGCCTTTCTTCTCCATATACAATGGCAACTAGTCATTGTGAGCCTACATTGTGTGCTTTTCTGAATAAACAAGAATGACAAAGGGTTTTCTGGCACCCATGAATACTTCTGGATTTGTTGTAGTGAAAAGGGCTAGAAGAACCCTTTACATAAGATGCACCAAGTGTTATTCAAAGTTGGCATATACAAATAGATATTTGGAAATGTTTTGTACTGCGTTTCTTGGCTCAAATCCCATTGGTGATATACACAAACATAACCTGGGATTATGAGCACATAATTTTTTCAGAGATATTTGAGAGGAGGTATCCAATAGCTTCTTGTGTGTCATCCATCCCTGGTTTCTTCTAGATGAAGGGCGGCATAGTGTATGGACAACCCCATATTGTAAAGGTTCAGGTCTGTGACCAAGTCCTTGTGGGATTCTACCTGCAAGGACCCTGGCCTCGACCCCGTCCTTTGCAGAATCTTGCCCAGTACGTCAGACCCAGCTGGCTGCTCAGATGCAGGGTGGCTGGAGTGGCCAGGAGTTGGCTAGATAAGGGCTGGGTTTTCTCTGCAGCTTTGGCCACAGAGACATGGATACCTCACTAGTCCTGACCTTGCTGAACCCTGGACTCTGACTGACCTCTGGCCTGTTGTTCTTTGGACTTGCCTTGGCTTTTGGACTCTTGATACCAGGTAGACTTCTGCTGCTTTGGACTCTTGTTAAGCTCTGACATTCCTCCTGGCCTAGTGGCTGTTCTCTGTCCCCGCCCTGGTGCCTGTATCTCATATCCACGCTGCCCATGCCCCGCACCCTGATATGTATAGCACTTGGACCCCATTTTTGTGGCCCCTGCAAAAGTCCACTAGTCCCCCAAAGCCCTTGGACTTGATTGTTACATCGGTCTTTGTCCCAAAATACTTTTATAGGCCACTTTGACTCATGCCTGGAAATGGAGAAGCTGCCATTGTTGCAACAAAAGAGTTCTGCCCTCTCTATAGCCAGCCACAATCTGGCTGCAGCTCTTTGGACCAGCTGATGTTTCTGAACGCTCCTCAAAGGCAACCTCACAGAGGGTGTGTTACACAGGATGCAAGGAACGAGACATAATGAAGGCTCCTCGGGCCAAGCCCTGCATTCTCTCTCGACCTCTATCTCAAGCTGCTCTCAGTCACCAGATTCATTCTGCTTTTGATTAAGCACAATGGAGAGCCACCAGGTTAGATCGCTGTTTCTGCCAGAGGTTCCATCTCACCCTGGAACAGGGAGCCTTGTAGCTGTGCTTGCTTGTAAAGGGCGTGGGGGGAGAAGAAAAGAACACTTTTCAACCCTTTCCCCATCGTCCTAATCTTTTCTCCTGCTGTGCTTCGTAGAGCTGAAAGGCTCTGGTTTAGCATTATGCTGGAGAGAAGAAATCCCCTTTTTTTACCCCCCTTCTGAGTCTTTTAATCTGTTTTAGCTTTATGTTGTGTTCTTTCAGCAGTGGTTGTGACCTTCGCTGGAAGCCTGTGGTTGGAGCAAAGGTGGAAGGTGCTCCGTTCTACAGGCTGAGGCTCCCTGTGGCTACAGAGAACAGCAGTTATAATATTTTTTGCTGTTACAGAATATTAAGCCGGTTGGCTTTTTCCTCCCTTGATCTCTTTTGCAGGACAATTAATAGATTATAAATATATACACAAATGAAGGCTGCAACGGAGACGAAGAAGTTTTGGGAACATGGGAAAGGCAGAGTGTCATTTTTTCCTTTCCATCCACCTAAAATTTTCCTATACAGAGCAAGAAAGGGAAGGCCTGGACCTTATGTCTGGTGTCTTCTGCTCCCCAATTTTCTCTGGTCAATTACTTTAAGGTGTTAAGTATGCTTCTTCTTCTAACCCCTATCCTTTATCTTGGGGTCTGCATCCTCTATTCCAGCCCTTGGGGCAAAGGGGAAGAATCTAAGGGTGAGAGTGCCCTTACATACACACACACACACACACACAGAGCACTCCAATGTGGTGTAGTGGTGTGACTGTTGAAATGTTGGAGCCAGGGACCTTTCCACCCTACACTGTTACAGTGCTATTATTTTACTTTCAACCTCCTGTGGAATTCTGGGGTTTGTAGTTCACTGAGGCCAAAGAGCTTTCTGGCTAAGAATTCCAAAGACCCCTCCCTAAATTGCAGGTACCAGGTTCCCATAGGAAGTTGGTTAGACCTCAGTTGGAACACTGTGTCCAGTTCTGGGCTCAATTCAAGAAGGATATTGACAAGCTGGACAATGTCCAGAGGAGGGTGACCAAAATGGTGAAGGGTCTGGAAGCCATGAAGCCCAATGAGGAGCGGTTGAGGGAGCTGGTGTTGTTTAGTCTGCAGAAGAGAAGGTTAAGAGGGGACATGATAGCCATGTTTAAATATTTGAAGGGATGTCATGTTGAGGAGGGAGCGGGTTTGTTCTCTGCTGCTCCAGAGACCAGGATAAGGAGCAATGGATTCAAACTGCAGGAAAGTAGATTCTATTTAACCTCAGGAAGAAATCTGTATAGTCAGAGCTGTCCAGCAGTAGAAGACTCTGACTCAATGGAGTGTGGTGGAGTCTCCTTCTTTGGAGGTTTTGAAGCAGAGGCTGGGTGGCCATCAATTGAGAGTGCTTCGATGGTGTATACCTGCATGGCAGGGGGTTGGACTTAATGGCCTTTGTGGTCTCTTCCAGCTCTATGATTAGG
The DNA here is from genome assembly GCA_948474755.1 of Ctenosaura bakeri. NCBI lineage: Eukaryota > Metazoa > Chordata > Lepidosauria > Squamata > Iguanidae > Ctenosaura > Ctenosaura bakeri. The sequence goes on from CAOLHI010000165.1 coordinate 354,909, forward strand.
TGTTTATGACCAAAAATATGGAGAAGATTCACCACCCCGTTGACATGAAAGACATAAACCTCCACAGGTGGGAAGAGCGATGGTGGTGGTAACAGTACGAGCCGGACTGTATAGCCTGAAGCACTTAAGACCTGTGTGGAGTTGGCATGTTGAGAACTCAGGAGTGTAGATGTCGGCGGAGTGAGGCCCATCCTTCACTCAGCAGCTACCACACTTCTTGTAAAACTGCTTATTCAGCCATCGGTGGAGCAGCTCAGGATAGAAATCAGAGCTTTTGTGTCCCCGAGAAACAGTTACAGAAGGTCTTTTTTTAATTCTTCCTCCCCAAAATCCTTTGATGGCTCAGCGCTTCAAGGTGCTCCATCGCCAGTCACATAAATGGGGTCACGCGGTTAAGCTGTGTTCCGCAGTGGGGGAGAGGGAAGTCTATTCTTCCAAAACATTAGAAAGAGAAGCTTTTGGATTTTGTTGCTTTGAAAAAAAACATGGTCGGGTCTATTTTCCTCCCTGTGACAGGTATCACCAAGAAAAGGAACTGCGAGGAGGGGAAGAGAAAAAGATAACATACTCCCACAAAAAACTAAAATGACATTGGGTTTTTTTTTTTATGCAGCTCTCATGTATATTAATTACCATGAATATTTATGGCAACTTTCAATGCTCCAAAGCATCCCTTCTTATGAAATCATTTAATTTCTAATGTTAGCAAAGAGGAAGGTGGGGATGGTGATAGAGGTGGGCAAGAGGCCCGGTAAATCCTCTTCATGCCCAGATTCTTCCTATAGATTCAGCCAAGATTTTCCTAATCTGTAAAGGTGTTGATAAGAGACAGGTCGTGAGCGAGACATTATAGTACAGAGGCAGCAAAAGAACAAGCTGTTCCCACCTCAACCTGTATGTTAGGATCTTTGCCAAAGGATTTTTTTTTAAAAAAATTGTGTGCCAAGGTGGGAATAGTCATGTTTCTTAAGCCATTTCCGTACTATACTGTCATAGTGCTATTATTCCACTTTCAGCATCCTATGGAATCCTGGGATTTGCAGTTTAGGGAGGGGCATTTAAAGAGCTCTTTGACCTCAGTAAACTACAAACCCCAGAATTCCACAGGAGGTTGCAAGTGGAATAATAGCACCATGAGAGCGTAGGGCAGAAATGGCCTTAGATTGCAGTTTCCAGAAGATGCTGATTTGGGGATTCTGGTTATTGTAAGCTGGCATCTTTGGTGGTATTTTATGCAGGCAAGTTTCCCTGTTGTCCTTTTTTTTTTTTTTTGGTGTGAAGTCTCTGTTCAGTTCACAATGTAGTCTTTGCACATAAGGTGCCTGTTCTTGGATGGTGCAACAACCAAAGTAAATTGAAGACTGGGGCCATTTCCACACTAGACTGCAGAAATGATGGGGAGGAGGAGAGAGAAGCTGGGACGCTTTAATAGTAGCTGAAAAGGTGGGATGACAAGGGATTATCTGGAACTGGTAGGCATTGGATAGGCATTATCTGGAAGTTGCCTACCCCTGATGTAGGCAATCGTTCAGATGACCTTAGCCATTTCCGCACTAGTCTGTTATAGCGCGATGATTCCACTTTCAACATCCTCTGGAATCCTGGGGTTTGCAGTTTCGGGAGGGGCCAGCCGGCCCCTCCCGAAACTGCAAACCCCAGGATTCCAGAGGATGTTGAAAGTGGAATCATCACGCTATAACAGGCTAGTGCGGAAATGGCCCTTGTTCCAGACCATTCAGGTTCTCCAGGTTAAGGCCAGCACTTACCTGGGCGCATGACTGCTGAACTTCTCAATCCATACAGACACAACTCAGATGCTGGGTTTATTCTCCCTGCTCTTTGGCAATTTCTTATCATCCTTTGGAACGTTAAATCATTTTAATGGTTTATATATTTTAACGCGGTCGTCTGTTCTCAAATTATTGGATGCTGCCTTGGAAGAAAAAGATAAATGTTTTTTTTAAAGAAAGGAGTTAGGACTGAGAATTTCACCTTAAGTTAAAACAACAAACCACCTCGTGACATCTTAAAGGCAAACCGATGATCCCATGGCAGGATCTTTCATCGATTAGTGGCTGTTGAATCAGAGGCATGAAAACGCTATCCTCCGTTGGAAGATTTATTTGCGTTGGATGGGTATAAAAGGCAACACATTTTAAGCTAGGGGAGCTAAAGAGAACCACAACACACCAGAGGATATTTAGCTTCAAGTGAATTGGGGAGGGCAGGCAGAGTTCAGGAGGAATAGATTTGGAGAGAGAAGAAGGACCACCCTAGGAAAAATTCCAAGTGAGGAAATGGATGGCTTCACAATTGGGATATATATTCTCACTTATCTTCTTCTTGGTATGCCTGGCTTTATTCTCCTGACCTGCAAGACTGGTAAGAGACATACTGCCCGTTCTGAAAGAGCTTTCTCTTGTGGGAGAGTTTGCTTTTATGTCTCTGCAAATCATGCACATTACCTAGCTAAACTATTGACTGCTTTTTTGCATGGACTTCTCAGAAACCCTGGTCATCTTGTTTGTGGCTTTGTGATCCATCTGCCAGTCCTTCTATGGTTGCCGCATATTCATGCGCTTTGCTTCTCTAATGGAAGAGAGAGACTGGCTTTGCACAGAAACATTTTTGTGCAAATGACTGACGCCACAAGTAAAGCAAAACTCTCTTTGGTGGAGATCCATCATTAGCCAGCATGGTGTTGGAGTTTCCCAGGTGGAATTCTGCTACCACTCCCTGATCCCCACTCTAGCAGTCAAGATTTTGCTCTGATAGACCTCCTTAATGGCCATTTTGTGACTGGTGAAAAGCTGGTGGGGTATCAGAAAAGCAACTGGCTGTGACCCAGGCCAATGATATCTTCCACTGAGATCTGCCAGGGTTTGTGTGAATGATGAAATCATTTCTGCATCTAGATATGGGGTGCAGTCAAGCACTGTTCTGATCCCTCCTGCTTTCAGCCTGCCAAGGAATGGCCATTCAGGAGGGCTGTTGTAGCAAGGAGAGAATCAACCTCTGCATGGTGGATGAGAGCACCAACCTCTAGGAAGACCAACCTTTCCTGTCCAAAGAAGGTGAGTAGGCCTGATTATAGCCAACCTCTGGATGGTGGATGAGAGCACCAACTTCTAGGATGACCAACCTCTCCTGTCCAAAGAAAGTGAGTAGGCCTGATTATAGCCAACCTCTGGATGGTGGATGAGAGCACCAACCTCTAGGATGACCAACCTCTCCTGTCCAAAGAAGGTGAGTAGGCCTGATTATAGCCAACCTCTGGATGGTGGATGAGAGCACCAACCTCCAGGATGACCAACCTCTCCTGTCCAAAGAAGGTGAGTAGGCCTGATTATAGCCATCCAATCGCAGTTCATGAAAAGCTAGTTTGGAGGGGAATGCTTTAGGGAAATGCATATAACCTAGAGGCTTTTCAATAAAACATTTAGATAGAACAAATCAGAAACACAGGGCCTTTCTGCACTACACTGTCGTAGTGCTATTGTTCCACCGTCAACCTCCTATGGAATTCTGCAATTTGTAGTTTCCTGAGGCCCAGGAGCTCTCTGGCTGAGAATTCTAAATGCCCCTCCCTAAACTACAACCCCACCAATTCCATAGGTGGTTGAAAGTGGAATAATGGTACTATAACAGTGTAGGGTGGAAATGGCCATAGATAGGGCCCATTAGAAATAGAGTTAGATAAGGCCCAGTTTGCACCAGCAAGATGTATTGGTTTGAACATTGGACCACAACCCTGGAGACCAGAGTTTGATTCCCTGTTCAGGAATGGAAACCCACTGAGTGACCCTGGGCACGTCACACACTCTCAGCCCCAGAAAACCCTGTGATAGATTCACCTTAGGATCACCATAAGTTGGAAACAACTTTCTCACTCATTGCACAGTTGTACGAGTATGATTCCACTTTAACTACCCTGCAATATCCTAGCAAGCCCTGGTGTTTTGTTTTGTTTTTGTTTTTAGTTTGGCAAAGCAGAAGAGGTACCTGGCTGAAAATGCTAAATCTCCTTCCCTAACCTATAGATCCCAGGACTCCAAAGGATGGGGCCATGCTAGAGTAAGATTGTTGAGTGAAAGAGCCCCCAGCGTATTCTTTTTCTCCAGTCTATAAAGAAGTCTTGGCTTTCCTCAGAGCTCTGCGGAGTTTTAATTCTGGACTAACAGCGCCCAGACGTTGCAAGCAGACGTGAAAACCCTTGAAACAATTCTGTGATTGCCCTTCATTAACATGTACCTGTTTCCACTTGCCCTGTCTTGTTAGTTAAAGACTGTGGTAGCATCTGTTGCTACAGTAACCGGAGGCTTGAGAGGAATGATAAATCCGTCTGCGGTAAAGCAACATGAGAGATTTGCCAATAACTTCACGAGGCCTACAGGATGCAGAAATGCATAAATAGTGTGAAGAGAAGAGAAGGCTTTGGGACTGGGTCCCTCTGAGCATCTTGTTTCCACCCAAAGCCCCTCCAAACTGTAGACCTAGAGATGCACGGAATACTTCCAAATGGTCTCTGATGCAATGAATAAATTGCAGGCAACCAGATCTAGTTTGTATGCTGGAGAAACTGCAGACAACATGGCACATGATAAGTTGCTGAAGCATATTTTGCTGGTCGGGTTGTTAAATTCCTTCTGGTCAACTCCAACTTATAGTGGCCCTAAAATCTTTTTGGCAACATTGATTCTGAGAAGATTTGCCACTATCTTCCTCTGAGGCTGAGAAAGTGTGACTTACACAGGGTCATGGTTGACCAGAGATTCAGACACTAGTTTCCCAGAATCCTAATCCATCATACAAATGATGACCCCAAAATCTTTCATATTTTGGAGACCAAGGAGAGAGTGGAACTGGAGATCTTAAAAGGGCAAATCATAGGAAAAGATGTGGAGCTTTGCCTTCCTTGTCACTCCTCTTTAAAGGAGACAGTGTTGTATTTTTTTTTTTATAAGCAGTCAATAGGGTCCCTTTTGCACGCCGTCTGAATTGAGATGGATTAATGCTGGGACACGTGAGAAGATAGAGAAGGAAAGTGCAGCCTGAGGGTTAGATTACTTCTGCAAGCTTCAACTTGCACGGGAGAAAAATGTTCAGCCACTTCTATAGGGGAAATTACACATGTGTAGGTCACGCGCTGGATGCTGGCAATCTTTTTTTTCTGCAAATGCATTGTGTTTTTCCCCCTGGGTTGCAAAATGATTTTTTTTTCTTTTTTGCATAAGTGAAATTTTCATCATAGTGGCCTGAAACACAAAGTCATGTAAAAGATAATGGGAAATATCTATGATTTTAGTTATTTTCAACTGTAAAAAGGGGAAGGTGGGGAAGGAGAAAGATAATTAATATAACAGGTTAGGTAATACAAGTATATAAGGACTTTTTGATTATTATATTTGGGTACAGAAAATTAAATGCAAAACAACTAGTGTATTGCATTACCGGATCATAGGTGGAGGGGAAGTCAAGGAAATGATACAAGGAGACAGAATAAGAATTCCAGAAAGGAAGATTATATTAATTTTTTCTTTATTAAATAATTAACTTTTCTAAAAAAATATTTTTAAATATTTTTTATAAGAAATAGCAGAACTTAAGGCGTTTATCAATAAGTCCTCATCAATAAGATGGTAAAGACATGTACAAATTAGATAACCAGGGCCATTTCCACACTACATTGTTATAGTACTGTTATTCCACTTCTATCCCAGTTTAGGGAGGGGCCTTTAGACTTCTCAGCCAGAGAGTTCTAGGGCCTCAGCAGACTACAAATCCCAAAATTCCACAGGATGTTGAAAGTGGGATAATAGCTCTATAATAGTGTAGTGCAGAAATGGCCCTGATTACTGCATTGTATATTGCACATTTTTTTTATTTCAAAATATATCTCTATATAACTTTCTGTATAAAACTGGAAATACACGTACAACCAATAAAAATTATCTGGGAAAAAAAAATAAGGGCTTGAAACACACACACAAAAATAATCACCAAAGCATTTCAAAACTCTTGTAAAATCTCACAGGGCTGGGGAAAGAAAAAAAAAAACTTTGGATATTCTTCACTGTTTTGTGAGGGGACACAATGGGGGAAGATTTGTAGCTCTGACCAACCCGTGCACACCTTTCCTCCTCCCACCTTGCCTTCCCCTTAAATTTCTGGTTGCAGCTCCTTCTCTCCGCCGCTTTATCATTCCGACTGAGTTGCCCACTTGGCTAAGCCGCACGTACCAAATGCTTTCAATCCCTTGTTCTCTTCACAGACCCTTTAATCATCTCAATGGCTTTTCTCCGAAACTGCCTTTTTTTGGGTGCGTCGGAAGCTTTCAACGCATTGAACTTCTCTGAATGGGAGAAGAAGATTCTGTAGAAGTGATGGCCATTGTCGTGCTCACAGAATAGCTTTGAGGTGTGAGAACCGGTCTCAGCATCTTTCAGCATTGTTGCACGTTCAGTGGAAAGGCTCTGGGGTTCAAGGGACTCCAGCTCTCCAACTCCAGAAGTTTGGCGTTTGGTTGTGAGCTAGGCATCTGACATATGCTTGGAGGCATTTGTTCCTTTCCTGCATCATGTGCTATCAGAGTTGCACTGAGAAATCCCACCAGAGGCCTGCTTCTCTGTGTACAACAGGAAGCTGGACGCTCAGAAACCAGAGGTGCTTTTGGCCGCAATCATAGAATCTCAGCACTGGAAGGGCTGCAAGGAACGTTGAATGCAACCCCCTGGAATGCAGGAAGGCACAGCTACAACATAGGCAGTTTGAAAGTGCGCACAAGCTTCTGAGGCAGCCTGTTCCACTGTTGAACAGCTCATAGAATCCTAGAGTTGGAAGAGACCCCAGGGGCCATCCAGTCCAACCCCCTGCTATGCAGGAACACACATCAAAGCAGTACCAACATAGACTTATAGAATCATAGAAATGTAGAGTTGGAAGAGACCACAGGGGCCATCCAGTCCAACCCCCTGCCATGCAGGAACCCTCAGAGCACTCCCGACAGATGGGCTTCCAGCCTCTGCTTAAAAAACCTCCCCAGAAGGAGACTCCACCACACTCCATCAAGGCAGCATCTTCCACTGCCAGACAGCTCTGACTGTCAAGAAGTTCTCCCTGAGGTTCAAGTGGAATCTCCCTTCCTGCCACTTGAATCCGTTGCTCCTTGTCCTAGTCTCTGGAGCAGCAGAAAACAAGCCTGCTCCCTCTTCGACATGACATCCCTTCAAATATTTAAACATGGCTATCATGTCCCTGCTCTTCTGCAGACTAAACATCCCCAGCTCCCTAAGTCGCTCCTCAAAGGGCTTCACGGCTTCCAGACCCTTCACCATTTTGGACATGCTCCAGCTTATTGATATCCTTCTGGAATTGAGGTAAAGAAGTTCTTCCTAATGTTTAGACAGAATTTCTTTTCTTGCAACTTGTATCTGAGGACAGTGGAAGAGTGGATTTTATTCCATTGTGCTTGCACAGAATAAATCTGCACTCATATTGTTACATGATACTTGCACTGCACCGCGATTCTGCGGAATGCTGGTGCTGAGGAACCTCTGTTAGTGTGCCCAGTTATTGTCCCACGGTGTGATGGTGCCATCTCAGTGACTCATGAAGTGTGTTGGAGGTACTGATGAATACTGATCCACCAACCAAGGCCATTTCTGCACTAGCCTGTTATAGTGCCATGATTCCACGTTCAACATCCTCTGGAATCCTGGGGTTTGCAGTTTCGGGAGGGGCTGCAAACCCCAGGATTCCATAGGATGTTGAAAGTGGAATCATCGTGCTCTAACAGGCTAGTGCAGAAATGGCCCAAGACTGAGAAACTGCATGGCTGGAATCTTGTTGGTTAGTTTCATTGAGAGAAGAGCAATTGCATCCATTATTGAATGGTGAGAACAGGTCCAAAAAGAGAAGGAATATTTAATTAAACAACTATTAATAGCAGCACAGGCAGTGATTGCCTATGGGTGAAAGGATGAAGAAAAGTGGGATCTTAAGAGGTGGAAATACTATGTATTACACTATATGCTGTTTGGTTTTATATTGGAGAAGAGGGTGCTATATCTAGGTCAGCTGAGAGAAGAAACCTGGTCCGGGAGGTGGGAGACAGTGACTGAGTTCGCAAAGGAGAGAAGGGGCTATGAGGATGTAGATGATAGAGTTAAAATGATATGCAACATCAAGGGAAGAATAAATTAATTATGAAAAACCATTCCTGGGTTGGAGGAGAGGAAGGGATAAAATATAAATGTTCTGTGTAATTTGTTTGTATAATGGATAATTCAAATAAATAAAAATATATTAAAAAAAAGAATGGTGAGAACCCACAGATAAATGGGTCTAGTCTAGTTGAGACTAACAATAGGATTCAAGCCCATAGGAAATGGTTCCACTTGTGGAACTGTACTTGAACTGAGCGCATGCATTTCACAACAGCTAGAAAAGTACAGCTACAACGTGTGAAAGAGAAATTACGCATGCATACAACACCATCAGAATTCTAAGTTTCCAACCTTAAGGAGCCTTCCAAAGTGCTAAGCCCTATCACCAAAAAAAAGAATGTTCAGACTTTGGATAGATACTTTCAAGTTCAGACTAAAGTGCAGAGCAGATTCACTCTTCCCCTGACTCTGGTGCCAACATCTTTCACTGATAGAAAACCAGTGGGTGATTTTTTGTTTGTGGTAGGTAAAGGATTATCTTCCAGATTTTTGCATGGCAAGTTACAGCTAAAAGCATGAAAGCGGGTCCCAGAACCATCTGATGACCTGCTTAGCTCTGGGTTCAAATTAGGACATCAAGTTATATTTACACACACTCACACAAACTTAAGTCTATTAGAACTCCAGCTTGCAGCAAAGTTAAATCATTTAACCACATTTATGGAAATTAATCACCCTCTTGCAGCTGGCCTCACTCCCTCCTGAACTCCAGCCCCAAACGGGTAGGTCTTATTGCCATATGCTACTCAGGCTCAGACTTTGTAGAGTCTCTCTGGACGCAGTTCCCTAATTAAATGAAAAATCTTCAAATTCCCAGTCCCCACACCCCTCTTGTTTCAGGTCCAGAGCGCCATGCTTAAAGCTTCAGCAGATGCAATGTGAAACTTCATTTGCATGCCTATTTTTCCTCTTCCGTCTTGTTTGCAAAGCGGCTGAAAAAGTGATATTATTGTGCGGCTGGGGGATGCTGTCTTTTGAAGAGACAACCTGGAAACCTACCCAAACAGAAACAGCTGGGTTCCTCCTGCTTTATTCACCAGAATGTTTCTGTTGTCCAGGTGTTCTTTCCATTGCCAGGCTGTGGTGAATGCTCAGCAAACTGCTTCATCTTCTTTCGGGGAGGGTGGGGTGGAGAACACCCGTCATGTCTCTTTATCTCCAACAGCTTTTTTAGTGCTGCCTTCAGGCTTTGCACGAAGCTGGGCCAGACAACCAGGCTTCTTTGCCCTCAAAGACAAGAGTATTAGGCAGGGATGTAAAAATTTTGCTTACTTCATTGTCACATGGGAGACTGGGTTTTCCAAGGTCTCCTTCCTGTTGGGAAAGGTTGCAAGGATTTTTGTGTTTCTTCATTTTGAAACCCGTGCAAACTTTTTGTACAAAACATATTGTCATTTGCCTAAACTTTCCCACCTGACTGGCCCAGAGAAGACCAAAGGTATGGAGAAATATCTTCCACACCTTCAGGGGGCTTTGGAGACCTTTCTTTTTCTGGAAGGGGTTGCACCTATTAAAGGTGCCTCAGGGGACCAATATGGTCCCCTAACCTTGGCATCTGCCCAACTCTGGTTTAAGACCTAAGTTTGAGGAAAACTCCTATTTTCCAATATGTGCTGGCTGGGGGATTCTGGGATTTGCTGTGGCATCTGGTGTCACTGAGTTTGGTGTATTCATTCCAGGTTTTCATCACTTTAAAGAAACTATCCAAGGTTCTGAACCTATTTAGGACCATTAATCACCTTGGAGAGCTCCTTTAAAATCTGGATTAAAATCCAGAGTGGATTTACCACCCCACTGACAAGAGAAGCCCTAGCTGTCATTGGGGAGTTGTAGTCCAAAAGAATTTGTAGAAGCTCCATGGAATATTGTTGTTGTGTGCTGTCAAATCATTTCTGACCAATAGTGACCCTAAGGTGAAGCTTTCATGGAGATTTCTTGGCAAGATTTGTTCAGAGTGGATTGCCTTTGCCTTCATCTGAGGCTGAGAGAGTGTGACTGTCCCAGGGTCACCAGTGGGTTTCTATAGCTAGTTGGGGATTCAAGTCCTGGCCTCCAGAGTCATAATCCAATGTTTAAGCCACTACACATATATACAAACATACAGAAAGAAAAGCAAGCAAAAAAAAAAAAAAGAGATGGATCTTTTCTCATTTTATAATTTTTTTTTTTTACAAAACCATGCATGAACAAGACAAAGTGCATTTCTTTCTCAAAATAAAGTTGGATCCTTGATTCACCGGGCCTGATCTTGTAATTTCGAAGTCGACTTCAGGCTGCACAGTCCTCACCTGAGCTATTTCTAAACGCTCTGAGATCTGTGCTACCAAATGATGGCTTTATGTTAGCTGAGCCCGTTCCACAAACCGGAGATTTGCTTTGTTTAAAAAATCCTTACTAATCAGCCTTAAGGTGAGCCAACCTTCCAGCCTGATGCATCGAACAACCTTGTAACAGTCGAGATAAATCTGTGTACTTGTCGATATTTTTATTCAAGCTGAACAAGTTGTCCATGCTGAACTTATAATTGAAGTGAGATGCATTCCAGCCTCATTTTAAAGATGGAGCTTCTGCGCTGATCTCTACAGTCGGATGAATACGGCAACCGTTGCAATGTTACCTATGCAGGGATAGAAAGAATATTCAGAAACATTTAAAAACGGTTGAAAAAGTTCGTTCTCTGAGTGTTGAGAAACCCGCATGAGGACAATCCTGGAATGATGAGAACCTTTGTGGTTCAGGACTTACTGCACACAAAAATTTGCACATCAAAATGGCGTTTTCAGAAATATTACTTTGTGGAGAACATGCTGTTTTCTGTGCAAAAGAGCAAAGCATGAATTTTGCGCAGGATAATTTCCAAATTGGGAATTCTGTGCACCCATTCCTGATGCAACCTCAGCACATAGGAATGTGAGGTCATGTGAAGCTTTGTGTCCAATTATCATCAATGGATGAACCAGGTGCATGTCTGCATTGGTGTGCACATGTTGCGTCCATTGACAAAACTAGGATGGAGCACTGGCATTTTTTTGGTTTGTGTGTTTTATATGAGGGTTCCTGGAACGGAACCCCCACTCATATGGAAGGTACACTGTAGTCTTCAAAAACTGCAGTTTTGAAGGGTTTTTTTTTTGGATGGGGATGAATGGTTCAAATTACTTGTTTCATTCTTGAAGGAAGCAATTAACAAAGAATTAATATCCCTATATGCCAACAGAGAGAGAGAGAGAGAGAGGACTGGTTTCTTCTATATTGATCTACCTCCTCCAGTCACAGCTAATGCTTTCAATACATCTGCATGGAAAATTAAAGCTTTAAGCGCATCAGAGTGGTGGTAGTGAGACACATGAGAGATTGGATTAAACTACAGAGCATATTGATGGGGAAGAAAAACAGTTGGGTTGCCAATTTGTCCTGTAAATCGGGTGTAACTCCACAAAAGAGGGGGAAACAAACAGTGTTAAATGAGGCAGCGGTCTCTGAAATCACAGCACTTACTGGCTACTAGAGCATCGGCTTCTGTTGAAATGAACATCTTGCAGTTCTTGGTAGGGGTACTGTAGTGCTACGGAATGTGCATGAATATTCCAGCTTCTCAGAAGTGTTATCTGGTGTCAGCCTCTCAGGACTAGGGACAGTCAAGTCTGTGGCCATTTCTGCACTACACTGTTATAGTGCTATTATTCCACCTTATGGAATCCTGGGGTTTGCAGTTTGTGGAAGGGCACTTGCAATTCTCAGCCAGAGAGCCCTTAGACCTCAGGAAACTACAAATCCCAGAATTCCGCAGGATGCTGAAAGTGGAATAATAGCACTATCACAGTGTTGGCCTGTCTCTTGTACATGGGAGCGGGATGTGCATTATGGAAATATCTGTGCTCAACAGAAAGGTATGGAAATAGTGCATGTGGCTGAATAGCACTTTTGAATGTATGACTTGAGTCCTATTAGGTCTAATGAGAGGAAACTCGTTGAATGAATGGAACTTACTTATGTATTGGCTCGTTATTCAACAATTCATTCAAAGTGTCTCTTCTAGTTGGCACCATCCAATTCAGACTAATGTCTCATGACTACGAGAGTTTGACATCATGGTGGGTTTCTAATGAATGAATTTAAAACTAAATGTTTTCCAGCTAGAAACTTTGTGAATGGTAGGAATGTGAACCTTGACTTAGTTGTTCCTTACATAGTCGACAAGACACCATGCATACAAATTTTTTTCCCCTTATGCTACTGTATCTCCATGCCAAGATAGGTCGCCTTGACCTATGTTCTTGGCCACCAGAACATTTTTTACTGTCCCAAATGAGTGGAGCAATTTGGATTGGGATCATAGTGTTATGGAACAGAGACTTTGCTCTTCCATCTTTCTGTTTGCTCAATGGCCCTCTCCAGCTGCTGTTCACCCTGGCTTTACCTGAACTATTGAGAAACGTAGGCAAATAGTAGCTGGAGGGGGGACAATTTCATCAAGAACATGGTGTGGCAAGAAAGGTACACCCAATACGTCTCATGCCAACTGGCATCTTGGTTAGGAGGATCTGGGAGTTGTAGTCTGCTGGCTGAGGATGCTAGGAGTTATAGCCCATCCCACCTGGAGGGCACCACCTTGGCAAAGTTTGTTTTGTTGGTGAGGCTTTTATTGAGGACGTTGTTAGGAACTTGCCAGTCTGAAAACCTTGTCTTCACCTGTGAACCTTGACCAAGCTGTGAATGTGGAGCTGTTGGTGGTGCTGAAGCTAAACACAGGCCCTTCCTCCAATGGTTCCTGATTTTCTCTCTCCACTTCATCGGTGCCTGAGAGGTATTAGCAGGCACCTAAATTCACAGATCCTTAGTGAAGCCTAAATTCACAGATCCTTAGTGAAGCCTTTCACCTGAACAGGTTTCACATTGCTAATCCTCCAGCTAATATGAGTGGAACTCTTAACCTCAGCCTTATCCTCTCTCTTTTTCTCAAACTCACTCCTCAAGCACCATCTTTGCCGCAAAATGTGGGACTCAGTGCTTTCGACTTCATTCCCAACAGAGATGAAGTTAATGTACCTTTTACTCACATTTACTCATATTCACTCATCCATGGTCTATTTTTCTCCCTCTCTTTTTTCTTTGTCCCTCTTTGGTCTTTCTTAGTGGCGGAAACTCAGATCTGAAGTTCAGTCCTCCACCACATTTGTGGGTTTGAACTTCATGAATTTGATTATTCATGAGGCATGTGCTTGCCTCCCCAACATTTTTCTCCAGGCTTGCAAAGCTTGTATTTAAAACTGATGTTTTTCCCTTTGGGGTGAGCAAAGCCCCCTCCCACTGCTGAAGACATGTCCTCTCTGCCATGTGTCTGTGCATTTTGCTATGAAATGGCTGCTGATTGGTCAGGTGCTCTCTTTGCTTCTACCCCACCTTTCTCAAGATGGTGACTGGAACTAGCTAGAATCCCAGAACTCTGCACTCTGTTTGAGGGAAAGTACCGGTAAGCCTTTTAGTTTGTCCTTTTCCTTCCCCCTGGAATGTTGGGGCCAGAGGCAAAAGAATGAAAGGGAGGAAGCTGTGGAGAGGAATGCTAATGCAATCATAGGGGTGTGTGTGTGGATTTTCCACTTTTGCAAGGGTTCTGTGCCCCTAACCATTGCAAATGTGTAGGGGCCACTGTACATTACAGTGCTTGCTTCTATATCAGTGTAACCATAGACTCCTTCCATAGTTTCAGGCTAAAATTTGCAAGAACTACTATCCAAGGTGCTAAACCCCATACCTAAAATAGTATCAGCATTTTGGACGACTCCATTAAAGTTCAGACTAAAGCCCAGAGATTATTCGCTGCATGGCTGACATGAAAGCCGCCAGCCCCAATGAGTCCCTTGTGGCACTGTTATTTATCATGCCCTCCAGAACACTGTTTATAATGTTGGGGTTATATAAAGAAATGCAGGCCAGGCTATCAATTTCTCGTTGTGCTCCGCTTGCTCCAATGCCCCCTCCGTTGAACTGTGGAGCAGACTGAGGACATACTGATTGCGATGTCTGGGCAAAGGGGAGGTCTCCTCACCTCAGACATTGGCCATTAAAAGAAATGATCCTGAAAATAAAACTATCACAGTTGCATTTTATTTGCAGCTACACCTCCCCTTTATTTTTCTTCTGTGATGAAATGTAGTGAAGCAGTGAAGACCAAGCAAAAGGAGGCTATGATAAGGTTACACAATTCTTTGTGCAAACTGGAGGCACATCTCTTGGCATCTTGAGAAATTTATGGAGCAAAAAGTGGGTTGGAGCAAAAAGTGGAATAATAGTTCTATAACAGTGTTGTGCGGCTTTGGCAGTAGTAGCAGGGCAATATCTCTCCTGAGCAAGGTGCTCCACTGGTCGGATTTGGGACCCATGTCAGTGGGGCAATGAATCCAACCTGGGTTTTAGCCTGAATTTTAAAGTTGCTCTCCAGAGTGCTAAACCTACTTGGAAGAAGAAGGCTCAGGACTTTGGGAAGCTCTTTGAACCTGGGGCAGATCTGCCCCTCCATCATTCCCAAGAAAGGGGGCATATCAGACAGTTACCAAATTGAGGGTAGGTGGGGGTGCTGCTACAGCCATTAAATGGTAGAAGGAGGGAGAGAGGGATGGACCAGGTTCAATATTAGGAGAGAGGCAGGAAGATGAATGGAAGGATGGATGGACAAATATCTTGCTATGTTTGTTGAGAGAGAGAGAAAGGACACAATGACCTCATTGCAAAAGATTATGGGTAACAACTTTAGCTGGTCAGCTGGGTGGTGAATCTGCTCCAAGTTTTGGTCTGAAAGGAGGCTTCCAAGGTGCTGAATATGGTTTGGGGATAGAATTCGTCCCCTCAGACAAGTCTTTTAAAATTCAGACTCTGGGCCTTTCCACACAACGCTGTTATAGTGCTCTTGTGTTACAGAACCATTATTCTACTTTCAACCTCCTGTGGAATTCTTGGGGGTTTGTAGTTTCCTGAGGCCCAAGAGCTCTCTGGCTGAGAATTCTCAAGGCCCCTCCCTAAACTGCAAACCCCAGGATTCCACAGGAGGTTGAAAGTGGAATAATAGCACTAGAACAGTGTAGTGTGGAAAGGCCCCCAGACACTGATCCCAGCTTTCCTACGACTCACTGGTGCCCTTCATTGGCTACGTTTGCTCTAGACTTTAGCTAACGTGCTTCTGAAACTAGAAGCCAGGCCTGGTGAGCAAGAGGTTGTTCTCAGACGTGCTAATTATATTCTTGTTGAGGAGTATAATTTGAACATCACAGCCCCGGGTCAGGTATCTTGCATTGGGTTCTTGCGGTTGCTTTCTGACAACCGCTGAGATTATTTTGTAACCAAATTATAGATGCCAGGTCCTCCAAGAGGCATGTCAATAGGGCTCATTCCGATTGCCTGAAAAGAGAAACCTCATTTCTCCTCTTTCTCACCATGCCCTGGTCTTGTAACCTTCCGAGTTGCAACTGCCGCTCTAATTACAACCTGCGTGTGCAGCCACAGTGAAATTTGATCTGCAGTGCCATGGAAATTTGCATTAATTGCTTCATAATGCACTGCAGAGAACTTTTTAATTTCTTTAAGGGCAAACAGGAAGCATCGCTCAGGAGAGATGAAAGAGGTTAGCCTTCAGTCGCCTGGGGGAGTCCAGCTCAGCTTTCCAGATAATAAATGCCCTAAAGCTGGCATTTCTCAGCCTTTGGCTCTTCAGGTGTTTTGTACTTTAACTCCCAGAATCCATGAATCTTGCTCATGCTGGCTAGAGCTTTCGGAAGTTGAAGTCTCAAGCATCTGGGGGACAGACTATTCTGAGAAGCACTGCTGTAAAGGAAGATTTGGTTTTAAAGGACATTTTGGTTTTGGTTGCCTTGAGTCCCATTGTCAGGAGAAAGGTGGGATCTAAATGAATAAAATAAATAAAATTAATGCTCTTGTGGGTGGCCTATGGGGTTGGAACGGGTCACAATGGGCTATTGCGACATGGTAAAAACAGTAGCATTCTTTCCATTTTATGGGTGTGGGAAAAACAGGTGTAATTATTCTGTATGGCACAGTAAGGTTAAAAGAAAATATGCTTTGTCTCTGGAAATCCATCCAAAATCAGCAACGGAGATCAATCAGGAAGGAAGGAAGGAAGGAAGGAAGGAAGGAAGGAAGGAAGGAAGGAAGACTGGGTTAGCTTCTAGATCTAGGGGTAGACTGGAGACTTTTGCAAATCTGTCCTGTAACCACAAAGAAGACCCTCACCAGACCACCTTCCTTTTCACACTGCCCAGAATCCTGTTGTGTTTTCTGCACGAATATGTTCCCTCCTCATCCGCAATTACTTGGACATTTTTGCAAAAATGTCTGCATTTAGTTTAAGGGTGCAGAAGTAGAGTTGTGCATTGTGAGTGCCATTGTGCATTTAGTTGTGTGTGCGTGATGCATTTGCTTGCATTTTCCAGTTGTGCAAATTGGCATTCATCGTAAGGATTGTACAATCAATGGATTATTCCCTCTGCAAGGGCTTAGTCTATACAGTTCTGAAGCAGGATCTCAGCTGCAATCATAATGGAAGAAGGAGGGAGTGACATCAGGGAGGAAGGAGGCGACAGGCCTAAGTGTTGCAGTCTACAGATCTAAGCCAATACAAAGGGAAAAACAAGAGGAGCTATCTGCCTGCCTATTTCTCCCCCTCCTCACACTGTCTGATGTCTTTTTACTTCCACCATGGATCACTGTGAGGTGCCTTCCATGGGTCTGTCTCCAAAGATGCTCAGAAACATCTGTCATTTCAGGGGTAGCTCTGAAAGTGCTCACCAGAACCAGTCCTGGGAAGCATCTTTTTTTGCTTTAAAATACCCACTTCACTAGCTTCCACTGCATTCCTGGCTATAATCTGGGGACTGTGGCTATTAAATCTCACAATGGCTTGGGAACTGTATACCTCAGGTTCCAGCGTCCTTCTGATGTTGCCTGAATCCCATTCTTTCCCCAAAGCCATGACTGAGACCATGGGAGCAGGTCCAACTTGGTGGTAGGTCCAGCATGTGGACTTATTCCACACACACCCCCATCCCAGATCTGCTTTGTTCCTTCTTTATTGGCAATCTAGCATAACCTATGATCTAGGAGAAGCCTTTGTGTTCCCTCCCTTTGCATCATTTTCCATCTGCCCCCTTTGACGTTGGGCTATATTTGCTACTGTGTCTTCACTTTTGAGATCATTTCCCCCTTCTTCTTGACAAGAGCAGCCATAAGCAAAGCATTCAAAGTGGAAAGCTTGGGCTGGTTTTAGGGAACATAGAATTTTCATGCTGAAACAGGTTCATTGGCTGCTCGTCTCTTCCTGGGCACAATTCAAAATGCTGGTTTTGACCTATAAAGCCTTCTACGGCTTGGCTCCAGGGTATCAGAAGGCCTGTATCTCCCCATACTTGCTTCAGCAGAGGGCTTTCTCTCCATCCCGGTCCCCTCCCAGGCTCAGCTGGGAGACAGCCTTTTTGGTGGTTGTTTCCACGATTCCCTCCCAGCGGAGATTCAGGGCCTTTCTGCACTACACTGTTATAGTGAGATTATTCCACTTTCAGCATCCTGTGGAATTCTGGAGTTTGTAGTTTCCAGAGGCCAAAGAGCTCTCTGGTTGAGAAGTCTAAAGGCCCCTCCCGAAACTGCAAACCCCAGGATTCCACAGGAGTTTGAAACTGGAATAATAGCAGTATAACAGGGTAGTGTGGAAAGGCCCTCATCTCCCTCCTCTCTGCTGTCTTCTCACCCAGCAGGTCCAAACAGACATTCAGGTTAGGGAAGAGGGATATGCAATTAGATGTTTTGATTTTTTTTAAGTATGTGATATGTATTTCAAATATTTTAGTTGTTTTTTATGTTATCTTCAAAGCAGTGTTTTAACCAGATGCACAGTTTTATGCTTTTTAGACTTTCATCCTCAACATTGCTTTCAATGTTCTGTTTTAATTTATGTTGTAGACCACTTGGAGTCCCACTCAGGAAAAAGAGCAGGGTATATAGCAAACAAATATATCATATAGAAAAACCAGGATAACATTCCTCAAACACTCCATGGTGGCGTTTGTGAACCAAACCCTTGCCATCTTTTGACCCAAGTTTATCAGCCCGTGGATCATTGGACGGATGGGCTTTGCTTGCTTTTCGTTTTTTAAAAAATGCAAAGTTCAGTCTGCTTGCCGGATAAGAGATGCTTAAACTTTCCTGGTGACCAGAGCTGGGCTCGGTTGCTGCTTATCAGCTTAAGCTTATTACTGGGCATTTCCTCTCTAAGGCAGCTGCAATGTATCAGCATTTACATATATTAATCCCGGGGTATTCCCTGTATTATACATTTATTAATTGCATTTATGAGGATATTGCTATATGATGGTGTGCTAGTCTTTCTCTGCTAATTGCTTTTAATTACAGCTTCTTTCCTCATGTTTATTACCACACAGACACTAATTTGCCATTATTGGTAGCATGCACTTAACCAAGGGATGGCAGCTCAGCTAATGAGGGTTCCCCCTTCCCCCATTAATAAAGGGAAATGTCTTCCTTTTATAATGAATAAATTCGTCAGGGGCTCCCAAACAGTCAAAGTCCTCTCCCAGCAGCTTTCCCCAGTCTGGCCCTGCCCAGAAGTGCCAGCAAACAACTCCCATCAGAAGACGTGATGTTGGAGAAGTTGGAAATGGACTGGTGCACCAGCGGGGGAAGAAGGGACTGTTAAAGAGGCTGAGTTATCCCAAACGGCCAAACGAACGTGAGTCTTAACGGGTAAGCCAATTGATGATTTCATGCAAGATTGGAATCCATTTATGGATATTTTGAGCAATGAGAAATCTAACGATGCAATAATTTATGGATACGATTATTAGCAAATCTGGTGAGATTGCTTAGCTGGATCTCTAATGGTAGAAGAATATTATTTTCTTTCTCTTTTTAAAATTTCTCTTCCATTACGGTTTTCTTGCAGGGCGTCAGAGCCGTTTTCTGTTTTACTAAGTTAGCGTTTACTTAGTAAGTTTGCATTTAATGTGTCAGTGTTTTATAGTTTAGCGTTTTAATTTTAGTCTATAATAAAAATGTCATTTGCGCTATTTAATGTTAAAATTAATAAATAAACAAATACATAGGGCAAGGAAGAAAGGGTCATGTCGCCTGGGCACGATGGGAGTGTAGTCAAGCACATCTTCAGGGTGATGGGTTGGAGAAGGCTGGACTTTGCTGGGTTTGATGCGGAGCAGCTCTAACATGAGCCAGGAGAGGGCAGCAGTGTCTATGACAAGAGCCCAGCCGGAGAGAGAGCAGACTGCAAGTCCATCTTAGGCCATTTCCACACTAGACTGTTATAGTGCTATTATTCCACCTTTCAACATCCAGTGGCATCCTGGGGTTCGCAGTTTAAGGAGAGGCACTTAGAATTCTCAGCCAGAGAGCTCTTTGGCCTCAGGAAACTACAAACCCCAGAATTCCCCCAATGGAAATGGAAATGGAAATGGCCTTAGTCTGCATCCTCTTTCACCCACGGCAAACAGCCAACCAGATGCATTTGGGGAGCTCACCCAAACGGAATGAAGGTATAAGCTTTCTTTTCCTTTTGCTCCCCAGAATCACATATGCAGGGGCATCTTGCTTCTGAACATGGGGGTTTCATTTACCTCCGGCGGCTAATCTGAGCTTAGAGAATTGCCCTTTCGAACCACAGCCTCAGAATGCCCCAATCATTGGGGAGATTCTCAGTGGTTCAGTGCAGAAAATAAGTTCTCCAAGTTCTGCTGCTAATAGGCTTGTGGGGAGCTAACACGTTCAGATAATCTCTCACCTCCAGGTTCGAGTGGGTGCCTGAAAGCAAGTTATGAAGTTTAGTACTTGTTTCCGTATCATTCCCACATCTCTGCAATTCTATTATCTATCCGATATCTCCCTATGCACAGCATGCATCTGTTTCCTGTCTCTGGGTGAACTTCTTCTGCCATCGAAACCACCCCTTTTCTTCCCTCACAAAAACTATCTTGGTTGTTAACCTTCTGCCTTTAGTCTTCTCCCTTAGCCATTGGAATGCTTGAGCCTTCAATGACATCACAGCAGCTCAGCCAATCATGAATGGCCATGACTGCTGAGAGGCATCAAACATGGTTGGCATCTTAATTAAGCAAAATAGCTTCAAAGTCTCTGCAAAGAGTATAAGGACTGAGGGTATCTCTCTTGAAAAAGTTGCACCTCTGATTCAGTGGTCTACTGCTTGTGGCAGCTGCAGACAAAGGCCAGCAGCATTTAACTGGCATCCAGCAGTGCCCCTGGGTATGTGCCACCTTCCACGGCAAAGCTACCGGTCACAAAGCCTTCTATGCAGTGGAAGTTGGCTTCCATGTCAAGAAGGCAGTAAATCCAGTCCAGGTTTTGCTCCAGGCCTTGAAGGAGCTCTCCAACGTGCTGAATTTTATTCCTAAATATATTCAGCACCTTGGGGAGCTCCTTTAAACCTATCCAAAACCTGGAGTAGATTCCCTACCCCACTGACATGGAAGACACCAGGCTATTGTTGATTGTTGTACAAGAGGCATTGGAAGCTGGTGGCTTCTGTGTCATTGACAAAGAGAATCCACACTAGGATTTAGTCTGAACTTCAAGAGAGCTATCCAAGGAGAATAACTCTATCCCCAAACTGATAGCTCCCTAAAGTTCAGACTGCAACCCAGTTACATCCCCGTCTCTCTGATGTGGAAGACACCACCTGGTTTATAGTATGAGAACAATTTTGTTTGTTTCTCATGCAAAAACAAATGACATTTCATCACAAGGCAGTCCATCCTTACAGCAGCGATTGTTTTTTCCACCCTTTCTCCAAAACACTTGGCCATATGTACATGATTCCCCTTTTAATTCTAACAACAGCCCTCTCAGGCAAACTAGATCAGCCCCAGAGATTGCCTAGTAGGTTTCATGCTTGCGTTGGGCATCTGCATTTATCTTTTGCAAGCATTTCTGCATCTGAAACTCCACCTGCAAGCCACAGAGATGGATGGCTCCCGTATCAGTAGGGACGTTAATCTGTTTTAGGTTTTATTTTGAACTCTAAAGGAACTATTCAAGGTGTGGGACCTATTTTGGGTGGTAGGCACCCTGGGATAAAATTGTGCCACCAGCAGGTAGCACCGCCCACGGGTGGCTTCCATATCTGAGGGGCAACAAACCCACTCCGGCTCATAGCTCAGACCTCAAAGGAGTGATCCAGAGTGCTGAACTTGATCCACAATATAGTCCCTTTAAAGTTCAGAGTAAAACTTAGCGAGGATGCACCACTCCTGCCTGCTGTTACTGACTGCAATTGGTTGCCTTGTTTGTCTACATTTCCACCACAACGGCATCCCCGTCATTCCTCTTCCCAGTATCAATGATTTACCCAAGTCCTCCTTAAATGCCTTCTGTAAAATTGTGGGTCAGAGACCTCCACCCAACAGTAGTGTCTGAATCAAGCTCTGTGTCCCTTCCTCACAGCATCTCCATCTCCCAGCGTGAAGTCTCAGCTGTGAGAGCACGACCGCCAGGTCTGAATATGAAGACCTCTATCTCCTCTGTCATCACCACCAGTGAGCTTCTGATTCTACTCCCCATGATCTCACACTCTGTCTGTCAACACTGCCTCCACAAACCGTTGTGTCAAAATGTGGGTGTTGCCACCTTATCCCATGCAATGTTAACTCTGAAGGAAATCTCACTGAGACTTTAGAAAACTATGCAGATTTCATCATTGTTGCTTTTCTGCCACTCTGCTCTTCACCACTGCTTTCTCACAGCAGGTTGGACTACGTCTGCGATCCCTCTTCCTTCCATTTTTCTGGCAGATTGCCTCGTCTGGAAGCCTCTGGCAAGGAAATAAAATTGCTGGTGTTCCCCCCTCCGATACATATAGAGCAGACATAGGCAAAATATTGCCCTGGAACACATATGGCCCCAATGCTTTTTAAAGGGGTCCTTGAGTCCTCCAAACATACTAGATGATTTTTTTTCCTGGACCAAGTGAGAGCTGAATTGCTGCTCTTAGAAGCATCCTAGAGCATCAGCTCACCTTAGACACAGGTCATAAAGAGGCCAGGCTCTGTTGAACCTTAAAAAACAACAACCAGGTATGTTCCACAAGCCCAAAGTGGACTTCTAGACACATCTTCCCCTTCCCTATTTTATTGGCATTTTTGGAAGCCAGGGTGGAAGACCCTGCCCCAGTTATATCTGCTGAGGTTGCCTATCTGTGGCTTAGGTTAAAATGGAAATTAAAATAAACTATCTGCCAAACGCCGAGTGTGTTCAACGCTATATTTACAAAAATTGCACTGTTGTGACAAGAGGAAGAAAATTACCTTTGGTTGCCCTGAGGCAACATGTGTAGAAATGGGAAAAGGCCTCATTTTGTAGAAGAAAGGGTTAACGTATTTTAAAAGTGGAAAAAAGGAAAGTAACAGGAGTATCTATAACCCTGCCAGATGAGCTCCTCCTTGGTCATTTTATATCTGTCCAAGGTGCTCTCCAGGGTGCTGAATTCTACCTGCCCCAAATAGGTTCCTTTAACTCAGAGGTGAGCAAAGTGTGGCTTACAGGCCATGTGTGGCCCCTCCAACCCTCCTCATCTTTTTTAAGAAAAGAAATTAGTTGTGATTTCAGGGAGATTTTTGCTCCCAAAGCATGCAACTCCCTCCCATCCTCGACATGTGAAAATGTGCCATGGCACATTTTGTCTCTTTGAGAGACACTGTAGACAAAAATGGAGGTATTTGGACTTGCTGTCGGGGTGGCCCTCGGGGGGTTGAGGGAGAACTGATCCCTGGCCCCCGGCTCCCATGGAGTTGCCCAATCCTGCCTTAGAGTTTGGAGAAAATCCCAAAACAGATTCCTTTTCCTACTAATATGGGAGCCGTTGGCTTCTACAGGTTACAGCTGGAGTATCCGTCTGATGGAGAAGACCTGAGAAAAGGCAAGTTGAAAAGCCAAAACCACCTGTCCATCTGTCTGTCCATCTAATCAGAGGAAAAAAGGACATTGCAATGAGCAGTTCTGGCTCCAGTGCACTCCAGATGATTTATTTATGAACATTTTCATGCCATTCTTTCCTTTCCTTTTATAAAGCAGTTTACAATTAAAACGGGATACGGTGAAATCAATGGGCAAAGATAACAAAACAATGATAAAACAATAATGAGAGTGAATTAATTGAAGACCACTTATTAAAAACTATTCATTAAAACCTGGGGTAACGTGCAGAGCTAACAAGGAGGGGAATGAATAGAGAAAAACATTCAGGCAAACAAACATGTTTATACTGGTTGGTGGAAACATCCTGGAGCCTATTTGATCACAACAGGAAGATCATAAACTCTGGGGAAGGTCCTTTGTTGGACTACAGCTTCCAGAATTTGGACGTGCCATCCGAAAAAGACACTTTTCCAAGATCTGGTAGATAAGTAGAAGGCAGGTACCCTAGCAGAGAAAGTCTTCTTCTGTGCTATGAACCAGGTCCAGGTGTGGTCATCATGTTGTCCTTTAAACCTTGGACTGCATCTCCTGGAATTCCTCGCCACTGTCTGTGCTGGCTAAGGCTGATGGGACTTGCAGTTTGAAAACTTTTGGAGATGCCATAGAGAAATGAACTTTGGAGATGCCATAGAGAAATGAACTTCATGAGGCAAGATGAGCCGGGCCTCCCTTTCAGAGGAAAAGGACCAGAAGTGATCTCTCAGATTAGCTGCTCCTCAGTTCACAATCCATATAAACCCAAAAGTTACACCTTGAATCCTGTTTTGTAGCTAAACTGTTGACACCAGGCTTCTAGCCTGTTGTTTTGCCCAAAGCAGTGCTCTACAATACAAGGAATTACAAGTTACTTGGAATTAGCCCCTTTTCCTGATAACAAGTTATATTCCACCATGGTTTTAATATACCAAAAGAAGAACTGTAATCATTTTTAGTTACTTTGAAAATGTGGGGAGGACAGCCTCACTAAATTGTGGAGGAGGAATATCACCTGGTTCCAGTGCTGGCTCATGTAGGGGATGTTGATACAACCAGAAGGGGGACAGGAGGAGAAGAGAAACTTGAAGCATTCAGATTTCTTAAATAATAATGAAAAGGCAACTATTTACTTTCTTTAATGAGAAATTGAACTGTAAACTGTTACCTTTAAGGTCCATAATTGTGGCAACTAACCACTTTTGAAGATTTTGGAATGATAACTGACTTTTTGAAAGGTAATTTAAAAGCTGTGTTGAATCCCATGTTGGGAAAAAAGCTGGATATAAATTTATTACAAAATAATGTAGGCTGAGATGCTACGTTGTTCTTGTGTAGCATTTATCCCTCAATTTGCACATAGCTGATTCATAATCAAAAGAGCATTTTCTGTGTAGCACACAGCTTTTTTTTGGGGGGGGGCACAGAAAATATGGTTGTGCAAAACGACCATGTATGAATTTTGCACAGAATAAGTCCCTAATTGCAAACAGGCTTCAAAAACTATGCAGTTTTTGCACACGCACATAGGATCCCAGCTTTATGCTGACTGTTAGAATAAAGCAACAGATATCTATGATTGCAGGTTTATTTGTACCTTTAGAATAAAGCAGAACGTGCCTAGGATCCCAACTGATTCCGACCACTAGAACAAAGTAACAGCCAGAAAAGACTGCAGCTTGACCTTTTTTCCTGATTGTTGGAGTAAGGTCAAATCCCCTAAAGGCCCCAGATCCTATCTGAGCTTAGAAGCTAAACAGGGTCATCCCTGGTTTCTCCTTGGATGAGAGACTGCCAGCGAATTCCAGGTGCTGCAGTCTCTATTTTACAAGAATGTACTGGCCAAACCCCCTATGAGTCTTCCTTGCCTAAGAAAACCCTGTGAAATTCATGGGGTCTCAATAAGACCATAGGCGACTTGAATGCAAACATACCCATTGCCGCACCACACTGTTATAGCGCTATTATTCCGCTTTCACCATCCTATGCAATCCTGAGGTTTGCAGTTTAGGGAGGGGCATTTAAGAATTCTCGGTAAACGACAAACCCCAGAATTCCACAGGATGTTGAAAGCGGAATAATAGCACTATAACAGTATTGTGTGGAAAAGGCCACACATGCATAGGATTATGGATGCGTGTTTGGACTCCAGCAATAAACAGTTTAATTCCAGATCGTGAGAAGAAAGTAGGGAAAGAGCTGACCGTTCCCAGGTGAGGCCAAGAAGCGCGCATCACCTTTGCCCCCAGGCATTCCTGGAAGGGGGAAACCCGAACGTGGGAACGGGTGTCAAGAAGAGGTGGTGAGAGCAGCAGAGCGTATGATTCCCACGCGAGGCCAAGAAGCGCAACTCGCCTTCGCCCCCGTGCGCTCGTGGGAACGGGGGTGAGAGTCAGAGTGGATGATTCCCACGCGATGCCAAGAAGCGCAACTCGCCTTGGCCCCCGTGCGCTCGTGGGAACGAGGGTGAGAGACAGAGCGGATGATTCCCACGCGAGGCCGAGAAGGGCAACTCGCCTTGGCCCCTGTGCGCTTGTGGGAACGAGGGTGAGAGTCAGGGCTGATGATTCCAACGCGAGGCCAAGATGCGCAACTGGCCTTGCCCCCGTGCGCTCGTGGGAACGAGGGTGAGAGCAGGGGAGCGCATGATTCCCACGCGAGGCCAAGAAGCGCAACTCGCCTTTGGCCCCGTGCGCTCGTGGGAACGGGGGTGAGAGTCAGAGTGGATGATTCCCACGCGATGCCAAGAAGCGCAACTCGCCTTGGCCCCTGTGCGCTCGTGGGAACGAGGGTGAGAGTCAGAGCGGATGATTCCCACGCGAAGCCGAGAAGGGCAACTCACCTTGGCCCCTGTGCGCTTGTGGGAACGAGGGTGAGAGTCAGGGCTGATGATTCCCACGCGAGGCCAAGAAGCGCAACTGGCCTTGCCCCTGTGCGCTTGTGGGAACGAGGGTGAGAGTCAGGGCTGATGATTCCCACGCGAGGCCAAGAAGCGCAACTGGCCTTGCCCCCGTGCGCTCGTGGGAACGAGGGTGAGAGCAGGGGAGCGCATGATTCCCACGCGAGGCCAAGAAGCGCAACTCGCCTTTGGCCCCGTGCGCTCGTGGGAACGGGGGTCCAGCCTCTTCCCCCTCCCCTTTCCAAGTCCAACTCCTCTTCTTTTCCAACCCGGATCTGCCCAGGGCCTCCTTAAGGAGCCCCCGCTCCCCCTCCCCCCAATATCCCGCGCATCTTCCCCCCCGCAGCCCTTTCCTCTCCGCGCAAACTCCCCTCCGCCATGCTCGATGCTGCCGCCGCCGCCGCCGTTGGCATCACACACACGCGCGCGCCCGCGCGCACACACACAGGGGCGCACACACGCAGGCGCGCACGCTCCATCGCCAGCCCTGCAGGACCGGGAGCCGCGGGAGCCCCGCTTGCGGGAAGGGAAGGCAGGCGAGGCGGCGGCGGCGGGAGGCGGGTGGCGGCGAGCGAGCGAGGCGGCCGGAGCCCGGGAAGCCCACGCCGGGCGACCCCCCCCTCCCCGGGAGGCGCCAGGAGAATGCCAGGCGGCTGCGGACTTGGCATCGCCCGCCGCTGCCCTCGCCTGCCTCGCCACCCGCATCGCCAGGGCTGGGGGTCGAAGTGACGCCCGGGGGGACGCCGGAGAGCCCCGCCGGGCCGGGGGAGGGGGCGCAGAGCCCCCCTTCCTTGCCTATTTTTAAGGGGGGTCCAAAAAGGGGGTCCTCTCTTTTTGCAATTTCTTTTTTATTTGGTGGGGGTCTGGGGACCTCGCCGGAGAGGCTCGCTGGGCGCCCCCACTTCCGAGGAGGAGACTTCTGCAAAGCCCACCGAGACCCCTCTCCCCTTCGCGCCCCCTCCGGCTCTTTTTGAAGGCAACGTCCACCCCCTCCCCGCGCACCCCGAAAAGCGACCGATCCATCCGAACCCCAAGGGATGGCAAACTTCGGCTCCCTCGCTGCCTCCTCTTGGAAGATTTTAAAGTCCTGCTGAACAAAGACCAGGTAAGGAGCGAAATGCAGGATTGGATGGAGGGAGAAACAGATATAGATATATATATAGGCTGGAATGTTTTAAAAAATGAAGGAATGGACGGATTGGGTCGTCGGGGAGGGGGCTGGAGGCGCCCCAGGGCACCGATCGGAAGGCTGCCCAGCTGCGCTTCCCCCCAGGTCCGATCCATCGCGTCTTTAGGATCAGGCGCAAACCCAAGCGTCGAAGCGGGTTGCAAGGAATGGAGAGAGGACTCCCCCCCCCCATGGCCACTCGTCCCTTCCTCACTTCTTCCTCCGCTCCCCTCACTTCCCGGTTCCCCTCCCCATCTCTCTCCTTTTCCAATCGCCATCCTAAAACCTCGAATAAGAATTGCAACAAACCGAAGCGAACCCTAGCCGGAGTCGCTTCGCCTCCTAGCCAGGCAATACAGTGCAAAAATAAAAAGAGTAGGAAAGAAGAGGGGTCGGATTCAGACCACGACGCAAATTGGGTGCTTTTCTTTGGGGAAGGGGGGGGTTTTCCTTTTTTAAAAAAAATCTAACTCCTTTTGCATTGAGCGAGAAAACGCCAACGTGGCTGAATAGCCTTGTAAGTTTTATTATTTTTTTTTTTTAAAAAATCGGCTGGCATTTCTAGTGCCGGGGATTTGGGGGGGCGGAAGCGGGCGATGGAGAATCAATGCCCATTTGTCCGCCTCTCTCTCTCTCTCTCTCTCCTCTTTCTCCAAGGAGGGGAGGCAGACAAGCGTCCGGTTCTTCGCCTCGGTCTTCTTCCCCTTTTCCCCTGCTGCTCCTCTTTGCTGCATTTTCGATCGCCTCCATTCAGGGGGAAATCCAGCCTCCTCCCCCTCCCCATCCATCCTTCTCTCCCCCTCCCCAGCTGTCCTCTTTCCTCCCTCCCTCCCTCTCTGCTCCCTGGCCTGTCGTAAGGGGCGATGCCAAACCCTACAAATAAATCTAACCAGAGAGAGGAGCTTTCAGAGAGGCTTTTAAGGCTGTGTGGTTTATGGATGGATTTTTTTTTCCCTAAAAAAAAGGAGGTGGGAGGAAGAGATCCCCCTCCCGGGTCCCCCCCCCTTTCTGAGACGCACAACTTCGCCACTGGGTTTGCAAAGGAAATGGGGACTATAACGCGTGCATTCCCGAGAGGTGGGATTTTTTTCCCGGGGAGGAGGAGGAGGAGGAGGGTTAATGGGGGGGAGAAAAAATCGTCCATCCTGGGTTGCATTACCTAATGCCTGCTGGAGAGGTATTATTTCCTTCCCTCCCCTTGTCTTGCTTGGAGAGGGACACAGCGGAGCATCTCATTAGCCGAGGAAGTTGCGACTGGATTAGCCAGCTTGGGGAGTTTAATGGCTTTCGCCTTGCAAGCTGCAACGTCGCCTTGCCTGGGGAGGGGGCTGGCGGCAGATAAAGGGGTCTCTCCCTCCCTCCCCCAACAGATCAGCACAGAGAAGGCCACTGCTTTCAGGGCAGAGGCTAGGAGGGGGAGGGAAAAAAAATACCGACATGTTTTTAGGCTCCTTTTCCAACTCCTGCGCTGGTTTTTTCAAAAAAAAGTATTAAAGAATTTTCAATATTTTTTTGGCAAGGTGGGCTGTTTTGGGCAGTAGTGTTCTCTGGCGCCCTCTACAGGAGAAGGGAGGAACGGCGCGGTCCAAACTGGTTCTTTCTGGTACCGGCGGTGGCTCGTCGGAACAGAGATGTTGCTGACACGTGTATAGGCAGGCTTGTGTTCTCACGCATGTAAATAGGTGCACAGTCTGTCTTGAAGGGCTGGATTTGGGGTGGGACCACTGATCGCTTAGCGCAAAGGACTGAGTGTGTTGTGTGCCTTCCAGTTGTCTCTTGACTTGTGGCCACCCCATAGGATTTTCCTAGGCAAGGAATACTCCAAGGTGGTTTTGCTAGTTCCTTCCTCCCAAATAGAGCCTATATCACCTGGTATTCATTGTTGGTCTCCCATCCAAGTACCAACCAGAGCTGACCCAGCTTAGCTTCCAAGGTCAGGTGCCTTTAGGGTGTCCAGAGGTTGATGGGAGACCAGCAGTGAATACCAGGTGCTGGAGGCTATATTTCAGAGGAGGGAACTGGCAAAACCACCTCTGAGTATTCCTTGCCTAAGAAATCCTGTGGAATCCATGAGGTTGCCATAAGTTGACCGGTGACTTGAAGACAAACACACACACACACTGATTTGTGCCATCTGAGTGATGCATGGCTGGTATCCTATAGATAATGTAGGAAGGCCTTCTGAGTAGCTGCTATTTAATCTATAGATCTCTGTCGGGGATTTGCCAAAGTCAGAACCTGAACATTCAAACTGCTATGACAACTGAAACAAAATTGTGTGGACTTTCTGAAGCTGTGCTTAAAGGCAACAGAGGGTGGATTTTTTGGTGATTTTGTTCATTCTGATGCATTTTCCAACGAAAAATGTTGGGTTGATCCTATTGCTCAGCATCTCTTGGAAGTACTTTGTGTATTCTTGCATGTCAAGGGGGATTGGACCGGACAGTTCATTTCCAGACCTATGATACTATATTTCTCTGAAACCCAGAGCCTGGGAAATTTCCCTTTTTGGACTACAGCTCCCAAAATCCCCCAGCCAATGCATGCTAGTTGGGGGATCGGGGAAGCTGTGGTCCAAGAAAGGATTCTCCTGAGTTTTGTCTGAGCAAACTGGAGATCCTAAACGAGAACACTAAACATTTCCAGATGTCCAAGATGGGAGAACCTTTGCTCTGCTCAATAGGATGAGCTGATTCGCTTTGGAAATATGCAAAAAAGAAGCGGGGAGAGAAACGTCTGTGTGTGCCAGTGATAAAAGCATGAAAACTTATGTTTTGCAATGCTGGGAGGGAGCTTGAGCAATGAGTCAGTTCCGTGCGTCCGTCCTGAGTTTTCCCCCACCTCTTTGGACTCTTCGTTACCATTCTGCTCTCGCCTCTCTGCTTATCAAGGGAGAATTTTTTCCCCCATGATTTCTGGAAACCCTGCCGTGCCAGGAAGAAAAACTTTAACTCCTGTTGATTGCAGTAATAAAGGCAAAGGTCTTTTATTAAAGTGTGATATGTGTGTGTAGCCTGGTGCCGTTTTTCAAACCAACCATTTGGTAGCTCAGCTCCCAAATCTATGGCCATTTCCACACGAGACTGTTCTAGTGCTATTCTTCCATTTTCAACGTCTTATGGAATCCTCCAAGGCCCCTCCCTAAACTGCAAACCCCAGGATTCCAGAGGAAGTTGAAAGTGGAATAATAGCACTGTAACCATCTAGCATGTCCAGCTTGTGTGATGAAGTCTAGAAGACGAGAATCCATCTCTTCTCATCCCCACTGGTACCACTGGTTCAGATCTCACCATAACCTGGGTATATGTATTCCCTATGACACTCAATGCTTATTCCTTTCTGTTTTGGTGTCTCTTCTACAAAATGAGGATGATTCCAACCCTGTCCCACCTGATACTGTTGCTGGGAGGTGAGGGAGATACCTGTTAAGTCCATTGCAGGCTCAGGCTTTGTTTAGTGTTGTTCATTTGAAATCTGGAATGACTTGCAAAAAGCAATCTCTGTGCATGTTTACTTTGTCCTATTGAGTCTAAAGGCGTTTACTCCCAGGGAAGTGCATTGTGGTGTGGAGCTCAGGTGTACCTGCAATAGCTTACCTTT
Organism: Ctenosaura bakeri; assembly: GCA_948474755.1. NCBI lineage: Eukaryota > Metazoa > Chordata > Lepidosauria > Squamata > Iguanidae > Ctenosaura > Ctenosaura bakeri. The sequence goes on from CAOLHI010000165.1 coordinate 385,795, forward strand.
CAAACTTCATCCCTCTTTTCTGGGGAGTGGATCACACTGAGTCTGAATGGCATTTACTCTCGAGTGGCTGTGCCTAGAACTGAAGCTCAGGTTCATATTTTTCTTGCAAACAGGGTGTTTTATGATCTAATAGACGCCATCCAACGGGGATAGGAATTGTGCAGCCTTCCAGATGTAGTTGGACTACACTTCCCAGAAACTTCAGCTGGCATAGCCAGTAGGATAGAATTCTGGGAGCTGTAGTTCAGCAGCTCATGGAAGACCACATGTTTTCTGCCCCTAATCTAACAGCGCAATTGCATCGATGCTTTACTTGGAATTAAGTTGTAAGTTGGTCAACATGGTAGTGTGGTTTGACTCTTGGACTAGGACTCCAGGCTACCAGAGTTCAAAACTTTGCTCAGTTCTGGAAATCTGTGCATGACCTTGGACAAGTCACACCCTCTCAGCCTCAGAGTAAAGCTCCTCTGAAAAAAAACTTGTCAAGAAAACTCTAGGTTAGGATTGTCATAAGTCATTGTTGACTTGGGGGTGCATCATTGCATTTAGGGGCATGCGCACTAGAATAACCTTCCCAAAGCTCTCCCTGCCAGATATTTTGGACTTCAATGATGTGGTACAGAGCTTTGCAAACAACAAGATTGGGCTGGTGAAGTGGAGCAAGAATGTTGTGGTTGCCTTCCCCTCCCTCCCTCCCTGTCCCTAAAAAGGCGCCAGCTTGGAGGCACCAGTGGATTTTATTTGACTCTGGTCTCAGCTGGCAGTGAGATTGCCAGTGTCTCAGTGACCCCCAGCAGCAGCCCCCAGAAGGAGGCAGGGAGCTGACCTCTTTTGCCTTTCTAGGTCAGCGCTTAACTCCTTGTTCACTGCATGCACAGCCCAGACAACAGACTGCAGCCCCCTCGGCATCTTTGTTTGGATGTGAAAGAGGGAGGAATCGCCTGCTTTGGAGAAGGGCTCCCCACTGGGACCTGAATGCTACAGTTAGTCCTAACTGGAGTAGAGCCACTGAATCACTTGCGTTTACCAGTGTGTACAGTTGATTCAGTGGTTGTACTGGAGTTCAGGTTTGGCAGGTCAGGACTATCCCAGGCCAGAGGTTTCAGGGTCCAGACCTGAGACCTGGGGATAGCCCTGCGTGATGTCACAGAGAGAGGGAACTGGGGGTGGCCTTAAGCAAGATACGTCGCACATCCATCACAACTGCACAGAATATGCCAAATAGATACAGTAAAAACATCCAGTCTAACGCATAAGGAAAATTAATATATGTGTACTGTACAATAGTGGTTCTTAAACTTTTAATAGACTTGTAGAGTTGGAAGTGACCACACGGACATTGAGTCCAAATTGTTGCCTGGTACAGGAATATACCATCAAAGCATTCCTGACAGGTGGCCATCCAGGCTTTGTTTAAAAACCTCCAAAGAAGGAGACTCCACCACACTCCATTGAAGCAGCAGCATATTCCACTGTCAAGCTGCTCTCACCATCAGGAAGTTCTTCCTAATGTTTAGGTGGAATCTCTTTTCCTGAAGTTTGAAGCCATTGCTCTGTGTCCTGGTCTCTGGAGCAGCAGAAAAGAGGTTTGCTCCATCCTCCATATGATACCCCTTCAAATAGTTAAACATAGCTATCATGTTGCTTCTCAACCTTCTCTTCTCCACGCTAAACATACCCAGCAACCTAAGCCACTCCTTATATGACTTGGTTTCCAGGCCTTTTACAATTTTAGTTGCCCTCCTCTGGACACATTCCAGCTTGTCAATATCCTTCCTGAACGGTGGTGCCCAGAACTGGACACAAGATTCCAGGTGGGGTCTGACCAAAGCAGAATAGAGTCGTAAAATTACTAGCCTTGACCTAGACACTATGATAGAATCACAGAATCCTAGAGCTGGAAGAGACCACAAAGGCCATTAAGTCCAACCCCCTTCTGCCATGCAGGAACACACATTCAAAGCACTCCCAACAGATGGCCATCCAGCCTCTGCTTAAAAACCTCCAAAGAAGGAGGAAACTCTACCACACTCCATTGAGGGAGCATATTCCACTGCTGGATAGCTCTGACCATCAGGAAGTTCTTCCATGGGTGTAGGTGGAATCTCCTTTCCTGTAGCTTGAATCCATTGCTCCTTGTCCTGGTCTCTGGAGCAGTGGAAAACAAGCCCACTCCCTCTCGACATGGCATCCCTTCAAATATTTAAACATGGCTATCGTGTCCCCTCTTAATCTCCTCTTCTGCAGACTAAACACCCCCAGCTCCCTAAGACGCTCCTCATAGGACATGGCTTCCAGACCCTTCACCATTTTGGTTGCCCTCCTCATCTGTGTGCCTCACCCATACTCCATGCCAGGACTGTTGAGATGGTGCCACCGAGTGATCTCAGGGACTCATTTAAACCTCTTGCCCACCCCCAGCACTGAGCGATGCCCCTGTGAAGCTGCCGTACACTGCATCAGGTATCGTCTGCTCTTGAGTTGACATCAGCTCTCAGGAGTCCTGACCAGGACAGAGCCTTGCTGGCTCAGCTGCCGAGTGCTTTTGAACTGGAGAGCCCAGACAGAGCTGCATGCAAAGTAAGAATGCTTAACCCTTAGGATGTTACCCCTATTCCGTGTAACATTAAGCTTCAAGAAGAAGAGAGCCAAGATCCTACCTTATGCTTACTTAGGCCATTTCTGCACTAGACTGTTATTATTCCACTTTCAACCTCATGCAGAATTCTGGGGTTTGTAGTTTCCTGAGGCCACAGAGCTCTCCGGCTGAGATTTCTAAAGGCCCCTCCCTAAACTGCAAAGCCCAGGATTCCATAGGAGGTTGAAAGTGGAATAATAACACTATGACAGTGTAGTCTGGAAATGGCCATAGGATGAATTCACAACCACACAGTTACACAGTGGTTGCTATACAATACCCTTCTGCTGAATACGTTGTGCAACCAATGGTGCACCTTCCCATGTGCCTTCTTATTGTCCAGTGGTGCAATGGGGAATGCACAGAGGCTGTTTCTGCAATCCCAGGTAACATGCTGATGGCACCAGATGCCATCTGGACTTGGAAAAGTAAGCAGAGTCTGGCCTGCTTAGTACCGAAATAGAGAACCACCAAGTTTGTTTCTGAGTGCTTTCAGGTCATTCCCAAGTTATGGCACCCCTAAAAAATCTATCACAGGGTATTCCTGGAAATACTCACTCCGAGAGGTTTTGCTGTTATCTTCTTCTGAGGCTGAGAGAGGGTTTTCAGGCTGGAGCAGGGATTCAAACCTGGAGGATCAGAGATTATCCAACACTCAGACCACTACACCTTGCTGGCTCCTGACCCTCAAGTGCTGCAGGCTGTATTTCAAAGGAAGACAATGGCAAACCACCTCTGAGTATTCCTTGCCTTTGAAAACCCCATGAAGGTCATGGGGGTCACTGACAGGTGACATGCATACACCCATGTGCTAGCTGGGAATGTGCCGCTGCATGGCTGGGATCATGTTGGTTCGTTCCAACTAGAGTTGGCCTATTCAATCAGTTGTTGAATAACAAGTGGGTAAATGCAGTGAATTCAAAGGTCCTGTCCGAGGGCATTTCTGCACTACACTATTATAGTGCTCTTATTCCATTTTTAATATCCTATGGAATCCTGGGGTTTGCAGTTCACGAAGGGGCATTTTGGGTTCTCAGCCAGAGAGCTCTTTGGCCTCAGGAAACTCCAAACCCCAGAACTCCACAGGATGTTGAAAGTAGAATAAAAGCATTATAACAGTGTAGGGCAGAAATGGCCCTAGTTGGGACTAATGCCGGGAACAGGCTGAAAGTGAAATGGTTACACTTGTGGCTCTTGGCTTGCTCAGCAAGGAACTGAATTGCATCCATTGGATGATGGAGAAAAATATACATACCACCATTTATGTCAGAGTGTGGTGATGGCTGGAACTTGCACAGATGCAAGATGCACAGCAGGGTTCTGGCCACAGTCTCCGAACAGGATGAGAACAGAGCAGGTTTCTTCACTCATCGAGCAGGGATGTTCCTTCATGGCTGTGCTCCCCTCCGCAGCTGCCCCCCACCCCCACAGATCGACCCAGGAAATCCAGTGATAATGCTGTGAGAGTGCTGAGCTGCTGTTTTCATCCAGGTTCTGTAATTCCTCCCAATGCGACAGCTGTCACAGCCCAAGCGGGAGCACGAGGAACCTGTCACATTTGATAAGGATGCTCTGTTGGCTGAGGAGGACAGGGGAGAGCTTGCTCCGGAGGCGGGACGGAGACTCCTGGGCGGCGCTTTTCTTTTTGCTGCCTTTCCCTTTGAGTTTCTCCACCTGAGTTCTTTGCTAGCAGCTGGGGTAGGATTCCCTCATGAGACCCTTTAGGAGTGGTGGTGATGGTGGGATCACACTCAGCCCACGGACCACCTGTGGCCCCTCCTGCCTTCTCTGCTCCCCCACACTGCCACTCCTTTGAAACAAGAATGAGCAGAATCCTTGAGGTGTCATTCTTTAGAATAAGGTGTATTCCTTTTGGAGTTGGGTCCAACGTGGTGCAGATGTTGCTGGAGAATTACAACCCCCATCATCCCTCATCATTGCCTGTGCTTGCAAGGGCTAACAGGAGCTGAACTCTAACAAGGGCTGCATGATTTCCATCCATGTTTTAGAATATGGGCCTCTTATGTCTTTCCATAAGAGAAAAAAGAAAAAAACCTGAAGGGAAAGGCAACTGAACTGTAGGTCCCATAATCCCTCAACATTGTCTGCAACTTCTAGTGTTTCATGGATGATGAGTTTGTGTTATCCAGCTTTCTCCAGTGGGTTGCATTTGTCCAATGCTCCCCTAGAACTTGACTCCTTTCCCCATCTCTCAACAGAGTCCCCAGTTTTTTCCCACAGGATTTTTGCACAACCAAAAAAAGAAGACCTTTGCACGAGAGAATTTCCAAGGAAATTAACTCTTTCCAAGTTCTTACCAGCCCTAACCCTCCTTAACTTCCAGAATCTGATGAAATATGGTGGTGTTTCAGGTGGTATGGAGGCCACCAGCCATGCTGACGGTCGGATTCTGGGAGCTGTAGTCCCCCAAAGGAACTTTTCTCAGGTTTTGCTTGCTAGACCACAGCTCTTCATTTATTTGTCTCCTGCTCTAGAATGGTCTCATTCTAGACATCTCAGGGTATGACAAAAATCAACATGATCTAGAACAATATAGACAATAAATTGATTTTGAAAGGCTCAAACATTTTAACAAGCAAGAAAGACAGATTAAAATACTTTAGAAAAGTTCAAAACTGTGCACACGCATGGATCTGTATTAAACCCTTTAAGCTTCAACAATTTTAGTAAACAACTATGTTTTATTTGATGGCAACGTCGGTGCCAATCAGGCATCCAAGGAGAAGGTATTCCGTAATTGGGGTGCCATAACCCATAACCATAGTTTCAGCTCTGGAGTGCCGTCCATGGCTGAAGAGTCAAACTCGGCATCTCTTAATTCCAGAAGATAGTTGAGTCTTCTGTCAGGGCCTATCTCAGAAGTGGATCTTGCTGAGCAAAGCAGTCTCTTCTTCCTCTCTTGACGTCTACAGGATTTGAGAATCAAAGTCAAGATTGAGAAGATAAGGAAAGGAGAGGCAAGGAGAGATTGAAGAAAAAGCTTTAAAAGGTGATGGGGAAGATGTGGAATGCAAAAAGACAGATTGTCCTAAGAATGTAACACTGCTTCTTTGCCGGCCAAAGTCAAAACCCAAATGTGAAAGAAGGTTGGGATTTGCAGTCCACCCACCATGCCTTGCTGTGGAGGGACCACTCTGTCTCTCTCCATCCCTGCGTCTCTCCGCCTCACCACCTCTCCATCCTTCTTGTCTCCTCATGCAAATCACTCCCGGCTCAAAGGCACAAAGTGTTCTCTGCCCGGGAGCGACCCTTCAGCTTGGAGCAGCTTTGACGCCCACCTGGGCTCCCATTTGGAAAACCGTTTCTTAAGCTGACAGTTAAGGTAAAATAAATCCCCACCCCGAAAGGTCCCCGTGGCTGCCGATCCAGTGACTGGGAAAATATAATAACAGTCATAATAATAAATGCTGCCGTTAGCCGCAGCAGCTGAGTGGAGCGACCGGGATGCTGGGTGGCAGGACGCCAGGGAGGGAAAGGAGCCGGCTCGGCTTGGCTTGTGGCCCAGTGGGGCCTCCTTCAGACACTTCTGGGCAATTCCCTCTTCCCGTATGGGCTGCCCCAAGAGTGGGCTGCGTTCAGGCTGCACCGCGGAAATCTCTTGGTGCCCCATGAAGGTTGCCTTGGTCCCTTGCGGCCATCCAGCATCTGGGGGCCCTAGATTAGCCTGAGACATTAGTCCTCAAAAGGCTGTTTTGCTGGGAGTTTAAAGCCCCGTGTACCCCCTTTAGAGTTAAACACTTAAGATCCAAAATGGTGGAAGTGGTTTGCATGCTGGACTAGGAACATTTCTGCCCTACACTGCTGTACTGCTGTTATTGCACTTTCAACCTCTTGTGGAATTCTGGGGTTTGTAGTTTACTGAGTCCAAAGAGTTCTCTGGCTGGGAATCCTAAATGCTGCTCCCTAAACTGCAAACCCCAGGATTCCATAGGATGTTGAAAGAGGAATAATAGCACTATAACGGTCTAGTGCGGAAATGGCCTGGGACTTGGGAAGATGAGGGTTTGAATCATGGTTCAGCCCTGGAAAGCCCTGGGATGACTTTGGTCACATCACGCTCTCTCATCTCATGAGGAAAGCACTGGCAAACCTCCCCTGAATAAGATCTGGAGATCTGGGGTGGTGGAGTGGTTTGAGGGTTGCACTAGGAGGGTTCGGATCCCTACTCAGCCACGAGGACCTTCTGGGTAATCCTGTCCTCAGAAGAAGGCAACGAGAAATATCCTCTGAACAAACCTCGGGGGTAAAAAAAAGCTAGGATAGGGTTGTCAGACATTGCATTCAATTGGAAGATATGTGAGAATAATAGCAAGGTGATATCGTAAAGATAAACCTTTGTAGAATAGTGGTTTGGTTTTGGACTGGGAATCTGGAGACCATTTCTGCACGACGCTCTTAAAGGGCGATGATTCCACTTTCAACATCCTGTGGAATCGTGGGCTTTGCAGTTTAGGAAAGGCCATTTAGAATTCTCAGCCAGAGAGCTCTTTGGCATCAAGAAACTACAACTAGAATTCCTCAGGAGGTTGGAAGTGGAATAATAGCACTATCACAATATAGGGCAGAAAGGCCCTTAAATCCCCCATGTTCAAGCTAACACTATGCACTTCCCCAACTAAACTGTACAGCAGGGGTGGGCAAAATGTAGTGGGTGGGTGACATGAGCCCCTGGAACCCTAAAGTGTGACCTCTGAAGGCCCCAGACCCCCACTGTTGAATTTGAGGAAGGGGATGATGAGTTTGTGTCCCAAAACTGGCCCAAAGCCACTGAAAAATTCAGTGGTTTGCTTCCCCTAATCTCCTGGAACATCCCCCCATCAAATTACCTCCCCCCAAAAAATGCCTCCAAAAAAAAAATTGGCTGAAATTCTGGCATTGCTTAGGGCATGATGGAACATGTGCAGCCCTCTGGGTGGGCACAGGGAGGAAATGCCCCACCTACCCCCAGTGTAAGAGCCCATCTCTGCCGTAGACCCACAAAAAGCACTGGGTTGCTTCCAGCCATAGGGAACGAAGACAGCCACAGCCTATTCTTGCCCTTAATTGATATTCTGTGAAGTCTCCGTGAATTATAATAAGGTCTTGGGGGAACTGTGCTATCTTCCCATTGCTACTGTGATGTTATCCGGAAAACATCTACACAACTTTGAAAGAAATCTGCCTTCTGAGGGGAGCGATAGAGGGCCTGTTCTTTGTGTGCAGCTTGCAAGGAAGAGATTGTGGGGATGCCCCTTTGCACACTGCGGCACCAGAGAAGTCTCTCTCTCTCTCTCTTTTCTGATAAAATATACTTCACTCCATTTCTGAAAGGATCAGAAGGTAGTTTTACCAAGAGCAATCTTTAAAAGAAAGCTTGCTACCGATGGTGATGAATATTCCTAGAGAAATGATGCTAATCAAACTTGCCTGGAAGTTCCTGGGGTGTTTGGCACCAGCAGACAACAATTCATCGTAGACAAAATTCACCATCCTATTACTTGGTGTAGAAATGCTATGCCAGTGTGTGTATATCCATGCCTCCCCATTACAGCACTGCATTAAATGTCACAATTCTATCCAGTGGCTTCCTGGAATATGTAATCTGGTGAGGCACTGCACCAAATTAAATGACGATTCTAAGTTCCCCACCAAACTACAGATCTCAGGCTTCCATAATCATGGTAGATAAAGCGTAATCTAAGTGCTATAATTAAGTTTTATGAATGAGAACTTTGGAACTGTGGCGAGAACGCTTTAGTGCTGTAGTTCAGGGAAGAGAATAGGATATAGTTCAACAAATCCCAGGATTCCATAACATGAGGGCAATGGCACTTAAAGCGGTATCAGACTGCTGTAATTGTGCCATGTGGTTATACTCCTTTTCTCTCTTCTTTTGCAAAGCTTCCTTATCCATCCCACAGGCATATTCCAGACAGCTGCTCACGGTTGTCCACAGAGGAGTTTGGGCATGCACATGTGAAGCCCCTCCAAGATATCCTCACATCTGGTGCTCCAAGGTTTTCTCCACTAAAGGTTACATCAAATTTGCCACCCAAGGCAAGGTCTTTAGGGTATCTTATGACTGAGCCAGACTTCCCAGAAACCCAACTAGGAAATGGCTGAGAATCCTAAGCTCTCATGATACCATATAAAACATGTGCCATTCATCTAAGTCCTGGGTGGGATGAATAAAGATTTATTACCCAAGAATTGAGCTGAAAACCACCTCATCAGTTTTGCTTCAGATCTGCTTGAGTGCATTTTGGATCATTCTCCAGAAGATGAAGATGCGGCTCAGACTTCTTTTGATGTCTTACTCGCACATATGTTCACCTGGAGATGCGCTTGGACATCTTTGTCGGAGGCAGAATGGCCGCTTTCAGATTTAGGTTGTGGGAGTGTAGTTTCACATGTGGTGCCATTGCACATGGATGCACATTGTGCATGGATGCACATGGTACATTGTCCACAGATGTGCATTGGCTTCCACATTTGGCATCTTGGTTCAGTTACCGAGCGTTGCCGTTCCACACAAGGGCTCCAGAGCACAAATAATGCATAACTTTGAAGACAGAGGTCAAAGACACAGCCCTGTTAGTCTGGATCAGTATGCAAAGGGGTCTTGTAGAAGCTGGCTGACATAGGGCATATAAAAGAAGTCCACATCTGTTTCAGCTCGGTTGCATTGAACTTATTGCACATATTCAAACCTGGAGGGCAATCTGGTTGGTGGATTCTGGGAGATGTAGTCCAATAAAAGACCATTTCCAAGTTCTGCCAAGCTGATTCTTCAAGCTGGTTCCTGTCCTCCTGGCTTTATTGGCTTGGGGCTTGCTCTGAATCTTGGGCCATTTCTGCACTAGCCTGTTATAGCGCGATGATTCCACTTGCAACATCCTATGGAATCCTGGGGTTTGCAGTTTCGGGAGGGGCCTGCAAACCCCAGGATTCCAGAGGATGTTGCAAGTGGAATCATCGTGCTATAACAGGCTAGTGCGGAAAGCAGAGCAGCTTCTTTGGCAGGCATTTTAAAGGCCATTTGTGGCTCCGAGGCTGAAACTATGCTCCAGTTAAAGAGCCGCAGAGACCATTTAAAAATAATGTACTAGCTGAATATCTGATTTGGTCCAAAACATTTGATTTCTAGCAATGGCCAGATTTCTTTGAAAGCTCCTAAGCAGGATGAGAAAGTGGTTGCTGCCATTTCCCGGGTATTCCCAGAAGCTGAGATTTGGAGATATTCTGCTCCTGTAAATGGAGGATCCTGTTCATTCAATTGTCACATTTAACAGGCATCATTTCAACCCAGCCCCCACAAATCCATTTCATCTAGCTTTTTAAAAAGCCCTTTATTTCTATAGGCTCAAACCCTTTTGTCACTTACCCCCATGTAAATTCTCTTGAACATGCAGTTGTGGGTGGTTTTTTTTTTTTTGGTTGCTGTTGTGCAATGGATGTGTTTTCAGCTCATGTTTGTGTGAGGGAGTTCCACAAGTGTGACAATTTCACATCCTGCTTTGCATTCTTGGATAGCATGTTAACTGCCTCAGTGCCTTGTATGCAAGTTGATTCTCTGGGATTGCAAAATCCCCCACTGTGCTTTCTCCAGTGTGCACTGGAAAATTAAGCAGACGCATTGGCAGATATACAATCAGTTGCATAATATCAGCATTAGTGGAAGGGTAGCATAGATGCACACTATGCCAACATGATTTAGAATGTCAGCCACCATGCTTTTTGAGTCCCACCCATTAGCTGGGGAAATCTGGGAGATGTACCTGGGCTGTGTGGCTTTATATGTGAGCAGCCAGGGTTTACATTAGTGTAACTCTTTTTGCAAAGGAAGTACCCTTTACCTCCTTGTATAAGAGTTTGGCTAGACTGTACAACACTAGCTGGGTGATGCTCAGAATCACCTCCGCCTGTGCACCCAAAGCAATCATTGACTGGACCGACTGCTTTGGTCAAACCTCACCTGGAATCCTGCGTCCAGTTCTGGGCACCTCATTTCAAGAAGGATATTTGCAAGCTGGAACAGGTCCAGAGGAGGGCGACCAAAATGGTGAAGGGGCTGGAAGCCATGAAGTCCTATGAAGAGAGGCTTAGGGAGCTGAGGATGTTTAGCCTGACAAAAAGAAGGTTAAGAGGAGACATAATAGCCATGTTTAAATATTTGAAGGGATGTCATGTTGAAGACGGAGCAAGCTAGTTTTCTGCTTCTCCAGAGACTAGGACACAGAGCAATCGTTTCAAATACAGGAAAGGAGATTCCACCTGAACCTCAGGAAGAACTTCCTGATGGTCACAGCTGTGCGGCAGTGGAATATGCTGCCTGGGAGTGTGGTGGAGTCTCCTTCTTTGGAGCTTTTTATACAGAGGTCAGATGGCCATCCCTTGGGAGTGCTTTGATGTGGGCTCCTGCATGGCAGGGGGTTGGACTAGATGGCCCCTGGGGTATCTTCCAACCCTATGATTCTATGAAACAGGAGTCCCCCCCCCAATTTCCTTGTCTAGCCAGCTCCCTTTACTCTCTCTCTCTGCAGCTCTGAAAAGCTCTATTATTGTGATGAAACTTCTTCTTCCTCCATATAGAATCTCATCCATGGTTTTTGCCCTCCTTCGTTTTTAACCTTCACATTATCTGTGCAGTAGGCTAGGTTATGAGATGACCACCTATGCTGAAATGTATGGCTGGGTAAAGAATGGACGCATGTTTTCTAGGTCTGAGTTCAGGACTGAAACTAAAACATTGGAACTGGATAGCCTTCCTAAAGTTGTGGACTACATCTCCTAACATCCCTGGACACTGGCCATATTGGGGGGGGGGCAGATGGGAACTGTAGGTTGAAACGTTTGATGGGCCAAAGATTCCTTACCCCCAGTGCTACTCCACATGGATTCTCCGAAATCTGAGCTAGCAATTACATGGGACATCAGTTAGTAGGGATGGAAGGAACATTTGTAATTATTTGTCTCCAGGTAAAACAAAAAAGTCTTTCCTGATAGCTGGTCAACTCTATTGAGAAGAATAGTAGATCAGTCAGAATTTTGTTCACTTTTATTCTAATATTTAAAAATCTCAAAGTATTGCAAAGACTTTTTTTTGCACAGAAAAACACACAAAGATGCTATTTTTCTGCAGCAAACGTTTCCTGCACAAAAAACAGTGTTTCCTATAAGGAAAACAGGCTTTTTTTTCCAACCAAAGTTGACGTGTTTTTATACACAGGATAGTTCCCCCAAAAGACTTTGGGGTGTCTGAATACCAGGGAAGTATTGTGGAGAAATATTTGTGTTCTCCCTCACTGGAGAGAAAACTGCTGTAATTATGCATGCTCACATGCAAGGACGAAACCGTTGAGGGTTTGCAACAGTAGTGGTTAATTATCTTGCAGGCTTTTCAGGAGGAAACTCTGTGTCCTTACACAGAGTGGAAGGTTTTTTTTCCTGCTTGCTTTGGGGATTAATCGAGGGGAACATTGAAATGAAGTAGCCCAGCCTCTCGGCTGCAGAATCCACCCTCGTTTTATTTTATTTTTTTTCCTCCGGCTGAGCACGATAATGAAAATTCGAAACAAAGGCTAATTGTCTTATAACAGGATCAGCCTCTTTTGGCTGCAGCAAGGTACAGCAAGGTTCCCAGTCTCTTCCTGGGGCCCTGTCATACGGCCCAATGAGAGTGCTACGATTCCACTTGAACAGGCAAGGCTGCATCCTATGGAATCTTGGGATCTGTAGTTCTCGGGTTGGGAATTCTAAGTACCTTCCCTAAACTACAAATCCCAGCGTTCCATAGGAGAGAACTAGGGCAGTTAAAGCAGAATTGTAGAGCCATAACTGTGTAGTGTAAAAGGGTCCCAGTCAGTTACTGGACTGGGGCTGTGAAATAGAAAGGTAAGGATGCTGTGAGTGTCCTCAGGTTCTGCACTGTGTAGACATAAGCCATTTCCGCACTAGCCTGTTATAGTACGATGATTCCACTTTCAACATCCTTGGAATCCTGGGGTTTGCAGTTTCGGGAGGGGCCGGCTGGCCATGTGGGGGGCTGGCCCTTCCCGAAACTGCAAACCCCAGGATTCCAGAGGATGTTGAAAGTGGAATCATCGTGCTATAACAGGCTAGTGCAGAAATGGCCATATAATGGCACTCTATGATCCTGGGCTTCATGAACTAGAGCAATGTTATTTCTTTGGGCAAGTGGCTATATATACATCTGGATTAACCAGCACAGTAGAGGGTCTTGCTATGGAACTGATATGGTTTACAGACCCTCCCCGAAACCGACGTGTGACGAAAAGTGCATTTTCGCTGGTCTGAATTGTTATTCGTTAGTCCCAACAAATAAATTGTGGAATGGTGAGCTGATACATAAGGAAATCCCATCGATCCAGTGGGTCTACTGTAGTTGACAGTAACAGTAGGATTCAGGGTTGTTTTTTTTCCTTTTAAATGAAAACAGGGAATAGGAAGGGAACTCCAAATGTCTCCTTGGTACCCACTTGCCTGCTCCAGTTGTCTACTGGTTTTGCCATCAGCATTTCCAGATCCTTGCCGATGTAGAGCAAAGTGGGCAACTTTCTGGAGTCGGTGGGTGGGGGAACTCCTTAGACCCCTTGCAGACGTACTGGCAAATATGCCATCTGTTGCACAAGATCAGTATTCAGCGTAAGAATGGCAGAACACAACTACCATGTATGTACATGAGTGCAGATTTCCATTTTGCAAAGGATCTCACCAGTTATCATTACCTTCTCTTTCTCTGCTTTTTTTCCAATGGCTTCGGCTCCCCCCCCCTTGATTCTGGCTGGGTAAGCAGATGACTTAAATCCTGCCATTTCTGATCCCCTTTTTGCTGTATCCCTTTGGGGGTAAGTCCACAACAGGGAGGCTAAGAGCACATTAAACAGCTTACAGCATCTTAACCAGCAGTCAGGGATTAAAACCATGTAAAACATTTCACGTGGCCGCTTAGGTCGGACTGAAGCGTGCGGGAAAATGAGGTGGTAGAGGCCTCGGGTGGGGGCGTGGGCTCTACCACTTGAGGCAGGAGGCGGACTATTATATTTGGGTTTTTTTCAGAACTGACATTTTTCTTTTTCGAAAAAAGAACCTTATAAGTAGACAAGCAAGCGCAGAACAGTGTAGGACAAGGTAGTGTATTTTATACTCTTTTCTGTCTTAATGTGTTTGTTACTTTGCTTTTGTGGGATCTCTCTCACGCTCTCTTTCTAACAAGGGGGACTTTTTGAGAGTGGCATGAAACCAGAGCTTGGAAAAGTTCCTTTTTTTTTGGACAGTTACAGCCAGCATCACCCAACCACGGATTCTGGAGCTTGCAGTCCAAAAAAGGAAGTTCCCAAAACTCTCCCTAAAACATGTTTATTCTAAAATGGGCAGCAATAGGAAGTAATTAATTCCAATCAAAGGAGTAGTCGACAGTTAGAAATTTTCTAACAAAAAGGACCATTCATTTCCATTTATTTTGAATGTAATTGACGGACTCTAGGGACATTTCCGCACTAGCCTGTTATAGAGCGATGATTCCACTTGCAACCTCCTATGGAATCCTGGGGTTTGCAGTTTCAGGAGGGGCCGGCCGAAACTGCAAACCCCAGGATTCCATAGGATGTTGCAAGTGGAATCATCGCGCTATAACAGGCTAGTGCGGAAATGGCCTAAGTAAGAGTTAAGGCTGGGAGCACATTGTGCCCTTGAGACCTCCATCTTCCCCCTTCATGAATATGGAAGTCCTTCCCGTGGAATTACCGGGACAAGTTCCTCCAGCAGACGGCCAGGATAATTTCTTAACAGAGTGACCAAGAACAGAATATTATCTCGTTCCAGTTCACAGCATCTCCTCGTAAAAACAGAAGCCAGTAAAAAGCATGACTTGTTCTTTCGGTTTATGAGCTTGTACCTGGCCTCGTTCCTGGCAATGACCTCCATCAAGCAGGACATTGGAGCGAGGCAGCTCGCGTCCTGCAAGGAGGGGAGGGGGCATGGAAGGGGAGGAAGTGCAATTTTGTGGGGGCTGAAGGCTTTCTCCGCCCCACTTCCGTCTGCCCTAGTGGGGCTGTGGTGCCTGAACTTTGGGGATGCAAGGATTTCTTTTCAAAATGGCTCCTTCTCAGTGATACAGTGCAGCCTTGGAATAGTAAAACAGTCTGTGGAGGACTTCTGTGTCAAAGATGCAGTGAGAGATATAGGATGGGGGGCATTTAGTTTGAAAGCCAAACGTGGGAAAAGGATCTAGATGTTTAAGTAGACCACAAGCTAAACCTGAGTCAACAGTGTGATGCTGCGTCCGAAAAAAAAGCCAACAGCATCCAGACCAAGAAACGTAGTAGTCCTACTCTATTCTGCCTTGGTTGGACCTCATCTGGAGTCCTGTGTCCAGTTCTAGGCACCACTGTTCAAGAAGGATATTGACAAGCTGGAGTGTGTCCAGAGGAGGGTGACCAAGGTTATCAGAGGTCCAGAAAACAAGCCTTAATTTGCTGGGTAGTGTCTGAATATCTGAAGGGATGTCATGGAGAAGATGGAGCGAGTTTGTTTTCTGCTGCTCCAGAGACTAGCTTGTTGGGGGCATGTATAGAAATACATGCTATTTGTAAGTTGTTCACCGCCTTGATCCGTATGGAGAGGTGGGATACAAATAAATAATAATAATAAAAAAAAACCCCAATGGAATCAAATTACAGAAAAGAGATTCCACCTCAATGTTAAGACAGACTTTTTTCAACAGTGGAACAGACACCCACACCTTTAAACAGAGGTTGGATGGGCATCTTTCAGGATTGCTTGAATTGTCTACTCCTGCATGTCAGGAGGAGGACTAGATGGCCCTTGCAGTCTCTTCCAACTCTACCATTCTAAGATTGTAATATTTATGATGATTTATGTCAGGGCTGTGGTTCACATATTTTGGACTTTCAGTTGCTTTGCACTCTAGCTCCCAGATGTCCCAGAGAGCTTGGAGGATGTTGAAGGATTCTGGGAGTTGAAGGTCAAAATGCCAAGAGGACCAAAGTTTTGGAACTGCTGGTCCAAGGTGTCAGAATTTAGAGGAACTCTCCATGGTGCTGAACCTCCCGCTGCTAGAGAGGGGAAGAAGATTTGAAACAATGGCCGTTTCCACACTTCACTGTTATGGTGTAACGATTCCACTTTCAACATCTTATGGAATTCTGATGTTTGCAGTTTAGGGAGGAGTCTTTAGAATTCTCAGCCAGACAGCTCTTTGGTGTCAGCAAACTACAAATCCCAGAATTCCATCAGATGTGGAAAGTGGAGTCATAGCACTAGAACAGTGTAGGGCAGAAATGGCCCATTTGAAAAATGGTTGACAAACCTGTTCCTGGATGCAAGTGTACGTGAATCATATATCTGTTTTATTATCAGTGGCTAGAATAATTATAGCTAAGGGTTGGACACATGCTGAGGATCTCCTGGCACAGGAAGGGAGGTTGTGGGCTCTGGCATGACGTGAAAAGTTAACTAACATCTTCTTAAAGGGCAAACCAGGACACAGACATTTGTTGAGATACTTCAGTTATTCGTAGCTTTTGTAAATAATACGGTCGATATTCCCAAGACCAGCCAGGTTTCAGTATAAATATTGGAAAGATGGGTTACAAAATCCCTGCCATTGCAGAAATGAAAATTTTAGGATTATAGACTGGGGAAAGAAGACATGTTTTTATTCTGCTGGAAAACTGATCCTGTCTTTCTTCTTCTGAATTGCATCTGTTTTGCCATAGAGAGGTAAATTCATGTTTACCTGTCTGTTATGTCTCTATTTATTTATTTATCATGGAAAAACATGACAGCAGCAGTAAAACTCTAGCACGATGCGCACCATTAAAAGATCATTCTGCATAGCCGCTTAGTTTCCAACGGCTTGGTCAAATAAAAAGGTCTTTGTCTGCTGGTGGTAAGAGAGCATGGGGAGGCCCAACCTAGTCTTCTATGGTAGAGGGTTCCATAAATTGGGAGAAGCCAGTGGGAAGGCCCTCTCCCACATCTTGTGAAGGTGATGGAACCACCAGAAAGCTCCTCTTTGAAGATCTTAAAACCCAGGCAGGCTGCTATGGAGACCGCCTTCCAGACCACATATATTGCATTATTCCACTTTTGTACCTAAGTAAAACTTTTAACACCTTAAAAATGGCAACCGTGTTTGCAATGTGCATGTATAAGGCAGACCTACAGAATCTAAGAGAGTGAGTGTCTTCCTTTCCAAGTAGCAGCAGCTCCCAACAGTCACTCCAGCAATGCATTACTTTCTCCTTTGCATGGTTCACACAATGAAGGATAAGCTCCTCCTGTTCATTTCGGTGACTCCTGTCTTACCAAGCAGATATGCTTTCCCAGAGGAGTGAAGCACTGCTCTTCGAGAGGGAGGATGGGAGCCACCCTGCATTGCTAAGGTGCTGTAGAAGTTGCCTAGGTGTGGCACAAGGGGGCGCTCTTCTGCAGACTTTGATGAAGCCATGATGATCAATCACAGTTTTGAATGGCATTTTGAAAGCAGTGCCTTCCCAAGCCCATTGCAAGGGAAGTTAACTTCTGAGATTGCTTTGGTTGTTTGGGGGTTTTGTTGATTCCTTTTTTCTGAGTGAGTTGTTGTAATGTAACGTAATGTGGTTGCAACGCTAGTCTTTTCCAATGTTGGGGCAACAGATCTTCCCCAAATCATTAGGAGCTTGTTGAAGTTGCTCTTTGGGATCTTTGCTGTTAACTCCCATCTCAGAGCCAACTGAACTGCAGTGCGTGTTCAGTTGTTGTGGCATGCGACCCATCCCTAGGCCTTTCTGATGTTTATGTGGGCAGAAATCCATGTGGAAGGCATGGGTCATTTCCGCCCTACACTGTTATAGTGCTATTGTTCCACTTTCAACATCCCGTGGAATTCTGGGGCCTGTAGCCAAATAGCTCTCCGGCTTAAAATTCTACCGGCCCTTCCATAAACTGCAAACCCCAGGATTTCAAGGTTAGAAGTGGAATCATAGCACTACAACAGTATAGTGCAGAAATGGCCATAGTGAATCTCTTTAAGGTTTTAGCCTGAAAAATGGGGAGCTGTCTAAGGTGCTGAAGTGGAGCTGAAAACTAGCTTCAGCACCTAGGATAGTTCTCTTAGACAACAGCCATTTCCGCACTAGCCTGTTATAGTGCGATGATTCCACTTTCAACATCCTTTGGAATCCTGGGGTTTGTAGTTTTGGGAGGGGCTGGCTGGCCCCTCCTGAAACTGCAAACCCCAGGATTCCAGAGGATGCTGAAAGTGGAATCATCGTGCTATAACAGGCTAGTGTGGAAACAGCCTAAAACTGAAAGCAGATTCTCCACTCCCATTGATGAAGGTTTTTAAAGAGACAGGAAGTCTGGGAAGTGAAATGACCATCACACAATTGTGGCTTCGAAAACCTGGGAACTGTTGTTCACGTGGCATCCTTGCCTTACTTGTATCTCCATCAATCTCCTCCCCTCCCTGTTGCAAGAAGTGCAATTTGATATCAGTTTATGCTTTAGTTGCTGCTCATAATAGTTATTTGGACAGAAGAAGGATGATTTATTAATGAATACTGTCATTGCATTTATTAAAAGGCTAAGTATATCTTTTTCTTTTTAATAACTAAGCTAGAATTATTACTAATCATTTACTTGAAATTACTGAATACTAATTTTTATGGCAGATTTAGAGTTATGATGAAAATAAACAGTAAGCTGCAAGTTTAATCTTTTTATTACTTTGTGGTTTAAGGGTCAGGGGTTACTGTTAGATTATCATTTGCTGCCGGCAGCAGGGGTGGGAACCACTTTTAGTTAGGTGTGCTTAGTTTGGTAGTTTGTAGTTTCCTTATGTGTAGCTTATTGCAATTGTTTTTTGTGGTTCTTACTTTGTTTGATGTTATGTGTGAGTGTACGTTCTTTTGTATTCTTGTCCTTTTGTTATTCAATTGAAAATCATCCTGGGGTTTGCAGTTTAGGGAGGGACCTTTAGAATTCTCAGCCGGAGAGTTCTTGGACCTCAGGAAACTGCAAACCCCAGAATTCCAAACGAGGCTGAAAGTGGAATAATAGCACAATAACAGTGTAGTGCAGAAATAGTTTCTTTCCTGTCTTTGTCTCTTTCCAGTCCCTCTTTGCAAAATGAACCCGGAAAAGCAAAATGTCCTTAGAGCAGCATCCAGCCAAGAACCCAACTATTTCAGAAAAATATATAGGGCAGAATTGTCTTGGTTCCTTCCACGTATATAACCTTCTGCATGGAAGTGGTTGGACATGTTTGTCAGAAACAGTGTGCAAGGAAGCGCACATTGCCCGCTTGGTTGTGCATTAGGATGCATATTTGATATCTTGGTTCAGCTTTACAAAGTTGTGTTGCACAGCACAATGAATGTATTGCTTCATATGTGGGTGTTTATAGTACGGAGAGAAGGAAAGAATATTCAGAGTTTTTCATTTCCTGGCTGAAAACGAGGTTTTCCAACACTCTGGAAACACAGCTGGGAAGAATATTAAAATATTGAGAATGTAGCCTAGTTCTCACCCGATATTTGCACATCCTGAAGTTTTTTTTGAGAAATTATGCTTTGAGGAAATTCACATTTATTTTTGCACGAAAACTGTGGAGTTTTGTGCCAAAAAAGAAAACAAAATGCTTGCAGACATCTGTGTGTATGTTTACACATGTGTGTGTATTTAGCAAGATGGCTGTTTACATTAAAAAAAACCCTATAAAACGTAAAACAAAAATCTTGCACAAATAAGTGTTGTACAGAAACATCAATATTGCACTAAAATGAAAAAAAAAAAAGCCAAATGATTTTGTTGCACAAGATTGCTGTTTTCTGTGCAAGATTTTTGTTGGATATTATTTTACTTGCGTAGCATCACATGTTTTTTTTTTTTGCACAAAAAACAATATTCTTGCAAAGAAAAAAAAAGAGTACATATGGCTGTTAGGAAAAAGGTCTTTTTTAAAGCAACACAGCCCCATAATTCTTCTACAAGAAACTAGTTGTATTTCTGCAGAGGATAATTTCCCAAAACTTTGAACTGTGTGAACACCAGACTAGAACAACACAGAAACATTTATTTTCCCTGCATCATGGAGAATATTGTATAAATTCTTTGTCCTTACTTGCGAGGACAAAACAGTCGAATACAAACATCCATAGTCTACACAATCCTTAAGCAGGATCTCAGTCATTATGACTGTGTGAGGGGCGAGACAGAGAGTCATACAGGCCATCTGAAGCCCCATCTTTTGATTTCCTACGGATGTAATTCTTCACAAATTTTCTTCTCAAAGCAATTTTAGCAATTTTCTTCGTACTGCAAGAAAGTCTTCCATGCCAATGGAACTGCTCTAGATCCTTAAATATCTAAAGGGAGGTCATGTAAAAGATGGAGCAAGTTGTTTTCTGTTGCTCCAGAGGGTAGGACACGGAGCAGTGGATTTGTATTCCAAGTTAAGAGTTTCCTGAGAGTAAGAGGCATTTAACAGTGGAATGGGCTCCTTTGGTAGGAGGAGGACTTTCATTGGAGATTTTTAAACAAAAGTTGGACAACCATCTCTTGAAAGTGCTGTAGTTGTGCATTCCTGCATGGTAGGGGGTTAAATTAAATGGCTCTTTTGGTCCCTTTCAGCTTTATGCCTCTAGGGCCATTTCCACAGTAGCCTGTTATGGTGCTGTTATTCCACTTTCAACATGATATGAATTCCTGGGGTTTGCAATTTAGGGAGGGACCTTTGAGGATGGCCTTTGAGGCCCCTGCCTAAACTGCAAACCCCAGGATTCCATAGGATGTTGAAAGTGGAATAACAGCACTATAACCGTCTGGTGTGGAAATGGCCTGGGGAAAATCTTTGGGGAAAATCCCTAGGTCCAGTTTACCTGACTGTCTCTGGGGAAAGCAGGGTACGCAACCAATTCTAGCATAATTGTCCCTTCCGTGCATGCTGATGGAATCATACTGTCAGGGGGAAAAAAATCCTCCAGCAAGTTCCAAGCATTCCACTTTGAAGCTGTCTTGAGTTCCGAGATAAAGGCTTACGAGCGGCTTCCCTTGAGTAACCCTGTTATCTGACATAAGTGGAGTTTTTGCACCAGGGTCAATGACTCTCTTAGCGTTTGGCTGCCGCTTCAGCTGCGCTAATGGGTCTGTCGCTCAGGTGAGCATCCTTACGGCATGGCAGACCTCTGGGGGCACAGTGCGGAACGAAGCAGAAGCAGCCGCAAAACAGCTGCTGGGGCCTAAGGCAAACTCATCCACTTCCCTCCCTCCCTCCCTTTCTCTCTGTTGCTTTGTTACATCTCTGAACCTCCCGTGCTCCTGTAGCATCCACTCTTCCAAGAGACTCTGGATTTTACAGGCGGTGGATGCATATTCAGGATTCTGTGCCCATTTCCACACTATACTCTTTAGCGCGATTATTCCACTTTCAACATCCTATGGAATCCGGGGTTTGCAGTTTAGGGAGGGGCCAGCCAACCCCTCCTAAACTGCAAAGCCCAGGATTCCATGGGATGTTGAAAGGGGAATTATCACGCTGTAAGAGTGTAGTGCAGAAATGACCTTAGTCTCAACTAAGGTTGACCCATTCAGTCACTTGTTGAATGGTGAGTCAACACAAATGCATGTTGCATGGATTCTATGCTTTGGTCAGGTCTACCAGGGGGATTCAGGCCTGTGTTTGGAAAGAACATGGCAAATTTCTGTGATTGCATCAATGCATAATTTATGGAAAGGTTACAGAACATGGGATGTTGTGTTTATTGTCTCTGTGCATGCATGTTGGGGTGAAGGATTAACTGGAAAGGGCAGTTGGATGGGAAGATAGGGGAAAGTATGAAAGCAGAGAGTTATAGTGTTGTGAGAAGCAGGATGGTATGTAAAGAATCAATTAGAAGGATATCCTGATTAAGATAGAATCATAGAGCTGGGAGAGACCACAAAGGTCATAGAGTCCAAATCCATTCTTCCATGCAGGAACACATGCTCAGAGCACCCCAAGGAAATGGCCATCCAGCCTCTCTTTAAAAACCTCCAAAGAAGGAGGAGACTCCACCACACTTCACTGAGGTGGCATATTCCACTGTGAAATGGCTCTTACCATCAGGAAGTTCTTCCTGATGTTTAGGTGAAATCTCTTTTTGAATCCCTTGCTCTGTGTCCTAGTCTCTGGAGCAGCAGAAAACAAGCTTGCTCCATCCTCCATATGACATCCCTTCAAATATTTAAATGTGGCTATCATGTCATCTCTTAGCCTTCTTTTTGTCGGGCGAAACATACTTAGCTCTCTGAGCCACTCCTCATAGGGCTGCATGGTTTCCAGACCCTCCACCATTTTGGTTGCTGTCCTCTGGACTCTTTCCAGCTTGTCCATATCCTTCTTGAATTGTGGTGCCCAGAACTGGACATGGTATACCACGTAGGGTCAGACCAAAGCAGAAACATCTCTCACTCCATGATGACAGGGCTGCCTTTGGGGAACATCACTGCAATTTTTATGTGTGTTTTTGGCAACAGCTATCAGTGGCCTAAATCCTATTGTTAGTCCGGATTAAATCAATTGGATTTACCTATGTGTTGTCCACCATTCAGCAGCTGATTGAATGGGTCTCCTCTAGTCGGGACTAACCTACAGGGCTCCAACCAGTAGTCTTTCAGGAGTCCCTTTGTGCTAACCAGGGCTAGAAACTTTAAAAGCAAAAAGATCTCAAAGGTCTTGCATTTTCTTGACATTGTGCTCTTGCTCTTGGCCACGCAGGGACTCTACGGAGTGATGGCAGCCAAGAAGGCTTTTCTAGAGTGTGTGCCTGCTGCCAATCACACACCCTCTCCAATTCCTTGCCCTTCTCCCTTTGGCAGAGGTCCTCCTCGCGGCACGATAATAAATGCAAAGCTTGGACTCAGCTTTTCTCAGGGGATTAGTTAGACATTTGCTCAAGAAACATAACAAACTCCATGCAGACATAAAACTAGTCAAGCCTTCTCCCTGATGTGATAGTTTTGAAGACAGAAGCAATTTAGAGGGGGAAGGAAAGTTCTCTCACCTGTGACCGAACATTTAGACATTCTTTTCCTTACCCAAAGTGTGAAGGGATGAGGCGTCAGAGGGAATCACCAGGGTTCATTAGCTGCACCTTGTAATCCAAGCAGAAAGTCTCTTTTGGGGGGTAATAGTCCCTCTTCTGACTTCATTTCGCTGATTTTTTTCAGCATTCAATTCCCTACTCAGCCATGGAAATCCACTGGCTGGCCTTGGGTAAGTCACACCTTCTCAACCTAAGAGGAAAGCAGTGACTAAGCTCTTCCCAATATCACGTGCCAAGAAAACTCTAGGATAAGGTAGCCATAAATAGGGCTCCCCAAGTGAAAACTGGAGAGGGCGCCAGTAACTGCAAACAGGTGACAGGCGATTTCTTCTTGTTGTGTGTCCTTCTGTCATTTCTGACTTAACGGCAACCCTAAGGTGGATTTGGAGAGCAAGTGCGTTGTAGTGCTTTGAGCCTTGGATTACAACAGGGTTCAGTTCCCAGCCTAGGCATAGAAGCCCACTGGGTGCCTTGGGCAAGTCACACACTCTCAGCCCCAGAAAGTCTCATGATAGGTTCACCTTAGGGTTGCTGTTAAGTCAGAAATGACTTGAAGGCACACAACAACAACAAGGTGAATCCATGATGAGGTTTTCTTGGCGAGATTCGGTCGGAGGAAATTGATTTGCCTTTGCCTTTCCCTGAGGCTGACCTCCTGCGGAAGGGAGTTTGACAGTCTGGGAGCAGCCTCTCTTCCAAGTCATAGAATCATAGAAATATTTATTTATTTATTTATTTATTTATTTATTTATTTATTTATTTGTATCCCGCCTCTCCATATGGATCGAGGTGGCGAACAACTTACAAATAGCACGTATTTCGAAACATTTCTATACATGCCCCCAACAAGCTGGGTACTCATTTTACCGACCTGCGGAAGGATGGAAAGCTGAGTCAGGATCGAACTCACGACCTTGTGGCTGCAGTACTGGCATTTAACCACTGTGCCACCAGGGCTCCATTTAGAAATGTAGAGTTGGAAGAGACCACACAGGCCATCCAGTCCAACCCCCTGCTGTGCAGGAACACCCTCAAAGTCCTCCCCAACCACTCCTGCAAAGGTGGTGAAACTGAAAGAAAGAAAGGCCTCCCCTGCACATATTAATGCTCGTGCTTTCTTATATAAGGAGATCCGGTCTTGGGCGTCTCTCAGTATAACTCATGGAACATGGGCCATTTCCACACTACACTGTGATGATGCTATCATTCCACTTTCAGCCTCCTGTGGAATCCTGGGCTTTGCAGTTTAAGGAGGGGCCTTTAGAATTCTCAGCCAGAGAGCTCTTGGGCCTCAGAATTCCACAGGAGGTTGAAAGTGGAATAATAGCACTATAACAGTGTAGTGCAGAAATGGCAATGGTCTTATCATTTAGGCCACTTAACAACTGCCTGGTCATTCAAAGCCCAGTCTCTCAGCCTGCTTAGGGTGTTGGAGGCAAATGTTTCAAACTCCAGCTCCGTGGAGTTGTCAGAGCGTTCCCTGGGGCCGTCCGGAGAGCAGCGCGCGTCTTGCTCCTTGGA
Organism: Ctenosaura bakeri; assembly: GCA_948474755.1. Lineage (NCBI taxonomy): Eukaryota > Metazoa > Chordata > Lepidosauria > Squamata > Iguanidae > Ctenosaura > Ctenosaura bakeri. The sequence goes on from CAOLHI010000165.1 coordinate 410,065, forward strand.
CGCTCTCCTCCCGGCCCCAGCCCACTCCCGCCACCTCCGCTGTTCATCTCCTCTCCCGGAGCCGGTGGGATTGGAGCCGGCAGGAACAATCCTGAGCGATCAGGCTGAATGCGCGTCACGGGCTCACTCAGTTGGAACTAATTAAAAGGAAGAGACAAGAAATGGGGAGAAGAGCACCCCGGGGGAGCACTTTACCCTTCTCTCTCCTCCCCGCTGCCCCCAACGTAGTCTGTCTTGACAAGCCAAGAATATGGCCTTTGTTCTGTTTCCACGGAACAAAGTGGGAGGAAGAGCTGTATGTCAGGGCCAGGCTGGGATTCACGTTCGGGATGAATATTTCTCATATTTGTGGTATTTGTGGTTTATTTCCTACAATCGTTCATTTATTTGGTATTCATTCATTTATTTCATACATACAACCTGCCTTTGCCATAGCCTCCAACTGTCCTGAATGGGTAGAGACAGTCTTTATTGTCTTTTCAGCTGATTTTGAAATGTCCCAGTTTCTTTGTCCTCAATTTCCCCTCTTTGTCCTCAGGTTACTTCAGTTGCTGAGTTACAAGTGCAAAAGCAGTTTGCACTCAGTTAACTCAGGACTCTTCCGCCCTACACTGTCATACTGCTATTATTCCACTTGCAGAATCCCATGGAATTCTGGGGTTTGAAGTTTCCTGAGGCCAAAGACCTCCTTGGCTGGGAATGCTAAAGACCCCTCCCTAAACTACAAACCCCAGGACTCCATAGGAGATTGTAAATGGGATAATAGCGCTATAACTGTAAGGAGTCAGATCTGTGACTAAGTCCTCGCAGGATTCTGGCCTTGATCCAGTTCTTTGCAGAATCCTGCCCAGTACCTCAGATCCAGCTGGCTGCTCAGATGAAGGGCAGCTGGAGTGGCTAGGAGCCAGTTAGATAAAGGCTGGGTTTACTCTGCAGCCTTGGTCATAGTAATGTGGTTTTTTTGTGTGGTGTATAGCCTCTCTGGCCCTGACCACTAGACTGTTCTCCTGGACCTGCCTCTTGCCTCTGTTCCTTTGGACTCTTGACACCAGGTAAACCTCTGTTGCCTTGGATTTGTTGGACTCTGGACTGTTTTCCTGGGCCTGCCTCTGGCCCCTTGGACTCTGGATATCAGGGCAGACCTCTGTTGTGGTGGGCTCTTGCTGGACTCTGATCCTTGGCCTCCTGTCCCTGTCCCACCCCCTGATGCCTACATCTGGTAATGCTGGCCATGCCTCAGACCTTGACAATAACAGTATAGTGTGGAGGGCCCCTCATTCCTTTCTAGAGGAGTACTGATGCCTGAGTGCACAGATCCAGCCATAGGGCAATGTGAAACTCCTTCCCTCCCTTATCACTTGCAGTGGTTTGTGGCTTCCAGGCTAGTGATCAGGGTATTGGTTTGAACTTTAAAGAAGATACCTTGGATAAAGAGGTCCCCCAATATTTTGCATCAGCTACACATTAGATAGCTAAGTAGTGTCTCTGGGCCTGACCCCCCATCTCACATTAGGACTTTTAGAACCACCCACTGTCTACATTGTGTATGTGTTTAAAAATCTCCAAGCAAATGGCACCCATGCTTATAAATGTAACACACAGAGTCTCACTCTCTCTCATTCCCTCCTATTCCTGCAATTCTCCCTGAATTGAAAACTCTATTGATTTTTCTTCTCTTCAAGAAGAGCTCTGCGGTTACCTTTCACAAGAGCAAATCAGCTTTTGCGCCAACACAATAGATGGAAACACTCACTCACAACTTTGTTCGCGGGGTCCTAATTGTTGTGTGTGTTTCCACCGTTCCTCTCAGTAGTTGGGCTAATTATTTGGAAATTCAAGAGGCAGAAGCTCAGAGCAGATTGTCTGTAGCTGATTTAACCTGCATGAGGCCAACAGGGCTGAACAATCCCGGGATCAGAGGGGAGAGGGGACTTGTAGAACTTCTGCCTAATTCCCTGCTTGGTGGAAGGAGTCTACGGTGAGAGTGATGCCAACAGACAGCAGCTCAACCTCTGCTCCAAATCCACCTGGGGTGACCTCAGTGTGTCACACACTCTCAGCCCCCAGAAAACCCTGTGATAGGTTTGCCTTGGAGTCCCCATAGGTTGGAAACAAGTTGAAGGCACACAGCATCAACAAGAGGTAGCCAGAGCCTAAATACCCTAAAGGAACCAGATCTCATCTGTTTTTTGAAGATAAGCAGGGTCTTACTACTTGAATGGTGGACCATCAATGGATACCAGGCGCTGTAGGCTCTGCTTTTGAGAAAGGAATGGCAAAACCACTTGCCTGAGAAAAGCCTTATGAAATTCATGGGGTCTCCATAAGTTGAAAAGTAACTTGAAGGCACATGCACACAGAGAGAAGTAAGTAGGTAGATAGACAGACAAACAGACACATAGGTAGACGCCTTCTCCGTAAGTTTTTTGTAGTTATTAGCTTGCAAAAACTTTCCCTTGTGTGTTGGGAACTGGCAGAAGAAAGATGGTGACTTCTGTTCTTCCAGAAAAGTCAACTGCATTTGTATGCTAACTACAGAGTAGAGCTTGAAATTTTACTTTTCTTGCTGTACATCTCCCACAACCCTCCAGTGGCCACGTTGGCTAGGGGAATGACATATGCAGAGGCATAGTTCAAAAATTGATTTTTGCTTCCAAGTTTCCTGCTCCAAATGAGTCGTTCTGTCTGATAGCACACCTGACTATTTGGTTGAAATTTTGCAGTGTCTAAATGCACTTATTTGAGCGTGTTTGGTTCAATTTAGAACACTTGTCTCTATTAGTTAAAGGAAGTTTCTATGCTCTGCTTTGGTTTTTTGACCACTGCCGTGGACTTTAGCCACTGGCATTCTCAGACGTGTGTGTTCCTTTGTGTGTAATTTGTGTCTTGGAAGAAACAGCCTCTCACAGGTGCAAATACTCGAGGGGAGAGACATTTCTGTTCTAGAGTAATGTTGGAAAATGCAATGCTCTTCCAGTGAGCCTAACAAAATATCTTCCATGCCTAGTATAAACTGGTGTGTGTGTGTTTGTGTTTTCACTGGAAAAGGTGCCAGGTTCCTCCACCCACAGACCTCAACAGGCTAGAACAATGTGTGATCCACCCCACCTGGCTTTCACGTCCCATAAACGCTTGTGCATTATGGTATTCCAAGTGCTTAATTGGGCCAATTGAGTCCTTGGAGCATTGCCAAACATGGCTGGCGCATTGTTTTCAAGCGGGATGGTCATACTCTGCACAGGCCAGCCCTACAAAAGGGATGAGGGCCTTAGGGGTATCCTTTTTTTGTGCACTGGAGGATCCAGAAATGGATTGCATGTTTTTATTCCCTGGTTCCTGTTGACTTTTGGATTATTGGGTACATCACAATATGTAAGAAGTGAGAAGGTCTAGCTTGTGGACCGCACATAGCCCCAAACCCCATTCTGTGGCCCTTGGGGACCTGCCTGGTGACCCCATCCCAATTTTTAAAAATAAATTCACATCTCTGAGGAATCATTTTCACACCCAAACTGGCCAAAATGCTCACAAAAATGTCTGGAAAGGCGGTGCTCTAGGGGATTGTCCTGGACCTTCAAGCTTTTTGGCAAGCAATGGCAAACCTACCATGGGGTTTTCTTGGCAAAATCTGTTCAGAGAGGGTTTGTTTTTGCCTTCCCTCTGAGGCTGAGAGAGTATGACTTGCCCAAGGTCACCCTGTGGGTTTCTGAGATTCAAATCCAGGTCTCCTAGTACCCTAGTCCAACAGTCAAAACAATATGCCATGCTGGCAGTTTTGGTTTAGGCTGGCCATCCCCAAATTGGCCCTGCTCCTCATATAGTTACCCATCCCTGCGTGATGATACTGTACCTTGGAGCAGGGGTGGGTAACGGGGCGAGATCGGGAGCCAGGGAGTCAAAGGATTTTTTTTTTTAAGAAAAGTCTCTTGGGTTTAGCCCCAAGTTCTCTCTCTCTCTTGCTTTTCAGACCTTCAACCTCTCCTTGGCTCCGTTTCACCTTTCCCACCTCCGTTCACAGCTGAATTGCTCAGAGGTGGCCTGAAGCCCATTATGGATTCAGAGTTCTGCATTAATAAGGCAACCCTAGCCTCATTATTTTGTTAATCAGTTATCAAAAATCGGTTTGAAGGCTCGGGTGCTGTAGATGCTGGCTAGTTCTCTGGAAATCCGCTCTTCCTCCCTTTCCCACTAAGAAACCCTTTGGCATCCATTTCAAACCCCAGGTGGAAGCGGCATCTTTTGCAAAAGTGTGCATGGCATGGAGAGCACGGCTGTAGTTTTTCATTCAAGACCCCTGGATGTCAATTCAGCTCTTCCTCTGTCACTCTATCTCTTGGTCTAGCAGTGGGCCAGTTGTGGAACACGGCTGTCTGTGGCCCCCGGGGGCCTTGGGACAACCCTAAACTCCCACCAGACCCTTCCCCAAAGTGAAGACAGGGAAAATCACCACCAATTGATCCAGCTTTGGTAGACAACGACCCCCAGTGGCATATCTAGCATAAACAGCACCTTGGGCAACCTCTTCCTCCTCTGCTAAATCTTCCGGCACAGCCTTTTTGCACCCCTCCCTAGCCCAGGGCGCATACCCTACTTGCCCTACCCTAGATCTGCCTCTGAGAAACCCACCCAGGCCCCAGAGAAAATATTCCAACATTGGAAACCAGAAATTACTTCCAGTTTTGCTTCTAGTTACTTTTTGGCTGGTTTGGGGGTGGGTGGGTACAGGCCACCAAAGAGGTGTGGTGGCAAAATTTGGATACCCTGTCATTTGCAGCTACCATGCTGTAGCTTAAGGGGAATACCTGATTTAATACTCCCTCTCCCAGGATTAACAGCATATTATTATTAGTCACATTATTGGTTAGATCAGAGATGAGCCCCTAAATTATTCTGTTAATTCTTTTCTGAAATCCACACTGTGGCCTCTGGTTCACCCATTGCATGTTTTAAAAATAGCCTAAATAATGAATGAAAAATTTAAAAAAATCCAATTGAAGCAGGTTTGTAACTGAATTAAAGTGAATTATGCTTCCAAAATACTCCCAAAGTATCTCTGCCACCAGTTCTCATATTCACCAGAGGTTTTCTGGCTCTACAAATATTTGGCCAAGTATCTCCTTGATACCTTTTTATTTAATTTCAATATTTGATACTTGACAATATTGAATTGTTGAACAGGGAACAACTTTAAATAAGTGAGGTATTTGGGAGCTGATGCAAAATTGCCTTTAATGAGAGAAAGCTGACGATTTCGGAGATGCCAGATTTCACCCACCAAGGCCATTTCCACACTAGACTGTTATAGTGCTGTTATTCCACTTTCAGCCTCCTATGGAATCCTGGAGTTTGTAGTTTACGGAGAGGCATTTAGAATTCTCAACCAGAGAGCTCTTTGGCTTCAGTAAACTGCAAACCCCGGGACTCCATAGGATGTTGAAAGTGGAATAATAGCACTGTAGCAGTCTAGTGCAGAAATAGCCCAAGCTTAGAATGAGCAAGAGAGCCAGTGAGCTCAATATACTGAAATGGTGCTTCTCACCCCCCCCAGAGCTTGGAAAAGTTACCTTTGTGGACTACATCTCCCAGAATCCTCCTGTGTCATTATGGCCACTACCAATTGGCTATGCTTGCTGTGCAGGATTCTTGGAGAGGTAGCCCCCAAAAGTAACTTGCCCAAGCTCTGCATAATGCCGAAGTTTAACATTTGGGATTTAGTGATGCCAGGTAGCTTTGTGGAGGTTGCATACTGCTAGATGGCCATCTGCCGGGAGTGCTTTGAGGGTGTTCCTGCACGGCAGGGGGTTGGACTGGATGGCCCCTGGGGTCTCTTCCAACTCTACATTTCTATGAAAGTTGTGGCCATTGCCAGCTTCTACATCAGTGGGGCTAGTGTTAATGCAAACATTAAAGGAGGTCTCCAAGCTGATGAACTAACTGGGAAAGGGTTCTGTATGTTGAGTGGGTGCTTTAAAGTTCAGACTAAAACCCAAAGTGGATTCACCACCCCCTTGACACATGAACCAGTGTTTTATTTCATTAACAAAGGCTGTGCATCAGGAGTGTACACATGGACATTCATATGAAAATTAAATTACTGCACAAAGTAAATTTTATATCTTTAGCCCACATTTTTCCTGTACATTATCTGCAAAGTTTTGGGCGCTCCTTATTATAAACTCTTCTACAGACTCATCCTCCATCTCCGGTTTGTACACTTTTTTGATTATATTTGTATACCTTTTTGATTGCATGGTCATTAACCTATCACAACTCTGAGTAAAATCATTTTCTCCTGCCTCTTTGACTAGATCCTTCTTATCTGGCTTAAATCTCCTTTTAATTGGTGAATAAGTAAACCAAATAAGATCTATGCCCTCCTTGGAGAGCATCTCTCTTGACTTAAGCTCCAGCCTTCACATTCAAATGAAAATTAGATAGAATTTCAAGACAGTGTCAATGAACGTATCCAGCCCCCAACGGATTGTATGCTGTGTGGCAGCACTTTCGAGAGGCCAGAGTCGGAGCAGCCGTAAACCTGCCTGCTTCGAAGGCCTTCGGGAAACAGCGTGCTCCATTTGCTAGGTTCTAAAGTGCTTTGTATTAAAATGACAACTGGAAGCTCTCAGAGTAAGGCAGTGATTGTTCAGATGGTGCTCTGGGGAGACCGACGGTTCCTCAAAAACACATGAAAGATTCTTCAAGAAGAAGATGAGGAATGGTAGACAAACTTCTCCGGAAGGCAGCACGCAATGAAGTCCACGGTGTGCTTCTGTCCTCCGTTTGCTCAGAGCAGTAGAATCCATCCAGCTAAAGTGACTGCGGCCTTGGAGGAGATCCAGAAAATAACGGCCACTTTCTGACCATATATGACCCCTTTTAGGAGTGACTGTATAGGAGTTAAGTAGATAGATGGATTGGATGGATGGGTACGTAGGTAGGTGGATGGACAGACAGAAGTATGAAGCTCACATTCTAATTTTTAATAGAGGTGGGTAGACAGAAATAGACATACAGCATAGCTCCAGCATTTCACAGATGAAAACTGGGACAGGTGTGGTCAAGCATCATCAGAGTGTAATCACGATGGAAAAAAAATAGGAATTTTCTTTTGCCTAAGGCTACTGGGAAAGGCTGCCTCCTCTCTGCTTCTCCCTGCTAAATTAATCCAGTGCATGCTAATTTTGCACTTTGGATTCAGTTTGCAGCAATTGAAGTGAGTTGTGGAGAATGAGGGAAGTGGGAGAACAAAGAGAAACTGGAACATTGTAAAAGCAGTGGGATGATAGCGGGTTGTCCCTGGCAATTTGGGATGGATGGAGGGTATGAGGCAGGCAGAGAGATTGAGAAGATACACAATGCAACAGAGAGCTTCACAACCATCTTCATAACCTATTTTGAACACCGTAACTTCAAGGAGGTTCATTCCATTTGTTTCCTGTAACTCAGGTAACACATAAAGGCCAAAATCCCACATTTCTTCAGCGTAGTGCCGCTATCCACTGGTGGACATCAGTTCTGCAACCCCTCTACTGCATACCAATGTAATGCAGTGTGTATGAATCAATGCTCAATACCTGTGGCTCATGCTCCCTTGTGCAACTGCCAGGTGCAATGTGCAAAGGCAGTGCATAGAAGCAGTTGTGCATTATGCCCTACTCTGTATGTTTTGATGTGCTACTGCATGTGACTATCAGCTGGGTGTGACCATTATGCATTCTCCAAGAAGGTGACTCTGCATGCGTTGGGCAGCTTACACCTGTGTACATCGCTAGCAAGATGATATGAACATTGCGGGATTCAGGGAGGAAGATGTAGGAAGTGGCACCCTTTCTGTCTTCATTAGTAGGTCCCTAGCCAGTGATGAGCCTACTGGAGCAATTGCACAGGTGGAAACGTTGATAATCCTGTCCTTGCATCAGCCTGCAGTCCTGGCTCTTAGCCAGTAGGACTGGAGGGTGTGGCCTCCACACTTCCCAGAATCCTCTGCAACCCACCGGGGTCTCGACATGCCATTTTTATCTATGGTTAGATGTATCGGTCCGGGTGATTCATGATTCCCAGTTGCTGGGTCTTAATTGTTCTGAAGGATATTACGACTCAGGGTAATGAGGCTGTCAAGACTCCCTGACCCCTGATGCCAAAATCAAGGCGTTGATTAAAAGCTCCTCCCTTCTCCCTTCCCCCTCCCTGGATCCTTTAAACTTTCCGATCAATAAAGCAGAAGCAATCACCTTGCTCCTGTCCTTGAATTAATACACTGCTGTACTTGATGCACAGACAGGGGAGGATTGGGCCATGTGACCAGAGGAAATGCATGCCCCAGAGTGGGTACCTGCGGGGGAAAATATCCCCCTCCATACCCTGTTTATTTAGAAGGCCTTATAGGGTGTGTATTAACAGCTGTGCAAGAAGATATGGAGTAAATCTGGAGCAGTTTACAGTTAGAGATGTAAACTTGATTAGGTTGATCCTCAAGCAACGTGCAGAAAAATGGGAGAAATCTTCTCCTTACTATGACACTATGAAATTTGTTTGTGTCTGCTTGTGTCTCATTACTGTGTCAGTAATCCGAGAGATTTTGTACATTTTGGAGACTGAGCCTGGAATTCTTTTTGTTAAACTCAATTAGAGTAGTCTCATTCAATTGATTCTTGAATGGCAAGTTGACACTTAGATAAATACGATTGACTCAGTGGCCCTACTCTTTGTTATTGCCACTACGTGCCTTCAGCTCAAATCCAGCTTACAGCAACCCTCTCCTAGAGTTTTCTTGGCAAGATTGCTTCTGAGGAGATTGGGCATTGCCTTCCCCTAAGGCCGACAGAGGATGGCTTGCCCAAGTGGGCTTCTAGGGCTGTGTGGGATTTGAACCCTGGCCTCCCAAAGTTCCAGTCCAATGCTCAAACCACTACATCATGCCAGGTGTAAAACAGAGGTGTTGTCATGTGTCTCCAAGTTGACTTGGACTTATGGCAACCCCATCATAGAGTTTTCTTGGCAGTCCTGCCATTGCCTTTCTTTGAGGCTAAGACAGTGTGACTCACTCAAGGTTACCCAGTGGCTTTTCCTGGCAGATCATGACATTCAAGCCCTGGTCTCCTGGAGTCCTAGCACAACACTTAAGCCATTGTAACCTGCTGGATCTCATTGGCCAAAGGAGGTTTGCTATGGCCTTTTTCTTAGGCTGAGAAAGGGTGACTTGCCTAAGATCACCCCCTGAGTTTCCATGGTCCATCCTTGTGCACCACCCAAAATGTTCCTCTGGGAGCTGTCAACTCTGGGTGGGGGGCACTACTGTGACTGTTCACTAGCCAGGATGGGGAGAGGAAGAAGATGACTCAGGCAATGAAAAGTGACCCATCGTGACTAGAACTACTACCAAGGGGAAGAGTATCAAGAGCCCCGAAGGCAAGTGGGAGAGCCCTGGTGGCACAGTGGTTAAATGCCAGTACTGCAGCCACAAAGTTGTGAGTTCAATCCTGCTGGGCTCCAGGTTGACTCAGCCTTCTATCCTTCCGTAGGTCGGTAAAATGAGTATCCAGCTTGTTGGGAGCAATTAGCTAAAACACATTGTAAACTGCATAGAGAGTGCTTTGCACTGATAAGTGGTATAGAAATGTAAATACTATTGCTATATGACTACATTTCCTGTCATCCAAAATGTTGGGTACAACACTGCTCCAGAACAACTGTACATTGGGTGGTGTGGCCCATCCCTGATCTGTTGGTATAATATTGTTTATCAAGGAACTTCAATGTACTTTTCATCATGGACAAGACCAACCGAGAGGAGCATCCAATTTGAATTTTTCCATTTCCTATGGCTTCCCCCCAACTCCAGTCATCTAAGACATACCGGAATAGCTGCTGTGAAAATTACAGAAATGCGATCCATTCCAATTCTGCTTTCCCCCGCCTTGTTTTCCGCGTCTGCGTGGACATTTTTCAACTGAGCTACATTCTCCTCGACAGGGGCTCATTTGTCTCCGTGTCAGGGGCTGCCTTCTGGCCTCTAAATTTAGAAGCAGAGGGGCCGGCTTCTGCTTCTTTGGTGTGACTACGCTTGTGTGTTTGTGTAGGATCCCCCCTCTTCCGCCATCTTCAGCTGTGCCACAGCCTGGCCACACAGAAGGGCCTCCGGCTCCATGTGACAGCTTGCTGGGGAGTTACAGACTCCACAAAGACTGTTGCGTGGCTGAAATCTCAGAGCGAAACCTGGCCCAAGCATGCTGTTGTTGTTATTCTGATGGCCTGCTTTCGATAGAGAACCCAGGAACAAGCCTGGGGGTGAATTATTAATTTTATATGTATCCTTTACTTATTTATGGATTAAAATATTTCCATCCCCCCTTATATCACAAGATCTAGGGGTGGTGTGCAAGTAAAATCAATAGAGGCAGAGCCATTTACACCCTACACTTACAGTGCTCTTATCCCACTTTCAACCTCCCATGGGATTCTGGGATTTGTCGTTTCCTGAGGCCAAAGAGCTCTCTGGCTGGAAATTCTAAAGGTCCCTCCCTAAACTGCAAAGCCCAGGATTCCATAGGAGTTTGAAAGTGAAATAATAGCACTCTAACAGTGTGGCATGGAAATGGCCCAGGTTAAATCGGTAGTTTGCACTCAGTTAACTCAGCAGAGGAGAGAGCTGAATCTTGCCCTTCCCAGCAGGCTCAGGCAAAAGCAAACTCCTGCAGCCTCTTCCACCTTGTGCATTCTCCCTCATTGATAACTTTTCCCATCTTGACCACGCTCCGAAGTTGCTTGGCCACATGCATCCCTGGTTACATCTGTGAAATGTTGGAGTATAGGGCCTAAACAACCTAAAGACCCTGGATCCTATCAGATTTTGGAAGCTAAGCAGCACCAGCTTTGGTACTTGGATGGGCGGCCATTCAATGGGCTTACTCTTGGTTCCACCCCCATCCCAAAGTTGCCTGGGAGAGACCTTTCTCAGTGGCTGCTCCCACCCTGTGGAACACTTTTCCATGGGAGGCTAAGGCCCCTCCCTGCTTTCCTTTCGTAGGCAAGCAAAGACTTTTCTTTTTAAGCAGGTCTTCAGTGCATGAGATGATGACCTTTTCCTTATTTATTAGTTGGTTTTAAATTTTTAAATTTCATATGTGTTTTAATGGTTTATGCTTTTAATATTTTTTAAACTTTTTGGAGGCTGCATTGGGTTCCATCTTGAAAGGAAAGGCAGCACAGGAATTCAATCAATCAATCAATCAATCAATCAGTCCCAAATGATGTATGCGTTATTTCAGAGGAAGGACCTGGCAAGACCACCTCTGAGTATTCCTTGCCTAAGAAAACCCTATGAAATTCATGGGGTCCCCATAAGTCGATAGGGGATGCCCACCCCCATGCAAATTCAGTCGATGACATCTGCCTGGTATTCCAGTTCCCAACTGAGCCCCTGCATTTTGCACTAGCTGCAGCTTGTGAGTCCTCTTGAAAGACAGCCCTACGTAGTAGACTGCATTGTTGTTGTGTGCCTCCAAGTTGTTCGTGACTTATGGTGAGCCTAAGGTGACCCTATCACAAGCTTTTCTGGGGCTGAGAAGGTATGATGCCCGCAATGTTACCCAGTGGGTTTCCACGGCTCAGCAAGGAACTGGATCTTGGTTTCCAGGATCGAAGTCCAAGCTCAAAGCACTACACCATGCTAGCTCCATAGAGTGCATTTTGTTATTTTCCAGTTTTTTGCAAATGACTTGCTTAGAGACCTTTGTAAGTTGCGATTGGGTGTCTGGAGTGGCCGAAGACCACAAAGGCAGCCTGGGGGCCGTGTTTTGCCCGCTCCTGCCTGAAACACCGACAAGGGATCTAGTGAGAAAGTGGCTGCCTCCGACAGATCAATAAGAGTCATAATTCACACTGAGCTAAAAGTGTTTCTGTAAGCTGAGCCAGGTGTTTTAGCTGGGCCAACAATCGTTGCTCCCTCGCTCCCGCCTTTCCTTTTTTTATTCTTTCTTTCTTCCCCCTCCTGCTCTTCCTCCTCCTCCCCCCTTTTTCTTGGCAGATTAATTATTCCTGCATGAGAATGTTGCTGTTCTTATGGGCCTTCAAGTCAGCTCTGAAATGTGGCGATCTTACTGTAGGGCTTTCTTGGCAAGGTGGAACCAGAGGAGCTTTGCCCTGGTCTACCTCTGGGGCTGAGGGAGTGAGTGTTGCCCAAAGTCACTCAATGGGTTTCCACGGCTAAGTGGGAATTCAGACTCTGCTCTCCCAAAGGCCGTTTCTGCACTACACTGTTATAATGTTATTATTCCATTTTCAGCCTCTTGTGGAATTTCCTGAGGCCAAAGAGCTCTCTGGCTGAGAAGTCTAAAGGCCCCTCCCTAAACTGCAAACCCCAGGATTCCATAGGATGTTGAAAGTGGAAAATAACACTATAACAGGGTAGTGCGGAAAGGCCCTCTTAGAGTCTCCGTCCAACATTCAAACAGCCTTGCCATCCCTGCTGAGAGCAGTGTGCTTTCAGAGGTCCTCTAGTTCCAGGACAGCATTTTCTTAAAGGGTTTTCTCATCTCGTTTTTGTTAGTCTCCATTCTCCATCCTGCATCCTGCTCCAAGATGCTGTTGATGGAATGGTTGTGGCACCCAGTGGTAATGCTTGAGAGCTCTTACAGTGGAAAGCACCAGTGCAGAGTAGTGGTTTGAGTGATGCTGTAGGACTCTAGGAGATCTAGGACTCCAGGTTCAAATCCCTGCATGGGCAGCCTTGCACAAATCATTCTTTCTCAGCCACAGAGGAAAGTAGTGGCAAGCCCCCTCTAACCAAGTCTTGTTGAGCAAACTCCTGCAATAAAGTTGCCTTAGGGATGGCATTAGTAGGAAATGGCTTCAAGGAAACTCCATCACCCACAAATGAAAAATGGGCAGCAAAATCTTGCACTGGGTCTCTAATTAAGATAACCAACACTATGCCATTTTTTTATCTTGATTAGAAATGTTTTGGATCTTTCCCTTCCGTTCCTTACCCAGTCCCCACTGTTTTAATGGATCTCTTCCATGTTATATTCTGCAAATAAATCAACTGATCGATCAATCATTGGCCCCAACCAAGCAGTGGCTAGTGACAGGGTACCTATAACTCCCTTGTTGACACAGCTTCATTGGCTATGAGTTCATTTCCAGGCAGAAGCCAAAGTGCTGCTTGTGACTTATAAAACCCGATAAGACTTTGTAGTGAGTTGGGCCTTTGCAGATGGGTTTTGGAGGAGCTGGTAGCATCTTGGCCAAGCATCAGTGGTACCCCCTGTAGAGAAAAAGTCCACCTGTGCTAGTGATCTTGTATGATATTTTTTGGCATTCGCTTGGCCGTTAGAGGCTGTAAAAAGACATGAAGTCTGGGAACAGGCTAAGAGAGAGGATTATCTTGTGTTACAGACCTTCTTGTACAGTTCTCATAGTTATCAGGAGGAAGATATTTTGTCCTGGCATACTTTTGCATTCTTCCTCCTTCTTTCATTCTTTTCTTACTTCTGCACTCTATAACCCATGGGAGTCCCTTTTTTCTAGACATAACTGGGGGGAGGGGTTTACATTTGAACCCCAGCTGCTCCATATAGCCAGCAAAAGCTCTTAACCTCCAGGGGTAGGGGGATTATGGACCCTTTTGAGAGCCCAGTGAAAGGTATGAACCCCCTGCCTAGAAAAATGCACTTTAACACAATTTTCAAAGTGACAGGAAGGTTAGGATGTGATTTATTTATTTATTTTTTTGCTAATTTCATTTTCAAAGGAAGGAAGCAACAAGTAAGCAAACTTTGGAAGACTGTTTGTGGTTTGGGACTTATTTTGTGCAAAATTTGCATGTGCATTTATTTTTATTGGGGGTTTTTTTGCACTGAAAATATCATTTTCTGAGCAGGAAAAATTATATTTTTCTGCAGAAAGACTGTTTTCTCTGCAGAAAATTTTTGCTTCATGCACAGGAAATGCTGTTTTTATGCAAAAACAAAACAAAACAAAATTAAACCTCCCCCCACCATGGCAGAGATCATTTGTCAGTAGATACACCTGTTTCCTGAGGTAACCCCCAAACCCACCTCATGTTGCAACCCCTCAAAAACCACCTTGTTGCATGTCAGAAAGTGCCTCACTGCCAGGACTGGGGTGGATGTGGCTTCGTTTGCTGCCTGCTCTCCAGCACTTCCAGCATTTCTATCTGCCTGGCTTCTGAGGTGGGCTTTGGGGGCGCTTTCAGTTGTTGCAGTGGTGCAACATCTACAAACATGAATTCAAGCATTAATGCTGTTATATGCTGAGCTCTTGACTTTGTAAGTATTGAACAGAATGTCAGCCAGGGTGTGAATTTTCTGCAGAACAAGCCCTGAAAGATTCTTACCGGTCCATGATCCCTGTCATCAGGGTTTTCAAACACACGAGGCCATTTTTGGAACATTACTGAATTTTCTTTCCATCTGTACAGGAGTGAAATGTGAGGAGGAAGAAACAACATTTTTGCAGTCTCTAGACCCCTAAAGACAATTCACTGGGGCACACAAGAACCACTGGTTAAGAGCCCTTGGAGTACAGAAACAAAATACTTGACACTCTTGAAACAAAGCGGAGCAAAACTAAGTCCCTGATGCTTTCTCCTAAAAAATTTTTATTCCAATGTCTAGGAAGAAATTAGAAATTAGAAACATGGTTTGTTTGGGGGTTTTTTTTGTTTTTTTGCCTTCCCCAAGCTCTTTCAACCAATGTTTTGTCCCCGCTGCAGGCTGGCTATTCTGCTGGGTTTCCATTTCCTTATTGGCTTGGAAAATCTCCCGGTTCCCTAATGCTGTCCCCTGCGGGGTTTACGGTTTACGAGTCTGAGATGTGGCTCTTTATGACTCCATAAACAGCGCTTACCCGTGGCCAGCTTGTTTGCGCTTAACGGCTTGGTAGATTAAAAAGAGAAGGTGGCAGGCGAGTTTGGGGAGAGGAGAGTTCTCCAGCTTCCTAGAAATGCTTTGTAGCTTTCTACAAAGGGGGGGGGCAGAAATAACTTCCTCAACCTTTGGGGATAGATGGAGCCTGAGGTCTTTTTTCACGCTGCAAAATGATGGCACTTTGATGCCACTGCAGCTGCTGTGGCTGTGTGGAATTCTGGACTTTCTAATTTGGAGACGCACTAGAGCAGTTGTCTCAACCTTCCTAATGCTGCGACCCTTTAATACAGTTCCTCATGTTGTGGTGACCCCCAACCATAAAATTATTTATTTATTATTTACAATGCCCCCCCCCCAGCAAAGGCCACCTTGCCGGTCAGGAACGGGAGGGGTGGGCAGGGAGGGAAAGAGGAGCCATGCGTCTCCCCCGGGAAAAAACTCCGAGAACCCCCCTCAGGCTCTGCTTCTGCTTCGCTCTCGTTTCCGCTGGGGGGGCAGTGTCGACCCTGGCCGGGAGGGGGGGAGGAATCCCAGCACCTTTGTCTTTTGTGCTGGGTGCAGCTCGCCCCCGTGGAAAAGCGCCGCCTTGTGGCCCCCCGGCCCTTCCACAGTGCCCCCCTCCGTGGCGAGGGGAGCAAGGGCCGTGGCGAGGAGGGGGCCTTCCCCCTGTGCTGCTGCCACCCCCCCAAACTGGCCATCAGACGGGAGGTTCTCTCAGTAGCGGAGAAGGGGAGCAATTTCAGTCCTTCTGAACAGGGGGCAGGAGGACGTGAGCTCATGGCTCGTGCTTGTGCAGCACCACCGAGGAGGGAATGGAGCCTAAGACCATCGGAAATACGTATTTTCCGATGGTCTTAGGAGACCCCTGTGAAAGGGTCATTCTACCCCCAAAGGGGTGACAACCTACAGGTTGAGAACCGCTGCACTAGAGCTCTCAGGGAGAAAATTCTAAGTCCTTCCCCAAAGCACGAATCTCAATGGAACCACAGAAGTTAAAGGGGTACCTACTGTGTAATGGGAACAGATCTTCAAAACTGTGGTTCTTCTGGGTCACGGGAGAAGTGGGGGTTTCTGCAGTCCAGATAACTTATAGGGGGACTGTGACACCCGTGGGGTCCCAAGTGTTCCTCTTCTCCCATAACCTTCACTCAACCCAAGTGACTCGGTCGGGTGTATTTTTGTGCTTAACTGCTATTCAGGGGAAGGACACCCAAGCCCAAGAAGAAAATTTTCTGCCAATTCTAGACTATATTAAAATTAAAGGAGAAACAGAAGTTAATAAAAATAATTGTAATGATACATAAATTATTCTAGAGCATATTAAAATTAAAGGAGAAAGGAGAAACAGACATGAATAATAATAATTATAATGATACATAAATGATCACAAATTATATGAATATAGATATAGATAGAGTATGTTAATAATGGAAAACAGATGATATTTACACAAAACATTTAATTGATAGGCTCAATTATATTTCTGATATAGTAATTCGAGTGTGAAAAGGACCATGATGGAAGATGGACATGGAAGAGGGATGCATTTTTTTAAAATGTATTTTGTTTTGTGATTTGTGCAAAATGGAAACAAAGCAAACGTGTGGGTGTATATTTGATTTATCTTTTTATAAAATAATAATGATGGTAACTTTTTTGACTTGTGGGCTGAGCTGAGCTACAGCCTCGAAGAGCAAGTTCTGCTTAGCGCCTTCCCCCAGTTCTCACCTCCTGACTCTGCTTGTTTGTCTCTCTCCCCAAAGGGCAAATGTCATAGGATGAACCCTGCTGGACCACTCTTACTGTCTGTGATATCGTGTCTGCTGTGGCTCTCCCAGGGCTTCGACCCAGCTCCCAGCGCCTGCTCCGCCTTGGCCTCTGGGGTTCTCTACGGCTCCTTTTCTCTGAAGGACCTCTTCCCCACTGTCTCCACCGGCTGCTCGTGGACCCTGGAGAACCCCGACCCCACCAAATACTCCCTGTACCTCAGGTTCAACCGGGAGGAGCAAGTCTGCACCCACTACTCTCCCATGGTGCTCCCGCTGGATCATTACCTCTCCAACGACACCTGCAATCAGCCGGAAGGCACCGCCCTGCCCCAGGAGGAAGAGGAAGACGGCGGGGAGGTCCGGTTGGAGCTCTGCCAAGGCGGGGGGCCCTTCACCTTCTTCCACTTCGACAAGAACTTTGTCCAGCTCTGCCTGGCCGAGGAGCCCGAGGCGGCCAGCCGGTTGCTGCCGCCCGAGGCCGTGGAGTTCCGTTTTGTGGAAGTCCTCTTGATCAACAACAACAACTCCAGCCAGTTCACCTGCAGCGTCCTGTGCCGTTGGCTGGAGGAGTGCCTTCGCCTGGGGACCGGCCACCCCTGCGGCCTCTCGCAGACCGGCTGCACCTGCCAGACCCCGCAAACGCTGCCGGCCCCTCCTCTGCCCAACCAGACGCTCTCCAATGCCTTGACGCCACCCGCGACCAGCAGCAGCAACAGCCGTGAGTGCTGCGTGACTGAATTGCATTCTGGGAATGCGAATGATGTATACTCTCCAGAGATTAAATACGGTAAGGGGATGTGGGGGGTGGCAACATAGTTTTTGTCTCTCTGCAGCAGGCGTGAGAGAGGAAGCATGGTGTGGTGTGAGAAAAGGCAGACCCAAAAACTATAGCAATACCGAGTATAGTCTTGCACCTGTCATGGTGTAGTTGTTTCAGTGTTGCGTGGGAGATGTTGGACAATGCTGGACAATGTTGCATGCGAAATCCAGAGCTCAAATCCTTCACAGTTCTAGGGCAAGCCACACCAACTACCTTCAGACGAAGGCAATAGCAAACCTTTCCTGAAGAAGTCTTGCCAGTGCCAGTGACTTCCTCTGAAATAATGCGCACAGTGCACAGTATTGATCGTCAGTGTCCCATCCAAACCAGAAATGTACAGAAAATGGATTTCTGTGCAGATCATAGAATCTTAGAGTTGGAAGAGACCACACTGGCCGTCGAGTCCAACCCCCTTCTGCCATGCAGGAATAAACACTCAAAGCACCCCCAGCAAATGGCCATCCGGCCTTTGCTTAAAAACCTCCAAAGGATGATGGAGACTCCACCACACTCCACTGAGGCAGCTGGATAACTCTGACCATCAGGAAGTTCTTCCTGAGGTTCAGGTGGAATCTCCTTTCCTGCAGCTTGAATGCATTGCTCCTTGTCCTAGTCTCTGGAGCAGCAGAAAACAAGCCTGCTCCCTCCTCGACTTGATGTCCTTTCAAATATTTAAACGTGGCTATCCTGTCCCCTCTTAACCTTCTCTTCTGCAGACTAAACATCCCCAGCTCCCTAAACCACTCCTCATAGGGCTTCATGGCTTCCAGACCCTTCACCGTTGGTTGCCTATGTGTGAATTATACGCAGAACAAATTTCCAGTTGCAACTTTTTCCCCCTGTGTATGAAACAACATTTTCTGTGAAGGAATTAATATTTAATATTATTTTCCGCATAGAAAATGTGATTTCCTGTGCAAAGCAAACGTCTGTGAACTTTATGCAAAATGAGTCTCAAACTGTGAAAATTCTCATCAATCCAGGATTGTTTTTATCAGTTTCTTGATATTTGGAAAGTGTGTGTATATCTGTGTGTGTGTTTATCCTTCTTCAAATATTTTCAAATATGCTTCCCATCCCTAGTAATTTTCCAATCATGCTGCACTTGCAGATCCCAATCTGAACATGGCTTTGAACTACACGACCTCTAAAGCCCCTTCCCACTCTGTGATTTTAGGACCTTCCCCCTGGGCCGGCTCTGTGATATTCACAGCCTTTCTTCCCAAGGTCATCTCTCTCCAGCCAAGAGGCTTCTTCATCTTCTTAAAACGGTCTTTTGCCCCAGCTGAGCCATACCGCTGTGCCTCGCCCGCCGACCTTCCCTCTCCGAGCTTGTGAGGAAAGAGGGAGCGCGCGAGGCCCTTGTCACTTGGCGTTGGTGGAGAGGGAGAAAACAATTTACGGGGAAAATGACCCCTTTTCCCCGTGGCAAATTACCCTTGACTGTGACAGCCCAGGTGCCTGTTATTCCAAGCCAGAATATAAAAGAGCCGCAATTCAACCCGAACAGACTATTAACCAGGCAGAATGAGGCCATTTGCTTGTTAGACGGTAGCAGGAGCCGAACGTGGAATTAAACCTTCTCTCGCTGGGCCAAGAGTCACATTTTAAATGACTGCCTTGCTGTGGGCCACATTGCTACGCGATGGTTCCCTTTGGAGGGGCTGTTCTCCCACCTCCCTACCTGGATCTGTCTCCATTCAGACAATAACAATTTTTATAATGCCTGCCTGTCAAATCCACTGACTGTGGATTTGATGTCTCGCTGGGAAACTGGATGGTGACATATGCACATCTAAGTCTGGGTTGTGCATGAATGTGTTTTCTTTTTGGACATGGAGCAGGGGGCTACTCATGAGCCCCTTGCGGAAAGTCCCAAACCTCCTCCCCAAACAGCTGCCAAGTCCCAGTGAGTAGCAGCAGCTGCTACCTATGGATAACATAGGCCATTTCTGCACTACGCTGTTCTAGTGCTATTATTCCACTTTCAGCATCCTATGGAATCCTGGGGTTTGCAGTTTAGCAGGGGGGCTTTAGAATGCTCAGCCAGACAGCTCAGGAAACTACAAGCCCCAGAATTCCACAGGATGTTGAAAGTGGAATTATAGCACTAGAACAATGTAGTGTGAAACTGTCCATAGTGGAAGAGAGGGGACTGAAAGGAGGAAGAAGTGGCTGATCTCAGCTGCAAGGGGAAAGGAAATGACAGCATGACTTGTCCAGAAAAGCACCCTTGTTTCCCTTCCCCTCACAGCCCAGAGCAGCTGCTTCTTTGCTGTTCCCCTTCCTCCCTCTGCCACTGCACATCAGCAATGGCAGTGTTGTGGGACTTGGAAGCTGCTGAGACAGAGAGATGGCCCAGAGTTGCATGAATAAAGCATTACACTCTGCTGCTTGCTCATTTACCTAGTTCTTTTGGCTGAACTCCTATTGGAGTTCATTTTCACTAGAGGTGTTTGAGGAATAAACATGGGAATCCAAAATTACTTGCACATTTTCTCATCTTTGACAAGAAAGAGTGTCTTGACTCATCAAGGCACCCTGTCAACAAATGGTCAACCATGATAGGATTATTTGCTCTTGGGGATTTCTTCTGCTACTCCTTCTCCTTCTTTTTAACAAAGTCCTTCGAGTATTATTTGTTTTGGCAAAGGGTGGATAAGATTGAAGAAGTACAAATGGTTGTTGGATTTAAACTGGCCCAAAGGTGCAATGTAACACCAACAATTTCAAGGGAGGTTTTTAAAATATGAAGTTTAAATTTTGGACTCAAACTCGTTTTGTAGTCCAAACTAGTAGAAGCTTGTGACTCCTGTATCAGTGGGTGGTGAATCTCACTCCCAACTTTAAAGGCAATGAACCTTTTTGTAGGGGTAAGATCCACCATGATGGGTAACTCGCTTAAAGTTCAGGCTAAAACTCAAAGGAGACCCACTGAACCTTACTACTGCCTACCCCACCAGATTGGGATGTGGAGCAGGAGGAAGCATTGCTCTTGTCCTCAGTGGAAGGGTGGAAGGGAAATATAATAAAAGAATGCTATGCTATCCTCAGGTTGGACTCTGGCTGCACACTGGTGCCGAAGTGCCGCCTCCTCCCCGCTTCACTTTGGCAGAGCTCATTAGCTCCGACTGTCCCTCCCTGCTTTGCTTTATCTCTCTTCCCAGCTGAGCCGCACAGGGACTGAGTTGGGATGCATGGGGTGGGGTGGGGTGGGGGGAGATCTCCCAGCCTCCTCCTTCTGCTGCGGCAAGCAAGCGTGTGCGGATAATTTGCAGTCGCCGGATTGCTTTCGAAGGGCAGTGGCTTGAACTCTCCCTTACCTTCTTCAAATTATGTTTGACATTCAATTAAAACCCCCGAGGCACCTGGACGTAAAACGTTAGTGTAGCTGGGAAGTCGTGGGGGTAATGTGTTTTTTTCCTCTCAAATTATTTGCAGAGTCATCACACACGCTGGGCTAGAGGGAATTGGACACATTGACTGCAGCTGGTGGGGGTGGAATGAATGGGGCTTTGGCCGAAGAAGAGCCAAAGTGAGGCTGGGAGTAAACGTAGGGAAACCGCTGGAGTTTCAAGGAAGACACATTTGTCTTGCAGAGACTTGAGAGGGTGCAGAGCTTGTCATCTTGGACGGAGTCAGAGTGGGGGCTTCCATGTTCAGGGTAGGAGGGATAGATCTGTTCTGGTTGGTAGATGGGGCACACATCTTCTGAATTTTAGGTTGAACGAGCTCTCCAGGGTGTGAACACCATCCCCAGAACAGATTCAGCACCTTGGACAGCCCTTCCAAAATTTCAAGCCAGTTTCTGCTGTCTAGAAAAATTCAGTGTGGTTCACAAGAGACATTCAAGCTCATTTTCAGAACTGCAGGAATTATAAAGGATTTGGAACCCTGATTAGCTCTGATAAAGTTTGTACCCAGAACACATTTGCTCTCCCACTGGCACAGAAGTTGCCAGCCATCACTGCTCGAATGGGTGTCTCTTCTGTATTCAGTAAAGATGGAAGCTGTGTCTGTAAACATCCTACATATCTCCATACCTTTCTACACTCTAATTCAATAACCACGTGCCATCTTGGCCCACCTCACCTGCTCCCCATCTCTTTTAACTGCCATATTGTACATCCTGAGATGGACGGTGTGGTCCAGACCTGATTGTTAATCCCAACCAGTGGAGACTTCCTTGTTAGTGGAGTGGTGAACCCACTCTGTATTTTTTGTCTGAACTTTAAATGACCTGTTGAGGATGCTGAACCTCTTTTGGGGTGCAGTTCCTGGGCAGCTCATTCAAAGTTCAGACTGCAACCTGGAATGGATTCACTGGCCCACTGTCTTGGAAACCACCAGCTGCCTTTGGTCCAGATAGATAGGAATGTGTCCCTTAGTGTTTATAATCTTTAGACAACAAGGAGCTCTGTGAAACCTTGAAGGCAGACTCTTTTATTATTGCATGAGCAACATTCAAATCCATGAAGCAGAGCCTGGGAGGCCTACTTTTTTTTTTGACTGCAGCTCCTAGCCTCCTCCATCTAATATGGCCATGGTTGTAGTTGTAGTAGTTATGCCCAGGGAGGTGAGATGGAAATGCAGTGCAGACAGTACTGCCGGTGGTGTTTATGCTTTTCCTGTGAGCCATTCACAAAACTGTTGCTAAACTTTGACAGCAAGGGCTGGGTGTCCCAGCAGACGTGCACATGGAGTGCCACATCTGAGAGGCTTGTTAGAAGAAGGCTTCACTTCTACGCTTTCCCAACAACAACAGTGACAAAAAGCACAGAACTCACTGTATATGATGTATCAGCCTGGGGGCCCTTCTCTTGTCTCTTTCCACCCATCAGAGGATGCCTCCTTCTGAGTTCAGGCTGTCTCCCCGAATAACTGAGCCACGAAAGAACATAGGAGCAGCCATGCTGGATCAGACCAAAGGCCTATCAGACTGTCAGATGCTCACAACGACACCCAGGCAATTGCTGATGGGAAACCCACTAGCAGTAAATGAGTGTAGCTGCTTCTTCCATCCTGAATCCAGGAGCCACTGATGTACAGAGCTCTCCTGACTTTGTATGTGATCTGAAGCTGGCCCAACTAGTAGCCAGTGCTAGCCCGAAAGCCATGACCTGGTCCAGGGGCGTGGGGCAACAAGGGCATTGCTCCTGAGAAAGCATGATTCCCCTCCCTGAATAAAATTTCTCCACACTTCCGGCATTGCAGTAACTTAACCTTCAGTTTTGCAGGTGATGTTCCTTTATAGCTTCTCCTCTGAAACAAGGGCATCCTTTTTCCCCCAAGACTCTACCCCAGCGACTGCTTGCTCTATGCTTCTCAGAACCTGGTGTTGCTCTGCTGTGGATCTGGAAAGCAACATTCTCTCACTGAAAGGATTTTGCAGGGGTAGAGCTATGGGGGTTGGAAGCAAAATGCCCTTTGGCCCCCAACAGCATCTTCCTTTAGTTCCCAAATTTCCAGCATGGCAGTAACTCAAAATTCAGCTGAGCATTTAAGAAAAGAATTAAAGCATCCAGAGAAAAAGGGCAGATGAAGTAAGCAAATAGAAGAATCTTAAGTGGGAGTGATCTTCTGTGTTTCTCCTTCTCTAAATGCTAGAAAACTGGGGAACTGAAGAAAAATGTCATTTAGGAAGCAGAATTCTTATTGAGGGAAGCAGTGCCTTCATATCGCAGTCCCCATAACTAAAGCCCTGGGTGATCTACTCCCCTTTCAACACCATACAAATTGTCAGCCCTCACTACATCTCGTGGCAGGAAATTCCACAGTTTTAACTGTGTGAAGAAGTCCGTCCATTCATCTTTCTTTTGTCAGGTTTTCCTCTGGATTCCACTATCTGTTTGGGGGTAAATTGGGACTGGTAGCTTATTAAGCTGAAAAACAGTCCCTGCATGTAGAAAAATAAGCCCTGGTGGCTGAATCTTTGACCCTGACACCCTAGTTTTCAGTAAGCAGAGAGATGTAAAAATTTCAGAGGATGGGAGTCAGGGAGAAGGGCAATACAACCTTCCCAGAAGTAGGGGAGGGAACATTTTGCCCTCTGTGGTCTCCCTGGTTTAGCTGGTCATCTCAATTGGTCCTTCAGGATGATGCTGTCCCCACCAAAGTATCAATAAACATTGTGTGAGTGCCTTGGGGCACATGGGTGAAATAAGCAGCCAGAGAATGTACTCCAGATATGGGTTCCTTGGGAGTGATTGACAGAAGATGGCCCAAAGCCAGTCCATCACCCAATATCTGGCTGCTGTCTAAGATGCCATTCCGGCACACCGGACCGACGTGCCAGCCAAGGGCTGGCCTGTCTCTTTCTCATGCATTCTTCATTCTGCCGTTCTGTGCTTTGATAGTTCCCAGCTGCCTTTTCTCCAGGCTGTGGATCCCTTCCGGTCCATTTATCAGCATGGCTCACAGATGTCAGGCAATTTCTCCCCTGCCTGGGTGCAGCACGCTGGCAATTGGACTCCCTTATCTTGGCCCCTGAGCAAAATCTGCCCCCTCCACCCAGCAGGAATGATCTCCACTTTCTGGGGCACTAGGATGTGGCCCCTTGGAGCCTCTTCCTTTCCCCCACTGACTGGTCAAAGAATAGGTTAAAATCCCTGGGGAATTCCTCCCTCTGTCTCCAGCTTAACTAGCCAAGGCATCTGCCACTGGGTTGCCAGCAATGACAGCTCTGCCAAGGAGGTTAAAATGGAGGTGCTTGAAAGCTGTTAGGTAGCTATAGCAACTGGCAAGCTGGAGGGAGCAGCTTTGTGCAAAGGAGAGGTGAAAATGATACATATGATTTTCTGCCTTTTTTTAAAATGGGGCTGAAGGGGAAATGGCTTATGGATGAGGAGTGAAGGGGACTGTCCGAATGGAGTGAGTTTCTGGTGGACCCTTTGTTCCTAGGGGGAAAGATTGCAACAAGGGTGAGGCTTTCAGGACCTGAGATGCACTCTTTGCTCGGGGCAGATCCACCCAGGTGAAAGGGGTGCATTGCACAATGGTAGGTGCAAACTCGTGGAGGATGCTCAATGGAACAGGGTCTTCTATGCAGCAGCATGCATTTCAGGAAATTCCTCTGGGGATTTCCCATCCTGCTAACCTGCAAGTTCCCCCCCCATATTGTTTTGTGGGACTCAGTCTGATATGACAGTAATAGTGCAGGGAAAGTCTCCAGCTGGGAATTGTAGTTTTAAAAAGTAGCTTTTCCAATATCCCTCTTAAGCAAGGGGTTCAGTGGCAGCTGGTGACTTTCTATGTCAGTGGGTTGGTGAATCCACTCTTGGCTTTAGGCCATCATTTAGAGGTGCTGCCAGGGTAATTAACCTATTTGGAGAATGAGGATCAGCATCTTGGATAGCTTATCTAAAGTTCAGACTAAAACCTGGAATGATTTTGCCCGCCCATTGACATGAAAGCCACCAATTCTCCCTGGTTATTGCCCCCATATTTTTCCTGAGCTGAGTATTTTTTAAATAATTTGCTGATTTTGGAACTGCTGTTTTGTTTCTCATGCTATGTATTAATTCTGGAATGAGAGTTGTTCTCTACTGTGACAGCCTTTAAGAAGAGAGACTCTGAATTTTAAGGAGCTAAATAAATAAGAGGTGGGAAGCAGGAGGGCAAAGGATTCCTGATTCCAGAATATAGAAGGACAGGAAATTTGCAATAAAGTCCAGATTTGGAGGGAGCAGCCAGGCTTCTTGGATCACTGAGTTTCTCTGTCCAATGGTGTTTGCTTTGCTTGGGGGTTGCATGACATGGCAGAATTTGGTGGCATGGCACCACTGCATTAATGCCTTCTCCATGTTCTGATGTGGAGAACTGAGCAAGGCTGGCATGCACAGTTGGTGCATTATCTTTATTTCTCTAAAGAATTATGGGGTTATAAGGGGTAGGAGAAAAGAGAGCAATTAACTTTAAGATGAGGCTGACATTAAGTCCTATTCAATCCTGGTGGAGCAGAAAGCCCCATCAATTAAACGGGATCAAGAGGAGGAGAAAAAGGCAATTGGCAACTGGTAGTTTCCATGAATCTGCTCCGGGTCTTAGTCCAAATGATAAAGGATCTACCCAAGGTGCTGAACGCTTCCCCCAAAATAGGCTCAGCAGCTTGGAGAACTCTTTTAAGGTTCAGACTCCAGAGCAGACACCCCGATCCCAGTGACATGGTGGCCAGTGAAGGAAATATCTCCTGCATGCCAGAACAGGAGGAGATGATGGTAATGCATGATAGAGCATGGTGACAGTGGGAGGAGGTGTTGCAGCGGCACATGGTAGCAGCAGAGATGGGAGGATGGGTGCCTCTGTTCTGCTTGCATAAGGAGGTAGTAGATGCCTCTCTGCACATGTGTTGAAATAGTGCAACCACTTGGATCCTGTCCAAAATATACGAATGGAACAATCTGATCCCAGATGTGAAATATGGTATTTATAGAATGAAGATTCTAGAGTCTGGCTGCTTAGAAGAACCACAAATGCAACGAGGTTATTTGCTTCCCTGAGATTGAATAAATTTCCTCACCTGTAGCTGCTGAGGCTCTTCCTCTTCACTCCAGTTGGTAGAAATATATATATATATATTTTAAAGCAGTGCTGGAGTGCTGTGGAAGAAGTGCTTTCAACGATGAAGGCGGCAGGGCACGGATTATAGAGTGAAGCAGGAAAGTTAGTAAATTTGGACCCATTTTATGGAGCCAATAAGTGTCAAGGCGATCAGTGCTGCAGAGGTAGCAGATGAGAAAGGATGAAATGCACCCAGCAGAAAAACTGGCAGGAATCTACAGGCTGATCTTTGCAGCCTGTTGGCTTCTTTGATAGCAGTAGGGTGTCTGTCTGTCAAGAATAAAGACCAATTTTGATAGCAAATAGAAGAGAAATAGCACAGAGATCCAGTCTTAGAGTGACTGCAAAGTACTCCCAGGTCTGCTGCCCAAATTTTGCAGGATAGAGACAAACAACCATAGTGGGCCTGGGGCCAGTTCTTCAGCTTACAACCCTTCAGGGGCCACATGAACTACCAAAATCCAAAGCACTCACACATACACAAATTAAATAAATAAAAATGGAAATGGCCATTGCTGTTTTGCAAAACTGGGTATTTTCAGTGCTAGATGTTCTGTGAGGAATATTTTGGGAAATCTGTAGAGGCCAAAGGCAGCTAACACAGACTTGGGAGCCATATGCCCCCCCCCAGACCACCGGCTGGCCACCCCTTTTGTTCAGCTAGTTGCGCATTTCATGACAAGCAGGGCGTGTGTGAATGAGACGGTACTATGTTACCAGGGAGGGGTGGATGGATGATCTAGTCACTCTGTCACTTTCTCAGTAGCTTATCATTGAGATGGCCAAGGGACGAGAGAGCTACAGCTTGGAAAAAGGAGAGGACAGAAGAAAGTCCTGGCAACAAGGGTTTGGGTGCGAGATACGATTGCCTCTTCCCTTATATCTGCCCAGGTGTTGCTGTGGTTGTGGGTCAGGATGGAGATCTCACTGGGAAGGTAGCTTTGACGATGGCTATGAAAGAAGAAATGCTTGCTATGTTTTGCTTTTTGGAGGAAAAGTTTGCATGACACCAGGTTGCAACTGTGGATACGCACAGCTCTGTGGACCCCTTTTGAGTGGTACTGATTTATTGAATTTGGATCGTACTCTTCAAAAAATCATAGGACTGGAAGTGGCTCCAAAGGCAACCTAGTGCCCAAGGGCTATCTCCAATTGGAAGTGACCCCAAGGGTTCTGCCATGCAGGAACACACAACTAAAGTATTCTTGAGAAAGACCTTCACAGAAGGAGT
The DNA here is from genome assembly GCA_948474755.1 of Ctenosaura bakeri. Taxonomy (NCBI): domain Eukaryota; kingdom Metazoa; phylum Chordata; class Lepidosauria; order Squamata; family Iguanidae; genus Ctenosaura; species Ctenosaura bakeri. The sequence continues at coordinate 437,332 of CAOLHI010000165.1, forward strand.
CTTTCAAGCAGTCTATTACACTGACAAACAGCTTTCATAGTCCAGAAGTTGTTTCTTGTGTTTAGATGGAATCTCTTTTCTTGTCATTTGAATCCATTGCTTCATGCCCTTGTCTTTGGAGCAGCAGAAAACAAGCTGGCTCCGTCTTTCACATGAATTTTAGAACTGGAGAATCGGAGAGCTGGAAGGGACTACCCGGGCCATTGAGTCCAACCTCATTCTACCAGGTGGGAGTACATCCCCAAAGCACTCCTGACCAATGGCCATCCAGCCTCCATTTACGTCTTCCTCCCTTCCAACTCCCTGAGCCATTCCACATAGTGCTTGGTTTCCAGACCTTTCTCTTTCTCGACAGGCCTTCTCTGGACACATTCAGTGGCAGCAGCTGCTTCTCTTTCCATTTCCTCCTCCTCCTCTCGCTCAGTCCAGAGCTGTTATTGGTGACATTAAAGCCAATTAGTATGTTTGCTTTTTATGCGCTTTCATGGGCTTTTTTCCCTGTGGCTTGGCGCATCTGTTGGGCATATACCGGGACTGTTTGTAGGGCGAGGAGCAGACAACTGCCAGCCTACACACACACACACACACGCAAGGGCCAGCGTGCCATTAGACAGCAGCCCTCACCCGCTGCGACCAGATGGGAGATGTTCATCCCAAGTGCTGAATAGCCCCGCTATGTGTAATTGACAGATTATTATCAGCAACACTTGATGTGCCTAATAATAATAATAATAATAGTATTTTTTTTAAAAAAAAAAGGAGAAGGGAAAACCTGGCACTGCTTCTAATGGCAAAGCAGGGGATTGCTTTGAAAGGCTGTTGACGGATCTGAAGGGCAGTGGAGTTAATTAGAGAAGGTGTCGCAGGCTGCTGATACGGCTGGCCTGCCTATGTGGAAACCCTCTAGATTTCCTTCTTGTTGTCGTTTCCTATCCTTTCTTACGAGGGAAAGCATTTCACTTTTCAGGTGGGACAGTTAATGAGTAGCAAACGGGAAGTGTGATAGATGTAACTTCCTGCATGTCTTTCATTTCTCTCTCTCTATCATGACCTTCTTCAAGTTCTTCCTGAAGAAGGACCACTCAAGAATGTCCCAGATGACCCTGCCTCTCGATATACACTGGAATGACACTGGTTTTGGGTTGTTGAAGGAATTCCCACAACCAAATGTTGCTTGTGGACCTGTCATCGTTGACTGAGAGATGGCGAATTTCCAGCCCCTGGAATAGATGGAGATCATCTAGGCTGCCAGCTTCTTCTCTTGACTCTGATGAGCAATTGAGGACTTTACTGTTAATGTTCCATCAGGTCAGCTTCAACTTCTGGAGACCTTCTGTAAGAGAGACCTCCCTGAGCCTCAGTCATCAGCTGCACTCTTCCAGTCTTGCAAATTCAGGGCAGCTATGGCTCCTTTGGATTTTGCTGCAGCAGAGAAGGCAAATGCTATTTTTAGCCTCTGTTAAAACAGCAAGAAGGATATCGACAAGGTGGACTGTGTCTAGAGGAGGGCAACCAAAATGTGCATTCCATTTTTTTCTGCCTAAGTGTAGGACCTTACATTTTTCAACAGAGAGAAATGTAAGGTCCTACACTCAGGCAGAAAAATTGGAATGCACAAATATAGGATGGGGGACACATGCTGGATAACAATACGTGTGAAAGGGATCTAGGAGTCTTGGTGGACCACAAGCTGAACATGAGTCAGCAGTGTGATGCGGCAACCAAGAAAATCAACACAATTCTTGGTTGCATCAATAGGAGTATGGTGTCTAGATCAAGGAAGGTAATGGTACCACTCTATTCTGCTTTGGTCAGACCTCATTTGGAATACTGTGTCCAGTTCTGGGCACCTCAATTCAAGAAGGATATTGACAAGCTAGAACATGTCCAGAGGAGGGCGACCAAAATGGTGAAGGGTCTGGAAGTCATGAAGCCCTATGAAGACCGCCTTGGGGAGCTGAGTATGTTTAGTCTGCCAAAGAGAAGATTAAGAGGTGATGTGATAAAATATCTGAAGGGATGTCATATGGAAGATGGAACAAGCCTGTTTTCTGCTGCTCCAGAGACTAGGACAAGGAGCAATGGATTCAAACTGCAGGAAAAGAGATTCCACCTAAACATCAGGAAGGACTTCTTGATGGTAAGAGCAGTTCAACAGTGGAATATGCTGCCTGGGAGTGTGGTGGAGTCTCCTTCTTTGGAGGTTTTTAAACAGAGGCTGGATGGCCATCTGTCGGGAGTTCTTTGATGGGTGTTCCTGCATGGCAGAAGGGGGTTGGACTGGATGGCCCCTGGGGTCTCTTCCAACTCTATGATTCTATGAAAAGAACCATAGTTTCCAAGTCAAGGGAAGAAATGGTCCCACTATATTCTGCAGAAGTCAGCCCTTGTCTGTGTTCAGTATTGGGCACCTCATTTTAAGAAGGATGTAGACAAATTGGAGTGAGTTCAGAGAAGGAAGGATGGGAAGAAGCATGGAGGACAAAACATATGAGGAAGGTTGGAGGGAGCTGGGAATGTTCAGACTGAGAGGTTAACATGACTGAGCTCTTTAAGTATCTGAAGGGCTGTCACAGAGGGGAGAGGGCAGTTTGGTCTAGGACCAGGTCTAATGGATTTAATTCAATCTAGAAGGATTTCTTGGCAGCAAGAGTGGTTTGATAAAGAGAATGAAAGGGCCTTTTCTCTGGATGTGTCCAAAAAGAAGCAAGACAGCTGCCTCCTGGGAGTATTCTAGCTGGACAGCCTGCACTCAGGATTAATATTAAAAGAACCATGTCTGAGATATAGGCCATTTCTGCCCGAAGCTGTTATAGCGTGGTGATTCCACTTGCAACATCCTATGCAATCCTGGAGTTTGCAGTTTCTGGCCCCTCCTGAAACTGCAAACCCCAGGATCCCATAGGATGTTGCAAGTGGAATCATCGCGCTATAACAGCTTCGTGCAGAAATGGTGATAATTTGGCATCCCGACCTTTGCTGCTGTTTCCAAAAAAGCTGAGGAGAACCTATTTCAGCTGAGTTGCAATAGAGTTACCGGTAGTTTTGCTGGATTTCTTTATCTCTTTCATCACTGAAGCCCTGCTGTGAACTCCAGGTATGGTGCTTTGAGTGATGGGCGAAAGATGGACCATTAAGGCAATGGATTTAAATGTGTGTCATTCTCCCTTTCAAAGGGCAGGTGGAATGCAGATTTTTGAATCTTTTGCAGGGGAAAAGACACACAAGTGAGCCATTGAAGCAATGACTGAATCATAAGTCAAGATGTAGGTAAATCTATTGATTCTATGCGTCTACTGTCATTGGGACTGACAGTAGAATTCAGGCCACATTAAATCGCTTTCTCCTTCCTCCTCTCCACGCTCTCTCCCTCCGCCGCGAAAATTAATTACAGCTTTGTTTCCTGGTTGTGCCAGTTATATTTGCTAGATGTGTAGGAAATCACAGCTGTTGTTCCCTCCCACCCATATTGGCTCACATCCCACAGCAGTGGCACCGAGTGCCCATTTAAGGACCACCTTGGGCTTCTCTTTGGGGTGATTTGGGTAGAAAAGTGTTACTGGAGACCTAAGGCTTTGCTTTGGCTTCAGTGTGGCTCTCCCACCACACTCTTGCCAATCTACTTCTAAACTTAGGCAATGCTTTGTCATATAAAGTGGCAGCGCTTGGCTTCCATGTCAGCAGGGTGGCCAATCTGCTCCAGGTTTTAGCCTAATGGAAGTCTCCAAGGTGTTGTGTGCCTTTCGGTCACTACTGGCCTGTGGCCACATAATCGCAGGGTATTTTTTTTTTTTTTTTGCAAGATTTGTCCAGGGAGGGGTTGCCTTTGCCTTCCTCTGAGGCTGAGAGAGTGTGCCTTGCCCAGGGTCACCCAGTGGGAATTTGAATCCTACAGAATTTCTGCACTAGACTGTTATAGTGCTATTATTCCATTTGCAACATCCTATGGAATCCTGGGGTTTGCAGTTTCGGGAGGGGCTGGCCGGCCTCCCAGGATTCCAGAGGATGTTGAAAGTGGAATCATAGCGCTATAACTGTCTAGTGCGGAAATGGCCCTAGTCTTGAGAAGCCTTTAATAAATAAATATCTGTATATTCAAATCTAAATTTAAATATTTAAATCTTGAGTTAAGTGTTGGTGGTCCCTGGCAACAAATTATAGGGTGTCCCCAGTAAAGAAAAGGCTAAGAACCACTAAGTTAGTTGTTCAAGTGTCTTATTTTCTTGTTTGTTAACATCCACTTGTTTATTTTACCATGGCTGTCTGTTCATATCAAGTCTGCTGGAGTCCTTCCTCGTGCTTAGTGCAGTCTTAGGGCACAGGACCCCGGTGAAAGGGGGAAAACAATGAATGACTCCAGGCCCTCCCAAACCCCATTTGACACACAAAAAAGTATGATCCCCATAGTCCACCCGCCGTGGATTCCTTTGAGGTATCAGGGCTCCTTCTCGAGGCCGAAGTCAGGGGCTGGTGGGGCTTCCAGCCACCTCCGTTGCTGCTCCACACCATTTTAAAGAGGGACTTACAAGTCTCGTTTGCAATTTCTCAGCCTCGCGAGGCTTGCAGTCCCTATTTAAAATGGCCTAGGGAGGCAGCAGAGGGGCAGGAAATAATCAGTGAATAACCAAATCTGCAAAAGTGAAACCTGCAAATAGGGGGTTGCCTTAGAATCATAGAACTGTAGAGTTGGAAGAGACCCCAGGGGCCATCCAGTCCAACCCCCTGCCCTGCAGGAACACCCTCAAAGCACTCCCAACAGATGGCCATCCAGCCTCTGCTTAAAAACCTCCAAGGAAGGAGACTCCACTACACTCCATGGAGGCAGCAGATTCCACTGCCGGACAGCCCTGACCGTCAGGAAGCTCTTCCTGAGGTTCAGGTGGAATCTCCTTTCCTGCAGCTTGAATCCATTGCTCCTTGTCTTGGTCTGCGGAGCAGCAGAAAACAAGCCCTCTCCTTCCCCTACATGGCATCCCTTCAAATATTTAAACATGGCTATCATGTCCCCTCTTAACCTTCTCTTCTGCCTTGAGGGCCAAAGACTCAATCCAGGAAGGGATTAAGGGGAGAAAAGAGCAAGGAGAGTGGCAGGAATCCAGGCTTGGAATGGCAGTGCCAGCCTGAAGAGAGAGTCCTTCCCACTCACCCTGCCATCTTGATTTTTGTTCAGGCATTTCCTGCTTTTAAACAGCAACTTATTTCAAGTTTTTGACATGGTGGGATGGTTCTCCCTTGGCGGCCCTCACTCTCCCACACCACCTCCTTTCCCTATTTCTGGCTCCTTTCCCCTCCATTGCTGTGCATTTTTGCTTCTGTCAATCCTCCAGGATGTGTTCTGGCCCCCATTACTGCACCAGATGAGCGCCGCGTTGCCGTTGCTGTATTTATTGTTATGAGCCACTGTGAAGAGCGAGAGGAGCATAATTTGGTTACAGACCATCTCACATGGAAAGGCAGTTGAACGAGGTTTAAAGGAACAAGGTTCCCTTTGGGGTCGGGAGATGTTGTTTTAATTTGTTCGTTTGGTATTCTAGCCTTGCAATTCAGCATCGGGGACTTGGGGTCCTTTCAAAACTACCCAGCTGTAGTGCTACGATTCCACTGTAGCTGCCATGGCAACAGTCTATGGAATCCCAAGATTTGTAGTTTCATGAGACACTACAGCTGTGTGGCTGAGAATACAGATTCTGGCCTGAGTCAGTACTTGGTGCTTAGGATAAGACGGCTGGAAGACGGTCCAAAGGAATAATAGAAAAAGGTGTCCAGGAGAGGAAGAAAAATTGGAAAAAGGGTATATTGTGAGACAGTAGGCGAGATCGTAGAACTATAGAGTTGGAAGAGACCACAAGGGCCATCGTGTCCAACTCCCTGCCATGCAGGAGAGCACAAAGCATTCCCGACAGTCCATCCAACCTCTGTTTAAAAACCTCCAAAGACGGAGACTCCACCACACTCTGTTGAGGCAGCATTTTGCACTGTCAAATTGCTCTCGGACACCTTTCCATAAGCAGGAGCTGCAGGCTTGAGGAAGGTTGGTGCTTGTGGATTGATCTGAAATAATCAGTTCAATCTTTGGCGCTGAGCCTGTGGTAATAATTTGTGTAGCCTGCAGAGACAGAGGTGAGTCTGTCAGACTGTGCGCTCTTGCATTTTCAATCATAGCCATCCAGCCAATCAGCCAAGGTCAATTGTTAATCTGTGGCTAACAATTTTAGTTAATGCCTTGATGCCCTTTAGTCACATGGGCTATTGACCCTTCCTGTCCACAGCTGGGGAAGGGAGCACCTAAAGTCAGCAGAACTGCCCTCAGAGTAGACTTGTGAAGTGGGATTGCTTCTCCCAGCTGCACCTGGAAAGATTAGTAAGCCATGAGAGTGAATTGAGGATGCAATTTTATTTAGAGAAAGGAATGCATTTCTACACCTCACCCTGAGAGATCAGTATCCAAAAAGCATAGGAGCCCTGGGACCTGAGTTGCAAACTCTTATATTCCAATTGAGCTTGCCAAGGTTGCCAAGTTACTACTGCAAAGAGCATTTGCTGGGAAAATTCCATAAAGCTAACATGTCCGGTAGAAGTCAAAACTTTTAGGTGTCATTTGGTCATTTACAGACTCCTGTGAAATGAACGGCCGCTCTCCATTCCTTGCTCCATAACTTATTCCCCAGTCTATTAGCAAGGTAGGGAATGAAATACGCTATGTAGCCTTCACATTGTCAGCTTGTTTCTTGGAAGAATTTCCCTAGCACAAAGACAGGCAAATAGCAGAAGTATTTTTGGCAGGGTCAGTAGAGACAAAGCCATGTTAGGGTTCCCCTTCACTTGCCTAGGACTGTGCTCTAAGAGTGGAACCCTGTTGGTAACACCACTTGCTTGTATCTGCCTTGTATCTGCAACACATGCATGGTGCTCATAAGTTGGTTGCACAAGGAAGCATCCAATATAGTCGAGTCTCCTTCCTTGGAGGTTTTTAAGCAGAGGCTGGATGGCCATCTGTCGGGAGTGCTTTGAGGGTGTTCCTGCATGGCAGGGGGTTGGACTGGATGGCCCCTGGGGTCTCTTCCAGCTCTACATTTATATGATTCTATGAATATCTCTTTATGCAATTCTGTGTGACCCCAAGCAGGTTGTATCAAAAGGCAGGAGCATGATCCCTTGGCTATTTGCATCTGGAAGAGTCTGAAAATGTGAAATGGTGAGAGAGGCCATTTCGTGTCCATGGGAAGATGAGAGGTGCTGGGTCCACATTCAAGGGCAGTTAGGGGAAAAGAACAACCATTGTATTCCAGATTTCCAGCAGCCCTACCTAACTCCCCCCACTGCCTTTGCCCACTTTGCTCAGACCGAAGCAGACCTCCACTCTGTTGGTTGCTTCAGAGAAAGGAAAAGAACAAATGGAAGAATTTTACCAGGGAGACTCTTTCCCACCCGCCCCCGCCCTGTCCTCTGCACCAGAGATTTTATGAGGTCGTTAAAAGAGGTAGCAGTCCGGCTTTACAGTTGACAGTCCTGCTCAGTTTATCCTGAGGGTAAGACTCTGCGACAGGCAGTTCACACATTGATCCTATCTGGAGAAAAGGACCCCAGACCTTGTCAGTTCCTGGAAATAAATTCATGGAAATGAAGCAAATCTGCCAAGATGGAATTTTATCCGTTTGCTTTGCCTGAACACAGAACCTCCCCCCTCCTTGCTCCTCCTCCCTTTCTTTCCTGAACAGCAAAAATCCTTGATAGCTTTTATCTCTGTAGAATTCAGGGGTGGGCAAAGTATAGTCCTGGGGCCACGTGTTGCTCCCCCCAAGGCTGTATTTGAGGCTGTTGAGCTCTCCAGCTTCCCCACCTGCCTTTCTCTGGAAAAGAGGAAAGCAAATTGCCTCTGTTGGAAGACTCTAGGGGAGTCAATTCACTGTACAGTCCTCTCTCCACATTCATGGGTATGACCTTAGCAAATTTGATTATTCCCGAGGCATGTGCTTGTCTCCCAGCTCCCATTTTCCTCTCCCATTCCCTTGCATTCCTCACCCCAGGCTTGCCAGGCTTGTGTTTAAAATGGATGTTTTTTTCTTTTCTTTTGGGTGAGCAAGGGCCCCCCCCACTTCTGGAGGCATGTCCCCTCTGCCATGGGACTGCACATTCTGTGATGTAATGGCTAATGATTGTCAAGTGCTCTCTTTGCTCCTGCCCTTCCTTTCTCGAGATGGCCTCCGGAAGTAGCTAGAATGGCAGAACTCTCCTCTTCTTTCTTTTAGGGGAAAGTACCAGCAAGCCCTTTACCTTGTTATTTTCCTTCCCCTGGGAACACTGGGGCCAGAGGCAAAGCCATGGGGAGGGGGCTCTGAAGGGGAACGGGGGAGAGTAAATCATGGTACTTTTGGAGGGTTCTGCACCCCAAACCATTGCAAACATGGAGCAGCTACCGTATAGATTTCAGGGCCATATGCACTGTTTAATGCTCTATCACATGCGCTGTTCATTCCTCTCTCACAGTAACCTTGTGTGTGCTTAGCTATGTAGTAGAGGAGCTAAGAAACCCTGTTAGACCGAACTAACATGGGGTTTAAAAGATAAATAAAATAAATTTAAAAAAGCTTCAAAAACCCAAGATTTCTTTGGAAGACTGGAAGCCTTTTTAATGGGCTTTCCGAGCAATAAGAAACCTAATGATGCGATCATTTATGGGCATGTTTGCTAGTAACCCTAGAAAGTTTGCTGAGTTGGATCTGTATTGGTAAAATACATTTTTTTTAATTCATTACAGTTTGGTTTTGTGGGAGGGAGCGGGTTCAGAGACCTTTTGTATTTTAGTAAGTTAGTGATTAGTTAGTAAGTTAGGCCATTTCTGCTCTACACTGTTATAGTGTTATTATTCCATTTTCAACCTGCTATGGAATCCTGGGATTTGCAGTTTAGGGAGGGGCATTCGCAGCCAGAGAGCTCTTGGGCCTCAGGAAACTACAAACCCCAGGATTCCATAGGATGTTGAAAGTGGAATAACAGCACTATAACAGTGTATGGTGTGTTTTAAGACTGCTTTTAAAAGTTTTTAAATAATTATTTAATATGATTTAATTTTTAAAAATCTTTGTAATGTTTTAATCACTTTTATTTCTCCATTGCCTTGGGAGCCCTTGTAACTTGAAAGGCCATATAAAAATAACTTGCACAAGCCAACAAGTAAATGAACTTAGAGGCCATTTCCGCACTAGCCTGTTATAGCGCGATGATTCCACTTTCAACCTCCTCTGGAATCCTGGGGTTTGCAGTTTCGGGAGGGGCCGGCCGGCCCCTCCCGAAACTGCAAACCCCAGGATTCCAGAGGAGGTTGAAAGTGGAATCATCGCGCTATAACAGGCTAGTGCGGAAATGGCCCAAGTTCAGGTTTCTAGTTTCTTTCAAAACAAGGGGAATTATGCCCCCTCCATGTGATGGTTTGGTAAGAAAGCAAAAAGTTATTGGTCCAAGATTAACGTGCTGTTCCAAGAAGTTTTAACGATGGATTTTGTAATGTCACCAGAATTTTTATTTTGCTGGATATCATGGGCAAGGAATTGGATAGTAAATACAGACTGTTCTTCGTTATGTGATAACAACTGCAAGGATGTTGTTTGCTCAGAGCTGGACATGGACAGGTGGAAGAGTGGATGGTCAAAGCTGCTGAGTTAGCTCAAATAGCAAAATTAATGGCTTTTAAAGGATAAGCCAACTGAAGGGTTTTTTTTGGAAACCACTTATGGATTTTTTTGAGCAGTAAGATATCTAACAATGCAATAAATGTGTGGCTATGGTCACTAATAATTCTAGTAGTTTTATTTAATTGGCTCTGGGACAGTAGAATACCATATTTTTAAATCTTTTTTTGGCTTGGGGGGGTCTGAGCCCTTTTGTGTTTTAGTACGTTAATGTTTAGTTAGTGTTCGGTGTTTTGATTTAGCATGTTAGTATTGTGTTTTAATAATAATAATAATAATAATAATAATAATAATAATAATAATAATAATTTATATCCCGCCTCTCCCAATGGATCGAGGCGGTTCTACAGCAATACATCAAATACATTAAAAGCATTAAAACATAACCCATCCTCCCCACCCACCAACCCATCTAAAACTCCCTTAGTTCCTTCTCTTTCTCATTTTTAATGCATATTTCTTTGACCGGGTTTGTAGTTTGCTGAGGTCCAAGAGCTCTCTGGCTGAGAATCCTACAGGCTCCTCCCTAAACTACAAATCCCAGGATTCCACAGGATGTTGAAAGTGGAATAATAATGCTATAACAGTCTAGTGCGGAAAGGCCCCAAGGCAGAAACATTAACAAAAAGTGCTAATCCCAGACCAAGGTGAAATCAGGTGATTGTTCCTTCTCACCTAGTGAGACACGATAAGGAACATTAATCCAGCCTGCTTGCTTTTAGCCATAAGGTGGATGTAGAGCAGAGTGGAGGGTGAGTCCTGGTGCCACAATGGTTTTGAGGGAAGGAAGAAGCTGGCTAAGTATATATACAGGTTTTGCAATTTCAGGAACAAATGAATTACTCCTTGCAGCAAGCTGCTGCTCTGCTAACTATCTCCTGCCTGATGCTGAGCCCCAACCTTGAAAATTTGGAGCCTCTTCTCTCAGCCGGAGATGACCCACCCAAACTTTCAACCCTAGCCCCAACGGACAGCCCTATTTGCTTCTGCATTGAAAGACTACTCTAAAGTCTCAGCAAAACAGACCCAGACATTTTAACAGGCATATTCAGCCCTCTGAACCTGGCAAGGCGCATGATGACTCACAGCTTGCTGGGGATAGGAATGGATGAATCTGTCAGCATTGCTTTCTCCTGCATTCATTATCTCTCTCTCTTTTTTTAAATCACAAGTTCTTTCCATCAGATTTGCACAATTTGGGACCTGCTGGCCAAAAATGAACTTAAACACAATTCTTAACCACCCAGGTTGTCCAAATTAAGTAGGTACAGCTGTTCCCAGCACTGCAAAGATCATGTTTTGTCTGCCTGCCATGTAGCTGTTAAAGATGAAGAACGGGCCGGAGAAATGAGGTGGCAACCTTATTTCAGCACCATAACTATGACTGAAGAAGACATAGGAGTTCAGAGCCAGTCTTTTAAAAGCTGAGCATTCAAAGTTCTGGGGGAGGACGGATGAATGTCTCCGTTCTGCGCTTTCCGATTCATTTAAAATTAATCCTCTTGAATTTCTGAGAACAATTGTGGATTTTGGGAAGTTTTTTTTTACTAGAAAATGAACCCAATGAACTTCTTTTCCAGAAGTGGGAGGCATGTGCCTACCGTACGTTGCTGGACTACAACTCCCATCACTCTTCATCTTTGGGTTTACTAAGTAAGGCTGCTGGGAATTCCAGTTTCACAATATTTGGAGGGGGTCATCTTGGTGGCTAGAATTCCTTTATAGGGAGGTTGGATGTCTTGTGTCCTTTGGGTGGCAGATGTAGACCAACCTTTAGGACCCAACTATTTGGGAGAAAGGATTTTTTTAATAAAGTGCCGAGCTTCCTGCTTTGTAAGGTCTATGTTTTTTAATTGCTGTTGACTTGATTGATGGTTTAATTATATTTTACCTTTTGTATCTAATTTGGGAAGTGAATCTTTATGGGCTTTAATTTTTTTTTTTTAAGCCAGCTTGAGTATTGAGTAATAGCAGTATTACTACTACTAGGAGCAGTGGCCGTAGTGGGAGGAGGAATATAACACATCCTCTGTTGAACTTTGGGCTGATGGTTTTACTTTTGTTTCCTGCTTTTGTCTCTTTCTTCTGCTGCAGTTGGCCTGCTAGTAGCTTCACTGTGGCCGTTTCCGCACTACACACTTATAGCGCTATGATTCCACTTTCAACATCCTATGGAATCCTGGGGTTTGCAGTTTCGGGAGGGGCCAGCCTGGAGAAGAGAAGGTTAAGAGGACACATAAGAGCCACGTTTAAATGTTTAAAGGGGTGTCATGTGGAGGATGGAGCAAGCTTGTTTTCTGCTGCTTCAGAGACTAGGACAAGGAGCAATGGATTCAAACTACAGGAAAAGAAATTTCACCTAAACTTTAGGAAGAACTTCCTGACAGTGAGAGCAGTTTGACAGTGGAATGTGGTGCTACTTTGGGGTGTGGTGGGGTGTCCTTCTTTGGAGGCTTAAACAGAGGCTGGATGGCCATCTGTCAGGAATGCTTTGAAGGTATATTCCTGCCTGGCAGAATGGGGTTGGACTGGATTGCTCTTCGGATCTCTTCCAACTCTATGACTTTATGAGCAGTAGCACTGCTCCCATCAGCACAGCCTCATAGAAGCGCGCAGTCTTCCCATCACTGAAAGATACTGCAAAAGGGTGAATAAAGAGGATAGGATCACAATAGTGTAACTACATGAACACCCATATTATTTAACTATAGAGTACATCCTCTATATATGTGAGGGTTCCACCCCAGGAACCCTTAAGTAAAACAAACAAAAAAAATACAATTGCTCCATCCCACTATCGGCAATGCATGCAGTGTGTGTGCACCCGCGCCGGGGCATCCATTAACCATAATGGGACACTCCCGAAACTGCAAACCCCAGGATTCCATAGGATGTTGAAAGTGGAATCATAGCGCTATAACAGTCTCGTGTGGAAATGGCCATCGTCTCTGAAGCAGCAGAAAGTAAGCCTGCTCCATCTTCTACGTGACATCCCTTCCAATATTTAAAGATAGGGATACATGTTATAGCAAGATTGTAGCGATGATAATGGTGATCTGAGTAGGATGATCAGAGGAGCTGCATGATTTCCAGGCCTGAAATAAATCGATTGACGGTCGTCCAACCCGAGGACCACCTGTCTGCTCTCCCCATTCCCAAGTTCAACAGTCGGCAGAGCCACCCCGGGCTAAAGCGTGCCACGTCCAGATGGTCATCCTTGCGGCACCTTCAGGCTCATCGCTTTCCGGAAAAAGCCAGACTTCCTCTTCCAGCCCAGCTCTTATTAGGCTACTTCTGCCAGGATGGTCCCTGCGGTGGGTTACCCCGTCCTCTAGAGGAGATGGCTTTTTAAAAAAGGGAGGCCTGGTGCTGAGAAAGTAGGGCAATGGACTAATAAAATCCTCCCCCCCCTGCTTTTTGCTGCCTCCCCCACTTGCCGCTGAGTGTGCATCTTTGTCCGGCTTTTCTACATTCCTGTTAATTTCACGCAAAGTGCCCTTGATGGATCTCTTGTTATTTTTCGTGAGCCGAGCCATAAATTTGTGACATCTCACTGTAGCAATCTGTTAAGTGCATGTCGGGGGGTGGCGGACGGGAGGTGGGGGGAGATGAAGAAAAGTGGGGCGCGTGCAGGAGAATCACCGGCTCACAAGGGATTGGAAACCAACCCAACGCTCGGCTTGATTTCTGTGTTTCCATCTTGTGCTCATTATCTCTTGAGGCGAGGCCAAGACAAAAGGCCAAGCTTTATACCTCCCTCTCCCATCTCTCTCTTTGCACTGCCAATTTTACTCATAAGGAGTGTCGTCTTCCAAAATTCATTAATTAATTAGATAAATTTGATTTATATCCCACCTTCCCCCAAGCAGGAGTTAGGGCAGCCTTCAGAATTTAAAAGAACAGGCTATGGTTAAAGCGTTATTTGTACAAATAGCTATTTATAAATAGATTTTCACCTTTTAACGATCATTTGAAGGGTAGTTTTAAATCATTTCAATGTTGCTGAAAGTTTAACCCTATTTTAGCGTTCACTTTGCTTGCACATTATTGTGTTTTTCAATTATCCTGAGTGCCAATTTTGGAAGAAAGGTGGCTTACAAATAAGTATAAAATTATTGTTATGCAAAACTTTAAAAAAGAATTGGACAGCCGTTCAACAAAAAGTGGAAGATTAAAGGAATATATATATATATAAAAAGATCCTAATAAAAAGGACTCCTTGGGTTGCGTAGGTTTTCAACCCAAAGCCTGCCTGAATAAGAAGATTTTATGCTGCCAGTGAAAGGAGGGGACAGAGGGAGCCAAGCAAACCTCCTCTGGGAGGGAATTCCACACTCTGGGATCAGCTCCCAAGAAAGTTCTCTCTGGGGTCCTCAGCCAAAGTCCCTGTGATGCTGCTGGGATTGAGAGAACCCCTTCCCTTTAGGGGTTCCGAAAACTCAGGCAGACTACTGCTCTTTACTTGACCAGAAAACACCTGTGTTAAGTCACATATTTATTTTATGGTATTTTTCAAATGCACAGCCTTGCATCAACTGGTCATTTGTACCTAGTGGGGAAACACCCCTTTATAATAGTTGGAAGAGATCCGGTTACTGGATCCGGCTACTGGATCTGTTAACCCATAACTTGAAATACGCATTTGCGGGTTTGGATTTCACAGATTTGATTGTTTGCAACTTTCCCCAACCCCTGTTCCTACCTCAAGCCCTTCTTTTCTGGGGGTACCTTCCCTCTCAGCAGCCCTTTAAAAACCCACATCTAGTCCTCTTCCTTCTCCACCAGCTGCTGCTGGGCCAGCTGGTTTGCAGTCCAATTTCTTAGCACCCCAAAACCTTTCCCGATAACCCCCCACGCCCAAAGAAGGAGATGGGCTAGAGAGAGGAAGCATAGGACCACCATGCAAAGCTGTCTTCCTTCTCTCTCCTTTCCCTGACCTGGGCCATTTCCGCACTAGGCTGTTATAGTGCTATGATTCCACTTTCAACATCCTATGGAATCCTGGGGTTTGCAGTTTCAGGAGGGTCCGGCCAGCCCTTCCTGAAACTGCAAACCCCAGGATTCCATAGGATGTTGAAAGTGGAATCATAGTGCTATAACAGCCTAGTGCAGAAATGGCTCCGGTTTCGACCCTGGGAGCCTGCTCTCCCCACCATGCCTCGGCCTCTTCCCATGGACACACACACATTTTGATAGTTGCAAATTTTCCACTTTTGTGAGGGTCTGCACCCTTAACCCCACAAATGTAGAGGGCTAACTATATCTCTTATTTGGTACAGCTGGAGTCTAACCAAGGTTGGATAAATACTTTGAGCCCAATCCTCGTCATTTTAATCTGTCCCTGTTTTATTGCTGGTTGACATCTAATGTATGTTTGAAAGATAAAAAGGCAGAAGTTAAATGTGGCATATAATATAGTAGCACAGCTGAATTTTAAAAGAACTGTAGAAGCAGTGGCAAAAAAGCCCCAGGCAGGCTCATACAGGGAGATACGATCTTTCAGACAGGCATATAGGGCTCCAAAAGTCATAACCAGGACTTGGACTTGGACACAGACTGGTGGCCAGTGAAGCTGTTTCAATAAGGGCATCATTGAGGGTCCTGGTGAAGAGTACATGCTAAGCATCCCAGGCTGGGCAGGGGTCTTCCCTTTCAAAACAGGTGTAGGGGACCTTAGGCCAAGTGTGGGCCCATTGTGACCTTCTGGGGACCCCCAGATGTGCACACTCTCTTCCCCATGTGTGTGTACAGGAGGTGTCCCAGCTTTTGTATGGATAATTTTCCCTGTTCAGAAAGGTAGCAATGCTTCTTCTAAGGCTTAGTTATTGGCAGTGAGAGGATCAAGGGAACGTATGCTGGAATTTTTGGTTTCACCCATTTTTCTCCTTCTGGCCCATCTGCTCCTGCAATCCAGCTCCCAAGCATTTCTCTGAAATTGGATTTAAACTTTGGACTGGAAAAGGTTCCCCACCCTCGGGATGTCCCAAAGAGGATTCACATGGAACTGTTTTGTGGGTATGATTCAGAACCGTGGAGAACTCCTTGAAAATTTCAGTCTCAAACCCATACTGGCTTTACTACCTCATTGATGTCGGAGCCACCAGCACCAGTATTGGGGAGTGGTTACTTCAAATAAATGTGCGTCATGTACTGGATAACCCGCACTCCACAAAACTCAGCCTAAAGTGGGCAGCAGTTTATTTTTATGAGTAAGCTTGAGTGGCACAGCACACTTCCAGAAAAGTTACCGAAACTGAAGCATACATACAGCACGCATCGTTTATAGGTTATCAATACAAGTTTAGGCACATAAAGCATTCATTGATCAAAGCCATAAATCCCTTCATGTGTCTATCTCCCTGTTTTTTCCCTGGCTGGTGTCTTCCACAAACCCACACGTCCTTGATCGACAAATCCACATGTCCTTGACCAAGGTGACTTCTCTCCATATTTCTCTCCCCCTGTCTCCACATCACTCGATTCTCATAACATCCTAGCATCATCAGTCTTAACTTTCGTTTTCCAGCCTGTTCCTGCGTTTCCTTATCATGGAACACAATGGAACAAAAAGGAGATTTCTGATTACAACGAAGCAGCAATTAGCCATCCTTAAGCCCAGGTAGATACCGTGTTTCCCCGAAAATAAGACACTGTCTTATATTTATTTTTCCTTAAGAAGACACAGTATGGCTTATTTTCAGGGGATGTCTTATTTTTATTAAGTATGGTACAACAATCTACATTTATTCAAATATAGTTAAGTCGTCTTTATGTATGTCCGCACTTCAGCCCGCTCCAGAACGCCCAGAACTGGTGGTTCGCCGTGCTGTTGAAAGACCGCTTAAAAGAGGTCTTTCAATAGCACAGCGCGCTCCAGTCCGTTGCTGCGCTAATGTGCGAGGCTGCAAATCTTCCTGGGATGGGCTTTAGGCTGGCAAGCTTCTCCGGTTGGTGGAGAGCCTCCACCAACCGGAAAGCGCCATTTTCATTTCCAGAGAAGTGTGTAGCGCGGGCATGCACTGCTCCGGATCAGCCTGGATCAGCGGGGGGAGCGTGCCAGCCCCGTAAGTATCAGAACACCCCATTTTCCCCGCAAAGTGCAAAAAAGCCCTGTCTCCCTCTATGCCTCAGCTTGCAGCATGCACAGAATGACTGGGACCTGACAGGAGGAGCCAACCTTGTTGATGGGGCTGCCCGCACCTCTCCGGTCACCTCTGAGATAGCAGCGGTCACGATGGGGCAGATGAGAAGGGCTGCCCATCTTCTTTACCGCTCCGCGCCGGTACGCTGCATAGCCACGCCTATCACTATGTCTTATTTTCGGGGTATGGCTTATATTGCGCAAATGCTTAGAGATCCTGCTACGGCTTATTTTATGGGTATGTCCTGTTTTCGGGGAAACACGGTAGTAGCTCCTTTTTGCAATGGTTACATACATGATAGCAGTTAACAAAAAGGACACATTCAACAGCTTAGTGACCTGAGAGTATGTAAACAGCACTTTTCTGTGGTTATTAGACCCATGTTCCCACCTTCTTTGGTAGTGAGGTTGCTGTATATATTATAATATTGTCCCATGTGAATAGGGCCTCTGTCTTCCAATGGGGCAGTCTTGTTTTGCAGACAGTGTAGCCCGCTCTGGGCTTCCACGGTGCCGATTGACCATTGCAGCTACAGAGGTATCAACATGCCAGCCGTGCACAGCATGTCACTGCAAAGAAAAAGATGCGGCGTTGTGCCAGTTACTGGCCCTTGAGGTTATCTCTTCATTTTCCTCACTGAAGGCCTCTCTGAGGTTTAAGAACACTTTCCTTTTTTTGTTTTCTGTAAAAGCACTTGGTGACTCTGTTGAGGGAAGCCAGAGAGCACAATGGTGTCCCTTATGCCGTTTAACACCTACCTGGAGCATCTGTGTGTGATAGGGGATGTGGGACGGGGTGTCCAAGAATATAGATAGGACTCAGCTCTGTTTACCTGAATGAGGTGTGACTGAGCAGGAGCTGTACTGGTGATGGGCTGGATGCGAGCCAGGAAACTCACCTGGAATCCTAGTGAGACAGAGGCACTGTGCTTGGGGCAGGTTTTGGGTCTTCATGGGGGAATTTTACCTGCCCTAAATCCACAACTACAGTGGACTTCATCACCTCTTTTTTTTTTTTAATAATCTAATATATAAAAGTCAACCTTTGTCTGTGTCAGGTGAAGACATTGTATAATTGGCTGTGTCAGGTGAAGACCTCATATGATTGGCTGCCTATGAAGATTCTGTGGGATCCTGGGGCTTGCAGTTTAGGGAGGGGCCTTTAGAATTCTCAACCGGAGAGCTCTTGCCCCTCAGTCAACTGTGCCTGTCTTGAATAGGTCGGTTGCTATGCAGATGAGGCCTAGCAGCAAGGAGGAGGGCAGTGTATTCCCTCAGGACCCCAACCTCTGTATGTTAATAACTCTGAATACAGATTGGATTGGGGAATATGGGGGAAAGTTACAGATACTGGACAAGACAGTTTGGGGAACTGGAGACACAGGATCTCAAATCTTTCTAATGAGTATTACCTATGAGAAAATAAAATCCTGGGTAATGCTGAGTATGTGCACTAATAATAAATAAAATTTAATATTTTTTTTTTGTTACTTGCCTGTCTCCAAGGCTTGAGGCGGGGTACAACATAAATTAAAATACAATGAAAACTGCATCATAAGTTAAAATACACTATAAACTGATAAGGCCAATTTCTCCCATTGCTTGAAAGAGGAGAAGAAGGAGAGTAGAATTCTATTGGGTGGTTACAAATGCGCAACCTAGAGTTACACGCTTGTGACTGTTTTGTATTCACAGTCCTTTCATAGCCCCTTAGGGGATAAACAGGGACCATGAAAGTCCACCAATCCTTCTTTCCAGGCAGCAGCTGCTGCTATCGATGGGAATCTGTTCCCCCTCTTGCCTGGGAAGCAGCTGACTGACATTCCCATCCGCTCCTTGACAGGATGGTGGTTCTGGCTGTCGTGCCAGAGATCACCCACAGGAAGGGATGGGACTGCCAGTCAGCTGCTTACCAATCAAGATGGGAACCAAGTGCCATCGATGGCAGCAGGTCCTGCTCTGCAGGTGGAGATTGGGGGACGGGAACAGGTGTCACTGTGTACCACTGTGGCTATCGTGCTTATGCCTTCATAATGCCCAACCGAATTCTGGGCAAAGTTTGCACACTCTGTAACACTGCATGAAAAATGGAAAGAGAGATATCTGCCTCCCCACTGTGAGACAGACAGATGATGCAGAGATAGATTAGACAGATTAGAGAGCTAGAGACAGGCAGATAAACTGAAACTCTCCAGTAATCCCAGTAAAACCCCCAATCCTTTATTAGTATGCAAGAAGCAATGCTTCTCCTCAACTGAGAACCTCTCTGATCTCTGTCTCGGTGCTGCTGCCCTGGACATAAATTAGGCTCTGCTGGTTCTTTTGCCTCCAGCAGGAGATGCACAAAGAAGATTGAACTGCAAAAAGTCCACAGTAGTGGGGTGAGGAAAGTCAAACCACAGGGCGCAATAAGAATGAAGGATCCAAAGAACAGAGTCAGTGCGGCAGGAGAGAGACCACTTTGTGCCGAAGACAGGAAAATGCCTCATAGAATCATAGAAATGTAGAGTTGGAAGAGACCCCAGGGGCCATCCAGTCCAACCCCCTGCCCTGCAGGAACACCCTCAAAGCACTCCCGACAGATGGCCATCCAGCCTCTGCTTAAAAACCTCCAAGGAAGGAGGAGACTCCACCACACTCCATGGAGGCAGCAGATTCCACTGCCGGACAGCCCTGACTGTCAGGAAGTTCTTCCTGAGGTTCAGGTGGAATCTCCTTTCCTGCAGCTTGAATCCATTGCTCCTTGTCCTGGTCTCTGGAGCAGCAGAAAACAAGCCCTCTCCTTCCTCTACATGGCATCCCTTCAAATATTTAAACATGGCTCTTATGTCCCCTCTTGACCTTCTCTTCTGCAGACTAAACATACCCAGCTCTCTAAGTCCATCCATTTGCCCACCTAGCCTCCTGAAGGTGTTTTTGACTGCAGCGCCCAGAATCCCTGACCTCTGTCCATAATGGCTGGCACAGGTGCCTCTTTTCATCTAAAATATCTGGAAGTCATTGGATGCCAAATCCTGCCGTTAGTCTCGATTAGAGGTGACCCACTGAATCAGTGGGGTTTACCTATGTGTGGACTCACCATTCAATAATTGATTCAGTGCATCTGCTTAAGGATTTGGTAGGGTTTAGACCCAAGTTTTCTACTCCAGTAAAGCCCATCACTCTCTGAGAATTAGCAACCTAATGAGCAGATATATAGATGCTTGACTATTTCATTTTTGCATGTCAGGAGGAATAATTATGGTAGCTTTCCCCTTCTGCAGGAGACAATGGATATACATCAAGAATATTCTCCTCACCTTCAAGTGTCCTAAAATGTCAGGGAGGAATTATTCTGCAAAGAAAATCACACTTTCTTTTTTTTTTCCACAAGAAAACTTTGTAGGAAACAGCGTTTTCTGTGCAGGTGGCTACTTTTCGATGTGCCCCTGATGCTTCTGTAAATCCCTCTGGTTTGAATTTTAGACAGCTGGCTTCTCTTCACATTTTCACTTGTCAGAATGGTGTTGTAGATGCCGATAGGGAAGGTGAAAAATAATCCAGCGCAATAGGATGCTATTGCTAAGGGAAGCATGCTTCATACCGTACAAATAAGCCTGCAGAACTGTAACCCGGCTGGAAAGATATTCAGCTTCCTTTTTTCCCCTATTCAGCTATCCAGATTAGCAGCTTTGCCACTGTCTTATGTCTACCTCCTTCTTTCAGGTGATGGTGTGCAAGAGGACCAGAAGGTGAAAACGCAGTGGCCGCGGTCAGCCGACGAGCCAGGGGTGTACATGGCACAGACAGGTAACAACCTTTGTGGGCACGTGGTGGGGAAGTGTGGAGAGTCACGGGGGCTAATCTTAGGAGAAATGTTCTTACAGCCAAAGTTCAGCATTTAATGTGTTCATATTTTGTGTAGGGAGAGGGCTTGTTTTCTGCTGCTTCGGAGACCAGGACAAGGAGCAATGGATTCAAGCTGCAGGAAAGGAGATTCCACCTGAACCTCAGGAAGAACTTCCTGATGGTCAGGGCTGTCCGGCAGTGGAATCTGCTGCCTCCATGGAGTGTAGTGGAGTTTCCTTCCTTGGAAGTTTTTAAGCAGAGGCTGGATGGCCATCTGTCGGGAATGCTTTGAGGGAATTCCTGCATAGCAGGGGGTTGGACTGGATGACCCCTGGGGTATCTTCCAACTCTACATTTCTATGATTCTATGGTTCTATGTATATGTGTTTAAATCCAAATATTTACATACGTAGAGACCCACAGCGATGGCTGTTGACCGTGACAGCAAAGTGGTTGATCCACTTTGAGTTTTAGTTCAGATTCTGAAGGGGTTATTTTTGGAGCTAGGGTTCAGAACCTTGGATGTCTTCTTTCATGTTCGGACTAGAACTCAGAGAGGATCTAACATCCCACTGACATGGAAACCAACTGCCATCATGAGTAATATTGTTCTCCCCTCTATCTCACCCAGGGGGAAAAGGGGAGAAGACAGAAGATTTCCAATACAAATTCTCAAAGTACCAGGTCTTGATGGTAGAGTCACTAGTGAAATTTTGCTAAATGTCCAAAATTCAAAGTGACTTGGGCAGGCCTTCCAGGAGGAAAGATACCAGGAATTTTGAGAAAAATGAACAAAGTATGAATCAGATTCCTAATATTTCCAAGGAGAGGGGTAAATCCATTCTTTATCAGATTTCCCTTGAACGGAGTTTTAAAACCAGTTATGGACATTCTTCTTTAGCCTAAAAAACCTGAACATTTTTGAAAAACACTCAGATAACCTCCTTTCCTGAAGTTTGAAGTCATTGCTCTGTGTCCTAGTCCCTGGAGCAGCAAAAAACAAGCTTGCCATATCTTCCATATGACGTCCTTTCAAATATTTAAATGCCATGTAGGAGATGCCATTATTTCATTTTTTGCTGCTCCAAAGACTCTGAGTCAGCAGTATGTTCCACTGTTGAACGTCTCTCACTGTCAGGAAGTTCTTCTTAATGTTTAGATGGAATCTCCTTTCCTGATGTTTTAAAGCCATTGCTCTGTGTCCTAGTCTCTGGAACCACAGAAAACATGCTTGCACCATCCTCCATATGACATCCCTTCAAATATTTAAATATTGCTATCTTATCATCCGTTAACCTTCTCTACTCTGGGCTAAATCACCAGCTGAAGGTTTCCAGAAGTTTCGTTTTCTCAATGTTGATCTCCAAGTGAGATACATCTTCTCGAAGTTTTTACCTCTACCACATGAGTAGGTCTTTTGGAAAGCAAGAGGGTCTTTGTTGCCCATTCAAAATGAAGCCACCTCCTCCAATACTTTGCATTTCAATAGCATTTCACTGTTGGTATTGGGAAAATGCATTCCCCCACTCCTCTTGCTATTGTAAGGATTGTCACTAAACCCAGTTGGTATAGGGGTGGGACATGGCAGTGTGGCAATGGGTGGTTTCCATGTAAGTGAGATGGGGATCTTCTCTGGATTTTTGTTCATACTCAAAAGTAGCCACCCAATCTGCTTATCCACATCTCTAAATTAGGTTCATAACCTTGGAGAGAGCCCTTAAACTAGGTTCAGACATGAATAGATGCCCTAAAGTAAGGTCAGCACCTTGGATAGATCACATAGCATAGGTTTAGCACCATGGAGAGATCCATTACTGGTGTGGAAGGCATCCATACATGACTGGCATGATGTCATCATCCCTGCTCATCAGAAAGTCCTGATATTTTAACCCTACAACTTCAAGTTCCACTCCACCACTGGCTTTACTATGTCGTGTGAATACATTTTTGGTCTCTTGCCCGAGCCTTGTGCCCTATAACTACAGCCCAGACGGAGCCAAGCAAAAGCCTACAGAGAAGAATTGCAGATCATTGCAGACAAAGAGCCTTGCAAAAACACGGTTGGTGAAATGCCCAAGTTTGCTTGTTCAAGAACTCAGAAAATCCTCCATCCAATCCGCCTCTACTTTTGGCAAAGGCCTTTCATGTATCCTCTGGCAGCTCTCCCCACAGCCAGCATTTCCATGGCCTTTTAGTTTATGAAGAATTCTATCAAATATCCTTTCTAAAAGTCTCAGTGCTGTGAACTGAGGATTACGACATTTGCATTGCTAGCCTAATTGGTTCCTGAACCAGGTAATTACGCAGTCTGGCGACATCCCCAATTTTGATGAGACAAACAAAATCATCACTAATCTTGATGAGACAGGATGCATTGCTTTTTTGTGCACAGAGCTTTTGCACATGCCAGATGCGTGATGGATCGGAATGCCCATCTCAGCATCC
Organism: Ctenosaura bakeri; assembly: GCA_948474755.1. Lineage (NCBI taxonomy): Eukaryota > Metazoa > Chordata > Lepidosauria > Squamata > Iguanidae > Ctenosaura > Ctenosaura bakeri. The sequence continues at coordinate 460,435 of CAOLHI010000165.1, forward strand.
TCAGGGCAATTCTTGAGAGGAAGTCTCATCTCTGAAGTTTCCTGACTGACAGGCGGCTTATGGGAAATGCCTGCTTCTCAGACTTCTGGATCAATATTCTTGGATCCTAACATGATGTGGATCTAAGAATTTCAGCAGGGCGGTGATGTGGAAACTAACCAAAGGATATCAGAAAGTAGCATTTACCAGAGAAGCAAAATGGTGCTTTCTCTATTTTCTTTTTTCCCCCCTTTCACATGAGAGGGCACTCAAGAACATGTTTATTCCTAGGACAGGGGTGGGAATTGTGTAGCCCTCAGATGCTGCTGAACTGCAGATGTTCACAGTATAGTCAATGCTGGGAGCCGTAAATAGGGATGTAACTCTTTGCTAACTTCACTCTTGGAGAAAGCAAATGAGTACTTTTAGCAATTTTCTTCTTCCCACTGAGAAAAAGACATCAAAACCTAGGAAGAGATTACTTGCAGTGTGGGACTTAATTCTGTGGAAAATTCATTTTTGGTCCCAGAAAACATTATTTTCTGCACAAGAAAGAGCATTTGAATTATTTGTACAAAAATGCTTTTTCCTATGGAGAAAAGGTTATGGATGGGAATGTGTTCTGAGCAAAAATGTGTATTTTTTGTGCAAAACCCATTTACTGTGCAGAAAACAGTGAATTTTTTTTTTTGCAAGAAGCAGCATTATTTTTGCAAGAAATAACATCAACAGTAACATAACATTAAGAATGATGATGGTGTTTTCCTATGCATAAAGCATTCTTTTCTGTGCAAAAAAGCAATTCATGAATAGCCTTTGTGAATAGCCTTGAATAAGTACAAAACTGTGAAGATCCTTGTCTCATCTCTCCTTATTAGGGTTTCTTGACATTTGAGAAACATGGGATACCTGCATTTCATCTTTTTGAATTTTTAAAAATATTTTTTCCATCTCTTTCCATTTCCAGTCAATGACACCAGGATGGCCAAGTGTCTCCCACCCTGTTCTAGAAAGAGACGTGGGTTTTGCCAATATGACTCCTTTTGTGATAGCATTCTCCACACTCTTACGTTGTTCAAAGTCAACCAGTTTCAGGGTAAAGAAATAGACCAGCTGCTCTGACCGGGAGCTTGGTCTAAGCTGGAGTGTGCTGTTTGTCATTGTCTTCTCCTCCAGCAATAATAATCACATGCAATTTAATTAAGATGCAGCCTCTCTGATGACTGGGATACCTGCATCTCATCTTCAGTCCCTATCAGTCCCTTGAGCGCCGTCATGTTCACGGTGACAGCAAACCGAGATGAGGCACGCATTCTCTTTTCCTCTCCTGCCACCCTCCGCTCTCTGGTGCAAGTGAGTTTAATTTGCTCCATTTATACATTCTCTTAGCACCTTCCTCAGAGACCCATAAAGAAAACAAATGTATTAATTGTTTAGCTCCTGTGTATTTATTTAGCAAATTCATCTGGGTAATGTGAACAGCGTTTGCTGTCCCTCTCCGCCACCCTTTCTCCTTGCTTTTGATTTATAGGCTGTAGGCCATTGTGTGCATGGCTTGGGAAGACAAATGGAGCAAAAACCAAGAGAGTTCAGGAGAATCAGCTAGGCCAGTTGTGCAAACACAGATACTGGCATGGGGGCTTAAGGCCTTGCTGTGAAAGGGAAGATGGCACCGTGCCTACATTGTCTGATGCCAACATCCAAGACTCGGCTGTAATGCCAAGCACCTGCTTGGCTGCCATGCTCCCAGAGGGTCTTTCAACAAGTTTATTAGCTCTGAGCCTCAGTTCCTCCATTTGTAAAACTCAAGTAGGAGTGTTGGCTTCCACAGGGCTGGGGAGAGAGTTAATCAGCTTTAAGAAGGATTCATTCTAAGACATGAGCCTAAATCCTGTTGTTAGCATGGACTAGAAGAGACCCATTGAATTAATGGGTTTGACTAAAGTGTTGGAGAAGAGATTACTGAGAGGTGATAATAGCCATGTTATCATTCCCAAAAGGATGACAATGTAGGAGGCGGAGTGAGCTTGTCTGCTGCTCTTCCAGAGAACAGAACATGAACCAAAGGATTCAAATTTCAAGGAAAGAGGCTCTAGCTGAGCATTGAGAAGAACTTCTTGACCGTAAGATCTCTTTGGTAGTGGAACAGACTCTCTTGAAAGGTGGTAGAACCTCCATCTTTGGAGGGAGAAGGTGGATGGGCTTCTTTTAGGTGCCCTGTAGTTGTGTATTCCTGCCTGGCAGAGGGTTGACATAGATGGCACTTGTGGTCCTTTCCACGTCTATGACTCTGTGACTCTATGTGTCACCATTCAGTGCTTGAACGGACCTACCCTAATCTGGACTAACTGGTAGGATTCCAGTTGGCATTAGCTTTAGAATCATTAGCTTGAAAAATAATTTTGAAAGGAGGGTCCCATTGTCTTCACATCCTGCTTGTCTCCTTCCCTTAACACAGCAGGATGTTGAGCCTTTGGTGTGAACTAGCAAGGCTTTTCTTAGCTACAATCATCTGGGTAAGAAATGGTGGAATCACCGCTGGTTATGTTATACTGAAGGCATTACAAAAGAAGATATGGAGCTCCTCCTTCCATGATGTTCTCACCCTGGCTACACAACAACAGCTGCTGGGATCTCTGGCACAGTTTTTCTTTCACTCCAGCCTCTGACCAGCTGAGCCCCAGAACATTTGGCCACCCTTGGGCACCTGAGTAAGAGCTAACAGCTTTATCCTAGGGGCTTTTTCACTGGTAAGTGTCCAAGTGTAGCTGGAACATGCCCAACACACCGCTGCACCCAATCAATGTCTGGGGAGGGGAAACAGAAATGCACCAGGAATTTTTCACCTACAACCCCTCTGCTGTTATAGCCAAACATCTGAGAAGAAGGAGAGAAGAAGCAGCCAGACAACGATCATAAATAAGCCATCCAAGAATTACCCTTTCCCAAACTGCTAAATGGTCTTTACGGTCTTAGATTCTTGAATCTGAACTGCACCAATATGATCCCCAAGCAAGCAGAGGATCCAGATTGATTTTTTGTCCCCTAGATCTTGCAGAAATCTAGCAGAATCAGGACTTGTTTCTCCCCTTTAATAGGAGTGCCAGTATCATGTTGGAAGTTCTTCTTAAGGACTAGAAGCCTGTTTTTGAAAGTAAGGCAGCATTAATTCTAATTCTTCTGTTGAAGCTCCCAGTTTTTTATTGTGGTTTCTATTTTAATCATAAATACAATGCAGGAGCTCAGGGACCAAAAATTGCCCAGTTCAGCTCTCCTGGTGCCCTTGAAATGGTGTCCAGGGTATGTCGCCTGCTGTTGATTGAGTTTGGTGTTCTCTAAGCAGTGCTCTTTGTCATGTTGCTTTTCTCTGCTGTTTTCTAGGAACAGAAACAACCCCCCCCCAAACCTTAATGTTCATTATGTCCTCATATTTGAAGGTCAACCTTCTGAAAGAATGGCTTCTCACACTGATGCCCCTTTTAGCTAATATTTGTTTTCCTTTCCTCTCCTCTTCTCTTGCTCTTTGGAAACTGCAAGCCACCCGCCTCCCTCCCTCCGTCCTCCTCCTCCATCTGTTCTTCCATAATTTAAATGGATGTTCTCTACTACAGGCCCGTCCAATAACTTCAGATAGATCATCAAGTTTAATAAAGAACCAGATTGTTGTAAATGTCAGTGTCTTCTCTGCTCAGGGCAGAGAGAACAGACACTTCGGCTGACTCACCCTGGCCTCTGCTTGATCCTCCAGCCTCGTCTGTGAAGAGGCGGCCACAAGGACTGTGGCCATTTCCGCACTGGACTGTTATAGTGCTATTATTCCACTTTCAACCTCCTATGGAATCCTGAGGTTTGCAGTTTAGGGAGGGGCATTTAGAATTCTCAGCCAGAGGGCTCTTTGGCCTCAATAAACTATATGCCCCAGAATTCCAAGAGAAGCTGAAAGTGGAATAATAGCACTATAACGGTGCCGTGCGGAAATGGTTGTGGTCTTGGCCCAGGGATCTGTCCAGAAGGATGGTGCTGAATTCTGCTTTTCTTGGCCAAAAGCAAGCTCCCAAGAGCCAAAGTAGACAAGATGTCAGAAGCTTCTTTGCATGGCAATGCAAAGCAAAATGAGAAGGTGGTTTATTTTTAAGCAAGAGAGGGCAACAGGTTTGCGTTGCCTTTTCCAGACCACCGTGGCTCTGATCCTGTCCAGTTTCTGGCAATAGGAAGAAAACTAATTTGCCTTTTAATGCTAACTTACTGAATTCCAGGCTTTAAATAAAAGAATATTGTTTTCTAAATTTTTTTTTTTAAAATCATGCAGTGCAGCTCTCTGAAAAAAAAAATCTATTTATTCAAAAACATATTCCCCACCTTTCCAGTGTTTCCACACCACTCTCTGTGCAATACATTGTGTGTGTGTATGTGTGCGTGTTCCTTCAAATCACCTGTTGATGTATGAGAGCGCCATGAATTTCACAGGGTTTTCATAGGCAAGGAGTACTCGGGGCGGTTTGCTACTGAGTTCCTCTGAAATGAAGCTCACAGCACCTGGTCTCCCCGGCAGCCTCCCATCCAAGTACTAACCAGGGCTGACGCTGCTTAGCTTCCAGGATCAGACAGGGTCTAGTGCCTTTCTTACAAAAAATAAGGAACGCAGACAAGCAATGTAAATACAATGTTACATTAACGTCAAGAATCAAAAGAATACCTACAGACGTAGACTTTCACCAAATAGCAAAACACAGCCAAAGTGAGTGCAAGGAATTCCAGAGTTTTGGTGTGGCCCCTGAGAAGGCTCTTGCTGTTTTCCCCATAAACAATTGCTTGATAATTCAGGCACAGAGAAGAGCCCTTCCATCGAGTTGCAAAGCAGGCATGGGAAAGTACAACCTGCAGGCAGCTGGATGGGGACTCCAGGACCCTAGCACACCAAGAATCCATCCATCCATCCATCCTTCCTTCCTTCCTTCCTTCCTTCCTTCCTTCCTTCCTTCCTTCCTTCCTTCCTTTTCTGTTCTCTCTGTTGCCTCAGTAATGGAGAGCTGGAGAGGCAGAAAGGCACCATCTTGATTTACAGACTTTCCAGGACTTCATCTGCTCCAAGATCTGTAAAGATTAAAGCTACAGGAGCTCCATTTCAGGTCCAGTCTGGTAACCTTACTCTTATGGCATAGGCAGTCTGGTATGGAACAAAGTGGCCCCTATAGAAACCTGAGCTTAAGCCATTCGAGGCTTACGGATCATTGCCATCGCTTTGAACAATATCAAGAAACAAAATAATAATCAGTGCAAATTTTATAGATCAAATGTAGAGTGAACTACCATTCACCAGCCACTGCATTCTGTAGCAGGTGCAGTTTTTGAAGATTCATCAGATGTAGCCCCAGGTAGCGTGGATTGCAGTAGTCCATTCTAGATGTAACTAAAGCTAGGCTCAGCTTGGCAAAGGGACCTTGGCAGGGACAAATGCAGTTGCTGGACCAGCTTAACCTGGACAAAGACATTCCTGTCTGCCTATCTATCTATCTATCTATCTATCTATCTATCTATCCATCCATCTCTCTCTTTGTCTCTCTGTCCATCCATCCATCCATCCATCCGTCCATCCATGTATCTCTCTCTTTGTCTCTCTCTCTTTATTTCTTGTATGTATGCTGCTTTTCTCCCAAAATGGGATCCAACATGACTTCCAACTATAAATTAGACATTAAAAACCATTAAAAGCATTAGAAACATATAAAATTATAAAAACCTAAAACAGTATTCATTTTTAAAAACAAATCAAGCTCCCGAGCTATATCTGCCCATTGAGATATCAGGTGGAAATCCAAGTCCACCAGCAAACAAACTAAAGACTCAGTTCTTTGAAGGTTGGGCCCTGTTTTGGGGGGATGGATGAAATATAAATCAGATAAATGAATTCCATCCCATCCAGAATAGGTTGAATTCTTGTATGTATATTGTGTACGTTAGGGGGAAAAGATGCAGGAAAAATAAATGTGTTCTGTTATGAAGCAGTGCTTGGGGGAAAAAAAGGTGTGTACAAAATTGTGTGCAGACTTCGCAGTTAAAAAAGAATCAAATGGAAATGGGGCAAATCTGAGTACAGGGTTGGAAAACCTTTGTTGCTAGTTCAGGCACAGAGCAAGAGCACCAGCGCAACTTGAAAGCTGTCTGCACGTCTGTCCTAGAGATGGTTGGATTGACTCTCTTTCTCCTTGTGTCTGTCTTGCTTTGTGTGTGTGTGTGTGTGTGTGTGTGTGTTGTCTCTCCCACAGGCGACCCTGCAGCTGAGGAGTGGTCCCAGTGGAGTGTCTGCTCCCTGACCTGCGGGCAGGGTACCCAGGTGCGAACTCGCTCCTGCGTCTCGTCGCCTTACGGGACACTGTGTAGCGGGTTGTTGCGGGAGACCCGGATATGCAATAATACCGCCACCTGCCCAGGTAGACTGGGAAAATGGGGGAGGGCTGGTTCTATTCCTCCTTCTTTCTACTCCTTCCCTGATTTTGCCTTTGTTTTCATGGGTTGCGTTCCTGGGAGATGGCCTGGATGAGTGTGGCTTCCTGTTGTCTGTTCCAAGTGACCTCCTGCTTTGCATTTCCACAAGCCTGCCATGGTTAACCTTCGGGCAGGGATGTATTTAAGTCTTTTACTCCAAGTCTCAAGTCTCTACCTTCAGGTCTCCAATGTGGGAACTAACTTTATCCTCTAACCTATAGTCCAGAATTTCTGGACAGAGTCGAATAAAGACAGTTTTAACAATGTAAGTGGAGTCGACCCTCCACATTTGCAATTTTGCCATCTGCGGCTTTGGACATGGGGAATATAAGATCCTTCTCACTGCCCCTTCCCAAAGCTGGAGGCTTTTGTGCCAATGGACATAAAAAAGTCTGGAGCCTTGGAAGTGGGGAATAAGTTCCTTCTTACTTCCCATTTCTGAGGCTGGAGGATTTGGATGTGGGGAATAGGATCCTTCTTACTTTCCATTACTGAAGCTTCAGAAGCTTTAGAAGGAAGGATCCTTCCTCTTCAAGCTCGTTGCCTAATTTGTTTGCTATTCCTCTCTGAGAAATGGGCCCACACTTTGGGGTTGAGACAGATTGTCATGGGACCAGTAGGCAAAAAGAGATGGAAGCATTGTTCAAAATTCTAAGGTTTCTAGATGAATGTGTTATGTTCTTGCACCAAGGGCAGCAAGTCAGTCACTAAAAATATACAAGTCTTGAGTTGAGTCAGTGTGACATTTATTGCTGAGTTGAGCCCAAGTCGAGTCACTGAAGTGACTGAAGTCTGACTTGAATCCAAGTCATAGAATCATAGAGTTGGAAGAGGCTCCAGGGGCCATCCAGTCCAACCCCCTTCTGCCATGCGGGAACAGCTATCATAGCACTCCCAGCAGATGGTCATCCAGCCTCTGCTTAAAAAACTCCAAAGAAGTCTCCACCACACTTCATTGAGGCAGCATGTTCCACTGCCATTGGGAAGTTCTTCCTGAAGTTCAGGTGGAATCTCCTTTCCTGCAGCTTGAATCCAATGCTCCTTGTCCTGGTCTCCAGAGCAGCGGAAAACAAGCCCACTCCCTCCTCGACATGACATTCCTTTAAATATTTAAACATAGCTATCATGTCCTTCTCTACTGCAGACTAAACATACTTAGCTCTCTAAGCTGCTCCTAATAGGACTTCAAGGCTTCCAGACCCTTCACCATTTTGGTCACCCCCCTCTGGACATGTTCCAGGTTGTCAACATCCTTCTTGAATTGAGGTGCCCAGAACTGGACACAGGATTCCAGATGAGATTAGACCAAAGCAGAATAGAGTGGTACCATTACCTCCCTCGATCTAGACACCGTACTCCTATTGATGCAACCAGGAATTGTGTTGGCTTTCTTGGCTGCTGCATCACACTGCTGACTCGTGTTCAGCTTGTGATCTACCAGGACTCCGAGATCCCTTGCACACCTACTGTTAACCAGCCATGTGTCCCCCATCCTATATTTGTGCATTCCATTCTTTTCTGCCTAAATGTAGGACCTTACATTTCTCTCTGTTGAATTTCATTTTGTTAGCCTTGGCCCAGCTTTCCAATTTTGAACCTGTCCTCTGGCATATTAGCAACTCCTCTCAATGTGATTGACTTAAGTCTACATCACAGCCTTCAGGTGGTGGAAGCAGGAGATCAGATGCTGAATATTTGGTCTGGGTACCAGCTTTGTCTGTTTTTCTCTTGGTTTTCTCCCAGTCCAAGCCTATTAAGATTTAGTGAGCCATTTCAAGAGACTTCCTGTCCTTTCTCTCTCTCTCTTTGGGATGTTTTCAGTTCTGGTTCATGACAGGGAGCATGTTAACAGGCCTAATTAGTTTGTAAAGGCATCCCAGCCATAACCATAAGTACTATGAAGAATTAATGAAATAAAAATAACCGGAATGGTTAGTGGTAAATTTGCAACGCGTTTTAATACTCCCTCCTTAATTAAAGAGTATTTTACCCTGAGTGCATCAGGGTGCTGTCATTTAGGCAACAGGCAAATGCGTTTCTCTTCTGGAAACTGCCTTTTGAAAAGAGCTGCCATTAGCATTTTAAGCGTGGAGGGTTTTGATTTTGCTGTCTGCTTGAATAGTTGCGGCTGCTTCAATTTGTTGTGTTACTTTGTATGCTTTATTTTTATTTTTATGACTCTTTTGATTATGCTCGGGCTTCTTGCACTTTTGTTTGCTGCCCTGGGAACACAAAATTTATTTCAAAGTGGTGAGATATAGATTATGTAAATAAAAAAAAATCTATAACATGAAAAGAACTCCTAAATAATGGCTTTCTAATACACACACACACATATATAAAACTGGCTTTTGAAAATACAAATACAAAGAAAGGGGCAAGTAAAAACAAAAAGAAGAGGGAGAGATGTGGGAGAAATGCACGTAAGTGAATGTAGGTTAGCCGTATACGTTAATGGAATCTGAACATTTGGGGTGTAATGCTTCGGTAATTTTCTTCTCAAAAGAAGCAATGAGTGATTTTAGCAATTTTCTTCCCGCTGTGCGAAAATAATCAAATCACAGACTCTTAGAGTTGGAAAGGGCCACAAATGTCATCCAGCCCAAACTACTGCCATGTAGGAATACACAACAATATACTCACAAGAGATGGACCATTTCCACACTAGACTGTTATAGCACATTTATTCCACTTTCAACATCCTATGGAATCCTGGGGTTTGCAGTTTAGGGAGGGGCCTCAAAGCCATCCGATCTGTCTTTAAATGCATCCAAAAATGGGGAGTTCAGCACTCTTAACAGTTCTTCCAGTGAAGAAGTTCTTCCCGTGTTTAGGTGGAATTTCTTTTCTTGCAATCTGCATCCTTTGGCTTGTGTTCCAGTCCCTGGAACAGCACAAAGCAAGCTTGCTCCATCTTTGTGGTGCACAGGATAGCTTTCTGTTGAAGTAATTGGGCTTAGAGGTTTCAAAAGCTTTGTTCAGGAACATCAAAGAAAACAGCTGCACACGAGGTTCTTCCATCACTGGGTGCACAAGGACCTCTGGACAGTTCCAAGATTGACCCCATGGATAGCAGTGGTGAGGGAGGAAGACCTCTGCCTGGGAAGCCCCAGTCCTCCTTGGGCACCGGATAGCAAAAGTGTTGCAAAAAAGGCACAGGGTACCTCCTTCTGCAATGTCTTTAAGATTATCTTAGCATCAGTGGGGAGTACACATGCATAAGCCACCAACAAGATTCTGGCCTTAGTTTCACTCATGAAGCTTGTTTGGGTTCCAAAGCATGAGAAAGCTACCTAGTACATAAACAGCTGTCTTATACTGACATTGCCCCCAGTGTTGTCAACTCTGACTGGCAGCCTGACTTGCCAGGTTTGAAAGCAGGATTCTTTCCTAGACTTACCTGGAGATGTCAGGGGCTGCAGTAAAGATCTTCTTCGTAGGAACATAAGAAGTTCCCTTATACGGACTTGACTCTCAGCCCATTTAGCCCAGTGTTGTCAACTCTGACCGGCAGCAATGGCTTCCCAGGGTTTCCGCCCTCATTTTGCCCTGGCCTTACTTGGAGATCTCTGTTATTCCCTTGTGGCCACCCACACAATTGATAACCAGGACTAACTTTAGTTACTGAGACCCAGTGAGGTCTAGTGATTTAAGCACTGGGTCATGACTCTGGAAAGCAGGATTCAAATCCCCGCTCAATCATGGAAACCCTCGGGGTGACCTTCAGGGGGTCACACTCTCTCAGCCTCAGAGGAAGGCAAAGGCAAACCCCCTCTGAACAAATCTTGCTAAGAAAAGTCGTGGATAGGTTTGCCTTATGCTCACCTGTAAGCGAGAAACAACAACAACAACCTGTGTTAGTTTTCAGAAACAGATGAGCTCAAGTTTTTCCCCCATCTGTAAAACCCAACTTGCTTCTGCAACCCCGGAAAAGCTGGATAGTTTCGAGCTTCTTTATTTTTAAAGGCTGTGGAAGAGCTTATGCATTAATTAGCATTCAGAGCCCATGACAGCTAATCGATGAGGGATCACCATCAGCTGGAAAAATCTGACTCCTGTCTAAAAACACAGAATGGCACAGAGTTAGGGTGAACTCTTGAGGTCATTGTATAAAAAGGTTGGGGTTTTTTTAAAACACACTAAAAATCTTCCTTCTCCCTCCGTCCCTTCACGATATCTCTTATAGGTCAGACATTTTTTCCCCTGAATGTTTGAAGCCTTGAACAATTTAATAAGAGGACATGGGGCATGGTGGCCCTGCCTCCTATATCACTGTATATGCCTTATTATTGTTGTTGTTGTTGTTGTTGTTGTTGTTGTTGTTGTTGTTGTTGTTGTCGTCGTCGTCATCGTCATCATCATCATCATCATCATCATCATCATCACCATCATCATCATCATCATCTGCTACATACAACTTTTTGAATCAAATGTCAATAGTATTACAATAGTTTTACAACAATGTTAGCATATCCCCTAATATATTTAATATGTTCCCTAGTATAGTCAGTTATTGAATTTAGCTGTAACTCCCGAAATATTTCCCTCTTCTTTTTTTAATTATTCCCTCTCTCCCACCACCTCCCCGGGAACAGTCTAATTATTTATTACAATTCTCGTTTACCTTTCACGTGGAATCTCACTTTAATTATCTTATTTCCATCTTCATACCTCTCTCTATATTTTGCATTCAATATTCTCCAACTTCTGAACCAAGACCCCTTCTTCAGTTGCCCCATATAACGTCATTGTGTATTTTACCCCACCACCATCTCTGTTCCTGACTTTCCCAAGTCCAGTGGCAAGATCTAAAGCTGTGTTTTGCTCATGTTCAGTATGGAAAAATATTCCACTTGGCTCAACACTCTTCTCCGCAGCACGATTGCACTCTTTAAGTACTTCAAGGGCTGTCATGGAGAGGAGAATATAGCCTGGTCTCTGCTGCCCCATGGGTAGAACCAGGTCTAACAGTTTTGAGTTACAGGAGGGTAGATTTCAATTGAACGTTAGAAGGGACTTCTTGATAGGAGGAGCGGTTCAGTAATGGAACCAATTGTCTAGGGAGGAGATGAGGTCTTCTTCTGTGAACGTCTTAAGAAAGAGGCTGGACAGCTACCTACTGGAGATGCTTTAGTTGGAGATTCTGCACTGAGCAGGGCATTGGAATCAGTGGTCCATGAGGCCCCTTCCAACTCTGTGATGATTCTGTGAAGCGCAATGAAGATAGTGTTTGTAGACCTTGTAGACGCATTGCCAGAAAATGTGTCTCTCACCTTGAGTAGATGGTAAAGCTTGTGGGAGACATCTGAGAAGCAACATGCATGCAAGACAGTGCTGTTGTTTTCATATGAAAACAGTTGAAATATACCTAACTGGAAAAAAATACACAATGGTCAAGATCCTACCTTAGGTTTGCATAATGTAGACCTATAGTCAACTAATTGGATGTGGTTGTGCTACAGAGCACTTCTGCAGAATACCAGCCTTATGCAACCGATGGTGAGTCTTCTAATATGGCTGCTTCTTGCTTGGTAGCACGGTGGTTCTCCTACAGCACCCTTTTGCTGCGCATTGATATGGTACAATAAATGATGTATCTGCCAATGCGCCTGCTTCATGTCCCTTTGTGCAAGGAGGAATGCATCGTGGCTGTTTCTGCAGTCTTAGAGAATCAAGTGGTAGATGGATGGAATTAATAAAATGTCACAGTCCATCCAAGAATGTTCATCTGCATAGCTGGAATCTTGTTGATTGAATCCCAAAGGCACTGGATCACATCTGATCTTGGAAGCTATTGATGGATAATAAAAAAATTATGTCTGAAAAAAAAAGACACAGAAGAATGACATTGCTGTTCCCCACCCTCCAACAATCTCCTGTGCAAGTAGGAATTGTGCTGAAGATCTTGCTTATGGCTGTTGTACCAGAGATTGTTTTTTTAAAAAACATTTCCTCCCCACACCCTTTCACAGCATTCCCTGAGCTGTGACGTGCTACCTTCAGCCTAGTTTGCCCAGCCCTTCCCTTCCTAGGAGGGCATTTATGTAGTCTCACTGGAAAGACTACATCGTCTTCCTGAATACAGGCCAATTACAGATCCATAACTCTAGCTTACAGATCCATATCTGCAGTACTGAATACCAGCCATTGGTTTTTTGTGCAAACAGTTTTTTCACCAAGAGGTCCCAAAATGGCAAAAAGGAATAATGATCTCATGGCAGTTGACCATTTTCTTGATATATCAAAGCACCTTTGACCAAAGCATCCATGACGATAATGCTGAGGCACTGATACTTGAACAGCAATTCCTGTCTTTATTCTGGCAGATGTCCCTGCCATCCAGCACGAGTAGCATTGCACACTGAGGATGTCTTCTGTCAGCAAAAGTGAATAGCTTACTTCTTGAGAAAGAGGTCCCAGCTGTAGGTTGCCAGCTGCACTGCACTGTCTGTTCGAGAAGAGCGAAAGCAGCAGTGTGGAACCTAAGCATCGTCCCACGTTACTTGTCCGGTTAGGAACATCTGAAGCAGTCTTAGACTGCTGTTGGCCATTGGGTTCCTTTAATACATCAGCTGTCAATGCTTATTCAAGATCTCTGGTGAAGAGGTCTCTCCCAAAAGAAAACGGGTAATATATTTTATACTTTATACAATATGCTTTTGTCAGATCTTAACTGGAGTCAAGTGTCCAGTTATGGACATCACAATTTAAGAAAGGCATCAGGAAGCTGGAACATTTCCAGAGAAGGACAACCGAAAGATCTGTAAGCCAAGACCTATGAGGAATGGTTGCAAAGCTGGCATGTTTAGCTTGGAGAAGAGATGTCTGAGTTGTGGTATGATTTATTGCCGTTGGCTCTTATGTCAGCTTTGAGTGAAAGTGACTTCAGAGACCTCCAAGTTACCCAACTGCCAACAGCCCTGCTCAAGTCCTGCACATTCAGGGCCGTGGCTTCCTTGGCTGCGTCTGTCCATCTGTAATGCAGTCTTCCTTTATCCCTGTTGCCTTCTTGCTTACCAAGCCGGTGGTATGATAGCCATTTTTAAATAACTAAAGGGCAGTCTTGCAGAAAATGGAGCAAACTTGCTTGCTCTTCTTCCACAGGACAGAACCTGAGACGTCGGGTTCAAATTATTAGAGAGGTCATTCCAACTAAATATTTAGGAAGAACTTCCTGATATTAAGAGCTATTCAACAGTGAAATAGATGGCCTGGAAAGGCTGTGGATGGCTATTAGCAGGAGTTTTATGGTCATGAATCAGGGATGGTTTTTCTGTGGATATCTAAGCTGTCAGGAACTGAACTAGGTGACTCTTGAGGTCTCAGCTTCTAGCCTCTTATGCCTATGATTCTATGATTCTGACTCTTCCCGGAGAACCTGGGCTTGAATGTGGGATATTTTGTATGCAGAGCAGGTGCTCTTCCATGAAGCGATGGCTCCATTATGCGCCATGCTTCCTATCCATAAGTGTCAGCAGGAGGGTAAACAGATGCAGATGTGAATAACTGTTGTGCCTTGCTTGTGCAACTGACTTAATTTCCCACCATGTTTGTCGTCTTTCAAAATCACAGGCTACCATATACATCTATGCAGATCTGGATAATTGTTGCTTACTGCATGCACAATTGACTTAATTGTACCACAATCTAGCCTGGCATGGAAGTGGGGAGAGCTTCATTTTCTGCTACATTTCTTGCTGTCATGCTTCACCCAGTTAGGCTGCAACATGATTTCATTTTGCCATCTTATTTTAAAAAGCCACAATATTCTTGTGAATCTTGTGATATTATTAGTCCTGAAAGAATGGGGAAAAATATTTTAGGCTGTGGTTTTGGTTTAATTTGTGAAGATGAACGCTTTAATCAAGGCTAAGGTGTGCCTGGAGGCCAGCTGCTATTGGGAGAAAAGCCAAATATAAACCAAATGCATATGTATCTACAGAAAATATTTGTCTGATTATCTGTTCCTCTCTGAACTAGGCAGTGGTGCTTTGTATCTTCCATGTCAGGAGGGTGATGAATCTGTAATGAGTTTAGTCTGAACTATAAGGAAGTCATCTCAGGTGTGAAACTAAAATTGCTACCTCGAGTTCTGAACCCTATCTTAGGGTTATGTTTCAGAACCTTGGGGAGATGCAGATTCACTGAAGTGGAAGCCATGTCTCCATATTCAAGCTGAACATCATAACTGGAGTGGACTAACTAATAAGGGCTGGAATTCAGTGTGGGATTTATGTCTATGCAAGTGGACATCCCTTGCAGGAAGTAGAACTGAACAGTTTCCCAACATCCATATTCAGCAAGGGTTTGTCATGATGTTACTAGCTAGGGGAGCCAGTGAAGTGGCTGCTGCACATTGGGGCCAATGTGAATCAGGACATTGGCTGGAGAATGTCAATAGGCATGAGTACAGCCCAGTGTGGGTTGGTGGTGTCATGTCCACAGCAAAGCAGGCAGTAAATCACAAGCGGCACAGCTCCTGCTTATGAGGTGAGAGTCAAAGAATGTCCAAACAGAAAGGAAGCTTAGAGCAAACAAATCCAAAGGGGCAAATCCAAACCGTAGTCCAAACAGGCGGAGTTCCAAGACAAACAGATCTAAGAGCACTGCACAGGGTTTCAGGGCCAAAAAGACCAGTTGCTGAACCTGGGAGGAGAGGCCAGCTGGAACCCTCTTTTATCTATGGATGCTGTCGCCACAGGTGTTCCCTCATTAGGGCTCACTTGCTACTTAAATGGGCCGAGCGATGCAAGCCCTCCCTCTGCTGCAAGGTAGGTGTGTCGGCTATGTATTCCTCTATTTGTTCCCCTGGCTCAGGCCCTTGTTGTTGTTGTGTATTATCTCCCTCTGGACCAGCTTCTGGGGACACTTCAGCCTCTGGGGAAGCCTCTACCTCAGAGTCTGAATCCTCCTCCTCGCTGCCACAGTCTCCAAGGCAGGGCATGACAAGTGGAGCCCAATGTGCCTTGGGGAACCCTTGCGGATGCCCTGATAGGCATCTTTGCAATTCACTAGGAAGCTGTTGTAGTGCCTCTGCTATGTAGCCAAGTATGCATACAGTCATGCAACATAGACTGTGATGCAGAATTGCAGCCAAGATTATTAAAGAGCAGGCAGCATAGAACCTCTTGGGTTGGAAAGATGCTTTTATGCATATATACAGCTTTATAATCAAGAGATGGTGAGAAGCAAATAAAGAGGCAGAGCAAAGTGTATTTTTATTTCCAGCACCGGGAATATTACTATCTTCTTGAAATGGAAACTGATTCAACTTCTGGGAATGCAAGGGAAGATACTCTAAAAATTGTTGTGCCGGGCAGCTTGGTGAGTCCAGATAGCTTATCATTCTGTCTTCTGACTAAAGTTGACCAAATTAATCAAGGAGGTTTCGAGCCAGCACCGAGGTAATGTCTCTCTTTTTAATCTGCAATATCTGAAGTTCAGAGGAATCGGTTCAGAGGAGAGTCACAAAGATGCCAGAACCATGGAAAATGTATTACACATTCAGGGGTTGCTGGCATCTCCCATGTCAAGGGGGCAGCGAATCCAATCCTGGTTTAGTTCCAGGTTTTAAAGGAGCTCTCCAAGGTGCTGGCCCCATTACTAAATAGGTTCAGCACCTTGGAGAGCTCCCATATTAAAGCTAGCCAATGCCTGGACTGAATTTATTGTTGCACTGACATGGAAGCCACAAGCACCCACTGCCTAGGTGGGAAGGCTGGATGATCTAAGGATGTTTAGCCTCGAGAAGAGAATACTAAAGAGGAGCCAAGTAAGACTCTCTAAGTCTTTGTTGGACCACTCTGGTGGGGCTGGGGGACAATTTTCTGCTCCTGAGACCCTCCAGAGACCACAAAGACCCATCAGAAGTAAAAATGGAAGTGGCTGGAAATCTACTTCTGGTTTTGGAAAACAAACATTTTTAGTGAACAGAGGTTATGGACTATTTGAAGGGTGAATTTGCTCCTTCTGGAGGCTTCCAGCTGAGGCATTAGGACCCCTTTTTAGCCAGGAAAACAGGGCCTTCCCAGAAAGTCCCAAAGCATGGATGGGTTAATATAGGAGAATATGGTCCTCCAAATAGCCTGAACCTGAGCCATGTGTTTTAATTTCATTACAGCTTTGTGATGTTATGTTAACTGTCAGGGTCCAATGGGGTCGACACCAAGGCGATGTCAAGGTTTCTATCAGTGTCTTGTAGCATCTTAACTTCCCAAGGACAGAGCTCTGAACATGAGTGAACTTGGTTCTGAATTCAAGCCAACATAGGGATTTGTAATGGAGAGTCTGGTAAATCGGGCTTATGAGGTTATGGTGTTGATAGAGAAATAAAGTTAGAATCATAGAACTGGAAGAGACCACAATGGCCAGTGCAGGAATATACCATCAAAGAACTCCTGACAGATGGCCATCCAGCCTCCATTTCAAAACCTCCAAAGGAGGTGACTCCACCACACTCCAAGGCAGCATATTCCACTGTTGAACTGCTCTTACTGTTGAACTGCTCTTGTTTAGGTGGAATCTCTTTTCCTGTAGTTTGAATCCATTGCTCCATAGTGTTCTAGTCTTTGCAGCAGCAGAAAACAAACTTGCTCCATCTTCAACGTGACATCCCTTCAGATATTTAAATACAGCTATCATGTTACCTCTTAACCTTCTTTTCATCAGGCTAAACCTATTTAGCTCCCTAAGCTGCTTCTCATAGGGCTTCATGGTTTCCAGGTCCTTCACCATTTTGGTCGCCCTCCTCTAGACACATTCCAGCTTTTCAGTATCCTTCTTGAAGTTTCAAGGGTTTTAGTTCTGAAAGGAGGAATGGAAAGTGGTGTCACTCAGGGCTGTACTTGCCGGTTTAGGGTTAGTACTGAAGCAGCTTGGCTGTCATTGAGAAGACAATAGAAATGGTTTTCTGCATGTCTTCTCTCCACTGAAAATGCAGGCTCTTCCCTGCCCAGCTCTCTTCTCACTACCTCCTTGGTAACAGCTAGCTGAAGCAGGCATGAGAGACTGATGTCACTGCCTCGTAGTTTATCTTCACATCTGCCTCTACTGTGGCATGCTTATGGGGGCGAGGAGATGCTGCATGACAATATGATGTGAATAGATCCACTTCAGCTAGGCATTACCAAGACACATGGGTCAGTGCTGGCTGCCTGTTGCAGGGAAGAATATGGGAAATGTATTTAAGTGCAGCAGTATATGTCTGGACGTAAGCCTATAAAGCTCTATATGGCTTAGGTCCAGACAGTCTGAAAGAGCATCACTCCCTATTTGAACCTTAAGATCCTCAGGGCATGGCTTCCTCTAAGGCCATTTCTGCATCACACTGTTCTAGTGCTATTATTCCACTTTCAACATCCTGTGGAATCCTGGGGTTTGCAGTTTGCAATACTGGAATTGTGGGTGAAATCAAAACTATAGATTTGCTTGCCCCTGTATGTGTATAGGTGCTTGCTTGCTTTCAGGTTGCCTGTCGATCTTCCTTCCTTCCTCTGAAATACAGCCTAAGCCAGGTGGTATTAATTGTTGGTCTCCCATCCAAGAATTAACCAGGACTGACATTGCTTAGCTTCCAAGATCAGCTGGGATCTGGTACCTTTGGGTATTTGGATCATTTGCCCTTCTACAAATATATTTCACTCATTTAAAAGCTAGAGGTTATTGGTGCATTTTATGGCAGTGAATCCCATACATTAGCTATGCAATATTCAGAATTCTCAAGCATTCAGAAATCAACCATCTATTTGAAGGATGGATGACTTCAAATTCTCATCCTAAAAGGAAATGAGGAAAATCCACCCTTACTATTCTCATTTTTATAAAACTCAGTCATCTCCCCTCCCCTCCTCAACACACATATGAGCTTAAAATATATATATATATATAACATTTGACTGATGACGAGTGTTCTAACCTCTTGCTTCTTTCTGTTGACCTTTTTTGGTACTTTTTCCAGACATCTTGCGAAAGATCAACCAGAACTGTGTGCAGCATATTTCAAGTGTGACCACACTATAAATTCTGCTAAGATCGCAATGGCTTTATTTGCAAGCCCTTTTTGTAGTAACCCTTCAAATGGAACTTTCCGTTATCGCAGCTGTACACTTCTTGGGCTTTGGCTAGGCAAACTGGCAAACTCGCATCCTCCAGATGTTTTTTGATGGCAGCCTTTATCAGTGTCAGCCAGCACGCCCAATGGTCAGAGGTTATAGGAGTTGCCATCTGGAGAGCACCAGCTTGGCTTCCCTTTCATTTCCAGCCCTTATTGCTGGAAATAAACACCATAATGTATGGGGGACAGCCCATCTGCAGAAAATTTGGAAGCTGAAAGGAAAGCATTGAGCTGGGGCATGGCAAGGTATGGCCTGGAGGCCACGTGCAATAACTTGAGACCATTTTTGTGGCCCCTGAAGCCCCCAACCAGTTCCCCAAAGCCACACAAACCCCCAATGCGCGACCTGGAGTTTTACACTTGTGACTGTTATATATTCATGAAAATAGTTACTGTATGGTTGGGGAGGGAGAGACAACATTGTTTGGTGGTCTGAGCATTGGACTATGACCCTGGAGACCAGAGTTCAAATCCCTACCCAGCCATGGAAACCCACAGTAACCTCAAGGAAGTTACACTCTCTCAGCCTCAGAGGAATGCAAAAGCAAAACCTCCTCTGAAGAACTCCTGCCCCCTCCAAAAACAAAAATAAATGATAGGCTCACCTTAGAGTCACCATAACTCAGGGGGAACTTGAAGGTATTCAGCAACAGTGGTTGGGGGAGAGAGGCAAGACCAGAATATATAAGTGTAATAAAGTATTTCCTCTGGGCAGTAATTCTTTTATCATACGTGGGGATACATTTTCTATGCTCACCTCTCTTGTGTTTTCTATATTTCTTTTATTTTTTTCAATGGGAGTGGAGATTTGCCACCAAAAACGACTAAATGCTCTATAGAGCCAATAAGAGAGAGAATTAAACACAGGACTCCGGGAGCCAAGTGTTAGAGGCAGTGATAGATGATGGCTCTGACATCCGTGGGGCAGCGAATCCACTCCTGTATTTGAAGAGCTTTAAAAGAGCTGTCCAAGGTGTTTAATCTATTTTGAGAATAGGATACAGTGCCTTGGAGAGCTCTTTTAAAGGCTGAGATTCATCATCACACTACATTCGAAGCGGCCGGGTGTCGCTGCCTCCAAGGAGCGGAAAGAATGTTCAGAAGGATTCAAAAATTGTCAAAGGAGTTGTTTTTTTTTAAAGCATGGAGAAACCCTAACAAAAAGAATCCAGGACTGGCTGTGTATTCCATGCAAAATTTCCTGGTGGTTGATTTGCACAGAAAACTGTATTTCCTGTACAGTTAATAATACTTCTACATAGAAATATATGCCTATGTGTGAATAATTTTCAAGTCTCTGCAGTGCTAGATATGTAGGAATGGATGGAAAACTTCATTGGGGCGGCATTCTTATTAGGAGGGGCACTTTTCTCATTTTGTCCCCCCATATCTGCAGCTGTGATGGTGAAGCCACCCTCTATGTACCCCAGACTTCAACAGAGCTTTCCAAGGTGTTAACCATATCCAGAGAATCAGAATTCAGCACTTTGGAAAGCGCCTTTACATTTCAGACTAGTGGTTCCCAAACTTTGGTGCTCCAAATGAGTTAGACTTCATCACCCAGAATTCCTGACTGTTGGCCAAGCTGGCCAGGGCCTCTGGGAGCTGAAGTCCAAAAGATCTGGAGGATCAAAATGGAAACATACTGTTTGAGGCGAAAAGGAAATGCACAACGCAGCTGAAATAGTTGCCACTACTGGATGAGCTGGCACGAGGTGGAGCGATTCCATATTTTTGCTCCTTATGCCCGCCTCTACAATGCGCTGATGCAATGTTTTCTTTGCTCCTCCCTGACAGTGGAAGGCCAGTGGTTGGACTGGGGATCCTGGAGCCGCTGCTCTGTGTCATGTTCCAATGGGACCCAGCAGCGCACCCGCAAATGCAGCGTCTCTGCGCACGGATGGGCAGAGTGCAAGGGGGCTCACGCGGATGCCAGGGAGTGCTACAACCCAGAATGTCCAGGTAAGGAAAGGGCGAACTTCCGAACAAGGGAGGTTGGAAGATATAAGTCCTAAGACATCACAAGGCCAGGACTCCTGCATAGGTGAGAATTCCAGACTATGGCTGTTTCCACACTAAACTGTTATAGGACTATTATTCCACTTTCCACATCCTATGCAATCCTGGGGTTTGCAGTTTAGGGAGGGGCATCTTTGGCCTCAATAGACTAGAAACCCTAGAATTCAGGGTTTTGAAAGTGAAAAAATAGCACTATAACAGTGTAGTGTGGAAATGGCCACTGCCTGTTGTGTTCCATAGAACTTGTGTTGTTGTCATGGCTTTGTTTGTGTTCCAGCCTCTTTCTAGGGGAACAGAAAGGATGCATGTTACTTAGCTACTGAATGTATCCTAATATTAATCCAAACTAGAGCATATTAACTGAATATATTAAATTCACCTATATGTTGACTCACCACTCAGCAACTGATTCAATAGGTCTACTCTAGTTGGGACTAATCTAAAAGATTCAGGGCAATGGCACTAAGGCCATTTCCATACTGGACCATTATAGTGCTATTATTCCACTTTCAGCATCCTATGGAATCCTAGGGGTTGCAGTTTAGGGAGGGTCCTTTATCATTTTCAGCCAGAGAGCTCTTGGGCCTCAGGAAACTACAAACCCCAGAATTCCACAGGAGGTTGAAAGTGGAATAATAGCGCTATAACAGTGTAGGGCGGACATGGCCTTAAGTGGGCTTTCAAATTGCAGGCCTTTTCTTTCAAGAAGGGGTCACGCATCTCCCTGGATTAAACCAGATATCTTCAGATATAGAGCAGAAGAGAAATATTTTATTAAATGACAATAAATAAAATAAAAGACTGTTCCACCGGACCCTGGGCCCCCCATCCACCCAAACGCCTTGCCTTGCCATCTAGAAGCCCGAGCTTGGCGAGGTGTGCCTTGATGTATCACCCTCTGCCAATCTGTCTGGAGTGACAGCTGCTCTCCATAAAGCCACCGGGCCTAATATGGCAGGTTTGGAGATGCCAGTCATCGGGCGGCAATGACAGATGGCCCTTGGCTGCTCCTTCCCTCCTGCCTTCCACTCTCTCCGGCTGTGTTGATTTTTATTTGCTGTTTTATTGTAGAGTGGCAGCTGAGACTAGGAATGAGAGGAGTTGGTTTTAGGCCCAGGAATGGGCACAGGACAGGCTGTAGTCTGTATGTGGCCGTCATCACCTGTGTTGGGACCCCTGAAGTGACCTCTAGAATCCCCAATTATTTTTTTTCAAGTGAAAAACTGGACCAAATGCCCCTCATACAGCCAGGAGATGCCGTATGAGACCACAGTTCCCAAATCTACTTCTCCATGAAGGAATCACCCAAAAATGCTCAGGAAGGAAACAGTAATCAGACATACTGTGTCCAGTTCTGGGCACCCCAATTCAAGAAGGACATGGTCAAGCTGGAGCAAGTCCAGAGGAGGGTGACCAAAATGGTGAGGGGCCTGGAAGCCCTGAAGCCCTATGAGGATAGACTTAGAGAGCTGGGGATGTTTAGTCTGCAGAAGAGAAGGTCAAGAGGGGACATGAGAGCCATGTTGAAATATTTGAAGGGATGCCATGTAGAGGAAGGAGAGGGCTTGTTTTCTGCTGCTCCAGAGACCAGGACAAGGAGCAATGGATTCAAGCTGCAGGAAAGGAGATTCCACCTGAACCTCAGGAAGAACTTCCTGATGGTCAGGGCTGTCCGGCAGTGGAATCTGCTGCCTCGGAGTGTGGTGGAGTCTCCTTCCTTGGAGGTTTTTAAGCAGAGGCTGGATGGCCATCTGTCGGGAGTGCTTTGAGGGTGTTCCTGCATGGCAGGGGGTTGGACTGGATGGCCCCTGGGGTCTCTTCCAACTCTACATTTCTATGATTCTATTTCTAGTCAATTCTTTGTAGGAACGGAAAGCATATTTATTGTTATTCTTTCCCTGGTAAAAAGGGTTGCCTGACAGTTGTGAAACTTCAGGAAAAATAACAGTTCAGTTTTTGCAGACTATCTGAATATCCCAAAGAGCTGCAGAAGAATTATTCTGCATAGAAAACCATGCAGGTTTTCTTGAGCCAAAGCCTGTTTTCTGTGCAGTTTTTATCCTCGTAGCACACAGTAAATGTTCTAACAACAGATTGTTCTCGGAATATTTAGGATATTTGTGGATGTTCTGTGTCTCCCATCAGCTCAGCCAATCAGTGTCAGAGGCTTCACAACCGCAAGCCCAGTAGAGGTCACAAGAACATCAGCAAGAGGTTTCTTTTCCAAGACTCTTGAAAATAATGCAGCGTAAAAGGTAGCAAGGGCAGACTTATTAGCTGTCAGCATTCCTGGTTCCACCGACTATTAAGTCTCCTGACCTTTTGAAGCTACCATCCAGCATCCTAGATGCAATGGAGACACAGCAAAGCATTGACGTGGAAGTTTATAATGTTACGACTTTGAGCCTTGATTCTATCAGAGAAGGTTGCTTTCTCATGTTAACATTTAAAAATGCCCCCGTGGAGTAATTCCTGCATCACTATACTAACAGACAGGAATCTACTTGAGGACTGTGATCTGGCTGGGGATTCATTGATGTTCTGAGAGCAAAATTATAGTCAGATCTAATTAAATGCCCTCAAATTTTCTCAGTTTGGCAGGGACTGTACCACTCAAGTCTCTACCATCCCATTTTTTGCAATTGCTTCTTAGCATGTCCCAGTTTCTGTCTCCTTCTCTCATTTTCCCTCGTTGCACTCAGCTTGCTTCAGTTGTTGCAAATTGACTTCAAAGTGCAAAAGTAATTTGCACCCAACCTGTTAACTCAACAGGTGAGAGCCAGTATGTTGTAAAGGTTTGAGCTTTGGGTTAGGACACTGGGAAACCAGTTCCAATCCTCAGTCAGCTGTGGAAACCCACTGGGTCACCTTGGGTAAGTCATACTTTCTCAGCCTCAGAGAAAGGCAAGGGCAGACCCCTTTCTGCCAAGAAAACTGCATGATGGGTTTGCCTTACAGTTGCCATAAGTCAGAAATGACAGGAACACACACAAGAACGACAAGGGGGGAAGGGGAGAATATTATCCCAGTTAGCTCAAGCAAAAGCTAACAGCTGCAACCCCTCTCCTGTATTTTCTTACCCAATAATAACTTTTGCCATCTTGACTGCACTTTGATTTTTTCCCCCTGGTTTTCATATGTGAATTGGTGGGGAATATGCAGTTGGATGGAAATGTGGTTCAATGTGCAAAAGAAAAAAGTTTCTGGTAGGCAAACACACTCCATCCATGCTCAAGGATGAATGAATGCAAAAGTGTTCTTCCCAATGGCTGAGACTGTCACGTTTTGTGCATTTTGCAATGATTTTTTTTTTCACACTTATGACTTCTTTCAGCGAATATTTCATTCATCCTGAAAAGACATCCTTGCATTTGTGCAAGGGAAACAAAACCTCAGAAGTTCTTTTTCCCCAAAAATCCACAGATTGCCCCCATTACACAATCATGGACCATTTTCTCAGTGGAGTGTCTCAATACATCACTACATCCTTTCTCACTGAGGACATGAAACATTGCTAGTATTTTTTGTTTAAAAAAAATCCTTAATTATGCAATTAGCAGAATGGAGAGGTAAATTATTTCTTGGAGTGTGATGCTGTGTTCAAGTCCCAGCCTAGTTGGTGTTTGACAGGCTGTTTGCTGGTTTCTTGGACGTCCTCTTGTTTTACAGGGAAACTAAACTCTGCTACTCAAACTGTTTTAAGATCTATAGAAAGTCAAAACCTCGAAAGAAACTAACTCACCTCTGATGGATAGAAATGAATTCCATTTGTTAAGGGCACCCTTTTGTGGTCACAGCCTGGTTGGGAAGGGGAGAGAGGGGCATTTTTGCTTAAATGAGATCTGAATTATTGATAAATGGGCTTAATCATCTGTGGAATATTTGATTAAAGTAATTATCAGCCAGCAAGAGTGGCCACCCAGTGATAAAGAAGGAATTCTTCCATTTCCCTGCCATGCTGTCGGGTCTTCCAGCTAATATGAATCTAAATTGGGAAAGTGTGTGTGTGAGAGAGGGAGAGTAAAAGAACAAGTTTGTAAGGATTTCTTCTTTTTTTCTTCCTTTCTGTTTCCCTGAATTGAAGCCGATAGCAAGTGGGGGCCGTGGAATCACTGGAGTTTGTGTTCCAAAACATGTGACACGGGCTGGCAGAGACGTTTCCGGATGTGCCAAGGGACCGGCGTGCAAGGCTACCCGTGCGAAGGCAGCGGAGAGGAAGTCAAGACGTGCAATGAGAAGAAATGTCCAGGTACTTGGCCGTGGCTCTGGGCTGGATCTCTCCAGATGTGCTACTTCAGGTGGCATCTGGCAGAGCATAGTGCAATTCCAGAAACCAGCATTCCTTCCTTCTTACGACAAAAGGCTTCATTGCAATGTGGAATTCAGTCTCCTTACACAAGCAATTACATAGGGGACAAGGACCATTCCCCCCCTCCATGGGCCACACACTCCCACAACAAGCCCAAGTGCCTCTGTTTTCCTCTGCACTCCCTCTCAAAATAGTGAGAAGAGATTTCATCTCTTTCTTTCTGTATGATTTGAGAGTAAAAAGTGACCCCCCACAATCATTAAGAATTTATTTTAAAAATTGGGGAGAGTGGGCCTCTTGGGGTACTGTTGGGGGTCTTCAGGGGCCATAGAAAAGTCCAAGGTGACATTAGTTCTTCCTAATATTTAGATGGAATCTCTTTTCTTGAAATTTGAAGCCATTGTTCCATGTCCTAGTCTTTGGAGCAACAGAAGACAGGCTTGTTCCACCTTCCACATGACGTCCCTTCAAATGTTTAAACATAGCTATCATGGCACCTCCTAACTTTCTCTTCCCCAAGCTAAGCATACCCAACTCTCCAAGCCTCTCCTCATAGGGCTTTATGGTTTCCAAGCCTTTGATCATTTTCATTACCTTCCTCCAGACACCATCCAGCTGGTCAATATCCTTCTGAACTGCAGTGCCCAGAACTGGACACAGTATTCCAGGTGGGGTCTGACCAAAGCACAGATAGACAGAGTGAAAGAAAGAGAGATACTTAGGTGCACATCAATTAATTCACCAACCCCTTCACACTGGCTTTGACCTGCGGTGACTGCTTTCACACCCTATCCCATCAGCCGTTGCCCTCTTCTCTTCCTTCAGCCTTCCATGAGATGTGCAAGGATGAATACGTCATGCTGATGACGTGGAAGAAAGCAGCCGCTGGGGAGACCGTATACAACAAATGCCCGTCCAATGCCACAGGTAAGTAACTGTGCGTTGGTGGCGCGGAGGCATCTGCATTTCGCAGGCTCCAAACTGGAAGCCTGACAACTGGAGACAAGAAAAGGGAAAGAGGGAGAGTTGTTGTAGGAGACAGATGGAGAGCCAAAAACAGGGGCCTCGTGTGATCTCAATGCCAACACAAGTTTCCCACTGAAAGCTGAAGGCCCTCTAGCTTTCACAGGATACGTCTGCAGCGTCCGCTTTAGTCCTGGTTGATTGCACGGCCTCATTCCAGTTGGTACCGAATGACAACGGGCTTCTGGTTTGCTTGGATTAATTCCAGATCATTTTACACTTCTTGGGCGTAGCCCAACCTTTCCCCAGTTTGGCCAGAACCCGGTGTCGGCTTACTGTTACAGTAGCCTGCATTTATCTGTAATTGTTCATTTGGGTTTGAGTTATTCAGTAGGGATGTAATTCCTCAGTAAGTTTCTTCTTGAAGGAAGCAGCGAGTAATTTTAGCCATTTTCTTCCCACCGTAAGCAAATCTTCAGAAACCATGTGGTTTTCCAAGACCATTTGCAATTCAGAACTCATTCTGTGCAAAATTTGCATGTGGCCGTTTTACACAGAAAACTGCAGTTTCTGTGCAGAAAATTAAACTTCCCAGCAGGTGAATGTTCTTTTTCAGTATAGAAGCATTAATATGTGTGCATAAAATGCTGATTTCTGTGTGGAAATAAAAACCGCATGCAAATTTGGTGCAGAATAAGTCCCGAACCATGAAGATTCTAGTGAGTAAGATTCTTCTCATCTGAGTTTCTCAACACTCCAGAAAACCAGGTTTTGCAACCATTTTCCAAATATTTTTGAATATTCCTTCCCTCCATAGTATGCAGCAGTTTATTTCACAATGGTCCTCCACAAACAATCCCAGATTATTTATCTAGACTGGGGGCACACCACATCTCCCCTCCATTTAGTGGCCAGGGGAAGAACAAGCAGTGGCCGGTTGTGTTTCAACAACAGCTTACAGAACGAAAAAGACATTCTGGTGGACCTTCCAGGGCTGTCTGGAAGATGTGTTGTTTCCCTATGGGGGCTACTGAAAAATATCTGGCCACTACCTGGTTGCCTCTCTTTCCCCTAACCACTAAATGGCCATGCGTTTGGGGGGCCCAGCTATACCGCACTACACTCTTATAGCGCGATTATTCCACTTTCAACATCCTATGGAATCCTGGGGTTTGCAGTTTTGGGAGGGGCCGACTGGCCCCTCCTGAAACTGCAAACCCCAGGATTCCATAGGATGTTGAAAGTGGAATAATCGTGCTATAAGAGTGTAGTGCAGAAATGGCCCTAGTTGGAGGAAGGAAACAGAGTTGTGCCTGGCAGAGCTATGCCTTTCCCCGGTGCAATATGGGGTCTCAGCCTTTATCTTCCTTTTTTAACAAAATCTGGTTGCACTTACGTAAAAGAGAGGGAAAAAAAACTCTTCCCAATTTTATTTTTAAATTTGCACAGTGCCATGTATTTTGCAAATCTCCCACCGAGATGTCTTTGGGAACATTTTCTCTGCTCTCTCACTGTCACCCTCTCCCGGCTTTGAAGATTTTGTGCCGACTTGCAGATTTAGCAGCATGGAAAGAAGTACACATCTGGCGGCTTGCAAGTTTGGCACATTATATCTCTTAAAAAAGAAGAACCACCCCAGGTTGGAAGAATAGATAATTTGCTATGGGAGGGAAAAAGCCCACGTGTGAACAGAATGCCGTGTCCCAGGCCTGTAAACAATGCTTCACGAAGGAAACCAAGGCTGTTCGCTTATGCAAAATTAATAAGGCTGTAGAGGGAGCTTGGTAAATCTGTGCCTTTTTCCAATGAAAATATCTACTAAAGCATACTCCCCAACACATCACAGATGGAGACTGGAGGCAATGTGACCACGCAACTTTAGAGTGGGTTGAAGATGGCAAAAGTTGTTAACGTAGAAGAATGCACAAGTTAAGATTTATTGGAACAGTTTGCTTTTGCCTTAGCCAACTACAAAGGGTAAAATTTTCTCTCCTCCTCTCCTCTTCCCCCCTGTTGTGTTAACTGAGTGGCAGCTACTTTTGAACTCAGTTTGCAGCAACTGAAGTAAGTTGAGGATAATGGGAGGAAGTGAGAGGAGGAGAGAGAACCTGGGACATTTTAAAAGCAGCTGGAAAAATGAGGGGGGATGGAAGATGATTAATCAGGACTGTCCTGGCAAACTGAGCCAGTTGGAGGGTATGAAAATGGCCGCAACACACAGCGCAGCTGCCCCCTTTGGACTACAGTGGGATGACAAAGGTTTAATCAGGATTGTCTTTAAGAAATCAGTACAGTTAGAACCATAGACTCATAGAGTTGGAAGAGACCATAACGGCCATTAAGTCCAACCCCCTGCCATGCAGGAACATACAGTTAAAGCACCCCCGGCAAATGGCCATACAGTCTTTGTTTGAAAAACTCCAAAGAAGGTGTCTCCACCATGCTCTGGGGCAGCATATTTCACTGTCAAATGGCTCTTACCCTCAAGTTGTTCCCAATGTTTAGGCAAAATCTTTTTTTGTGTAGTTTGAATCCATTGCTCCATGTCCTAGTCTCCGAAGCAGCAGAAAACAAGCTTGCTCCATCTTCAACATGACGTCCCTTCAAATATGTAAACATAGCTATCATGTCACCTTTTAACCTTCTTTTCATCT
The DNA here is from genome assembly GCA_948474755.1 of Ctenosaura bakeri. Classification (NCBI taxonomy): domain Eukaryota; kingdom Metazoa; phylum Chordata; class Lepidosauria; order Squamata; family Iguanidae; genus Ctenosaura; species Ctenosaura bakeri. The sequence goes on from CAOLHI010000165.1 coordinate 488,957, forward strand.
GGCTAAACAACCCCAACTCTCTAAGCCACTCCTGGTAGGGATTCATGATTTCCAGACTCTTCACCATTTTGGTCGCCCTCCTCTGGACACACTCCAGCTCGCCAATATCCTCCTTGAACTGTGGTGCCCAGAACTGGACAGAGTATTCCAGGTGAGGTCTAACCAAAGCAGAATAGAGTGGTACCATTACTTCCCTTGATCTCGACACTGTACTCCTGTTGATGCAACCAGAGCTGGTGTTCCGTCATCCAACTTCTGTTGGTTTCCAGTTTGAGACTCAGGTTCTGTAGTCCTTCTGCAGCAATTTCCTGAATGAGCTTGGGTGAGGTGGGCTCAGAGATGGGCTCCTTCTGCTAGAAATGCCACTCAGTGGTTTGCCTTTCTTCTTCCTAGGTTCTGCCAGCCGCCGGTGCCTGCTCAATTCCAACGGTGTGGCTTACTGGGGTGCGCCCAGCTTCGCACGCTGCATTTCCCATGAGTACCGATACTTACATCTCTCAGTAGGTGCAGACTGTGGCAGGCAAACTGGCTATCTCACTCCCTTCCTTTTCTGTGCCCCTGTATTGACCCTTTGAGGGCCAGGTTATCAGGGGTTCAATGGGTGCGGTTCCTCCAGCAGGTCCCTCCCTGGTCAGGAGCCCCGTGCTGAAAGAAGCAAGGGGCGGTTGGCATTCTCTTCTGCCCCAGTCACTTCCCACATCCCCCAGTGGTTCTGATATCATATTAACTAATTAATATTAATAAAATATTAATTATTTTCCCTAATATTTAACTTGTTCAGTAAAAACGCACAGGGGATCAGGGTGTTAACCTCACTGAAGTTGCAGGTTGAAAATGGGTTCTCTCAGGAAGTTTTTTTTTTTGAGCTGCTAGCTACTCCATTTAATATATATATGTGTGTGTGTGTGTATGAGATACGCACGTGGGCACACATATGTAGATAGATACATATATAGATGTAGATATAGATTTTATATAACTGATTGATTTCTATGCCAGCTTTTCCAGAATGGGTCACACATGTGCAGAAAGGGAATTCCTTCAAGGACCCTAACCACTTTCATCCAGCCTTGGATCCTTCCCTTTTCTTACATGAAAAAAGAGGGGCTGGCATGGGGAGGAAGAGGAAGTGTGTGTGTGTGTGTGTGTGTGTGTGTGTGTGTGTGTATGGGCTGGGCAGATGTACGGCCTTAGGAAGTTTGAAGCTGGCATCTCTGGACCATAGCAGAATGGGCACCCCCCCTGCCCTGAGTCCAACACAAGTCAAAAGTGTCTTAAACCCAGATCTTAGGAACATTACTTTTTAGGGGGTACAAGGTCCAGAATTTCCCAGGCAGCAAAGGTACCTAGCTGGAAAAGTTCCCAAACCATGGGGCTTAACGATATCCCTGCACTGATGAGTGTCACTTGCGGGAGTCTTCTTGTTCATTCCATCTCATTTGGTGATGGAGGTGCCATTCCAGAGAACATGTACTGACACACCCCTGTGGGCGGTGGCAGAATAGGTAAGGGAGTAAGGTTAACTACAGCATGTTTTCCCTGGGACTAATGGGTCCATTCATAGAGAGTGTCCACATGTATCCCAGGAGCTTCAGAGGGTTCAAATACATGGGACTTTCTCAAACCCCTTTATGATAGAACGGCCAGTGTACTGGTTCTTGTAGCAGAGTGGCTTGGGCTCTGACTGGCAGTGACTCACCAGGGTCTCAGGGCACAAAGAGTTCTCTTCCCCAGTTCTGCTGACTGGGATATTTATGTAGCAAAAGATGCTCAGAGTTCAATATACGACCTTGTGAATGTAAGATGGATTTGCAAGTGCTGTGGTATGCACTAAGATAGGCCCTTGCTGAAATATCATTCCTTTCCACTATGATTGTGATCCTAATATCATTTAGCCAGGATGTCATGCTCTGCACACTCCACTTCCCTCCCAAAAGGCAGCTTCCAAGAACCAGAGACCTTTCCAAGACCAGTTTTCAGCTATGAGAAGAGAGCTCCAGAATTGCCTCTGGGGCCAAGAACTGTTCTGTGCTCTGCACACCCATTGCAATACATTGTGGGTGTTTGAAAGCTGCCTTGATGGGTGAGCTCTGGGCAAGCAGGTAGTGAGTACCTCCTTCCACAACTAAAAAATGTGTGCCCATAACCACAAGTGACAGGCATGTATGTCACACAGAGGTTTCAGCCTCATGGTAATCTGAAGAGTGCACAGGCAGATGATTATTGTCCATTCATAGTTGCCATTTTTTTTGTTTCCTTTTCTCTGTCGCAATTCCAGCTCCGAGAGCATCTAGCCAAGGGGCAGCGCATGCTAGCGGGTGAGGGCATGTCTCAGGTGGTCCGTAGCCTGCTGGAGCTCATGGTCCGCAAAACCTACTACAGTGGGGACCTGCTCTTCTCAGTGGAGATCCTCCGCAACGTCACGGACACTTACAAGAGAGCCACCTACATCCCATCCTCAGATGATGTGCAGGTACCATGCCAATATTCTGGAAGTGCAGGAAGTTCTTCCTTGGCTCATGCTACTCCAAGGTCATGATATCAGAAGCCATTTTTTTTAAAATGTTACAGCATGATATGGAAAAGCAGCAAGGAGCAGTCTTGCATATGGCCTGAGGGCTTCTAGACCAAATCTAAATTCCTCCTTGAAAAAAAGCCAGATACTGTGACCTGCATAAACCATGCAAATTAAACAAGCTTGCAAAGTTCTCCTTATTTTGCAGAAATTACTCTGAGAAAGTCCAGTTTCCATGGCACAGTGGGGATTCAGACTTTGGCTCCTGGTCTCTTAGACAAATGCAAAAGTAACTGTATAATGCTGGCTCTCTAACCCAGTGTTATACAGACGCAAATCAAGATGAGAATTCTGGCCAAACTTTTGATTACTAGCAATATTCCTCAGGACAGTTCTTTCACATTCCTAATCTTCTGAGGCAGATCAACATGTGGTTGTACCAAATGATCATCAATAGCAGGAGTTTCCCCAATATACAAGCCTCAACTTCTTCTCTCCCCACCCCACAGCGGTTCTTTCAAGTTGTCAGCTACATGGTGGATGCAGAAAACAGAGACAAGTGGGAAGATGCTCAGCAGGTGAGCTGACATGCATTGGGGGCATGACGGAGTGTCAAGAACCCCAGACCTATGTTGAAACCCTTGTTCTTCCTCTGCGGTGCACAGGTCCTGCCTGGTTCTGTCCTCCTGATGAAGGTGGTTGAAGATTTCATCCACCTGGTGGGAGATGCCCTCAAAGCCTTCCAGAGTTCCCTCATTGTCACAGAGAACTTAGGTGAGTGGCTGGAATGCCAAGCGATGAGGTGGATGATGGACTGCCAGAAAGAAAGCTCACCATTGTCTCTACTGCAGAGGGCCCCAAACCATGCAGATTTACTCTGAGAACTGTGGCTTCAGTCTTGTTGGTTAGTCCTAACTAGAGTAGACCCACGGAAGAGTCAAGATATTGATTTGATTCAGTAGCTCTTCTATAGTTGAGACTAACAATAGGATTTAGGCCCATATATGCTTCCAAGGGTGTGTATATTCTCCAAGCGCCACAGTAGCCAAAATTTGGTTATCTGTTTGAGTCTTCTAAAGCTCTGCAAGCAAAGCCAACACTTTTCTCCTTTGAGGAGTAGTCCAAAGGCCTTTTCCTTCCCCTTGTGAGCTGATAACAAAGGAGAGGAGAAGTGGAGGCAAACATTATTTTCCCCCTTAACTCGGGAGTGCTGCATGAAAAGTTCAATTGTCCTGATTTGGTACTGGGAGTCCTCCATCATCCCATTTTTTTCCAGATGCATTTAGAATATGCCAGTTTCTCTCTTCTTCTCCCACTTTTCCCTTCATCCCCCTCTTACTTCAGGTCATGCAAAGAGTCTACAGTGCAAACGTAGGGTCTTTCCGCAATACACTCTTCTAGTCCTATCATTCCAATTCAACCTCCTGTGGAATTCTGGGGCTTGGAGTTTCCTGAGGCCAAAGAGCTCTCTGGCTGAGAATTCTAAGTGCCCTTCCCTAAAATGTAAAGCCCAGGATTCCATAGGATGTTGAAAGAGGAACAATAGCATTATAACAGTGTGGTGTGGAAATGGCCTCAGTCAACTTAGCAGAAGGGAGAGGAGAGGAATGGTAGAATTGTGCCCTTCCCGATCAGCTCAAGCAAAAGCCAACTGCTGCAGCCTCTCATAGCTTGTGTGTTCTTCCCCATTGATAACTTTTTCCATCTTGACCACACTCTGGTCATACTATCCTAGTTTTCATCAGTGAAATTTTGTATGGTTTGAGAATTCAGCATCTTATATAATGTTCTGTGTCAGGTGACGCAAATCTACTCACAGCAGGCTGCAACCTGTCTACATTTCTCTCCTTCTTATCTGTGTGATCACTACAGTGATGTCCCTGGCCCAGTCCCTAGGGGTGGAGACCCCGAGAGAGGATCCCAGGGTTGTTCTGGATTCACTCATGCATATCCAGTAGTGACCCCTTCCCCCTTCTTCCCTTTCCTCTCCCACTCTTGGCAGTAATCAGCATCCAAAGGGAGCCAGTTTCTGCGGTCTCCAGTGATATCAACTTCCCCATGAAAGGGCGGCGGGGAATGAAGGACTGGGCCCGCCACTCTGAGGACAAGATCTTCATTCCAAAGGAAGTGCTCACCCTCTCCTCCTCTGGTATGTAGCCTTAGGGTATTAGGCTGAATGGTTGTGGGTGCGGGCAGAAGAAAGAGTTCTTTGAGTACTGGTTTGAGAGCTTCCCTTCCTCCATGGGACCTTCCATACTCCACTGTTATAGGGCTATTATTCCACTTTCAACCTCCTATGGAATTCTGGGGTTTGTAGTTTACTGAGGGCAAAGAGGACTCTGGCTGAGAAGTCTACATGCCCCTCCCTAAACTGCAAACCCCAGGATTCCATAGGAGGTTGAAAGTGGAATAATAGCACTATAACAATCTAGTGTGGAAATGGCCTCTGAAAGAATTGTTGGAGATTATACTGGATTCCTGGTGGCTCATACAGGAGTTTATGAAACAAAATCTTAGATTCTTTTTGGCCAAACTTGGAAGGGCTCATGTCAAGCCTACATCACTAGCAAGGGTCCATCTAGTATCTTCTCTGAGCTTTCAAACAGAAAAATACCTGATGGTGGGTTTGACCCAGTACCCTAGGATAGGTCTTGCTAGAACAAGATTCGAGCAGCTAGAATCCATGGTTGAATACGGGCGATTCCACCAAGTGCCGTACTTTGAGACAATATGGGTTTGTGGAGCATATGAAATAGAAGAGATTGCCCATGTCCTATTTAACTGTCAATTATACGCTCCAGTAAGGGCCCAGTAGCTACCGACGCTACTTGACAGAACTATATACTGGGACTGTAACAAATGATTCTCTTACTTCCTTCAGGGCACAAACACATACATAGTCACCAGAACTGCTCAACTTTCTAGTTAGGGTTGTTCAACCGAGAAAATAATTTATGGAACGTATTGGGATTGCCAGGAAAGATGATGAACTCACCTAAATACATACTGATGAATTCACCTAAATACATACTGTTCCTGTATTTTATTATTTTTCATTATCATCTGGCGATCAGGTGATAACCTATGATTATAAGTTTTGCTATTTTCTTATCATCTTAAATCCTACTCTTTTATTTCTACTTTCTCTTATCGTATTGCATTTTGTCATATCTTACTTTATTTTAGCCTATTTTATCTTATTTTACTGTATTTTACTTATCCCATCTTATAGTGTTTTATAACCGTTGGTGCTACTTTCTTTGATATGGTCAACTGACTAATCAATAAAGTTATACTCTGAGCTTAGCCTCAGTCAAAATTGCAATTTTCCTCTCTTCCTCCCCTCCACCGCAGAAGCTGATGAATCATCTTATTTTGTTATTGGTGCCATCTTGTATCGGACGTTGGGCCTAATCCTGCCTCCGCCTAGGTGAGTGGTTGTGTGAGATGACACATGGCAGGTTGGTGGGAAACAGCACCCACATCCAAATGCTAAAGAGTATGCGTGCATTTGTGTATATGTGTGTGAGTGTGTTTGTATACTAAAGGCACTCACCTTGAGGGACAACCAAAAACATGTTGATCATTGCAAATACACAAACAGATGTGTATCTACAGACAGATGTACAAATGTAATAGACTCAACTGGAGAACTTGTAACTTGAGCACAAGGGTTAGGCTGAGACCAGGCAAACCCCTTGAAGAACCACCATGGAGCAGAAATTGTTTCTAAGAATGATTCTGTATATGTCTTGCTATATGTGTGGCTTTAACACATTAGTGGTACGGTCCCAAAGTAATTCTCGCTCAATCATAGGGATGTCAATAGCCTGTGATGGTACACAGGAGTTTCAAATGTTAGTGAACATTTCAGTTTATATGTACTTCATCCTTCTCTTAAGAAAGGGACATTGGCCTAAATCTGACTCCTGAATAGGGCAGAGCCATTAAACCAGTTAGATTTACCTATGTGTTGATGCACCATTGCAAAATTGATTTGAGGGGTCTACTCTAGTTGGGGCTAACCGACGGGATTCCAGCCTCTATATGAGTGAGCTAATGAGGTGGAGTCAATGATTAGATTGCTTTAATTTATTCTGCAAAGTCGTAAGTTTACTTAAGGAGGAGCCAGAGTGGTCCTCAGCACCATTTCTGAGCATACAAGCCAACCATTTCCCCTTCCACCCACAGAAGTCCCCTTGCGGTCATGTCCAAAGTTCTCACCGTGACAGTGAAGCCACCAACAAAGGCCATGGAGCCCTTGATTACCGTGGAGTTGTCCCATATCATCAATGTAAGTACACAAAAGACACCCTTGGCAAATTTAGCATGAGGAGTGGGATAGGCAGAGGCAGGCCTTGTCCAACGAAGAGTTTTGGAAAGAAAATGCTTCATAGGTACCCCTCCTGCTGGTTGTTTTCTCCTCACCCCACCTCTGAATCTGTTATCTTTCATGTGCTACAGAATAGCATGTTATGAGTGGAGGAAGACATAGCAAGGTAGGATCAATGCTTGATCTGGGAATGCAAAGGAGATCTATAAATTAAGAGAAGACCTAGGCTAAAATCCTGTTGTCCTACACATATGTAAGTTCTCTTACATGTGTAGTTTGACTTCTTTGGCTGTTGTGCAATAGACATATTGACTTCAGGGTTGTGGAAGCAGAGTTCTTGAAGTAGAACCATCCCTCATGAAGTTGTGCATGTGTAACTATTTGTCAGTACCTTCAGGGTACCTTCTTCTGTCTGGGACATTGTGGCAACACGAACTGTGCAGTCCCCATTGCACAACAGGAGAAGAAGCAGGCACACTGATAGATGCACAGTTCCCTACAAAACATTGGTATTGTATGAAGTATGGTATAGCGCAACAACTGTGGTACTTGATGCAAGCTAGAGGTGGGATCTAGACCCTAGTTTGTGTACCCAAGACAAACATTTTCTACAGATATATATCATTTACTTATTTATCGTCTCAAGAGTCTGAAATAGAAATGAGTTGTAAGCCAAGATCCTACTTGAGTCTAATGGAGCAGAAAATTCTGCAAGTGTCCTTAAGCTGGAGGACCAGGGAGATGAAGTACACCTACTGTTCCCTGGGTATGCAACAAAAGTTGGATGGCATCTACGTAGTGACCAGGTATATAGAGCTGTTGTACTATTGCCCTGCCAGAGAAATAGCACTGTGCAAGGAGGTACTGGATGCCTACTTGTGCAATAGCCAAAATAATATTTGTAATAGCATAACCCACCAATTCACCAGGATAATTTTGGCCCTGGATTCCAAAGGATGATGCATGTAAGTAATGGAAGGAATACCAGTTGGGTTGAGAAGACCTTTTTTTCTTGTTTTCTTTGGGGAGAGGTTCTGCATGGTCTAGGGCAGGAATAGGCAAAGAGCAGCCTGCAAGTTCCATGCGGTCCTTGGGACCCCAAGATGCGGCCCCTGCAACTCTCCAGGAGCCCCAAATCCCTCAGAGCTCCATCTTAAAAAAAATAAAAATCAAGGGGTGATTTTGGGATGATTATTGACACCAAAACTGGCCAATGCCCCATGACAAACTGCCTGAAATTATAACGGTTTGCTTCTCCCCTTCCACCCTGCTAAAAAAAACCCAAAAGAAAGCAAATCAGCTGAAAATTAGCCAAAATAGCATCCGTAAATCACATTATGTCCTTTCTAGCATGCTAAAACATGACAGTGTTGACATACCAGGTAGGAATAGCAAGGAAATGGCTGCCCCCCTGTGCAGTTGCAGACACAGATATGGAATAAAAACAGCCGTAAGATGATAAGAGAGAATGAGGGAGAAAAAGAGAGAGAGAAGCCATTGGAAAAGAAGCAGCACACACTGATGTTGTTCTTGGTCTATTTTGAAATATTTTTATCAAGAAAAAAAAATCTTACATTTCCTCCTTAAATAAAAAGGACTGAAGGAAGGCGGGGGGACATGAGTCAGGCTGCTTTAGTAAGCTCAGCATGGAAGGGCTCCCCCCAGCAGCCTTTATTGAGGAGTTAGTGCAAGAATTCTCTCTTGGCAAAAATGATTATTATCATCAATTATTAGTAGAACATTTCCATCCCACCCTTTGGCAGTGCTCTCCGGGCAGCCAACAATAAACATTTTAAGATACAAGTCCATTTATGAAATGTGTTTGAGGACCTCGGCAGTGTTCCGCAAGCTGTGCAGCTGTTCCTTTCTGTGAATGAAAGCAAACCCGTTATCCGGAGAGGTTGAAATCGGGGGTAGGAGAAGTGTTTTGCTGCATTCCCAGCCTCTAGTGCTGCACGCAACTTAACACGCTCTCTTTTTCCTGTCCCCAAGGGCACTTCACATCCACAGTGTGTGACCTGGGAGTACACCAAAGTGTGAGTACATTTCTTCTTGCTGTGGTGTGGGAGTCGTAAGAGCAGCTGCGCGGAAAGTGGGTGCTGCATCTCGCTAAGGAGGAACAAGGAAATGGACAAATTTGGGGCCTTGATCCTAGCATTAGTCCCAACTAGAGTAGGCCCATGGAAGGAATGAGATTTCTGGGCACCCCAATTCAAGAAGGATATTGACAAGCTGGAGCAGGTCCAGAGGAGGGCGACCAAAATGGTGAGAGGCCTGGAAGCCATGAAGCCCTATGGGGATAGACTTAGAGAGTTGGGTATGTTTAGTCTGCAGAAGAGAAGGTTAAGAGGGGACGTGATAGCCATGTTTAAATATTTGAAGGGATGCCACGTAGAGGAAGGAGAGGGCTTGTTTTCTGCTGCTCCAGAGACTAGGACAAGGAGCCATGGATTCAAGCTGCAGGAAAGGAGATTCCACCTGAACCTCAGGAAGAACTTCCTGACGGTCAGGGCTGTCCGGCAGTGGAAGATGCTGCCTTGGAGTGTAGTGGAGTCTCCTTCCTTGGAGGTTTTTAAGCGGATGCTGGATGGCCATCTGTCGGGAGTGCTTTGAGGGTGTTCCTGCGTGGCAGGGGGTTGGACTGGATGGCCCCTGGGGTCTCTTCCAACTCTACTTTTCTATGATTCTATGATTCCCTGTGTGTTGGTTCACCATTCAACAAGCCTAGGCCATTTCTGCACTGGACTGTTATAGTGCTATTATTCCACTTTCAACCTTCTATGGAATCCTGGGGTTTGCAGTTTAGAGAGAGAGCTCTTTGGCCTCAGGAAACCACAAGCCCCAGAATTCCACAAGATGTTGAAAGTGGAATAATAGCACTAGAACAGGGTAGTGCGGAAATGGCCCTAGTCGAGTTGGGATTGATCAAAAGAAACTGGGCTATTGTTGGCAGCCTAGAAGGGGGTTTAAGTTCACATGAATTGATACTGCATTGGAATCCCATATTTTCTGGCAGTGGAAGTGAATGCCATGTCAATGGAGCAGTTAATCCATTCTGTGTTTCAGGAATTTCTGGTGAAAAATGCACCTTCAAAGGCAACCCATTCCAACTTTGAATAGTTCTTACTATCAGGAGATTCTACCTCATGTCCAGGTGGAAGCTCTTTTTTAGTAATTTGAATCCACTAATTCAGATTCTCCCCTCCAGCGTAGCCAAAGCCAAGCTTTCTCCATGCTAGAGTCGTTCAGATTTTTGAATGTGGTTGTTGTCTCTGTATTCGGTAGGCTAAACACATCCAGCTCCCCTGGCTGTTTCTCATAGGGATTGGTTCCCAAATCCTTCGCCCATTTGGTTCCCTTGCTTTGGACACTACTGTTCTGTTAATGTGGCTAGAATTTCATTAGCTGTTTTGGTCACTGCATAACATGGCTCATTCATAATTAGTCTGTGATGTAGAATATCCCCCAGTTTTTTCCATATGTACTGCTGTGAAGCCAGGGTTCACCCATCCTACATTTGTGCAGCTGATTTTTCCTTCCTAAATATGGAGCCTTGCATTTGTCATTGCCAACTTCAATGTTGTTAGTTTTTGCCTTTGGGTGTTACCAAGAGCTGTGTTGCTCATATTTGGGTTTTCTCAGGTGGATCTTCCGTGTCCTTATTATAATATCACTCCTGGGCAGAGAAAATTGGACATCCTAGGATGGCAGATAAACCATGCTTATGTGGTTGTGGAACGGAAGCAATAAAAAGACTTTGGGTCTTTGGAATTTGGGTTGTCTTGTCTAGGATGGAATGTGTATTTCAGCCACTACGGGCATAAATCAATTTGGGGAAGTCATGGACATTCTGTGGCCCTTTGGGTGTCATTGGATTGTCAGTCCCATCATGCTTCACCATTGCAAATTACCATCCTGCAACATCAGGAGGGCCACAAGTTCTCCAGCTCTTGTTTAGTGATGCTGTTGGTATACTATGCTTCTTCGTCCAACTTGGAAGTTGCGTTGACATTGGCGAGACTCATTTTCTTGCTCCTCTGGAGTTCGCACAGGGTGATCTTGGTCAAATCTTAACAAAGCTATTAAGCATCTTTTATGATGCATGACTCCCATGCTTCGTCTTTTACAGTAATAACTGATGCAGTTCATCTTATGAAGTCTCATGCCAATTAGCAGAACAATGTACTCTCTATTTATGCCTGAAAAATGCAGGGCATGTTATGAACTGTACATTTGTCATGGTGTTTTCTTAGAAAACTGTCAGCTTTTCTTATTAAAGGTTGCTAGGCTGTTTTGCAATCTGTTTTGCTTTTATGCAAATTTATTTCTTAAAAGGTGCATATGCGAGGGGGTGCAAATAACATCTGACTCTTCATTCTCCGTCAAGTAAACCAAAAAAGAATACTAGCTTAGCGTACAGAGCTGAAACAGCATTGAAGTGGTTTGATAAATGCTTTGTCTGTTATGACTTGTTCAGAAGAAAGAAAAGGAATCCAAATACATTTTAATGCAAACTTGCTGATTAATGGTTAACTTGAAAAGACTAAGCATGGAAAGAATATTCTAAAATATTGGGAAAAAATGGATTTCTTGATCATTAAGAAAGGAGAATAGTAGAAACATGAAAATCTTTGTGGTCCAGAACTTACTCTGCATTTAAAATGAATGCTCTCTTGTGCGTGTGTGTGTGATGAAAATAGCATCTTCTGTGCAGAAAACAAATCTGATGCAAAAGAAACAAAAGTTTGCTGCTCACAAAATACTGCTTTATGTGCAGCAGACTTCTTCACTGTGCAAGAGACTTGGTTTTGGTGCAGAAAATGTTATTTTCTGTACAAACACTGAGGCCAAAGAGTTCTCTGGCTGAGAATTCTCAATGCTGCTCCCTAAACTGCAAACCCCAGGATTCCAGAGGAGATTGAAAGTGAAATAATAGCACTGTAACAGTGTAGTGCAGAAAGGCCTTGTGTTGTTTTGCAGCAGGCACAGGTTTCCTTGTGGATCAAAAAGGAGCTCAACAAAGTATCCTCTTCTTGTATCCCAGGCTGTGCCAAGAGTAAGACGGCTCCCTTTGGAAGGGCGCCCCTCCCCTCAATATGGGTTAACTTTGTTAATAACAGCTATTGATTAGCAGACGCATAGAAATCCATGTCTCTTGCCTGCCAAATGTAATTCATTATCAGCTGGCTCTGGGAGAAGACCGTGGCAGAGGATAAAATAGGGCACATCTCCTTCTGAAAATGTAGAAAGGAAGTCGCTGCAGTGTGCATCTCTGGCTTTGCACTTAAGGCCCCCACGTTTGGCTCCAGAAATTCAGAGGCCACTTCCGCACTAGCCTGTTATAGCGCTATGATTCCACTTTCAACATCCTATGGAATCCTGGGGTTTGCAGTTTAGGGAGGGGCCTCAAAGGCCAAAAGTACCCTCAAAGGTCCCTCCCTAAACTGCAAACCCCAGGATTCTATAGGATGTTGCAAGTGGAATCATAGCGCTATAACAGGCTGGGGCAGAAATGACCAGAGACAGGCAAGACATCCACCAGCTGATATGGTACTCGGTGTTGTTCTTGTACAACAGAGATGAGCACAGTGCAGCTTACGGATTGCATGTGGCCCCGGGGTCCCATTTTGTGGCCTTTGAAGCCTCCATCCTATTAATTTGTTTGGCCAAAAAAGGTCATGAGAAAGACCTCTACTCAAGCCATCACAAAAACATGGCACTTTGGCTCCTTCCAGTGCCTGAAAACTGTGCAAACTGTGGGAGTCAGCAATATTTTGGCCAGTTAATAGAACTGGAGGTGGCATTGCATTACATCGCATGGGGAAGTAGCTGAGAGGTTTGTGGAGGGAGGTTGAGGACGATGGACCCTGCCTCGTTCACAGTTGCCCACCTCTGTTCTAAAAAGACTTTGGACAAGCTGTGGAAGTAGAGGCTGAATCAAATGAATTTTTGGGAGTGTTGCTAAGCATGGACATGGCATGAGTAGCCAAAAGTGCATGTGTGCTTTCCAGGTAGGGAAATAAATCCTCATTGGTCTTGTTCTCATAAATGAAAGCAAGAAACTACATAGTTCGTCCCCTCCTGCCCTTTTCACTAAGACTTCTTGCATTTGTGAGAAAAGATTGTATGCCTTATGCAAAGCTGCAGGAGTTACTTCTGCAAAGCTATTATTGTCCTATCAGTCATTTCCACTGACCATTCTGTTTCTCAGGTCTTTCTCATCAGGCCAGTCTTTCTTCATCAAACAGGCAGTCTTGTTCTTGTTTTATATGTATGGGGAATGATGGGCACAAGGGAAAAGCCTCCCACTGTTAGTGGTAACAGCAAGATTTGTGGAAGTCTTCACATCTGGTGGCAACAGAAGCATAAACAGAACCTTAGATCTGATGGAAAAGCAGTGGGTTAAGTGAAAAACTCCAGGTTTGAAGTGAAATCCTGAATGGAGATATAACCCTACTGGCATTAGATCCGCCAGTGCCGGTGGGGCTATGGATCCATTCCAGATTTCACTTCAAACTTGGGGTTTGAAGTGACAGCTTAATTTGTACCTACAACTTTTTTGAAGGAGACTCGTTTCTTCTTCCAGCCTTTTCAGTTAGCCACCCAAACCCTTTCCATAACTTACTGGTTTTAATGAAAAGAAAGGCAGTCGATTCATGCACTGGTCAACTCTACACCCTCCATTTCTGAAGTTTTGGAGGTTCCTTCAAACCTTGTTCTAGGACCTCCTCCCCACCACGGCTTTTCATTTTCTTTTGCTTAAAAGAGCTCTCCTATTTGTCCTACCTGTGCAATGAGATGAGAGGGCCCTTGATTTCTGTAACTGCATCTTTTGTCAGCTTGATTGTGAGTTTCAAAGCAACCGGTGAGGCATTCCCCCTGACAGTGAAGCTATTTCCCCCAAATGATGGATTCGTTCCTGCGTCATGTAGCCCTTTAAAAACCCTTTCATCTCACTACCTGTCTTCCTTGCAATGCAAAGTGTCTAAGAGCACTCCCTTTCTTTGAAGCGTGGTCTCCCTTCACATCAAAGTTGTGAGGTGAGAGGAGGGATTTCCACATCATAGGAGTTTAGTTCTGGACCAGCGAGGGGATCTGAATGTGGAGATAATGCCTACAGAGTTAAAAATGAAGAAGGAGAAGGAACCCAATGGCATCTTGAAGATCAACTGATTAATCTGTGAGCTTTTGTGGATTTCAATCTATTTCTTCGGATGCATCCTTATGACTAGTGTCACAATATGCTCTGATACCAACCTTACAATCCTTGGAGCTTGAAGATAGTATTCCATCCGTGCCCCTGAAGAAATGGATGGAAATTTATGAAAGCTCATGCTAAAATAGATCAGTTAGTCTTCCTTCTCTCTCCTTTCCTTGACCTGAGCCATTTCCGCACTAGGCTGTTATAGCACTATGATTCCACTTTCAATATCCTATGGAATCCTGGGGTTTGAAGATTCGGGAGGGTCCAGCCAGCCCTGTATGGACCTGAATGTGGAGATAATGCTTACAGAGTTAAAAATGAAGAAGGAGAAGGAACCCAATGGCATCTTGAAGATCAACTGATCAATCTGAGTGTGAGCTTTTGTGGATTTCAGTCTATTTCTTCGGATGCATTCTTATGACTAGCGTCACAATATGCATTTTTGTGTATCACATTATGCTCTGATACCAACCTTACAATCCTTGGAGCTTGAAGATAGTATTCCATCAATGCCCCTCAAGAAATGGATGGAAATCTATGAAAGTTCATGCTAAAATAGGTCAGTTAGTCTTTGAGATGCCATTAGAGTCCATCCCTTCTCTTTCCTTTTGATATGGAAACACACTAAGACAGCCATCTCTCTGGAAACACCTATGGAATTGTTATGCACAAGAAGGTGCCCGTCTACATGACTTCATGCTTTAATGAGTCTTTGAACTGGGAGGCAGTGAGGTTCGACCATCTTGGTTGACTTTGCTTTCAGTTCTGTCTCTCTAGGAAGTTAGATTTTACAACCCCACTGACCCTTGATAACAGACTGAGTAGAAGTTACGTGGCTCTGTGAGATTGCCCATTTGCCTCTCGTTACGTTTTGGCTGATCTTGAACCACCTCTGTCTAAACCAACCCAACCCAGATTCAGACAAGTTTGAATTCCTTGGTTGATGTACTTGAAGAGTGTTTAGAGATCCAGTGGGGTATATACTTAGAGGGCTGGATTAAGGGTTGGGAAATCCATGTTGCTGTCCCCACTGAACCCTGAAACTTTGCCTACCTCAGAAGGTTGGTGTTATGAAAGTAAGTAGGACAATGCTTGTTGGAAGAGTCTGGGAGTTTCAGTCCAAAAATTAACATTTCCACGCTTTGAAATCACATTCCTCTTACCATCTTTTGGTCTTTTCTACCCAGAATCACTGCCCTCAATTGATCATTTTGATTGCGTTGTGGATGAAATATGAAAATGGCATCTTTTTCTGCTTACAATAGCCGAATTGCTTCTTTCAAACATTTCCTCTTCTTCTGTTCCCACTTTACCCATTCTGATGCAAACATCAAACCTTAGCTGTCTTCCTTATAGGATCTGTACTTTATTTTGAGCACATCTATACCCTTGGAGTTTGGTACTACTTGACCTGCCATTGGCCCATCCAAAGGAACCATGAGATTTGTAGTTTGCTGAGTAACTGAGGCCATTTCTGCACTGCACTGTTATAGAGCTATTATTCCACTTTCAACATCCTGTGGAGTCCTGGGGTTTGCAGTTTAGGGAGGAGCATTTAGAATTCTCAGCCAGAGAGTTCTTTGGCCTCAGGAAACTACAAACCCCAGAATCCCACAGGAGGTTGAAAGTGGAATAATAGCACTATAACAATGTAGTGCAGAAATGGCCTTGGAATCCTCCGCTGGAGAGCTCCTCTGGTGCCTGCAGTTCAACAAAGGATTTTAAGCAAACTACAAATCCTAAGGTTCCAAAGGATGGAACCATGATTGTTAAGGTGACATCAAACTGCTATCACTGTATAGTGGTGTTACTGTAAGGCTGGGATCCTGTTGGTGACATATGTACGTATAACTCAACATTATGTGTGCACATACCTAGTTTCGGATGGTGTGCAAGCAGCTGTTTGCTAGTTTCTTCTGCTCCAAGTAGCACACACACACACACACCCAAGCCAGTAAGCCTGCAAAGGCTATTACTACAGCTGTTAGATGGTCATGACAAGCAAGATAGAGAGATGAGCAAACAGCAGGGACATGTGTTTCTTGAGAAAATCTATGTTTCCTATACAGAAACCGGCTTAATCTTTGCAAACAAGAAAACAAAACACCCCATGTTCTTCGTGAGTCCTTTTAAAGCAGTTGAGAGTCCCTCCAGCTCACTATTTTTCACACCTCCAAGTCCTGCAACCTGTTATCAAGCCCTTGAGTCTGTGCTGAGATTTTCAAGGTCACGTCAAGCTTTCCAGTGTGACATTCTAGGAATTAGCTAAGGGGGAAAACCTTTTAGCCCTTTTGCTAAAAGCTTCAGGCTTTTTGATAATCAGCTGTCGGACTCAACCTGGTCCTTCGAGACACAAGGAATTAAAGATTGCTTTACTCACATTCCTTGCTTTTCACATGTTTCCTGCATTTGTGCTGTGCAAATGGGCTGGAAATTGTGTTCTGTGCAAGCTTAGGGTTTTTTTCTGGTCCAAAAGTCCTGTGGTCGTACTGCTGTGCACAGCTAGGAAAGTGAAACTGTTTGGGTTTGGTTTCTGTTGCAATTCTCAGAGAGTGTTCTTATGTGGCAGTAGCTATCTACTCCCCGCATCCTTTGTAACTAATTCCACCTCTTCCAATCTGGTCTGGAGTCTATTACTATACGCCAGATGTACATCTACTGGCTCCCAGACTCTTTCCAGGGATAACTCCAAGTGGTGACTATGTCCCAGGCCCAAGTTCTCAGAAGGACCAGAAGCTCCCGTAGGAGCCTCTTCAAGTTTGGAGAGCTTTTATAGAGGCCCTTCTCTCAGTCCTATCACTCACTCAGGGACATCTTGTGCAAACTCAGGGGTAAGCCTGCTTGGTGGCTGCTCCGAAGCACTGAAACTCCCTCCTTGGCGAAGCTAAAAGGGCCTCCTTCACAGTATACTTCAGCAGCAGATGAAGCCTGCGTCCTTTTGACAGGCCTTTGGGAACTGACTGTTTATTGGAAATGGGGTTTTCATAATGCCTGTTGCTTTACAATAGGTATGCTTTTATGTGGGTTTTGTCTCTATTGATAGTGTAAACACATTTTGACTTTTGTACATGAACTTTTCCCTTCACTTCTCATTTTTATAAGCTACCTGAAGTCCCAGGGCTGGAGTAAATGTGGGATATAACTAGATATTGTTGTCATTTTTGCACTGAAACTCCCCAGCAAGCATAGCCAAGGGTAAAGGGTGCTGCAGTTTGCAGTTCCACAACATCTGGAAGGCCACACAATTCCCACCTCCGTTGTAAAAGCTATCTTGGTGTTATGTCCAGCCTTGGCAAATTCATTGCAAGCTACAAGTTCTGGCTTTGTTTCTAAGGCTCTGAAATAGTTGGTGGAAAGATCCAGTGCAGGTCTTCATGTTCAAGCTGAGCAGACCTATGCAAAGGTGGTGGAAATCCACCTTCATGTACCTTTTGGGTGCATGGTCTGGAGTCCCAGCAGTCATGCCTGTGACGCTGCTCTGTCTCTGAGCTTTGCCAACAACTTTGCTTGCTCCCCAGTCAGGTTCCTGCTTCCACCAGCCGGGGTGATGTCAGGCCTGCCATCACATGGAGATTGTCTTTATTTAGGCAGACCACATGTTCACCTTGATGTGTAAGGTTCAGTGGTTGTGTAGCAGGGACTGAAACGCGTTCACCTTCACGGAGCAGGTCCTGTGGGACGTGACAGTGGATTCAGCCTTGGTTACCAAAACTGGTAGAAGAGAGCTTCTAGTCTAAGCAAAAAACACCCTGGCATTGTCCAATGGGACATGCAGATCTTTATGCAGACCAGGGGTGGGAAACATGTGATTCCTCCACATGGTGCTGGATTGGGACCCTTTAACAGCCCTTAGTTGACATAGCTGATATCTGGGGTGCCAAAACTTGCCCCTGCCCCACTCTAAGCCACACATTGGATGAGAAACAGACATGTATTGCATGTTGGACACACATCACCTGCATACACACATATGTAAGCTGGACCCTCGTGATGTTGTTGTGTGCTTTTCCAACTTATGTGCACCTTTCCAAGACTAAGGTTTTCTCGCCAAGATTTGTTCAGAGAATGTCAGCCCTTGGCTTCCTCTGGGGCTGAGAGAGTGTGACTTGCCCATGGTTTCTATGGGCACGTGGGGATTCATATCCTGGTTTCCTAAAGTCCTAGTCTAGTGCTCAAATCACTGCACATGCTGGATCTTACTGGCAAGAATTAATTGGAGGGAGTTACTTTTCTCTGATTCTGAGGCCATTTCCTCACTAGCCTGTTCTAGTGCTATTATTCCACTTTCAACATCCTGTGGGATCCTGGGGTTTGCAGTTTAGGGAGGGGCCTTGAGAATTCTCAGCCAGAGAGCAATTTGGCCTCAGGAAACTACAAACCCCAGAATTCCACAGGATGTTGAAAGCGGAATAATAGCACTATGGCCATTTGCACACTAGATTGTTATAGCACTATTATTCCACTTTCAACCTCCTATGGAATCCTGGGGTTTGCGGTTTAGGGAGGGGCCTCAAAGGCATACCCCAGGATTCCATAGGATGTTGAAAGTGGAATAATAGTGCTATAACAATCTAGTGCGGAAATGACCTTAGTCACCCAGTGGGTTTCCATGACTGAGTGGGAATTCGGATTCTGATCACTCATAGTCCTACTCTGATACTCAAACCCCTGTACCATATTAGTTTTCTCCAAAACACTGCACTTTAGAGAAGAATCATCCAGATGTTGTTGGACCGCAGTTTCCAAGGAACTCTGGTTGGCATAGTCAGTGGAAAAGAGTGCTTGGAGTTGTGGGGCAGTAACGTCTCCAGGGCCACATCATATCTACTCCTCAATGATAGAAATGTGAATCCTACAACAAAATATCACACTGTGCCCTAACCATACAAGTGGAGTGCTCACATTCAGAGTCCCAGGCCGTCAGTTATGACTTCCTTCATGCTTCATTCCCTCTTGCCAACTTGTCCCCAGGTTTCCATTTTTCTTCTTCTTCTTTTTCCAAATAGTACTTTATATTCTGTGATTACTGAGCATGCTTAGTCTTCGCTGGGCTGCTGTTTAATATCCCCCTCCCTTAAGTTTTCCACCCTCTTGAGACATTCTGTACTGCTGTAAACCTCAAAGTTCTCCAAGCATGCTAAATATCCCCTAATTGCTTCTCGGTGGCCCAGTTTTGACTCCATTTCTGTCAGCACTCTTTCTCTGAATCCACATATAGCTAGCTACTCACTCAGCTCTCTCTCCCCCTCCTTCATACCTGATGGGCCTGATCCAGTCTTAGATCTAAACACCGAGTGGTATCTGGTGCCTTTCATGTCAACGGGGCAGTGAATCAACTCTGGCTTTTCCTTTCAGTCTTTAAAGGACCTCTCCAAGGTGCTGAACCCAATCTCACAAATCGATTCAGCACCTTGGATAGCTCTTTTATACCCTGGAATAAAACCAAGAGTATATTTATCATTCCCCGACCTGAAAGCTACTGATCACTGCAGCAGGAAACAATTAGTTTCAGAGGGTGTGCCTAGCTTGGTCGGTGGGGCCCACAAAAAGCACTGCAGTGAACACTTTCAGATGTGCAAATGCAACATCAGCTTTGCACATGGAAATGTTTTGTGTGCATTCCTTTCTTTTTAGATCTGGGATCAGACTTAATAGTTGATGGGTTCTTTGGGCATTGTCAGTCAAAATCAGCCAGAGGCTCCCTCACATCCAAAAACTAGTGGTCACATTTCCTGACACTTTCAAATATGTACGCACTTAAAGACAATTACTTATATGCAATGCATACCCATCTGGGCAACATGTGCCCCCTAAACTGATGTTGTGCATCCACCTCACTCACGGCACCCTGAAAACTGTACTGCTAAACTTGTGTAGCAGCAGAATGCCACCAAATTTCAGTTGTGGATCAGGAAAACCTCCATTTAAAGCAGAGGTGGCAAACTTGCAAGGGTCAGGGGGCCACATCGGTCCCCCAGGACCACACCCCAAAACTTATTTGTCTCAAAATGCCCCCAAATGCTGCCCAGAGGATATGGAGAGCACTCACACCCTGTCATTCTAGCTCTCGGGGAGATTCTTTTTCCAATAGGAACCATCACCTGGAACTCAACTTCTGCATCACTTCCTGTTTAGGGGGGAAAAAGGCCTCTCTGGACCTAAAGCACCCTCCCCCCACAAAGGCACTGAAATTGCCTTCCATGGCACCTGGGGCTGTGATTGAAGCAATTGTGGGCAAAAGAAAGGTGGAAGGATTTTGGGTGGACTTGGGGTGCTACATGTAGCTACATTTTCCCCACCCATGATTTAATCCTTACCTTATATGCAGCTTTCATGGTTGCTGCATAAAGTTGAGGGTGGTCTTTGTATGGCTTGCAGCACATCCCTTCACTTTCCAGAACTGCTGAAGGTGCAAAACTTTGACATAGACTGTTATGGACTCTGGCATACCCTCCAGCTGTCCTGGTTTGGAAGGAACAGCCATGCTTAGTCCTCTGTCATCTTGCTTTTTCATCTGCTTTTACAATGCCCTCGTTCCTTTCTCCTTCTCCCAATTTCCTCCTTGGCTTATTTCAGTGACTTCAAAAAGAGTTCAAAGTACAGAGGTAGTTTGCACTGGATTTAACTCAGCAGAGACTATGGAAACTAGGACAGGAGGGGCCAAGCAAGATCAGAGTGACATCAGGATGGCAAAATTTATCAATGAAGAAGGACACACAAGCTAGAATTGGCTGCAGCAGTTTGCTTTTGCCTGAGCCTGCTGGGAAGGGCAACACAATGCCCCATTTTCTCATTTCTCTGCCACTTCGTTAATTGAGCGCAAACTGTTTTTGCATTTCGAACTCATGGTTGCAACAACTGAAGTTATGAAGGTGGGAAATGGGAGGAGAGAGAAACTGGACAATTGAAAAGCAGATGAAAAAAGTGGAATGACAGAGGACTTGTTGGGACTGTCCCTGCCGAACTGAGGCCAACGTTCTGGAGTATGAATTGGGAACTTCTGGATTTGCACCCGACTCAGATGCCTTTGTGTTTCCTTAGGCCTCCATGCCTTGGCAGTCCTGTGATGGTGCCCTTTTTATTACACTGCCAACTTCTTAAAAGGAAAACCTCCAGCAAGAGAGAGCTCCTGTCATCTCCTGGCTGTTTGTTGAGCAAGCCAGAAGGCTAGCAAGCTTGCTTATATGCCCGGGGGAGCCCCTTTGAATCTCTTTCAGGCCTGATTCCCCCCTGCCCGTCTCCATCTCTCCTAAACCCCTCTCGGCATCAACCTTCAGATGAAATCAATGCTGGCTGCAATTGCAATTCTGCCCACCCCGCCCCCTTTTCCTCATTCCCTGATCTTCCCCAGCAGGGAGATGAGTCTGTAGCAACAACACAGGGCTATGCCAGGAGCAGAGAGGTGGGGGCTATGTTGATCTCTCTCTCTCTCTCTCTCTGCCCAAGGATGAGGGGAGAGGAAGGCGGGTGTGGGGGGAAGCTTTTCACCCCAGCAACTGGGTCAGGGAAGCAGGCAAAACAGCTCAGGCAAAACCCAGGCCGCTCACTCGCGCTGCTCGCCAGGTGCGATGCAGCAACCCATCTTTAGGACGGTGCCCTGCAAAGAGTTAATGCGAGCTGGAGGGATGTGGGCTGTGTGTGAGTGTGCGGCTGTGTGCCTCTGATCGTTTGAAATCTCTTTCTCTCTCCCTTTTCTCTCCTTGGCGTTCCATCCATCAGGGAGGTCGGCGCTGGGAACTGGGACACCGAGAGCTGCCAGACCCTGGAAACTCTCTCGGCTCACACCAAGTGCCAGTGCAGCCAGCTCTCCACCTTCGCTGTGATTGCCCAGCTGCCCAAAGACCTGGTGAGTGCCAACTTGAGGAAGAAAGAGGAGGGAGGAGAGGAGGCTGGGTTTTCACTTGGCATGCTCCGGGGCAGGCGGGGCTAGGGGGCGTATTTGGGCTACCTTTAAAGAAGGCACAGGTGAGATAGCTCTGCCCCATGGGGCATCCATGAGCTAGTGGGGTCTTCTAATCTGGTGACCCCACTTATTTATTTAAAAAGAACAGGGCCAACCCAACAGCGAGGAGTTTCCGTGAGGACTCCCCCCTGACCACAGATTTCATCCTAGGTTCATATAGTTGGGAGGAAGCCGGTGTCCCATCTTCTCCCATCCCCTTCCGTACAGAAATCAGATCCCTGAGGGGAAGTTGTCCAACTTCTGTTTAAAAAATTCTAATGAAGAAGGGTCCGCACCTTCTGAGCTAATCTGTTCCACCATCAAGCAGTTCTCGGTCAGAAAATTCTGGACTAGTTGGACTCTCTTGTAACGTGAATCCGTTGGCTCAGGTCCTGTCCTCTTCTGCAGCCGAAAACAAGCTGTGTGTGGCTTCAAGTTGCCTGTCAACTTAATGGTGACCCCATGAATCTCATAGGAAGCAACACTCAGAGGCAGTTTTGCCAGTTCCTTCCTCTGAAATATAGCCTAGAATACTTGGTAACCCTTGGCGGTCTCCTATCCAAGTACCAACCAGGGCTGACCCCGCTTAACTTCTAAGATCAGACAGGATTTGGTGACTTTAGGGTATTCAGGCTGGCTCTACGTGATATCCCTTCAGATACTTAAAAGCATGGATCATATCACTTCTCAATCTTCTCCTAGTGAAACCGTTTCTCATAGGGCTTGGTCCCCAGACTTTTGACTGTCTTGTTCATCTTCCTCTGGACATGTTCCAGCGTCCTGTGACATTTTGTTGGATGGAGTGGGATGCTGTTTGGATTTTTTTGTGTGCATCAGGTGCCCAGATGAATTTTAGACACTGCTTCTGTGTGTTTCTCTCTCGGGATGGGTATACAGGTGTGTATGTGTGTGAGATGGGGAGAAAGGGAGGACTTCAAGGAGACACAAGTTTCTTTGGCATAAACTGTCTCTGTTACAGGACCAGAAATCCTACCAAAAACTATTTAGGATCAAGCACTAGGAGAAGTGTGTATGGCCAGTTCCCCAAGCCTGGCTGTGCTCACTTGTAGGTACATCCCCAGACTTGCACAAATCTCTGGTCTGAGCTCATATTCAGAACTGCTTTCCTTTTCTCTCAAGACCTGGATTAGGGTCTAAAAGGGGAGCTGCATTCTGGACTGTCTCGTTCAAGTATCTCTTCGGTCCCCTTTGCGTTCACTAGGCAGGGAAACCTACAGCCTCGTTCTTGATCTGTGATGTGGGGATAATAAATTCCAACCTGTTTTGCAGTCTTATTGTAAGAGTACCAAAATAATACTCTGTGGAGCACTTTACGCACGCTGAAGTGTTTATGTAAATACTAAGGATCTATTAATGTGATTAAGTGTTGTAGAGTAGTAATGGTGCCGTTATTGGCATTATTAGAAAAACAGACCCTCCCATTTATCTTGGGGATGGATGAATCAGCCTGTTTTTAGTCTCTGTCACTTTTCATTTTTGTTCCGTTGTAAATCCTTTCCATCCCATTTTCTCATTAATCCGTTATTTAAAAAAGAATCTGTACAAAATTTGCATTGAGCATATACTTTTTGATTCCTTCTCTTCACAAAATGTGCCATTGAAAACACCCCTTTCTCTTTAAAAAAAATGTGCATTTGCAAATGCACTGTTAATAACTTTTTTGGTTGGAGAATCATGTGAAAATTGTAAGGAACTGTGGAAGTCAGTGGATAGTTAGTTCCCTGTAGAAACTTTAGTATAGATCAGTAGTGTATTCCAGCTATATAATCATAGCACTTTGATGCCCTTTAACCATCGTGGCTCCATCATATACAGTCCTGGGATCTGTAGTTCTGTGAAGTGCTTAAGGTTCTCCAGCAGAGAATTCTGAGATTTGTAGTTTTATGAGGTACTTTGAATCCTCCGCCAGAAAGCTCTACATTCAAGGGAGCAGAGTTGAGAATTCTGAGCACCTCCTCAAATCACAAAATTGCAATAGAAAGGAGCCATGACAGTTAAAGTGGTATCAAACTGCTATCACTGTGCGGTGTGGACACTTTCCAGGTCTGTTGGGGTCAGAGGTATCTTGAAGTACACTTGACGGTACCCTGAAGTATCCTTAGTTTCTGCCTTTAGCCTTCTTTCTCTCATGCCTGGAGAGAATCACACTCCTAAATAGTCCTAGCCAGTCTTGTTCCAGCGTCGTCACCTCTTCATTTTGCAAACTAACCTCAGTTACCTCTGCACCTCTCTCTCTTTCTTTCTCACGCACACACACACACTTTGAAAACAATTCTTTAAGCATGGGTGACCAGAAAGTGTGAAGTGTGGTACCAGCAACTAGTACAGTTAGAGTTGCGAGAATGAAAACTTCAGAGGGTTGCTCTACCTTCAATGACTGTGTAAAAGAAGAATTTCAGCAAATTCCATTGTCTACCCACCCATTCAGTGTACAGGAGCTCTCTCCAGTTTTCATTCTTGGAACCCTAAATCCAGTCCTAAAATGCACATGGCCTCCCTCTCATCTGGTGCCAACTGGTGACTCCCGTGCCAGTGGGGCAATGAACCCTTTCCAGGTTTTGGCCTGAACAATCACAGGAACTATCCAAGGTGCTGCATCTTGCTCTCATCCTCCACTCCCCCAGCCCCCAAAGGAAAAACAGGGCCTTTGCCTCATGCCATGGGGGCAGAGGAGTCCTCTTGACTAGGCCTAAACCTTGGGGCATTCATAGAATCATAGAAATGTAGAGTTGGAAGAGACCCCAGGGGCCATCCAGTCCAACCCCCTGCCATGCAGGAACACCCTCAAAGCACTCCCAACAGATGGCCATCCAGCCTCTGCTTAAAAAACCTCCAAAGAAGGAGACTCCACCACACTCCCAGGCAGCAGATTCCACTGCTGGACAGCCCTGACCGTCAGGAAGTTCTTCCTGAGGTTCAGGTGGAATCTCCTTTCCTGCAGCTTGAATCCATTGCTCCTTGTCCTGGTCTCTGGAGCAGCAGAAAACAAGCCCTCTCCTTCCTCTACATGCCATCCCTTCAGATATTTAAACATGGCTATCATGCCCCCTCTTAACCTTCTCTTCTGCGGACTAAACATCCCCAGCTCTCTAAGTCTATCCTCATAGGGCTTCATGGCTTCCAGGCCTCTCACCATTTTGGTCACCCTCCTCTGGACTTGATCCAGCTTGACCATGTCCTTCTTGAATTGGGGTGCCCAGAACTGGACACAGTATTCATCAGAGAAGAAGGATGACGCTGGCCACTGAATGAAGATTAGAATGACTATTGAATGGAGCAAAGGACCTGGCCCATATTTCTTTCCTCCCTCATCTGGTAGTCCACCATGTCCTCTGCCATTAGAACGAGAGAACGTTACAGCTTCAGTCAGTATTAATGGGGTCCAAGCTTCACCCAAGCGTTTCCAGAACAAATTTCTTCGATGTTTTTCCCCAAAATTATTAGCGATGCCAGTCCCTTCCCTCGCATTTTTGCCACCCACAAACAGATGGGAGGACATGTGTTGCTTCCACCCAGGAATGCATGGTGGGAGTCTTACCTAAACTTGCACGGTTTCTACGGCAACCGTTGGGATGCTGATGCTGTTCGGAAAGGCCTGGTACGGGCCCAGGGAGGGGTCTCCAAAATGCTGGTGAGGAGAGGTGTTCCTGGGAGAACTTTTATTGGGGGGTCAAACGGAGAGCATTATTCCCCTCCCATAAGAATTTGGAAACTCCCATGAAATTTTCCTTTGATCCTTAAATTTATAGCATTGCAAAGAGGGAGGCCGTGAAAAAAATGTTCATGCCTTGGACTCCTTTTGCTGTGTTCCTTACCTGTTCCCTTGTTTTGGAGGCTTAAACTATTTACAAAAGCAAAACGGAAGTCTTAAGTTACTGCAATGCTAGAAAAAAATGGTCACTGTAGGAAAATGTCGAGGGAGCAGAATTCTTACTTGGAGATAAGTCGGAAATGACTTGAAGACTCACAACAAGAAACAGCAACCTTGTTTTACACCCTCTTCTCTCAAACTACATCCTTGCCAGTGCTGGAAAAAGGGTGGCCCACGGACTAGCTAGGGCTCCTGGAGACTGTGGCCATTTCCGCACTAGCCTGTTATAGCGCAATGATTCCACTTTCAACATCCTATGGAATCCTGGGGTTTGCAGTTTCAGGAGGGGCCAGCCGGCCCCTCCCGAAACTGCAAACCCCAGGATTCCATAGGATGTTGAAAGTGGAATCATTGCGCTATAACAGGCTAGTGTGGAAATGGCCTACTTCTGCAGCCCCTGAAACTGCTTGACAGCCCCCCGCATTTCCTTCTATGGAGGCAAAAAATTGCCTAAAAAGTAAGCTGAAGGCCTCCAACCACACAAAAATGCACGGCTCCTCCCACGCCATTCCCACAAGCCCCTACCCTCAATCCCTCCTTTCCCCTCCATTTCCTGTCCAAACTGGCCACCAGAAGTGACATGTCACCATTTTGGAGGGAGAACAAGGAGAGCGAAAAAAATCATATTTTACCTATTTTACCCCATAGGAGGTGTTGGGGTAAATTCCTGCACACTCACCCACCTCTGCTCTAGTGCTTTGGAATATCTCCTCCGCTCCATCCCATCAAGTACCTCCCAAGGTCCTTGAGATGTTATTAGACGACAAGTCCCATCAGCCCCTTGCCTGCCTAGACAATGATGAGGAATGCTGGGAGTTGCAATCTAGGGAAAAAAATCTGGGGGGGTGCATGATTTTCACCTTTTGCTGTATGCAAAATAAATGGGACAGTTTGGTCATCAGTGTCAGGAGAGGTTGGTACCTTGTGGAGAAATGTCAAAAGTTCTCCTTCCAAGTTTCCTTGCTATTGAGGAGTATTATCTTCCTTCAGATCTTCCTTGGAGGTTTTTAAGCAGAGGCTGGATGACCCTCTGTCAGGAGTGCTTTGAGGGTGTTCCTGCATGGCAGGGGTTGGACTGGATGGCCCCTGGGGGACCCTTCCAACTCTATGATTCTATGATTCCTTAGCAGCTATGCTAATCTTCCCTTCCCCTCTGCAAGTCCAGCCCCTCTGTCATCTATCTTTGGAGAATTTGGCCATAGCCTCTTCTCATATAACCCAGGAAAGCTACATAATAACAACAATATTAATATTAATAATAATAATTAGTAATAATAAAAAGGGCAATGTTAAAATAATCATTTGAAGAAGCAAGATCCCAGATCCAATCATGCTTATGCAGCTGAAGGCCATTATAACACATAGTCTGCTTCATACAAAAAGCAATACAGGAGGTAAATGGGATAAAACAGACCATATATCAATTTAGCAATTATTCAGGATGTTTAAATCGTAATAGTCTTGGTATAATTAAAACAGGGGAGACAAACCCCAAGTGTTGCATATGTCTCTGAATCATAGGCCATTTCCGCTCTTTTATAGAGCTATTATTCCCCTTTCAATCTCTTGTAGCTTTCTGGGATTCGTAGTTTCCTGAGGCCAAAGAACTCTCTGGCTGAGAATTCAAAGTGCCCCTCCTTAAACGGCAAAACCCAGGATGCCATAGGATGTTGAAAGTGGAATAAGAGCACTATGAACAGTTGTGGTGAGGAATGGCCGTAATCGTATGCATCTTAGTAGCAGAGAAAAGGAAGAAGTGTTTCTGAGCATGTGCAGAGTGCTTCCTCCCTACCTTAGAGGGAAGGCAGGCTTCCTTCATAGATTTGGACTTTTACCAGAAGAGACTTCTGGGATAAAAGATGTCATCGCCGGGAAAAAGAATAAATAACCTGCCAAACTCTTTCAATTTTTATCTATTTTTGCAACTGTCTCTCCTCTCCCTTCCGTCCTCCTCCTCCTGCTCACCCCACTCAAGATCTGCTCCCTTCTTCCCTCCGCTCAGCGCCTGCCTCCCCCGCCCTCCTTTCCCCCCCAAGTCCTCCCATTGTTTCCACCCTCCCACTTTCTTCCTCTGAACTCATTCAAGGCCGTTAAGCGCTGCAGTAGATAATGGAGATCTATTCTCTGCAGCCTTCCTCACCCCCTCCTTCCCCCACGCTCTTATTCTCTCCCTCTTGCTGAAATTTATAAGGGTGATTAAGAAGTCTTCCAGGCATTAAGATGGTGGGGAATTGGTGCCAGCTGCAAACGGGCAACCAACTGTTCTGGGAGGCAGGGACAGCGTGCATTTTGGAATCCTGGGATTTCTACCTCGCCTGCGATGGCCGGTGGCCACTAGCCTCAGAAGAAGGGCAGTCTGCGTTCTTTACCCCTGGTCCGGTTCACGCTTCTCACACCAGGCTGGGTCATTGGTATTCCAGAAGCGTGCCCGGTTGGCAAGGAGATGGGAGAGGCACTACCCGTGAATGCAATGAAGCGTCACGGGGTTCCTTTCATACCCTCCAGCGTGGCACTGATGGAAACCAGGACAGGTGTGGCCAAGAAGGAGCGTGGTCAAGATGGCCAAAGTTATCAGTAAGGAAAAAGACACAAGCTAGGAGGGGCTGCAGTAATTTCCTTTTGCGGCTGGGAAATGCGAGCACCCATCCCTCGTCTCTTCTCCCCCTCCCTTTTTAATGGAGTGCAAACAACTTTTGCATCTTGAACTCAGGGCCTTTCTGCACTACACTGTCATAGGCCATTTCCGCACTAGCCTGTTATAGTGTGATGATTCCACTTTCAACATCCTCTGGAATCCTGGCCGGCCCCTCCCAAAACTGCAAACCCCAGGATTCCAGAGGATGTTGAAAGTGGAATCATCACACTATAACAGGCTAGTGCAGAAATGGCCATAGTGCCATTATTCCACTTTCAACCTCCTGTGGAATTCTGGGATTTGTAGTTTCCTGAAGCCAAAGAGCTCTCTGGCTGAGAATTCTCAAGGCCCCTCCCTAAGCTACAAATGCCAAGATTCCATATGATATTGAAAGTGGAATAATAGCACTAGAACAGTCTAGTGTGGAAATGTTTGCAGCAATTGAAGTAGCCTGAGGACAAAGGAGGAAGAGAGAGAAACTGGGACATTTTAAAAGTAGCTGAAAAAGTGGGATGATGGAGGATTAATGGAGACTGTCCTGGCCAAACTGGGATAATTGGAAGGTATGTCCTTTTGACCTACTGTGACCACCTGGACTTTATGGCATGTGCCATCGGAAGCAAAACAGAAGTGGCCAGATTTTGCCTTTGTGAATTCTGAGTTGACCTCCATTCTGCTTCTTCAAGAAGTGTCCAGCCACAGATCTGTGGCCATTTCTGCACTACACTGTTATAGTGCTATTATCCCCCTTTCAACCTCCTGTGGAATTCTGGGATTTGTAGTTTCCTGAGTCCAAAGAAGTCTCTGGCTGAGAAGTCTAAAGGCCCCTCCCTAAACTGCAAGCCCTAGGATTCCAGAGGATGTTGAAAGTGGAATAACAGCACTATAACAGCGTAGTGCGGAAATGACCTGTCTCTTCAGTCTGTGCAGGGGCATTTCAAAATTGTCAGTAATTCAGGCACCAATTGCTTCCATAGTAATTCTTCCCTCTCCCATAGACATCCAAGGAACAAATACTAAGGATCGTAGTTTGAGGGAGTGAAGGCTGGAGGGATGCTCCTAGCGATGCAAATCTTTGCTTATTTCATTCTCAAGAGGAAGAATGAGTCACTTGGAAAGTTTTTCTCTCTGCTGCGAGAAATTAGAAAAGTTTTGCACAGAATGGGAAGGACATTTCATTTGGATTTCTATAGAGAGATACCTGAAGTCTCCGTCTGACATCCTGTAATATGCTTATCTTTTCATTTTGCTTATCTTTTGCAGATATGCCAGAAAACTGCTGCCAGCTATTCTTTTTTTTTAAAAAAAGAATTGTATGTTTTGCACAGTTTTTGATTGTTTTTCCTGTTTGAGGTCTTTTAAATGGAAAATGCCATGACTTGAATCTTGTTGTTAGTCTCGGTCAGAGTATCGATAGAATTTACCAATATATTAAGTCACCGTTCAACAATTACTGGCTACTATTGACCAGGAAGCTGGGACAACTGGGTTTGAATCCTGGCTTACCCATGGGAACCTACTGGGGGTACCTGGGCGAGAGATACTCTCTCAGCCTCAGAGGAAGGCAGAGGCACACCTCCTCTGGCAAGAAAACCCTGTGGTTGTTTTCACTTTAGGGTTGCCATCAATCAGAAACAGTTCGAAGTCGTTCAGCAGCTAATTTAACCTATGGGACAAAAAAGACCCATTTTTGTCCCAAAAAAAAGAAGGTGATTTTAAAAAGGAAACAGTGTCTTTTGTGCGATACACAGTTTCTTCTATAACAGTGTAGTGCAGAAGAGAAGGTGAAGAGGGGACATGATAGCCATGTTTAAATCTTTGAAGGGATGCCATGTAGAGGACGGAGAGGGCTTGTTTTCTGCTGCTCCAGAGACCAGGACAAGGAGCAATGGATCCAAGCTGCAGGAAAGGAGATTCCACCTGAACTTCAGGAAGAACTTCCTGACGGTCAGGGCTGTCCGGCAGTGGAATCGGCTGCCTCGGAGTGTAGTGGAGTCTCCTTCTTTGGAGGCTTCTAAGCAGAGGCTGGATGGCCGTCTGTCGGGAGTGCTTTAAGGGTGTTCCTGCATGGTGGGGGTTGGACTGGATGGTCCCTGGGGTCTCTTCCAACTCTACATTTCTATGATTCTATGATTCTATGTTGGTTTTGTGCAAAAAGGCAATGTTTTTCCACAAATGATTTGTTTGCAAAACTATCCTGAAGGCTGAAAGAGGAAAATGAAAACACACTGTGGCTGACAGTTGCCTCAGTAGACAAAAATCTGGAAGTTCTTTACAGCCTTAGATGCTTGGTGCCCTTCCCAAGCAGTAAGTCTAAGGATTTACTGGGGGAAGTTATGGCATTTATGGTAGTACAGCTTAGGTCCAGACTATCTGAAAGCTTCTATCTTTCCGTACAAGCCTGCTCACGTCTCACAATCTTTAGGGGAGGGTTTTCTCTCCATCCCACCACCCTCCCAGGCTTGGATGGTGAGGACATAGGAGAGAGCCTTCTCGGTGGCTGTTCCTAGCCTTTGGAGTTTCTTTCCAAGGCCATTTCTGCACTAGACTGTTCTAGTGCTATTATTCCACTTCTAACACCTATGGAATCCTGGGGTTTGCAATTTAGGGAGGGGCCTTTGAGGACAGCCTTTGTGGGTGACCTTTGAGGCCCCTCCCTAAACTGCACACCCCAGGATTCCATAGGATGTTGAAAGTGGAATAGTAGCACTATAACAGTCTAGTGCAGAAATGACCCAAGGGAGCTTTGATCTCCCCACCGTCTTTTCACTGACAGATGAAGACTTTTTTGTTTAAATATACCTTCAGCCTCTGTTGCTTTGCATAAAGCAATGTGCAGCCGGGTGTGCTGTTTTCAGAATGTAATGCATATTCAAAGTGTTTTAATTGTTTTCATGTGAATCTTTTAAAAATAGGGTTTTAATTGAATGTATTATTTAATGCCTTTTAAAGTACGATGCTCGACATGATTTTAGGTGTTCCCTTTTAATTTACGTTGTAAGCCACTTTGAATGCTATTCTGGAAAAAAGTGGAGTAGAAATTAAGTAAATAAACAAATAGTAGGAAACTGACAGAAGTTTTCATGGGCATGTGCCAATTCCCTCTCTTTGTTATTCTCACAAATGCTTGGAAAAGGTGTTTTTTTGGACTACACCTCCAAACCCCTATGTCCACATTTGGGACATGTAGTACAGCAGAACCTACTCTTATTCTTGCTTGCTTATCTAGGTTCTGCATATACCTTTGGTCTCAAATGTGGGAAAAAGGCTTGCAGCTTGATCTTGAAGCTACTCCATTTTGCTCTCTCCATTCATTTGGATTCATGAATGTATCTTCTTTCTCTTTTCTGTCTCTGTCGCAGGCCATGGATGCCGGCACCTCTCCCTCCGTCCCACTAATGATTGGTTGTGCTGTTTCTTGTATGGCTTTGGTGACCTTACTGGTCATCTACGCTGCCTTTTGGAGGTAAGTTGGACTAGCAGCCCAAGGTTTGAAGAGGAGGCAGGTCTAAATGGCTGTCTGAGCTCACCATGACCATTTCCATGCTACCCTGTTATGGTGCTAGTATTCCCCTTTCAACCTCCTCTGGAATTCTAAATTTGTAGTTTCCTAAGGCCAAAGAGCTCTCTGGATGAGGATGCAAGATGCCCCTCCCTAAACTGCAAACCCCGGGATTCCATAGGAGGTTAAAAGTGGCCAGAGTTGAAAATAGAGCACACGCATGCCATAAAAATCTCTTAAGGGACACCCTCCTTTCTCTTTCCACTCCTTATATTTCCCAGGTTTATCAAGTCGGAACGCTCCATCATCCTTCTGAATTTCTGCGTCTCCATTCTGGCCTCCAACGTGTTGATTCTGGTGGGGCAGTCCCAGATGCTCAGTAAGGTAAGGACATTTTAACTTCTTTGCAAAGACTCTCCGGATACTTGCACACAGTTCCATCGTGGAGAAGATCAAATCCTGCTGTGTTTGCTGTGTATAACTTCTAACCTGTTCACCTTGGAGAACAAGGAAAACCTCAGTTTTTAATCCCCACCAGATGAGAGGTTTTGCCCATTTCTACAAAACTGTTGCATTGGTGAAGTCATTTTTTTTTAATCGCACAAATGATTTTTCTGCAAAGCATAATTCTTGGAAACTTTGTTCCATGCAATTTTGAAATGTATCAGTTTTGGATGAGTGGTTTGCAACTTTTTTTAAAAAACCAATTATTTGGGCTTACAATATGTATGTGGTTTGCTTTAACAAAGAAGGAAGACGCTATACTTTCATATAGAATGTACAATTTCATATAGAATGTACAGGAGTTTGGGGTTGACCCCTTTCTTCTCTCTTGTCTCCAGCAGGCAATGTTATTTAAGTTTTTGGCAATTATCTGCTTGCTGTGTAGGGATGGAGAGAATATTTGAAAATATCCAGAATATCTTTTTTTCCATGTTGAGAAACTCTGATGAGAAGATTCCTGGACTGATGAGAATCTTTGCAGTTTGGGACTTATTTTATGCAAAATTTTCACATGGTTGTTTTGCATAGAAAGAGAATTTTCTGCACAGAAAATAATATTTCTATGCAGAAAAATGTCCTTTCTCTGCAGAAAATCCTGTAATTGGGGATTTATTCTGCAAAAAAAAAATTCACATGTGGATGATTTGTATAGAAAATATTTCTTACGCAAGAAAATGCTTTTTTCTGTACAGGAAAAAGAATTTTCTGCATAGAAATATTATTTTCTGTGCAGAAAACTCTGTTTCCTGCATAGAAAATGTTGCTTTTTGTGCAAAACAACCACATATAAATTTTGCACAAAGTCCTCAGTGGTAACAGGTTTTGAAAATGACATGACTCTTTTGCAGTTGGAAGGGATTTTTACTTGGCTGTTTCTTTAAGGAAGAAACTTACTGAGGAATTACATTCTGATGTTGAAACGGGCATGTTACACTTTTTTCTTATATTTCAGATGATTTAAAATGATTTTGAGGAGTGCTGTTTTTAGTAGGTTAGTGTATTTAGTTGCTTTAACTTTTTAGTTATAATTTTTTAAGAACTGTATTTTGTTCTGATCTGTGTTGCTTTGAGTCCTGCATTAGTACAAAGCTGGGACATAAGAATAAAGAAATAAGAGATTCTTATACTTTTTGCAGGGAAATGTGATGGGGGGGTGCTCCTGCTTTTGCCCTTCTGCGGGAGGCAAACAACCTTGCTGAACTCTGCATTTTCATTTTGAGGCAGAAAAATGTTCTGAATATCCGTGCCACTTTCAACCATGTGTTACTTAATGCAATGTCTCTATTAAGCAAGAACGAAATGTGCCACTTTTCAAAATCTGGGCTACATTTCAGTCCCAACAGGTCACCTTTTTGAAAAATGCAGTGTCCTGGCCTTACCGTTCCGTTCCGATGGAAATTTTAAGTCTAAAATTAAATATTAAATTATGCTTTCGTTTGATCCGTAATTGATTCTTCCTGGTTACTTTCCCATTTATCAGAAATTGGGTCTTCCATGTCTCAGGATCATAATGAAAGAACAGAGCCATGAATTATTGCCTCTGATAGTGATGATGACACTTCCAAAGCACATGGCTGATTATTTATTTAATTAAAACTTTTAGCTAGTTGGACAGATTGATGGATAGGCAGCTTTGCATTGAAACGGAACGCAGAAAAGCTCACCTATGTGCTGATAAGGCCAGAAGAAAGAGAAAAGAGGGAAATGAATGAACAAGGGACCAATGCTAGGAACGGTGAACCAGTGACCCACCAGATGCTGGACTCCAGCTCCTATCCACCCCAGTGGATAATGGGAGATGGAGTCCTTCCTCTGGTTGCAACATTCTACCCGAATCCTGTTAATAGCATGCACATGAGCAGCTCAAGATAACATGTGTGCATCTCTTGTTTCAGATGTGGCACGGGGGGCTATTCACTTATCCCCTTGTGATCCATGCAAACTCTCTCCCCACTCTGAGGGTTTTTGAGGGCTTTCCATAGGGGAAAACCTTTTTTTAACCCCTAATAAGAAGCAGCCCAGAAGTTGATTCCCTGGTCTCTTTCTGTCACCAAAAAAATCCCATCCTGGGTGAAAAAGATGAAAATGTAACAAAATTGTCCACACAGACCATTGGGATGTCAGTGGAAATTTTGTGTCAGTAAAACAAAACAAACCACAACACAGCACCTCCTAGCCAAGCGTTTTGTATCCACTTCTAAAATTAAAAATTATATTTTCAAAATTGGGGGACCCGCAGAAACAGTCCCGGGGGTTGCTTCTGTCCCCACTGCTGTTCTCCAAGGAAAGAGGAGGAATGGCCGTGTTCTCAACTAACTTTCCCCTTATGTACCACTCTGGTTTCTCTGGATCCCAGATAGTTGCAGCCATAGCTTCTTGTTTGGCTCTGGAATTTGCATCTGGAGGGTGTGTGTGTGTCAGATCTCGGTACATAAAGGAACAGCTCCAAGCTTCCTAGAGGCAAACTGAATGCTGTTGCAACAAGCAGAAAGCTGGACTAGATAGCTCCTTGATCTAATTCTGCAGGGTCCCTCTTCTGTTCAGTTGCTGCAGGATCTGAGGAGCATTCCCAGCAGCTCCTGTCAACATCTCTCTCTCTCGGCTGTGTCCCTAAGGGTGAGGGAACTGGGCAGCATCTGTTTGGAAATGACTCATCGTTAGTGCAAGAACCTACCCTTGCACGTTTGTCTGCGTGGGGGAAATTGAAATATTTGATTATCTGCAGCCAGTACTTCCAGAAAAGAGAGTGGGGAGGGTGGGTGGGTGGGTGGAGGCATGCTGAGGAGGAGCTGAGTGTGTTAAAAATACTTTATGAGAGAGAGGTGGTGCTTCAGTATCCAAGATCTTCTACTTTTCAACAATGCATGAAGATGCAAAAGTTGGCTTTAAGGAAGAAGACATCACTCCTGGCTTTAGAAGGTCTCAGTCTGGTGGCTTCCACATCAGCGAGGCAGTGTTTCCTTTCCAATTTTAGGAGCTCTCCTCAGTGCTGAAACTGGGAGTGCTGAACCTCTCTGTCAAGCTGTAGCTCCTGTGAGCTAAAACCTGCAACTGATTCACTGCCACCACCACTGGTCCCAGAGTAAGATGTCTTCAGTGGAAGCTCCTGACATTCAGGGAGGAAAGCAGTGCTCCAACCCTTGCTGTTTTTGCTACTTAAGCCTCTCTCTCTCTCTCTCCAGAACAGGAAGAACAGTTATGTCCATCCATTCGTTTCTGGGAGTTAGGCAGCAGGGAAAAGAAGAGGAACAGCCTATTAGCAAATGATGGCAGGTGTGACCAGAGGGAGATGCTGCATGGAAGTGTTTCCCCTCTCCCTCTTTTCACTCATTGAACAGCAACAGGTTTCTCACTGGTGGACTTTTCTATGGGCTTTAGGGCCTTCTATGGGCTGTAGCTGCTGTAAGATGCTATCTGTGCCAACCAGTAGACTGGAGAATCTGCTCTGGGTTGTATTCTGAAAATTAAATGAGTTATCCTAAAGGCTGCACACTGGGTGGGGGTCAAGGAGGTTCAACACCATGGAGAGCTCATTTATTACTCATCTAAAGCCCAAGGTAGGTTCACTGCTCCATCCCTAAACTGCAAACCCCAGGATTCCATAGGTTGTTGAAAGTGGAATAACAGCACTAGAACAGTCTAGTGCAGAAATGCCCTTAGTCTGAACATTAATTGAGCTATCCAAGGTTCTGAAACTATTTGGCGGGGGGGAGTCTAGCATGTTGCATAGTTCATTTTAAGCTCAGACTAAGTGTAGAGTGAATTCACAGTCCCACTGACATGAAGGCCACTGGTTACCACAGGTGGTAGGTGGCTGGTCGGCCTGAAAGCCATCACTGACCAAAAGGCTGAGCCATGCTTAGGTCTGCAACAATTTATAGAATCTGTTCCAGATCCTGAATTGCATGGCAGATTCAGTTCCGGGTTTTCCACACTACTGTAATTTTCTTTCTGCTCATCATCTTTCTATTGCAAGCAACTAGATGCCAAATTTGTTTGTCATCAGGCACTGATCCTGTTGCCTGAGCAAAAATGCCTTTGGGGGAGCTCTTCTTTCAGTCAGTGGTATGTCACAGCATACTAAGGATGGAAAGGAGATTTTAAACATATTCCAAAAAATGTTCAGAAAATGGGACTTGCAATTTTCAGGAACCCTAATGAGCAGAATCCTAGACCAGTGAGATTCGTCACAGTTCAAGAAATATTCTGCATAAAATTTGCACACCTTCTGTCACTGGAAATGCACATAAAACAAGTTTCCTACTCAATAAACACCATTTTTTCCTGCAAATATGCTTTTTGCACAGAAGTGTTTTCTGCAGAAACTGCCTTTATTTTGTACAAGAAAACCTTTGCATATTTTTATCACAGAAATCTTGAACTGTTTTCAAAAACAGTGCAGTTTTCAAGAACTTCCTCATAGCAAAGAGGGAGAAAAAATAGACATTTATCTCTCCTTGCCTGTGAGAATGAAGTTTTACAAAGCATTATATCACCACACCATAAACCAATGGAGTTGTTTTCGTATCAGGATGTGGTGTAGCTGTTCTGGATTGTACTTGACACTTCTTTGTTCTATGGGAGCTTTCCAGGGTGCTGAAACCGGTCCCCAAAATAGATCTGGAACCTTGGACTGGTCCTTTAAAGTCTCAAATGAAACCAAAAGTAGATTCACCGCACTCCTGACATGAAAGTCACAGCATGTCCCTGGTGTCCACACTCCTTTCTTTTCTTCCAGTGTTGTTCCTAGCCCAACAGGTCACTCAGCTGGGGAGGCACTACAAAAACTTTAATACCTCTTTATCTAGCAGCACGGAGGGACTAAAATGAAGGGTATCTGTGAAAGCAAAAATAGCTTTACAATAGCAGAGTTGACTCGCTGGCCAAAGGGGAGTGGAAGAGAGGAGGAACCCATCCCCAATCCATTTCTGGAGGTGAGAATTCCTTCTTATTCTCCAAGCCTGCCAGCTTTCCAGTGTGTGAACCCTCCAGCTTAATGCATTAATTTAGTCTGGGGAGATCAAAGGCGATGTACGCCTTATTCTCACATGCTGCTTCCCCTCCCTCCAGCAGCCAAGCCATGCTGGTGGGGGCTCTTATTGGCAAGCAACCTCGTGCATAATAGATCACTGCCCTGTGGCATTTTCCCTTGATGTACCAGAGACGTCACGAGACTGGAAAGTGTGTTTGAGGCACGGGGAACAAGGAGGAGCATGCCTAAACCAGAGGAGGCACCGAAACATCTATGCGGCACCAAGGGTCCCTTGCCTGTTGAAATGCATGTACGTTAAATGGCCTTCTGTACTAGGACCAGAAACAGACACAAGGTGTTTCCAAGAGAGAGTGGAATAATAGAGACACTGTTGCTCATGGCGTACCCATTTATCTGTTGTTCTTCAGGGGTGAAGCTACCAGGAGGAAATGAAGGCACTGTTTGCTGGATAATAATCTTGTCCTCCAATAAAATTTTCCTCCTGTTCCAAAATTCCTAGCATTGCAGAGTGAGACACTGAAATTCATTCACGCTTAAAACTCTTTATAGTTGGCCCTCCATATTTGCTAGGGTAAGGGGCACAGGACCCTCGCAAAAATAGGAAAATTGCTAATATGAAAATGTGTGTGTGTTTTTGCTTGTGGAAAGGGGGCCAAGGCAAGGTGAGAAGAACAGGCACCCAGGCTCCAAATCAGGTCGGCAAAAGGAGTGGGAAGGTGGGAAGGCATGGAGAACCCATGCTTTCTCTCTCTTACTCATCTCCTTCCTTGGGTGGGAGTGGCATCAGGAGAGGGCTCATAGTGCTAAGAAATGGGCTGCAAGACATCCTTAGCTGGCCAAGCGGTGGCTGGTGGGTGACGAGGAGGACCAGAGTAGGGTTTTTAAAGGTCTATGTGGTCTGATCAGAGCTCCCAAAAGGGAACGTTTCCCCAAAAAGAAGCACCTAAGTTGTGGGGGGAGGAGGGGTTGGAGAAACTTGTAAATAACCAAATCTGTGAACGTCAAACCCACAAATGTGACTGTATATTGGCTGTGTTTGCATTCCCTGGGATGCTCTGCCAGCTCTTTTCCCTTTGGGTGCCTAAATAGTTTATCTCAATGTTCAACTGAAGTGTTGAGTTACTGCAATGCTAGAAATCTGGGGACTGAAGGGAAATGTAATAGGAGGGTAGAGACCTTATTTTGGGAGGGCAGTCAATATTCCCTTCCACGGCTCCCTGGCTGCTGTTCCAAGTTTTACAGGTACTGTCTTTGAGAATAAAACTTCTTTGACCTGAGACCATGATGGAACAGAAGGGCCATGAAGACATCTTGTGAATCACAGTAGTTCTGGCATGTTGCTCCGTCTCTCTACAAAAGTGTGTTCATATCTCAAGAGATGGAGGTCTGGGCAAAATTTGAGAAGAATTTTATGCCCAGGAGTAGGTGTCTTTCCTGTGTTGCTGGTGTGTGTGAGACTCCTGCCACTGGATATGTTGATGAGATTCTAATCAGGACTAGAGCTTAGCAGATGCATGTGCATATGCGGACATGTGTTTGTAACAGAGAGAAAGAGAACAGAAGTAGGAGAAGGAGGTGGAGAGGAGAGTCGACACACTAGAGGTGGAAAGAATATTCAAAAAGATGTGGATGAAAGACAAAAAAGGGATTTCCCATGAAGTCCTGATGAGGAGAATACTGGAGGATAACCATGTGTGCAGCACAGGATTTATTGTTTGCTTGGGGGAAAAAAGCATGCAGGTTGTTTGCACAATATTTTCTGCACAGAAAACAAGTTTCGTGCAAAGAAAACAAGTCTTCTGTACAGAAGACATTATATTCTGCAAAGCAGAGAACATTTCTGGCTAGGAAATGTTGTTTCTGTACAAAAAAAAAATCCTTATTCATCCAGCTCAGTGGCGCTGAACTGACTGGCAGTACTTTGGACCCTGAAACATTTTGGTCAAGGCAGAGCACCTCAGCAGCAGGAGGTTGTGGCTTCCATATCAGTGTGGCAGTCAATCTCTTATGGATTTTAGTTTAAATTTTGGAGGCCCTATCCC
Source organism: Ctenosaura bakeri (assembly GCA_948474755.1). Lineage (NCBI taxonomy): Eukaryota > Metazoa > Chordata > Lepidosauria > Squamata > Iguanidae > Ctenosaura > Ctenosaura bakeri. Next base: position 528,519 of record CAOLHI010000165.1, read on the forward strand.
AGGGCTGCGTTTTATCCCCAGAATCAGTTCAGCACCCTGGAGAGTTCCTTTAAAGTTCAGACGACTACCCAGAGCAGATTCAGTGACCCTCACTGGTGTGGAAATCATCAGTTGTCCCTGTCTGGATGGATACTCAAAACACTCTGTAAGTTTCCATGCAGTCCTTTTATGCTCCAGTTTCCTTAATTCTTCTGAAAACTGGGCCATCGGAGATCTCTGAGGAAATGTTCAGAAATGGTTTGTGGAACATCCAGATGTTCTTTCCACACAGAGTGAGGCTTCTTCACCCAAATGGCAGCTGTGGTCTTTTGCAACTTCCGTAGCAAGTAGGGAAAGTTTCTTTCCCTTTTCGACTACAACTGACAGAATCCCCACCCCAAATGCTGCAAGCTGTAGTCCAAAAAGTCACCTTCTCAAGCTCAGGCTGGGCAATGCTTCATATTGAGATTATCTCTCCCAGAGTCTCTAGTCAACATGCTTGAAATTGGAGTCCAAAATTCACTTTCCCAACTTCAGGCTAGGCATTTTTGGGGAACTATAACTCCTTCAATCAGCATGCTGAGAGTTGCAGTCCAAAAAAGATATTTCCCAATCTCAAGTTAGGCAAAGTTTTTTTTAAAAAATACATGTGTTCTAACTATTACCTAGCCAATGTGTTGGGAGCTACTCTGCAGAAAGTAACTTTCCAAGCCTTAGACTGGGTAAAATTTATTCATTTATTTATTTTAACATACAACTTCTAGAATCTCCAGCCCAGCATGATGGGAGCTATAATCCAAAAGGGAGCTCAGCTTATGCAAAGATTTTAACTACAAATCCTAGACTCCACAGTCAGCGTGCTGGGAGTTGCAGTCACTTTCCCAAGCTCAGGTTCCTGATGGCATTGGTAGGAGGCCTGTAGTGTTGCCATCAGGTGGCTTCCTTGGCAACAATGGCACATTTTGTCCTCTTCTTTCCTCCACACTCACCTGGGTGTGAACAGTTTTTCCCCTTTCTCAAATATCACCCCAAAAATATCACCAGAGAAACAGATGAATGGACGGTTTACATCTAAAATTTAAAAATTTAAATGTTAAGTCTTGGGGGTCTCCGGCAACAAATTACATTTACCGGGTGTCTCTGTTAAAGAAATGTTGAGAACCACTGTATTAGACTGTTAGCATTAACGGTTAAGCAATCAAGCAAGCAGTAAAAATATTTTCAAGTATTACGTCCATCCCCAGAGACAGTTCCCATTTCTCAAGTTCCTTCTGGAACACAGCTGGGTCCAAAGAATGTCCCAACAAGCCAAAGGTGGTCCACAAGCTGTGTGTGGTGGGCAAAGTAGGGTCTGGAAAGCCAAGGAAGATGTAGTGAGGCATCTAGAAGGCTCCGCTACCTGGCTGCTGGGCTTTATCTAGCCCAAATTGCAAAGCAATCAGCTAATGTAACTAATAAACTACCCCATGCTTTCTGTTGGGAATTTTACTTTCCTCATACCCTGAACCCTCACACAGGGGCCTGAATCCTGTTAGATAATTCCAACTTGAGTAGACCTATGGAATCCATTGCAAAGTAGTGAGTCAGTAGTAGTGGCATGTGCTGCCTCGGAGTGTGGTGGAGTCTCCTTCCTTGGAGGTTTTTAAGCAGAGGCTTGATGGCCATCTGTCAGGAGTGCTTTGAGGGTGTTCCTGCATGGCAGAGGGTTGGACTGGATGGCCCTTGGGGTCTCTTCCAACTCTACATTTCTATGATTCTATGATTCTATGAACTCTTAAGTGAATCCCATCCATTTAATGGACCTAGTCTAATAGGATTCTAGCCATGGTGTTGTTTGTGTGTGTGCGGTATAAAACTTGAGGAAGTTCTTTTTTTGGATGACACCTCCCAACCACCATGGCCATGACCACATGTGGTACTGGGGTTTTGCATGTATGTCCCTCCTGCGTGAGAGCTTGGGGGAAGTTCTTTTTTTGGATTATTTCTGGGTTCCATTTTTTACCATGCTGATTGGGGTGTCCTCGGAGGTGAAGTTGATGGAAGGAACTTTCTGAGGCTCTGCTGCTGTGTTCAGTAAGGCACTCTTTTCCCTACCTGTGGCCCTGAGCCAAACATGCTCTGTTGCCACCTTGTCCGTCTAATGCAATGCCAGTAAACCTAATACAGCCGTTGATTGATTAAATCCAGAGAGAGAGAGAGAGGGAGGGAGGGAGAGCAGCTACTTTGCAAGCGATGTATGCTTTACTGAGTGGCAGCAAAAGGAGGCTGTGGATCCGTTGCGTAGTTTGCCTGGGGCTTTGCAATCGAGCTTAGAATGACATCATGTTGGGCATGCAATATCGTTCCTGCGCAGGGACTGTTCTCCATTTGAATAAATCAGCATACACACACAAGCTGTGGCTGGGGCCCAGGGATCGGCGTCACGTTCGGGGAGCTGTGATGCACACATGTGCGCATTCATGCGCCAGCTGCCTGAGCGGCTTGCCAAATGCCCATCGCAACCAGGGCAGACCGCTTGCTTCATGCTCATTTTTAGGAGTTTCCAAAAGGCACACGGCACATGCTCATTTTCAATTATGGTTATAGGCTCCTTTGCATAGTCTCCGTGGCCTTCTCCACAGTATTGTTCGGGGCCCTGCTCCTTGCCTTCACTGTCTTCCTCCTTGCTGGGCTCACACTACTCCTTTAATCCACTTGGTTGCTGTGGCAACCCACGTGATTCGGGTGATAACAATGCTGCATCAGAGATGAGGCTGTCGTGGAAGAACTAGATCATACAGTAACTCACTGGCAAATGCTAAAGCCATTTCTGCACTAGCCTGTTATAGCGCTGTTATCCCACTTTCAACATCCTATGGAATCCTGGGGTTTGCAGTTTCGGGAGGGGCCGGCTGGCCCCTCCCAAAATTGCAAACCCCAGGATTCCATAGGATGTTGAAAGTGGAATCATCGCGCTATAACAGGCTAGTGCGAAAATGGCTTGAGCCTCCAGTTCAGAGTCTTTCTGCTGGCTGCAGAGTCACTCCATGCCTTTAGCCTCGGTCTTCATCAACAGTTAGGCGGCAATGGTATCAGCATACTTCAAAGCAATGCTAAAGTGACTCATTTGCAGTGCGTTGAACACCTGAAATGTAACAGAAATCCTATTGGTTATTTATTTATTTGATTTATACCCGACTTCTCACTGTACGTGACCCAAGCAGCTTACATTGCTGTAGTTGTGTGCCTTCAAGTTCTTTCTGACTTAACGGCTGCCCTACGAAGACCCTGTTATAGGAATTTCTTGCCAAGGTCTGAAAGGGGTTTGCCATTGTCTTCCTCTGCTGCTGAAACAATGTGAGGCTGAGACAGCGTGGGTTTACATGGCCAAGTGGAGATTCAAGCTCTGGTCTCCAAACTCTTATTTCAACACTTTAACTGTACGTCATGCTGTTCTTTGCACCTTATGCTATACGTTAACACCAAGCTAAAGTAACTAGCCTGTTATAGCCTGTTCTTAACCAAGAATCTAATCCAAACATTTATTTAAAACAGTTAAAAACATGTTAAGAACATATTGGATGAAGCCTTTAACTAAGGCCATTTCCATACTACAATGTTATAGTGCTATGATTCCTCTTTCAAGATCCTGTGGAATCCTGCGGTTTGCAGTTTACGGAAGAGCATTGAGAGTTCTCAGCCAGAGAGCTCTTGGGCCTCTGGAAACTACAAATCCCAGAATTCCACAGGAGGTTGAAAGTGGAATAATAGCACTATACCAGTCTAGTGCGGAAAGGCCCTGGGTCTTCCTCTCTGTCTTCTAACTCTTGCTGCTCTGCTTCTTTTCCTCCTCTTCCATTCCAGGGAGTCTGCACCATGACAGCTGCCTTCCTCCACTTCTTCTTCCTCTCCTCCTTCTGCTGGGTGCTGACCGAGGCCTGGCAGTCCTATTTGGCCGTGATTGGGAGGATCCGAACACGCCTGGTTCGAAAACGTTTCCTCTGCCTCGGGTGGGGTAAGGGAACACGTTCCCTTCCTGGGGATGGATGGTCAAGGAGAGGATGCTTGGAGGGAGGGAGGGGTGCTCTCCAGGTGGCATAAGACTGGTTCCAACAGGGTTGCCCCGTCGCTTGAGGAATGCAACATCCACCAATGGCTGGCCCAGGAAAACAACGTCACGTCAGGCCATAGAAACTCTTGGGCCAGACTCAACTAGAGATGTAGATCCTGAGTTATTTCATCTTCACATGCAAGGATGAACAGCTATTGTGGAAGAAAAATCAATAGTCCACCACAGTGTTCTGTCTGTATTCAGATCTGCAGAGAAATTATGGTGCCTGCCTTGTGGCCCACAATGGCCACCTTGTTCAATGTGTGCAGCAACCAAGGGGTCTGCATATATGTGGAATGGGCCTTATTCTTGATTTTTGTGGTCTTTTTTGGGAGACTCTTCAAGGGATTTAGAATTGCTTTCAAGGGATGCTCTCACATGCTGAAGTGACATGTGATCTGGGGAGGGTATCATGCACCTGCCCTTGTTAACCAGTTCTCCAAAATATCACCTCTGATAACTGAATTCTTCTGCTGTCTTAGCTATGTTCCATGTTCCTGATGCATGGGATCCCACCAAATGAAGTGAGGCTAATGGTTACTGAGGTGGCATTCTTCCTCTTTGTTAGTGGCTGAGATACAGCCTCTCTGAAGCCATCTTGGGGAGTTCTTAGGTGCCACATGAAAACTTTCCAAAATCCACACCCAAATAAACTTGGGCCCAGTAAGGTCTGAACCCTCCGGCTGTTTTGGACTTCAGCTCCCAGAACTCCTGACTGTTGGCCACGGTGCTGGGGGCTTCTGGAAGTTGAAGTCCAAAACACCTAGAAGACCAAAGTGTGGGAGCCCCTCCTTTGCCCTGAACTGTGTTGGTTAGTTTCAACTAAAGGGGACCAGTTGAGTCATTTGTTGACTAAGGAGTCAATATAGAAGCAAATCCCATTGATTCAGTGGGTCCGCTTTAGTCAAAATGAGCAATAGGATTTAGACCTTTAGGTTCTCTATATTTTAGTGTGTGTGTGTGTGAAACTAGGATGCTAACACCTTCATTCTGTCTCACTAGAAAGAAAGTTTTATGCTGGCCTTTTACTGCTGCTCATTTTAAACTATTCTATAATGTATGTTTTAATACTGCCCCTATATTGGGGCTTATCTCCACAAACTGCCTGGAGAATATTTGTTAATGATCAGCCGTATCCAAAGTAATGAATGAACAAATGTCCTTGTCTACTTCTTTCCCACCTAGGATTGCCGGCCTTGGTTGTTGCAGTCTCGGTGGGCTTTACGAGGACCAAAGGATATGGAACATCCACCTAGTAGGTTTTACAGGAGCTGCTATCCTTTTACTTCCTTAAAATAAATGGGGGCAGGGGAGAAGAGGAATATCCAGTTCTGCATTTGTCAGAGGGAAGAGTGAGGCTCCAGAGGAATGATACAACTGATTCTTGATCAAGATATGCCTCTCAGGCCCTAAAGCCCTGAGCAGGCCACAGTGGCAAGCAGCGGTAGTTAGTGCCTTCCATGTCACTGAGGTGGTGGATCTACATTCGCTCCCTACATGAGCCTGCCCAAGCTCTTGGTAGATAAAAAGAAGAGGGATGTGAGGGCTTCTAACTACCCCTCCACTACCAGGAAATGTGTGGACTTCCACTTATTCCAACCTCTGCCACCATTGTGAGGACTCCTCCTGTGCCACCACTGTGGCCACTAACTGTAGGGACCTCCAAGATGTCCTCAAAGTTTCTGTGTGAGATTTTATTTATCTGCTATTCCCCCCTGGACACTACCACTGCTTACCACCACAGACACCATATCTGATCTCAACTTTCCAATAGGTAGCATATAGTATGAAAAATAATGATTTATTAAACAGAATTTGAACATAACATCACAGATGATTTATTTCATACATCTAAATTGTATCTCTCCCTCTCTCTCCCACTCATTTCCTTAGCTAACTCTGAACCTGACTCTAATTTGCCTGATCCCTCAAACTGCTAAAGCTCATTCATTTATTCCTAATCTTGACATACTACTCTCTCACCCCTCATCCTTCACCAACTATCATACCAGCGGTATTTAGATCTCCCTTAGCTGTTGAGGGCTTGAAAACAAGGAAGAGGTGGGAGCAGGCTACTTAAAAACATCCCGCTGGTTCCCAGGCAAGAGGGACCTTCCATGGTAAAGGCCTCTTCCTGCCATTTCTTGACTTGGAGACAATGTCCCTTTTTTCTTCCCAGCTGCTGGCTGTCCCTGGAAGGAGGTCTGCTGTACGCTTTTGTCGGCCCTGCTGCCGTGATTGTGCTGGTAGGTGCCCGGTGGCTCTCTTGGGATTGTCTTGCCCACTGGTTTGTTCTTGTGGTTCTGTTTCAATGAATAGAAATCAAGAGGGACTTTTTGGAGTTTTCCTGCTACCTGGGGTGGACTGGTACTGGAAGTGGTACCTTGGTCATTGTCACACACAGAAGCTGGAACAGCCTTCCTTGGGAGGTATGCCTGGCTTCACTGCTGTTCCTTTTAAGGAAAGATCAAGGGAGGTAGTAGTACCACTCTATTCTGCATTGGTTAGGCCTCATTTGGAATACTGTGTCCAGTTCTGGGCACCTCAATTCAAGAAGGATATCAACAAGGTGGAACGTGTCCAGAGGAGGGCAACCTAAATGGTGAAGGGTCTGGAAGCCACGAAGCCCTCTGAGGAGCGGCTTAGGGAGGGGGTATGCTTAGTCTACAGAAGAGAAGGTTAAGAGCGGACATGATAGCCATGTTAAATATTTGAAGGGATGTCATGTGGCGGAGGGAGCGGGCTTGTTCTCTGCCGCTCTAGAGACTAGGACAAGGAGCAGTGGATTCAAGCTGCAGAAAAGGAGATTCCACTTGAACCTCAGATGAACTTCCTGACTGTCAGAACTGTCTGGCAGTGGAAGATGCTGCCTTCGGAGTGTGGTGCAGTCTCCTTCTTTGGAGGTTTTTAAGCAGAGGCTGGGCGGCCATCTGTTGGGAATGCTTTGATGGGTGTTCCTGCATAGCAGGGAGTTGGACTCAGTGGCCCCTGGGGTCTCTTCCAACTCTATGATTCTATGATTCTGTGAAAGAAGAGGACACCCTATCAGTAAGGATGGGAGTGGGATGCCTTTAGGAACCTAAAAAACTAGTTTGAGAGGGTGAGGGAATACAAAGAGTCCCCCACCCACTGCAAGGATCTTCCCAAAAGGGAGCAGTGAAAAGGGAGAGGAAATCATCCCCATTCCTCTGAGTTTTAAGAACTTTCCATCATACTTGCTAGGAGTATAAAGAATACGTGCATGTTTTCTTGCTGAGAAATGATGAAAGAGAGAGAGATTGAGGAGCACATCTTGGGAACCTACTGTGAAAAATATTGCAAAAGTACTTGGGTCTTTTAGCTCAAAAATGAACATGTTTGCAAACAGATCCATATGTTTTGTGCAGAAGGCACTATGGCTTGTTGCAAACTGTTAGGCTTGTGTAGATGAAATTTTGAAACTTTTTGCACATTTTACAAAGATGTCTTGCAGTGTGGAAAAAAAAAACCATGAAAAATGTGCAAAAGCTTTCAGTATCTCAGCCAGCTGTTATTGTGTACAAGAATGAAATAAGCAAGCATTTCCATCTTCAGGACATGTAACGCATTTGCAGTATGACCATCTTTGCCCAAATCAAGTTGAGGAAAGAGAGATGCATTCCAGCTTGATTTCTCCTCTTCCCTGAAATCAGTTTTCACAATAGCTGGCATGACCCCAGTGGCTTTGAGTGTGAGACTGGGAGGCCCTAAGCTCGCAAACAAAATTTGGAGAAGTTAAAGGAATGCAAAAAAGCCAAATGCAGACCAAAAGGAAGGCAAGCAAAGAATAGAAAGAGAGAGATATGCCCAGCTCTGGGGACTCAAGTGGGCCACACTTGGGAAACCTGGGGCCCAGATTCAAAGGTTTTCCATCCCTGATCTCAGATGAGCTGGTTGGACTCCAGAGAAAAGAGGAAGAGGGAGGAATTTATAAAGGAACATGGCAGTACATTTAAGATTGTTGTTGTTGTTGTTGTTACTTTAGCATAAGCTTTCTTGGATATAAATCCATTTCTTCAGATGTCGTGCAGAGTAATATTAAAGCCTCAGATGGTAAAGCTTCTTTTTCCAGTTGTGAGAATGAGATAAAAATGTCATAAGATCCAGAAAGTTACAAATCATGTGCCTCACCCTAATTTTTCTTTTTTCTTTTTGTATCTATTGCATAATTTTATTTACATATACGGAAGCAACCTTTGCTAAAAACACTCCTACCACTTATCCTTTACCAGATTCCCATATAAAAGCTCTGAACTCCAGGGGTGTTTTAATCAACTGAAAATTATCTGTCTTTGCAAATCTTAAGCGGTCTTGTTCTCTTACTGACACATGCTAAAAATCTGGATTATCGAAAACTAGAGATAAGTTTAATAAAGAGGTCTTTAAACTAAGATTCACTGGGGAGGGAGACAATATTATTCAGGGCAAGGACTCAGAGAACACAGGGGTAAAAGGCCCAAATGATACTGGACAAGTAGTACAAGCGGCCAATGGCGGGAGGAGTAGAAACAATAGTACAGGACTTGCAGGAAGGGCCTGGGGACTTAAGTGTCTCTACACTAATGCAAGGAGTATGGGAAACAAGCAGGATGAGCTTGTACTCCTAGTACAAGAAAATAAATACGATTTGATAGGCATCACTGAGACCTGGTGGGATGAGTCTCATGATTGGAATATAGGAATAGAGGGGTATAGCCTATTTTGTAAAAATAGACCAAACAAGAAAGGAGGAGGAGTAGCCTTGTATGTCAAGGATGTTTTCACCTGTGAAGAGATCCTGGGCTTAAACCCAGAAAGCCAGGTCGAGAGCATTTGGGTAAGAATTAAGGCAGCGAGAAACAATAGGGACATTCTGGTGGGGGTTTACTACAGACCTCCAACCCAGGCTGAGGACTTGGATGACGCCTTCCTCAACCAAATGACTGCACATTCAAAGAGGAGGGATACAGTAATAATAGGAGATTTCAATTACCCGGATATATGCTGGCAGTCAAACTCTGCCAAGACAGCAAGGTCCAGCAAGTTTCTTGCTTGTCTTGCAGACAACTTCATGGTCCAGAAGGTGGAAGAGGCCACAAGGGGATCAAATATTCTAGATCTGGTCTTGACCAACAGGGATGACCTTGTGAATGAGGTAGAAGTGGTTGGATCTTTAGGGGGGAGTGACCATGCCCTGTTGGAATTTGGCATTCAGTGGGAAGGAGAAGATAAGGGTAGCCAGACACTCGTCTTAGATTTTAAAAAAGCGGACTTCTGTAAACTTAGGGAGCTGCTGGCTGGAATTCCGTGGTCAGGAATAGTGAAAGGGAAAGGAGTTCAGGAGGCATGGGAGTTCCTTAAAAAGGAGATACTGACGGCACAGTCTAAAACTGTGCCAATAAGGAGGAAAAATGGAAGGCATCTGAAGAAACCAGAATGGTTGACTAAAGAACTCTCAGCTGAGCTAAGAGTTAAGAGAAACACGTATAGGAAATGGAAGAAGGGGGAAACCACCAAAGAAGAATTTAAGCAAGTAGCCAGGAGATGTAGGGAGGAGGTCAGAAAGGCTAAAGCACAGAACGAACTTAGGCTGGCCAGAGACATTAAAAACAATAAAAAGGGTTTTTTTAAATATGTCCGCAGCAAAAGGAAAAAGAAGGAGACAGTAGGGTCGCTACGCAGAGAAGATGGCGAATTACTCACAGGGGGGAGAGAAAAGGCAGAGCTACTTAACACCTTCTTTGCCTCCGTATTTTCCCAGAAGGATACAAGCACTCAACCTGGCGGTAGGGGAGCAGGGGAGGAAGCAGAGGAAATGAGGCACTTAATAAGTAGAGAGGTGGTACAGGAATACCTGGCCGCATTGGATGAATTCAAGTCTCCAGGGCCAGAGGAATTGCATCCTAGGATATTAAAAGAGCTGGCAGAGGTCATTTGGGAACCGCTTGCTATAGTTTTTGAGAAATCTTGGAGGACAGGAGAAGTTCCAGCAGATTGGAAGAGAGCAAATGTTATCCCCATCTTCAAGAAGGGAAAAAAAGAGGACCCAAATAATTATCGCCCAGTCAGCCTGACATCGGTACCCGGAAAGATCCTGGAGCAGATCATTAAGCGTTCAGTTTCTAATCATTTAGAAAACAACGCAATAATCACGAGAAGTCAACATGGATTTCTCAAAAATAAGTCATGCCAGACTAATCTGATCTCTTTTTATGATAGAGTTACTAGCTTGGTAGATGAAGGGAATGCTGTGGATGTAGCATATCTCGATTTCAGTAAGGCCTTTGACAAAGTTCCCCATGACATTCTTGCATCGAAGCTAGTAAAATGTGGGCTAGACAGGGCTACTGTTAATTGGATATGTAATTGGTTTGACCGACCGAACCCAAAGGGTGATCACGGATGGCTGCTTTTCATCCTGGAGAGAAGTGACTAGTGGGGTGCCACAAGGTTCTGTCCTGGGCCCAGTGCTGTTCAATATTTTTATCAATGACTTAGATGAAGGAATAGAGGGCATGCTCATCAAATTTGCAGATGACACCAAATTGGGAGGGGTTGCTAATATGCCAGAGGACAGGATCAAAATTCAAAATGACCTGGATAGATTGGAGAGCTGGGCCAGGGCGAACAAAATGAAATTCAACAGAGAGAAATGTAAGGTCCTACACTTAGGCAGAAATAATGGAATACAGAAATATAGGATGGGGGACACGTGGCTGGATAGCAGTACGTGTGAAAGGGATCTAGGAGTCTTCATAGACCACAAGCTGAACATGAGTCAGCAGTGTGATGCGGCAGCCAAGAAAGCCAATGCAATTCTCGGCTGCATCAACAGGAGTATGGTGTCTAGATCGAGGGAGGTACTGGTACCACTCTACTCTGCTTTGGTTAGACCCCATCTTGAATACTGTGTCCAGTTCTGGGCACCCCAATTCAAGAAGGATATTGACAAGCTGGAGCAAGTCCAGAGGAGGGTGACCAAAATGGTGAGAGGCCTGGAAAACATGCCCTATGAGGATAGACTGAGAGAGCTGGGTATGTTTAGTCTGCAGAAAAGGAGGTTAAGAGGGGACATGATAGCCATGTTTAAATATTTGAAGGGACGCCATGTAGAGGAAGGAGGGGGCTTGTTTTCTGCTGCTCCAGAAACCAGGACAAGGAGCAATGGATTCAAGCTGCAGGAAAGGAGATTCCACCTGAACCTCAGGAAGAACTTCCTGACAGTCAGGGCTGTCCGGCAGTGGAATCTGCTGCCTCGGAGAGTAGTGGAGTCTCCTACCTTGGAGGTTTTTAAGCAAAGGCTTGATGGCCATCTGTCGGGAGTGCTTTGAGGGTGTTCCTGCATGACAGGGAGTTGGACTGGATGGCCCCTGGGGTCTCTTCCAACTCTACATTTCTATGATTCTATGATTCTATGATAGACTTTGCTATTATCCACAGATAATTTTTCAAAGGACATGCTCATGCTAAAATAAAAACCAGCTAGTCTTGAGGGTCCTTCCCCCTTCCTTCTTTCTGCCTGCCTCCTTTTTATGTTGGAAGAAACTACGACAGCTACGTCACAGAAAAATTCTCCAGGGATTTTGGGTTTTTTGTTGCTTGTTTGCTGTAACACCCTTCTTGCCCCGTGGATGCCCTCCCTAGGAAATCTCTCCTGATGCCACGCACACTGTCCTCCCATGCCGGGCAAAAGCCTTTTGTGTTTGGCCCGGTGTTTCAGCCTCTTTAATGAATGGTTTCAGTTTTATTGTATCGCTCGGCTGGATTTCGGTGGTTTTACGGCTGCTCTTTCTGGGCTTTTATCTTTGTGCTTGCGTGTTAATGCTTTTATTGTAATTTTATTAGCCATTGTATGCTTCCCTGGGAGTTTTATATTGGAGGGTGACCTAGAAAAATGAGAAAGCCCTGTGGATTTTACTTGTGACAGAATCCTGCACCTGCTTTTTTTCTCCTGCACTTGTCAGGTCAACATGCTGATTGGAATCATCGTCTTCAACAAGCTGATGTCTCGGGATGGCATCTCGGATAAGTCCAAAAAGCAGCGGGCTGGGTAAGTTTGTACACGGAGAAACACAGACACATGCTGTACAACCAGTGTTTTGAGACTGAGCACATAGTGGAGTTTATCAAGATGCGCCTCTGCTCATTTCTTCTCATCATCACCATGCATTGGCCAGAATTCATCAGTGCCTTATACATGTGTAGATACCCTTAACCATGTGATTGTTACCACTTTGCCATTGCTTAATGGATGTAGCCAGGTCACAGAGGGGAAAAGTGTGACCTACAGGCCAGTGCCATTATTTTATTTATTTTCATGTATCTCAAAATAATACATAGGCCTTTTGTGAGCCTTAAATCAACCAGAGAGATGCAATAATATGGCAAAAAATAACCCCACAGCCCTTTCAGAGCCTTAGGAGGTATTTTTGGTGCAAAACTTGGGGAGAAGAGCTATGTGAGCGCTTTGGGGGGACAATGTGGTCCCCTTAAGTCTCCCGTGGAGCTGCCAGAGTAGGTTTGTCTTATTCCTTCCTAGGGGTGTCAAACTTCACTTGTTTCATGCTCACATCCAAGAATGAATAATTTTACATTGTTTTTCTCCCAGCTAGGGAAAAAAATACAATAGGTTTTCAACATTTTTGATTGATTTTTTTTCATACTTTGGAACATTTTTGTAGAAATTTTTTTTTTGCATACGTAGAAATATTTTCCTGGGACCAAAAAATTGGGGGCCAGGTAGCCCTGTTGGTTATCTATGCCACTGTAGTTGCTAATTACATATCCTTCTGTACTTTTGTGGTTGGTGTGTACCACATACATATACATGTAAAATGAGAATATTCAGAATGGAGATGTCCAAACACAACCCCATCCCTGAGCAAAGATCCAGGCCAGACTAGCACCCAAACTGAACAATTCCCTGCAGCCCCTGCCAGCCTCAAGTGGGAAGGGGCTAACCTTGAGGAACAGAAAGATGCAATCCTGGATGAAATGGTTCCTGTGAACTGAAGCACTCATTGGGGGCAAATACTCCATGGAGTGGCACTTCTTGCACACAATACAGCCATCCCTTGTAGGGAAAGACCTGCGTATTCTTGGTGCCTTGATGCAAGTCAGTCAGTATTTGAGCATCCCAAAGTGTTCCGTTTTTGTTTTGTTTTTTTCCTGAGAAATATGTGGCACTATGTTTCTGGTACAGACAATGTAATTTTGAGCAGAAAGTGTGTTTTTTGCACAAAAAACAAAAACAAAACAACCCCTTCATGTTCTGCAGCACAGAAATATTCTCCAGAAAAAGGCTTTAGAATATCCAAATATGGGATGGCCATGACCAAATCTCTCTCTCTCTCTCTCTCCATCCATCCATCCATCCACCCATCCCACCCACCCACCCCACCCCATCCATCCATCCATCCATCCATCCATCCATCTATCTATCTATCTCCAAGTTCTCCTGCAGTGAGAGGGAGAAAACTGTTTGACCTTGAATGTTGAATGCAAGGACAAAATAATCAAGGATTTACATTCCTAGTAGAGTCACTCAGCCTCTCTCCCTTTCCATCTCTCTCTCACACACCCGTGCACAGAGAGAGAGAGAGAGAGAGCGAGCAGTAATGTCTTATAATAGTAGAGGAAGGAGCTGGGAGAGAAGAGGGGGTAGACCTATAGCCCCCATCCCAAGAAAGAAGAGATGGAACTGATTGTCCCACCTCTTCCTTTCTCCCAAAAGAAGCCTTCTCCTGCCCTCCTACAGGACTTGGGGAAGCGGAAGCATCCAGAAAGCCCCACCTTGCTTCATGCTAACCATCAACAAGCTGCAACTAACCCAGCTTTCTCTTTTTTTTCCTTTCTCTGTTCTTTTTTTTTCAAACCCCCCCCCCTCATTGGCTTCCACTTTGTCTCCCCCACCCCTCCTGCCTCCTCCTGTCTGTTTTGGGGCCTCAATGTTTCTTTGTTTCCGGCTACTTGTTCTCACCGTTGGGCCTCTTCCCTCCCTCACCTTGGCTGTGGTGGGGAATCTTGTGGGTTGGGGAAATGGGGTCTGGTCTCAGTTTCAAGAACCCCCCCTGCAGCAGCCTGCGGCTGAAATGCACCAAGTGTGGGGTGGTCTCCAGCACAGCCCTGCCTTCCGCCACGGCCAACAGTGCCATGTTAGTCTTTGTCGGGGCTCACGCGCACGTTGTGTTGGCTGCCTTCTGATTCATTCTCTCTTCTGCGTGCTTTGCTTGTTTAGTCAATAATGCATGTGGAGGAACACCAGGGGGTTTTTTTTCTCCTTTGGTTGGCCACGCCTTGCAATCTCTCACACTTAAAAATCTTGCTTGTTCTCATGGGAGTTGCTAGCATTTGCTTAATGAGCCTCCTTCCTTAGCTTGGAAAACTGGGTTGCCTTTTATTTTTGGACATAAGAAGCTGATTTCTACCATGAAAGAGATGACCCATATAAAGATGATAGGCCATAGAGTGGGGGGCGAGGGTGGGCAAGATATGATCTGTGGCCTGTAGCCTCCATGGCCGTTTCTGTGGCCCCAGGCATCACTTTTGTGCCTGACCCCTTGCCCCAAGTTGTCTACCATTGCCCCCGCCCAAACAGCAGTCGTGGTTTATCTGGAACCAGATATGTTGCCTTCCAAATGTTGTAGGAGTACAACTCTCACTGTCCCTTTTCATTGGTTGTGCAAATTAGGAACAGAGGGTTGCAAACTGCAGATTTGTCTCAATTTTCTTCCGTTTTCCCAGTCCCACCTGCATTTTACATTTCCTTGTTTCATATTGCATTAGGAGATTTTGTGTTTTCTTCCCGTTCTAATGTCTCTGCACATTTTAACGCATTTTTCCTAACTGGAGCATTTATGTGTACTTTTGGCCTACTTTTGCAACATTTCCCTGTTGCCCAAGACTGTTTATACCTCCTTTCTTTTCTTTTTTTTTGTTATGCACATTTTAACTTACCATATTTTAAAACACGCTCATTGCTTTCTGCACACCCTGTAAGCCTTGCAAATGTGCAAATGCTTGAAACAAGGCATATGGATTTCACAGGTCTCAAGGGGTACAAAGATGCTACTTTTGCTCCAGACCATCAAGCAGGGGAGGCTGGTGGCTTCCATGTCAGTGGAGCAGTGAGTCCATTCCGGATTTTACTCCAGTCTTTAGAAAAGCTTTATAAAGTACTAAACTTATTTTATGGAGATTGTTCAGCACCTTGGATAGCACTTTTAAAATGTAGACTAAAACAGAGCAGTTTCACTCTCCCACTAGCATGGAAGCCAGCGGTTCTAAATACCCCAACTAGACTCAGTCACATGGATAGTTCCTTAAAAGGCCAAATTAAAACTCACAGTGGATTCCCCGTCCCCCTCCAATATGGGAACCACTGCCTGCTACTGTTGTCAAGTCTAATAAAATTTCTTTCTATCTCTGTTTTTAGTCCATTGACATCTGGAAGGCTACAAATTGGTCATCTTCACTCTAGAAGGATGTTGATTTTTTTTTTTAATCTTAAGCAACTGCTCTCCACTGGATTGCTCAAAAATGCTTTGCATTAAAAAAATGCTTTGAAAAGGTTTTTTTTAGTGAATATAAGAATTATTATGCAATTACCCTTTTATGGAGTTCCAGTTTTGGGGCATGAGTGCTTGCACTTTTGTAGGAAAGGTGTGAGCAACCATTGGCGATTAGGGGCCTCATGTCCTCCCCAGAGATGTTGGACGGCCACGCTCGCTACAGTCAGCCCACCGCATGTTTTAGGAGATATGGGGCCAATTTCATCATTTTTCCCCACTCCCCTGGGCCATTTTAAGCATGAGAGAGGCCTTTTTTTTTCCAACAGGAAGTGAGCTGGAGAGATCACTTCCAGATCACTTCCTTTTTTTAAGTGGCCTCCCCCTGACCTAAGATGACCCAGGGACCTCTCCACAAATGGTGAAATTGGCCCCACGTCCCCCTAGATGACATTGGGGGGAATTTTGAAAGCAAAAACAAAAAATTGACCCCATGAGAACCTTTGGGCCACATAAATGGTCTTGCGGAACTGCGTGTGGCTCATCGGTTTAATTTGGGCCACTCCTGTTCTGGAAGATCGTACAAATCAGGGCTGAGCATAATCATTGCACAAGATGCAAGCATTGCCACCTGCTGCATAATTAATAGCCCAATGGTGCAAACTAGTATGACTCCAGCATTGTTTAACTCAGAAGAAACTCAAGCGTTGCAGTATTGTACAACCACTGAACAGGATTGGGACTGATCTTAGAAAAGTTGCATCATTCTAGCACAGAAGGCCATGGAGCATAGAGCTTAACAGTACTGCTACCATCAGGAGTGAGAAAAGAATATTGTGCTCCACTTTCAAGGATGTGTTCAGTACCCGTAAGGCCCTCTGGCTATATCACTCCTGCCATCCATGACTATTCTGCTCCTGACCGTGTTGCCAAAAGCATCCGGGGATGCTTTAAGGAAATGGGCAGGGAAGCAGGTGCCTGTGGCTTTAGGGGTGTTTAATTTTTAAAGACAGTAAAACACTACTTGCTGGAGGACCACTTCTCTTTAAAAAAAAAAAACCCAGTGTGAATGGCTGAGGATTGGAATTACATTGCAGCGTTCCTAACCAACCCCAGGAGGAAAGTGTGGAGCATTTCAATTTTCTCTTGCAAATGGACAGCTGTTATCTAAAATTAGCCCTGGCTCACACTCACAGTGTCTGTCTTAAACACTGGCCCAGTCCAGAGCGCTGTGACCCTGCTCTGGCACGGACTTGGTTCATTTTAACATACCTCGCTCAGAAAACTTTTCTTAGTGGCTTGGGTTTCTCAGCTGGTCAGGTCTGTCTCCACGAGTTTATGAATCCCCTCTTTAACTTTAAAGGGGGTGTCCAAGGTGCTGAACCTACTTGGGATCAGGACCATGGATAGCAACTTGTAGTTCAACCTGGAATGGATTTGCTGCTCTGGACACATGGGAGCCCCCAGCCAACGTTGGCCATTTCTGCGCTACAACTGTTATAGTGCTATTATTCCACTTTGAACATCCTGTGGAATTCTGGAGTTTGTAGTTTCCTAAGGCCAAAGAGCTCTCTGGTTGAGAATTGTCAATGACCCTTCCTAAACTGCAAACCCCAGGATTCCACAGGATGTTGGAAGTGGAACAATAGCACTATAAGTGTAGTGCAGAAGTGGCCGTTGTTTCGTGCAAGATGAAAATCAGGATTCTCAGTGCATTATGTATGGCAGCTTCCTCAGCTAACCAGATTGGAAAAAATGTAGTCAAATGACTACCTTTGACAAATTAGAAATAGCCATAGAGAGACACTCTGCCACCTTCACTGCTACCCTTTGATCATCTGGAATGGCCTCCACACTGCCTTCTCCTGCTTAAATGACTGGAAACACTTTGTCCGTTGCCATGTGTTTCCATTAATAGGCCTTGAACAGCCAACCATAGTATGAGGGGAGGTATTAGAATTAAAAGATAGTTAGTCCTAATTAATGTCACGCTTGAGCTGGCTGCCTGCCTTTTGCCTGTGCCTGGGTAGGGGCATGGACTTCTGTCTGTCTCTTTCTCTCTTTGTGTGTCTGCAAAAAGACAGAGCCAGAGACACAAAGAGAACCCAACACATTTGGAGAATAATGTTCATTTTTATCAGCATTCATAGAAAGATGAATATGGCGATGATATCCGTGGAGTTAAGCACTGCAGTGGAATGGAATTTTCAGGCTCTTCATCTCCCACCCCATTACCTAATCCAAAAAATGACCAATTGGAAGGGCAGAGGAATAGAGGAATAGAGACAGATTTCCTGCTGCTTGCTTATGAGGGCCTAACAATGCATTATACTCGTATAGAACACTTTTTCAGCCAGACTGTACTGGAAGGTGGGGAATTGGGGGTGAGCCCTGTCTCTCCAAAATAGTTTTGGCACATGATGCAGCTCTTTTAAAATTCAGACTAAACGTTGAGGCGAGAACCACCAGACACTTCTGGGCGTGAGGAGTTACTGGAGAGCAGAATGGGTAGCACAAGAGCCTGGCTCTTCCTTGAGAACTTCTTCGTTCAAGATCTGCAGAATCCAACCCATTTGGGACAACAGGCAGAAGGACTTCTTTCAAGCCAGAGTCAGATGAAATAGGGAGAAGAAATTGACTCTAAGGACATGCAGAGTGCTTTCCTCCATCTATTACAGAGCATCCCCATGTTTTCTGTGGTGTTAGCCAATTGAATTGAGTTCCAACTTCCTTCTTGAAATTAGAAATAGTAGGAATGATTGAAAATATATATTTTTAATGGTCAAAACATGTGCTTCTCAAGTATCAGGAAATGCTGACAAGGAGAATCTTGGACTGATTATAATCTTCTGAATTTGCGACTTATTCTGTGCAAAATTCACTTTTTTTCTTTTTTTTCTTTTTCTTTTTCTTTTTCTTTTCTTTCTTTCTTTCTTTTTTTTTTTTTTTTTGCACCAAAAACAGCAATTTCTGTGCATTAGGTAGCATTTTCTACAGAGAAAATGATGTTTCTAGGCAGAAAATGATGTTTCTTTCACAGACAATAATGTTTTTTGCACACAAAACGTGAATTTTGTGCAGGAAAAACCAACCCCAGCCCAGGGTTTTGTGCAAAGAAAATAATATTGTACGAAAATATATTTTCTTTGCAGAAAATACTGTTTTCTGGGCAGGAAGAAAAGAGTCCCCAGTGGTGCATAATCTTTGAAAACTGCCCAGTTTTTGAAGATGTTGTCACAGCAGGAAGAAAATTGCTGAAATTGCTTGTTGCTTCCTTCAGGAATGAAATCTGCAAAGAATTACTCGAAATACAAAATATTGGGGTTATGGGGGAAGGTTGTAGAAATTATCTTTGTCCCTCGTGTGCTCACCGTGTGCTGTTTGTTCAACCTGTACTCCTTCACCAACACTGTACTGCTGCTTCCCATCACCAGTAGCCATCCTGGGTCCTTCAGACACAAACTAATCATTCACATAAGGCCCATAGGGGGCAGCACAGGGTTAGACCTGCGTTGTGTGCCTTTTCCACCTCTTCCAAAACCCTTTCTCCTCTGTGATTGGCTCCTGCACCTGTCTCTCTCTCTCACCTTCTCCCTTCCCAGGGCATCGCTTTGGAGCTCCTGCGTGGTCCTCCCTCTGCTGGCGCTCACCTGGATGTCGGCCGTGCTTGCCATGACGGACCGGCGCTCCATCCTCTTCCAGGTCCTCTTTGCCGTCTTCAATTCCATCCAGGGTTTCGTCATCATCACCGTCCATTGCTTTCTGCGAAGAGAGGTGGGTGGGCCCCACACGTTCTCCATGGGGTTGGAATTCTGATTGGGTTCTTCTTTTTTTTTAAGTTCATAGAATCATAGAGTTGGAAGAGACCCCAAGGGCCATCCAGTCCAACCCCCTGCTATGCAGGAACCCACATCAAAGCACTCCCAACAGATGGCCATCTAGCCTCTGCTTAAAAACCTCCAAAGAAGAAGACTCCACGACACTCCATGGAGGCAACATATTCCACTGCCAGACAGCTCTGACCATCAGGAAGTTCTTCCTCAGGTTTAGGTGGAATCTCTTTTCCTGTAGGTTGACTCCATTGCTCTTTGTCCTAGTCTCTGGAGTGGTGGAAAACAAGCCCACTCCCTCCTCAACATGACATCTCTTCAAATATTTAAACATGTCTATCATGTCTCCACTTTACCTTCTTTTTGTCAGCCTAAACATATCTAGCTCCCTAAGCCACTCTTCATAGGGATGGTTTCCAGGCCTTCTGCTGTTTTGGTCACTCTCCTCTGGACATGTTCCAGCTTGTCAATATCCTTCTTGAATTGTGGTGCCCAGAATTGGCACAGTATTCCAGGTGAGGTCTACCTTAAGCAGAATGGAGTGGTACTATTACTTTCCTCAATCTAGACCCCATACTCATATTGATGCAACCAATACTTGTATTGGCTTTCTTGGCTGCTGCATCACACTGCTGACTCATGTTCAGCTTATGGTCTACTAAAGTTGTTTTGAAGTGTTTGTCAGTTGGTGTCTCCATCTCCAGGACTGTATTGAAAACAGAGGTGGGAATTAATGGAATCCTCCCAAAGGTTTTGGGCTGTGGCAAGGGTCAACTAACACAGTAGTCCATGCACTGGAAAATTCCTTCTCCCTGCTCTCTTTCCACTGGCAGGTAAAGACCCTTTTATTGAGGTTTGAATAAAGTGCCCCATGCCCATTGGAACACTCTCAGTCAGTACCTAGGTGCCCATCTTCACAATTCTCTAACAGGGTTTCATTGCCTTTCTGCAATGTAGTTACAAATTTGCAAAGCTGCAAAACATAGGCTGTGACATAGCTTCTTGACCATAGAAAGTAAATAAATTCCCAATATTCTTTATCGTGGCCCAAGCTGACTCACCTGATGGGAGTTACAGTCCAGCAGTACCTGAAGAGCCATACTTTCCCCCATCCACCCGCTTTTAAGGTATTTCACTCCCCAGTTGTTTAAAGAAGCATTTGCCTCTCTTGGCTGCTGCCACTTCCTCAAGTTCTAAATCAATCTAATTAATGTTTGTCTGGTCCAGGGGCGGAGATTTGTCTACCGTTCCTTCCGTCTACCTGGAGACAACCTTCTCCTTCTCCCCATTCATCCATCTCCTGCTCCGAAGGCTGGAGTCCCTCCCCGCCAAACCGCCTTTAAATGCCCCCATTTATCTTCATGCGATGGGCGGCCAGTGACTGCTCCATAAACATAAAACAAGGGCGCATGGAAGTGGTGCATGCAGGGCCTGTTTCTGCCAGCTGCTGCCCACATCCCTCACTCGCCTGTCAGGTGGAAGGAGCTGATAATGACCGTGTCCTTGCAGCAAAAGCGGCAGCTTAGGGACATTAACGCTGACGTTAGGGTGCTAAGAAGGTCATCCGGAATGGCTGGCGTGTTTGGGGCACACCAGCGGAGGCAGCGCCAGAATGTTTACAGGCTAATAAACCAAAGTCCCAGGGAGCTGGATGGTTGGGTGAGATATAATGCCAGCTTACAATAAATACTCTCAAGGCAACAACATAGACAGGAGTGGGAAATTTGTTGTTGTGGGGCACAGACTGGAGCTAAATTCTCCCCGTCACATTCCCCCTTTGTATTTACCTGCATCCCATGGAGTTTTCTGGACCCTTAATTTTACACCAGAGATGAGGAAAGTGCAGCCCCCTACACTTCATGTGGCTCCAAACCCCTTTATTTGGCAGGGCAAAACACTACGTACACTCCAACTATCCTGATTTGGCAGGGAAAGTCCCCGTGAATCCTCCGCCATCCCGTCTTCTCAGCTGCTTTTGAAATGTCACTGTTTCCCTCCCCTTTCGTCCTCAGTTTACTTCAATTGCTGCAAATTGAGTTCAGAGTTCAAGAGTAGTTCCTACTCAGTTAACTCAGGAGGTGGGAGAGGAAAGGAAGCGGCAGCGTTTTGCCCTTCCCAGTAGCCTCCAATAGCTTGTCTGTTCATCCTGTTTTTGCCATGCTGGATGTACTTTGATGTTACCTGGCCATATGTCTCTCAGAACATTTCTGCCCCTCCTGGAACTGCAAACCCCAGGATTCCATAGGAGGTTGAAAGTGGAATCATCGCGCTATAAGAGTGTCGTGTGGAAGTGGCCTCAGTTCCTTCATCTGTGAAATGTTGGAGGGTATGCCATCACCAAGCCCCTTTCAAGTCCTTACATGCCCCCCAAAGAAATTGAGTATGGGCATAACTTTCCCCACCCACACACATACTGCTGCTTTCTTACATGTTCTCCTGTTTCTGTTTTCATAGCATCATAGAGCTGGAAGGTGCCACAAAGGCCATGCAGCCTAACCCCTTGTATACAGCTAAAGTATTCTTGAAAGATAACCAACTATCCTGTGTTTAAAATTTTGGGAATTGGTTGTTCAGTTTGGCCCCTGGGCATTCAGCTACTGCTCCCATTTCTACGAAAGCCAGTGCCCTTTATGCCCTATCCTTAGGCCATTTCCACACTACACTGTTATGGTGCTACTATTCCACTTCCAACATCCTGTGGAATTCTGGGATTTGTAGTTTACTGAGGCCAAAGGGATCTCTAGCTGAGAATTCTCAATGCCGCTCCCTAAACTGCAAACCTCAGGACTATACAGGATGTTGAAAGTGTAATATCAGCACCATGACAGTGTAGGGCAGAAATTGCCTTAGTCTCAGCAATGGAAGGCCCATTCAATCAATGGGATTTACTCACATTTTGACTCATCAGGCAATGATTGATTCAGTGGGGTTACATGTTTCCCCTTTGCTTTGTATGCACTGAAAATGTGAACAGGTGAACTTTGTGTTTGTTTGGGAAGACCTACAGATTTCCATCCCACTTGGCAAAGATCTGTCCAGGAACACAGATAGAATTGGATCTACTCTGATGGAAAATGTGTAATAGGGAGCAGGAAAATATGCAGTCTGAAAGTACATGAACTGTTTGCCTTTCCAAGGTACAAGATGTGGTGAAATGCCAGATTGGAGTGTGCAAGAATGACGAGAACGAGAACTCACCCGACTCCTGCAAGAACGGGCAAGTCCAGATCATGGTGAGTGAGTGTGGGGTCCATGTCATGGCTAGTGGTGGTTGTGAGGAGGGCTATGGAATGGAGGTTGCAACAGTTAGACTGTTGAGCTACATCATTTCCATCCCACATAGGCCAACTTTCAGAAGCTTATCTTGGTTCTCTTGGTGGGATACTGGGAAAGTCTATGGTTCCATCATGGATGCCATCTTGAACATTTGGGGACTACCCAGTAATAATATTTAAGCCTCAAATTGCTATTCCCAACCAGAGTAGGTCCACTGAATGAATTTAACTCATATAACTGCTGACTTATTAAGTTCCTGTCCGTGTATGCATACGTAGGATTACTTTCCAACCCAAAATAAGATTTGCTCTCTTGGAAGACCCCAAAATAAGTGAATGGTACAGCTGGATTCCATTTGCTACCCATGATGCATTCATTTCTCCACTCCCATTTTTCTCTCTCTGCCTTTCTCTCTCTCTCTCTCTCTGCCCCCCTCTCTCTTTTACTTGTCTTCCTTTCCTTGTTCTCTCTCTTTCTCCCCCTCTTTCTGTGTTTTTATAGACAGATTTTGAAAAGGATGTTGACCTGGCGTGTCAGACAGGTGAGTGAGACCTTCTGGGAGAAGAAGGAAGGAACCAGCCAAAGCTCTTTCCCAGGTCATAGCAAGCCCTAAGTTGCCACAGAAGGGAGAAATCAGGAAGGGGTAAATGTAGTACTGTGCCCTGCAACCAGCCCTTGAGAATATATATCATTTATCCTAGCCAGAAAGGGCATAGGAGCACATTAAACATGAAAAATGCTATTTGTGAGTTCCCAAGAATGTTCAGGTTAAGTCTAATGGGGTTACCAGCCAGGATTACTTGGAGATTGTTCAGTAACAACCAACAGCTAAGATCCTACATCTGTGCTCACCTTCACTTGTGTTGCTCAATGTCCCTGCTGCTGTCACTTACTGGTAGGGAAGAGAAGGGAGGTGAGAGGTTTCAGACCATAGAGAAGGGGCTGGTTTCAAGTAAGCTGAGGAGAAAAAAATGGAGTGCTCCTCAGATGAAGCACAGCTACCTTTTCCTTCTCTAGCTGCTCAGAGCAGCTAGATCTTCATGGTTTGAATTGCCTCCTGGCAAGTGCAAGGGGTTCCATAAAGTTCCATAAATGAAATTACAGCCTGTCTCCTCCCTCACCACCTCCTCAAAAGACACCTTCTCCTCAAAGTCAGCTATTTTCTGGCTGATGGAGAATGGGGAGGCAGAGAAGAGTTCAGCTCTGTTCCTATAGCTGAATGCACAGCAATAATGTCACCTTCTGTGCTGTACATCCAGCTATGTGAACAGTTAAACCTACAGGAACTTTAATCCATATTCAACCCAGTTGCTGCATTGGGCATGGTCTCCAGCTGTGGCATTCTGAATGAAGCTAACTGTGCCCTCACACAACCTATGAAGGGTTGAGATGGATCCTTACTGCAGGGAATCTTTTCCTGTCTCTCTGTGCCTTCCTGACCCTAAAGAGTAAGGCATTCCCAAAGAGTGAGGCATTCCCCAAAAAGTGAGGCATTCCCAAAGAGTGAGGCATTCCCAGAAAAAGTGAGACATTCCTCAAAAAAGTATTTCCTTTTATATCCCTGTCTACTTCTTCTGTTATGGCTGCCTCTTCCTTCCCAGTCCTTTTCAAAGAGGTTAACACGTGCAACCCGGCCACCATCACGAGCACTTTGTCACGCATCTCCCTGGATGGGGACGAGGATCCAAAGCTCAACACCAACTCCGAGGGTGGCCTGGGCTTCTCCACTCTCCCAGGGAATATCCCGTCCACTTCCATCTTGGTCCAGGTGCCCAAAATGACACACAACGTGGTGAAAGGGCTGAATGAGCTCAACGACCCGCCTACCAAGAAGGACGTCAACCTAGACGCGGCCCGAGGACCAGTCTACCTTTGCAGCGATAGCAACCTGCGGCAACTGGACTATGGCTGGCTGCCACCCCAGGAGGCCACCATTGAGGGCAACTACATGGTACTCCCACGGCGGACAGTGAGCCTTAAGCCCTTTGCCAGGGAGGAGGGCAAGTTGAACATCAAGGTGGAAGAAGCACCAGGCCTGGTGAAGGGACGCCATGCCATGGAGGCCAACACCTACCCCAGCTTTGCCTCAATGGACCACATCAACGTCAACTTGAACCAGCCCTATGGGACAGTCAAGCATCCCTATGGCCTCCAGTTTAAGCAGCACCCCACTGTGCGGCAGATCTTGGCCTCTGAGCTGTCTGAGCGCAGCCGCACCATGCCACGCACCGTGCCTGGCTCCTCCATGAAGGTGGGCTCCTTGGAGGTAAGAGCCTTCTCCTTGAAATGCAGGCTTTCCATGTTTACAGGGGATTTTTAAGCATATGGTATATGCAGCATGGCATAGTGAAGCACAAGCTTGTCCCCTTGAATCTGCCCATCTTGTAGCCTGGTTCTCAGTTATGGAGGTACGGTAGGGGTGGCCTCCAGATATGGCCTCATATGACCTTTTCATGGCCCTCAGTTCTTCCAGAGCGCCTGGGTTGCCCTTTTTCTGGGCTACAAGAGGGATGAGTTTCTTTTCCTGGAAGCCTCTGAAAGTGGCATTTAATACAGGACTCCCTTGTACTGTTTAAATGTCAAATAATACCCAGTTTTAAAAACCAGAGGTTGACTTCTGACAATGTGCTTTAGGTTCATTTTGGGCCATTTTTGGTAGTTTGTGCATTACTTCCTGTCCTCATTTTGAGAGGGACAGCAATGGACACTGAGCTCTTGGGGAGATAGTGGTGGCCCCTGGGCATTGCACAGGTGAGGTGAGAGTGTTTTTTCACAAGTTTGTGCATTTACAGGGCTTTCAACATGGTTTTCATGTCTCCCAAATCACATTGATTTCATTTTAAAATGGGGATGGGGATCCTAAAGGGACCATTAGGTGGGTTTCACCAGCTGAAAACTAGGTCCTCGTGTGGCCCACAATCCGCACTTTCCCCAGCCCTTCCCCACCTGGAGATCCCTGGTGTCCTCTGGTGTTCACCCATCCAGATGTTCACCCGGCCTGCTTAGCATCCCAAATCAGCTAGGACTGGTGTGTTCAGAGTTGCAAGTCTGGTGTAGTTAAGCAAGCATTATCCCTGTTTGCCTTCCGAGAATCTGAGAATCGTGGTTAGATGAAGGTGCCAAGAATCTTGTTAGACAACATTGTGTGTGTGGGGGGGGCCTCCATGTCATCTGTCAACTTATGGTGGCCCCATGAATGTCCTAGGGCTTTCTCAGCCAAGGAATACTCAGAAGGGTTTTGCCAGTTCTTTCCTCTGAAATATAGCCTATAGCACCTGGGTTTCATTGGTGGTTTCCCATCCAAGTACTAACCAGGGCTGACCTTGCATAGCTTCCAAGATCAGACAGGATCTGGTGCCTTTAGAGTATTTTTGCCTACCTCATATAGAAATACACTACACAGGACTTAGAAATTAACTATTAAACCAGCGTAGGTCAAAAGCTGTGTAGGTTAAAAGCAACAAGGGTACGCACAAAGTAGCCAGGATTGGAACAGAGGAGTAAGAATGCAACAAGAGTCCTTTCTATGGTGGAGAGTTGCCTCCGTTCAACAGCTTTTGTAGGGTGCATAGGAGATGACCCAGTTCAGCATTCATTTTCAACCCCTAAGGTAACCTGTGATACTCTGCCCTGGTCTGAGAAAGCCAGAAAGAAATCAGATTTTCATTCCAGTTTTCCCTCACCCCGTCCTTTACTTATGGTCTCAATTTGTTCGACTTTCCCTTGTGCCTTCTCATTTGCAAAAGGGCTCCTCTGCTTGGCATTGTAGCCGGAGAAGCTCCTTCTGTATCCTCACCCCTCAAGTGCAGATTTTCAAAGGAGAAAGAAGTCGCTCCAGACAAAGCTGGCCATGGGAACATCAATGTCCAGTTAACTGAGTGCTGCGTCTAGCTCTGCCGGCTAATGAACACATGCACTCTGCAAAACAGTGGCTTAAGGCTGTCTTCAGAGGTGGAAAAGAAAGTATGGAGTGAGTTTTGGAGGGCTGTAAAAAGAGCTCCTAGGTTGCAAATAAGGGCTGGAGCACTGTTGGTGATTTATACTTGTGTAACCAGCCAGTTACACTTGGACTTTTTACTGGTTTGCGTAACGAAATCTCGGAGACTTCTGGAAAGATACATGGGCACGGATCCACCCTCCCTCCCTCCCTCCCCAACAGTCTGGATACCTTGCTAGCCTTGAAATCCCATGGAGTGACATTGGCATAGCGTTGTTGTTGTTACCATCTTCATGGTATTCCATCTTCATGGTTACCATCTTCATTACCATCCTCATTTATACCTCACCTTTCACCCAAAACTAGGACTCAAGGAAGATTGCAAACTTTAAAAAGTGCAATACAGTTTTTAAAAAGCAACATTAAAATAGAATGGACACTATTAATAACACTAAAACTAGTTTAAAACACCCAATTCAGAATGTGGAAATATATCATAGTTAAAATAATACATCATATTCTTAAAAGTCCTTTCTTTGAAAAAAAAATTGTTTCCATTGCCTACCAACAGAAGTTTAGCAAGCAGAGGGCATCCTAGTTTCCCTAGGAAGGATGTTCCAGGGCTTAGGGGAGCCACTGAGAAGGTCTGATCACACATAAGCCATTTCTGCACTACACTGTTATAGTGCTATCAATCCACTTTCAACCTCTTGTGGAATCTTGGGGTTTGTAGTCTGCAGTTTAGGAGGGTCTTTAGAATTCTCAGCCAGAGAGCTGACATTCCAGAAAGTGGAATTTCAGAAATTCCAGAAAGTGGAATAATAGCACTATAACAGTCTAGTGTGGAAATGGCCTGCATTTTCTCCTAAAACCCATTATCAGAATTCTCCTCCAGTTGTGATCATGCTTGGTGGTCCACCTCTTATCTCCATCTGTCCTCACACTTCTACCTCCCATATTGTCCAAATAAATATTTCCTTAATTTCTGAACAAACTAGTAAAGGTTTCCCTCTTCCATTTCTTTTGTGCCGTCTCTGCTTCACATCTGCCTCCCCAGAGGAAAAGACTACGATATTCCGACCTGGATTTTGAGGTAAGATCTGGCTTGGTCCCATTCTCTCATTGACTATTAACAAAGCGATGTTCTCTGCATCTAGGAGATTTCTCTCTTCATGTTATGCCCAGCAGGAGTGGATGTGATACACATCTCCCTTGGTTTCAGTTAATCTACTCCACAGACCTCAATTGGATTAAGAATAATTCTCTCTCCTCAATTCCCCTCTCCCTTCCGAAACCTGGGAACTGTAATTCTGAGCCGGAGAGAACTGGAAAATTCTCAGTACCTTCATCTAATAATAATAATAAAAAAGTCCCAGGATTTTGGGAGACGGGCAGAGAGGAGCTATATCAGTGAAACAGACATAAATCAATGCATGCTAGCAGTATAGCTGCATACTCTCCTATATTTCACAGATTAAGGCCATTTCCACACTACATTCCTATAGTGTGATGATTCCACTTTCAACATCCTATGGAATCCTGATGTTTGAGGCCCCTCCCTA
Organism: Ctenosaura bakeri; assembly: GCA_948474755.1. Taxonomy (NCBI): domain Eukaryota; kingdom Metazoa; phylum Chordata; class Lepidosauria; order Squamata; family Iguanidae; genus Ctenosaura; species Ctenosaura bakeri. The sequence continues at coordinate 556,697 of CAOLHI010000165.1, forward strand.
AACTGCAAACCCCAGGATTCCATAGGATGTTGAAAGTGGAATCATCGTGCTATAAGAGTGTAGTGTGGAAATGGCTTAAAACTGAGACATGGCAGCCAAACAACATCAGAGAGTGGTTATGATGGCAAATGTTATTGATGAAGAAAAACACACACAGAAGCTGCAGTAGTTTGCTTTGACCTGAGCCTACAGGGAAGGATGATGAGGATGATGATGACGACGACAATGATGATGGTAATTTTTATATTTGTTACACACTTCTCCCCAAGGCCATACGCCACCCTCTACCCTCCTCCACCCCTGCTGATGGCAAACTTGAATGCAAACTCGTTTTGAGTGCAAACTGCTTTTGCACTTTGAACTCAGTTTGCAGCAATTGAAGTCAGAACAAAGGGGGAAAGTGGGAGGAAGAGAGTGAAACTGGGACATTTTAAAACCAGAGGAAAAAGTTGGATGACAGCGGATTATCAGGACTGTCCTTGCCAAATCAGGACAGATATATTGTGCGTAACTGTATTTTGGGTCTATGGCTATTTCCACACTAGACTGTTATGGTGCTATTATTCCCCTTTCAACATCTGCCCAATATATCTGGTTGCCAATTCCAGGAGACTGGATTTAAATGTGGTGTGTTAATGGGAGAGGAATGTCAGAAGACTCACAGGCGCAGAGAGAGGAGGAACCCATCTCCCTAACAAATCTGTTGTGTCGGAAAGGCAACTGGACTTTGAATTCTCAAGAAAGTCGTGGTCATTGTGGGGGAGACGGTAGTATAGCGTTCGCTCCTCCACTTCTGAAATAAAATCCATTTTGTTTATTTCCTCTCCCGGCACCCCTTCCCGGGCTCTGATTTAGCCATAATCGGATGACGTAGGACGCTGTGTTTTATCACGGGCAATAAAGAACGTTAGCAGTTGATTAAAACGCCGGAGCCAGAGATGAGAATATTTTAACTGGGTTTATGGGGGAAGAGGCAATATCCTTCCAGTTATCAGGAAAGATGCGGTCGTGGGGAGTCATTCCAAGGGGCCTTAAAGGCTCATCATCCCTCGATTTCCGCCCATAAACGTTGACTTGACAAAATCTCTTGTCAGTAGAAGGACCGGCCGGAAGAAAGAAGGAAGCACTTGAGAGCACCCTGTCACCTTGCAGATGTCTAGCCGCAGGGAGAGGCAGGTGGAAGCTCCTCGGAGCCCCAAAGACAACACGGAGCCTCCGGGGCTGATTGTCTCCTGTGCTCTCCTCCACCGCCTTGTCGTTTTAATCTGCATTTTTAATTTAATTACGCTTTGAATTGACTGCCATTGTTTCTTAGTCACTACCTGATTTTATGGCGATAGTTTGTTTCTTTGGGAATTAGTTATCCTTTATTGTAGGCTTTTATTACCTCTGTTGCCTGGGGGCGTCTTTTATTATATATTTATTCATTTTAAGTATTTTTACTCCCCCCCGCACCTATTCAATGAGAAAGACTCCCAGTGCAGCTTGGAGGATGGGGTGGGAAATGGGTAGTCTGTGGGCCACATGTGGGCCCTGGGATCCCTTCTGGAGACCCTGAAGTCTCCCAGACCCACCACAAAATGTAACAATTGGCTGGAAAAGCCACCTATACAGCAATAAGAAAACCCACATTTCCTGGAACCAGAAGTTATACAATGTCACTTCTGATATCCAGTTGCCCATTTATAAAAATATATGACAGAGAAGGGAAAAAATGGAAAAAGTAAGGGAAAAAAGTAAACTCATTTAAAAACAAAACAATTTTTAATGCTATGTAGTTGGCTACGTGGAATGGAAACAAATTCATGGAAAGGTTAAGAGGAGACATGATAGCCATGTTTAAATATTTGAAGGGATGTCATGTTGAGGAAGGAGTGGACTTGTTTTCTGCTGCTCCAGAGACCAGGACAAGGAGCAATGGATTCAAGCTGCAGGAAAGGAGATTCCACTTGAACCTCAGGAAGAACTTCCTGATGGTCAGAGCTGTCCAGCAGTGGAGTGTGGTGGAGTCTCCTTCTTTGGAGGTTTTTAAGCAGAGGCTGGATGGCCATCTGTTGGGAATGCTTTGATGGGTGTTCCTGCATAGCAGGGGGTTGGACTCAATAGCCCCTGGAGTCTCTTCAACTCTATGATTCTATGATTCTATGGAAGAGGAATGGATGATGGAATGGCCCACCTTCTTCTCTATCTGTCTTATACAGACAAACTGAATGGCTTCTTTTCAGGCAGGTTGAGGGGGACTTTGATTATGGTGAACAACTGTGTCAACCAGTGGCTTCCCTATCTGAGGGGCAGTGACTCTGCTCTGGATTTTAGTCTGAACTTTAAAGGATTTATCCAAGGTTCTGAACCTCAAAAGCCATGTCTTTTAAAGAGAAGACCCAGCTAGACCTCACGTTTCATCCCAGCAGGAGTCAACCCATTGAATCAATGTGACTCATGTAAGTCACATGGGCAAATCCCTATTGATTCAGTAGGTTTACTCGGTTTATGAGTAATAATTGGATTCAGGCCCATAACGTTATAACAAAAAAGCATAAAGTTACAGCAGATAAAACATGGAATAGAACATTGATGAAATATGGAGTAATTTATTAATTTTGATTATATTGCCTTTAGTGTTGTTGATTTTTCTATTATTTTACCTTGTGCATTTATCTGGAATATAAATATTCAAATTTCTTGGATATTTATTTATAAAATATGGAACAACTATATTTTAAAATTAACACTCTTCACAATTGCCCTGTAATGTTGCCTAGTATTGGTTATTTCCATACATCTGCAAGCAAGGGGGTGGAAGGCCAGGGTCAACTGGTAAGTGTGTGGCTAGGTTGATATTTTAACTGGGAAGGAAGATAGCTCCCAGCGTATGCTTTAAACCTCCAGGACCGAATGGATGGAAGGCTATGAACTTCAGTGCCTGCGATGCTCTCCTGACTTTTCCCTTTCTCTTCTGTCTCCCTCCCTGCCTCTCACCACCTGGACATTATTGTGTTAAACATCTGCAGAAAGTGATGCATACCAGAAAGCGCCACTCAGAACTTTACCATGAACTGAATCAGAAATTCCACACGTTGGATCGGTATCGGGCTCCGGCAACCAATGCTGCAAAGGTAAAACTGGGAGAATGGGATCTTGTAGGTAAACGGGACAGTGTGGGTGGTTGTGGTGCTGAGCCAAGATTAAGACAGCTATGGCTACTACTACTTGTATTTCCTTGTCCTCTTCCTTTTCCTCTAGATAAAGCAATTCATGGTTGCATATGCAGTGTCCACAAGTGCAGCCATTTTACATGGCCCTAAATTCTCCTGTCTAGAATAGAAACATTCAATGCATTGCATTTACCTATGTGTTGACCCATCGTTCATTCAATCCATTGCATTTCCCTATGCATCGACTCACCATTCATCCATTGATTCTATGGGCCTACTCTAGTTGGGACTAACTGAATTCCAGCCATTACACTGTGCATTCTTGGGGTGTACATTAGTTATGTGCCCCTGCTTGCAATTTTCTACTCGATTCCCTGGGATTGCAGAAACACTTGCGGCCATAAGCTGTGGTTGGCTTCAAACAGGCAACAAGAAAATGACACAGACCACAGTGTACTGCATCTCTCAGGCCTGGAATAAATTCTGCTGAAGAATGCCCATTTCCCACCAAGAAATGGCAAACATTATGGCCAAAATCAGGTTGGACTGGAGCAGGGAGAGAGGTAGGATGTGTTATTGTCTAGGTATTAATCGTTGCTCTTCTCACACAGAGAGAGAAGCGGTGGAGTGTGTCTTCAGGGAGTGGTGAGAAGAATATGTCTGGGGTAAGTGGCCTTTCGTAGCCAGAGAGGGGGTCAGGAGGGGCGTGATGAGAGAGTGCTGTACCCCTGGCCCTCCTGCTTATCTGCCCTGCCATATTATAACTGTGATTAGTATAAACCAGGCTTAAGGACACTTTGGTTCTACCAGATGTTTTGGCCTGCAAGTCCCACTAAGTCCACCAAGTGCAATAATTGCTAAGGGACTGTGGAAGTTGTAATTGAAAGCATATGGAGAACCTAAGGCCATTTCTGCCCTACACTGCTATAATGCTATTATTCCACTTTCAATCTCCTTTGGGATTCTGGGGTTTGTAGTTCACTGAGGCCAAAGAGCTCTCTGGCTGAGAATTCCCAATGCCCCTGCCTCAACTGCAAACCCCAGGAGGCCATTGGATGGAAGCTTCCCTCTGTAAGGGCCCATTCACACTGCAGAATCATAGCACTATGATTCCACTTTAACGCCCATAGTTCCGTCCATTAGAATCCTGGGAATTGTAGTCTGCTGAGGCACTAGTGTCCTCTGGCTGAGCATTGTAAATGCCCATCCCTCCTCCATAGCTCCCAAGATTCCATGGGATGTTTCCATTGCAGCCGAACTGGAATAATAGTGTTGTAATTACACAGTGTGGATGGCCTCTGGTCTCTGACGCCATTTCCACCCTACATTGTTATACTGCTTTTATTCCACTTTCAACCCCCTGTGACATTCTGGGGTTTGTAGTTTCCTGAGGCCAAAGAGCTCTCTGGCTGAGAATCCTAAAGGCCCCTCCCCAACCTGCAAACCCCAGGATTCCAGAGGATGTTGAAAGTGGAATAAGAGCACTATAACAGTGTAGGGCGGAAATGGCCATAGTTTTGTGCAAGATGAGAATCAGGATTCTCAGTGTATTACGTATGCCAGCTTCATCAGCTACCCAGATTGGGAAAATGTAGTCAAATAACTACCTTTGACAAATTAGAAAGAGCCATAGAGAGAGACACTCTTGCCACCTTCACTGCTGCCATTTGGTCATCCAGAAGGGCCTCCACACCACCTCCTCCTGCTTAAATGACTGGAAACACTTTGTCCATGGCTATGTGTTTCCACTGATGGTCCTTGAGCATCACTAGTAGCACTATCACAATGTGGTGGGAATGGCCTGCAATTACAGCCATAATTTTCCCAACCTTGCCTGGACATTCCCAGGAATCAACCTGGGAACTTCTGCAAGCAAACTAGCATGCTAATGCTAATGCTGAGTTGCATCCCTTTCTGGGTCAGCCCTTTCGAGTGGCACCCCCAGCGTGTTCTTTGTATGGCTCTTTTCTTGTCCTGAGTCTCTCCGGTCTCTTCCCCAGCAGGAGGTGATGAGCCCAGAGAGCCGGCAGCAGAAGCAAAAGTCTTGGAGCACCTTCAAGGCCATGACACTGAGCTCCTTGCCCTCCAAGCACCGAGAGAAGTTGGAACTGCACTCTGCCGACTGGGAAAAGCATTGCATGAGCCTCGATCTCTCAGAGGGGGACTTCCAGACGGAAGTGTGAGCCTCACGGACCCTGTGATTTAGCAATCTATAAATATATATATATTATATATATTTTCACACTGACACTTTGGAAAAAGAAGCAAAATGAGACAAAAAAAAAAGGAAAAATAACTGTTCATCCCCCTTCTGGCAGTTTCCTTTGTTTTTATTATTATTTTTTTCAAAAATAGTGGCCACCCAGGAGGTAAAAAGGACAGATCAGGAGATGCTCTGAGCCTTCTGCAGTTGTCACATAGACATGGCCACATACACACACATGCCATACACATGCCTCACGTGAGGGGAGGCCTTTGTTTCTCCCTCTCCCGTCACCACTTCTGCTGCCACTCCCGGTTTTCCTGCAACGGTGTGCCTCTGGGACATGAAAGTGTGCACAGGATCTTGGACGCGGCTCTTCAAACCTTTCCACCTACAGAATTTCACAGGAAGGACTTTCCCTTCTCAGGGAGAGGAGAAGCAATCCGAATTCTCTCCTGGACTCTCTCTTTCTCTCTTTTTCTATCTGGATCTTTCCTCACGCCATGCACTGTGTGTATGGCCAAGGGTCTGGGGCAAAGTTGGCACCTTGCATCACCCCCTCTTGGCACCGACACCGGATCTTCCTACCTGGGCAATCAGGGAGAACGCCATGATACTTCACCACCATCACTGTCACCTCCACCCTGGCATTCCACACAAGGCTCCTTCTCCACTGGAAGATTCAGGTCCTGTCTTTCTCCCCGACCCCTCCATTTCCACTTTATCCCAGGCCAGGCGGGTGCTGTGTTTGTTGGAAATAAAAAGAAAAATCACTCAGTGGAACTTTCCTACTGTCTGATTCTCTGCTTTATTCTTCTGTAGTTCATAAACACTTCCGTAGATCCATTGGGAGAGAAAAAGGTGGGAGTTCCAGATGGTGAAAGGGGGCTGTTATTTGCCCAAACAAACAAAATTTAAGGTGAGTCTGGAAATGCACCATTGCTGGAGTGAGATTCATGCAGCCTTCCTGGGGTTGGACTGCAGCTCCCAGCATTCCTTGCCATCTGCTGTGCTGGCTAGGGATGCTGGGGCTTGCAGTCCAACAACACCCAGAGGGCTGCATGCTTCCCACCTCTGCCCTAAATCCTGTTGTTGGTGCCAAAGAAAATTGACTCATCCAATCAATGGGAACTTGCCAAGTCAACATAAATTCTGTCAGTGCAGATGGCCTTGAATTCAGAATTCTTGAATTCAGAATATCTTGAATTCAGAATTCAAACTGAAGATATCTGGTTTATCTACGTTGGCTCAAGCTTTGTGATTGATCAGCCATCTCAGAATGGGTTCCTCTGTGCTATTGGAATTATACGTCCCTCTGCCTGTTATTGAAGTACAGCTCCCAGCATTTTGCACTGTTAACTGTGCTGGCAACGTTTAGTGGGATTTGCAGTCCAACAATGTATGGCAAGAGTCCCACTCTTGTCTTGGAATGTAGGAATTTGCCTTATGCTTAGTCCGACCTTTTGTCTGTCTAACCCAGTATTGCAAACCAAAGAAGCAGTAGCTTACCAGAGTTTCAGGCCGGGGTCTTACTTAGGCCCACCCCAGATGGTATCTGATATTCCCTGGTGATCTTCCATCCCAGGTCTCCCATTTCCCAGACCTGAACCTGCTTAGCTTCCAAAATCCAGAGGGCTTTGTGTACACTCAAGGTGCTATAGTAGCAATGAAATGACTTTCTGTAACATGTTCTTTCTAGCAGCTATGCTAGTTCTAGACGCCCTGGTAGCTGGGTGTAGTGGAAATTATAGTGGAGAGGGCATAAGCATGAAAACAGCTGGTTGAAAATCTCCTGCAAAGATTTCAAAGAGGCATTTCAAAGTGGTTGAAAAGGCGAATGGGAACAGGCATCTTTAGCCTTTGCAGGGTTCAGTTGTGAAGTCACATACACAGCACATGTTTCCATTGACAGAAGACTTGGACTAGACAGCCTCAAATCTTGGAAGTACTTGCATAAATTTCCTTGCCATCGGTTTCTGGAGATATCAACAGCTGAACCTGAGCCCCACATGAAGTACTAATGCTAAATTTTCCCCATTGATCCCAGTTTGCAGATTCTGGATTCTTGATTTTCAGGGAACTGTAAGGTACCCAGTTCACAACCCAGGACTGCCGTGCTATTTGGAACTGGCAGAGTGTGAATTTCTACCAATGTACTTATGGACAGGGAACAGGCTACCTATAGCCACCCACAAGTCATTCTGCAGATACTGCAAAACTGTTGCAAAAGGAGGTAGTCTAGATACTTCCTTGCACAACACCAGGACAGGATTTTATGCTGCCGTAGTCTCCGGACTGCAGCCTGAATGTGACAATAGGGAAGTGTGCAAGTGATGCTTTTGCACATTGCTGAGCTGAATTGATTTCAGCCAGACACTTAAGTACCCTAGAAAGAAAATAGGAAAACACCCGTGTATCCTCAGCCACCACATCTTGTTCCCAGCCGCTGTAGGGAAGGACAGAAGTGTTTGGTAGTAAATAAAGTCAGTGGGGAATGGCAGGAAGAGGGAGAGGAGAAAGGTTTGCTGTGCACCTTGTTAGAACAGATGGAGAACAGCCACATCGATTGGGTTCCTTGGCAGAGTGGCCTTGCCAAACGCAGCCTTTGGCAGCCAGCTGTTTCTGCGCAAAACAAAAAGAGGAATGACAAGAGTGACAATTATCGATCCTGCTCTCCCTGCAACGGAGAGGAGGAGGAGGAGGGACAGGGGGAGAGGGCGGCCGTGGCCACGGCTGTGCCCAGCTTCCAAGCCAGCTGCAGTCTTGAGTTTGCTGGAGTTCCCAGCTAGGGAAAATAAGTGACTTGTGTTTTTCAGAGATAAGAATGAGTGATGCAGACTTTGACACTAAGGATAGGAAAAAAGGGCCAGTATTCTACATTGGCTAATTAGCCATTTGCACATAAGTAACTAAGTATACTTAGCTAAGTAACTTCTCCTGAGTAAGCCACGCAGCTCCCCACGCAGCTGATGCACAGTAAAGTAGGTTGAAAGGGGATTTGTAATTGTGCCGACAGTATCATAATTGTGAGTAGGGCATTTCCGCTCTACATTGTTATACTGCTATTATTCCACTTTCAACCTCCTGTGGAATTCTGGGCTTTGTAGCTTCTTGAGGCCAAAGAGCTCTCTGGCTGAGAATTCTAAATACCCCTCCCCAAACTGCAGATCCCAGGATTCCATAGGAGGTTGAAAATGAAATAATAGCACTATAACAGTGTGGTGCAGAAATGGCCTTAGTAGAGAATGAGAATACAGAAGAGTTACCTAGATTTACTCACTGTAACCACTTCATATTCAAGACCACTTCTTAGTGATGATTGTGATCTTATTGCCATGGTCATAACTTTCTCCAAATTCCTTTACCAGGCATCAACTCCATGGGGAGAAGGAGGGTCATTCTGCCAGCAACTGGAGCATGGGAGAATGGCATTTCCTTCACGTTTGGAGGGGTCAGGCCCAGGGAATTTACATAGTTAAGTATACTTAAGTAGCTTATGTAAAATTCTGGCCATTATCCATAATCATTCATCCCCACATTAAAAAAAAAAGTTGTTCCCAACAGTTAGGAAATGCTGTCAGGAAAAATAATAAGACTAGAAAGAACTCTGCACAATTTTCTCTTGGTATTTGTAGTCCCAAAAAGTTTCAGAGGAATTATTCTGTGCAGAAAATATGTTTTGTTTGCAGAAAGCACTGTTTGCTCTGCAGGAAACCCCTTCTTCTTTCTTTCTTTCTCTCTTTCTTTCTCCTTCCCTCCCTCCCTCTCTCCGTTTCTTTCTTATTTGGAAGTGGAATAATAGCATGATAACTGTCTAGTGTGGAAATGGCCTCAGTTTTCAGCTACTGACTCCTCCAGGGTGTGTGACTCTCTTAATAACTCCAAGCTCTCTTCCAGATCTTAAGGTTTGCTTCCCCACTTTGCCTGCCTTTCTCTTCTCATCACAAATACCGAGGAATTGGGTCGGCACGGCAGAAAGGTTGAAGCCGTGGCTCTCCAAAGTCAGGCCATTTGCCCCGATCAAACCGGGCAAAACGCATTCCGTGTTTTTGTCTTTTGTGCTGATTTTCCTCTTGGAGAATGGAATGGCAGGCCATCGCCAAGCGAGGAAATTGACCCCTTTTTCAGAAGGGGAGAAAAGCTGGTGTGGAGCTTCTATAGCTGGGCTACATAATGGAAGCCGTGGCTCTAGGGCCAGAGACCCGTCCCGTCTCTTAGCCGAGCGAGCAAATGCGCAGCGTTCTCTCCCGTACGCAGAGGAGTGTGCTTTGTGCCTTGAGTTACAATTTAATTGTTTAATATTTCAAACGGCTCAGGAATAGAAAGGAACAAATCACCCACACGGAGAAAGGGCCGTGGTGCTGCCTCTTTATTTCCTTTGAAGAACGCAGTTGCCCTTGAACATGAAGCGTGTGTGTATATAGTTAGAGGCACTGGTACATTTGCTCCTTACACGCCATTCATCTCCGTGATGGGTTTTGCAGCGTTCTCACTTGGTGCTGGCAGTGGCCTGGTCTAGCTGGGAACCAAGGCTTCGGTCCCCTCCAGCAGGTCCCAGGCACAGCTCAAAGGTGTTCCTTTTTTTGGACTACCAATCCTAGAATCTTCGGGCCAGCATGACCCACTGGCATTTCTGGAAACAGAAAAAATGCAACATTTTCCACACTCTGATCCCCAGGGTGCCTGAATATAAGCCAGCACCCTTGGTAGCCCATGATGCCAAAAGTAACACAACAGCTCTGCAAAGTAGATATAAAGTGAGCCTTGATAAGCCTAGTCGGTGCTTCGCAGGATGGCAGGAACAACTCAGAACAAAGGGGCCCGAGGCAGCTGGCAGCACAGATTAAAACAAAGCACAATATAAAGCAAGGATGACAAGGAAGTAAAAAGACTCATGAATGAACTGTCGCATTAAAAACACCACTCATTTAAAACTGTAAATTTTTAGCCATGAGAATAAAAGTGCAACACCCAGAGGCCCTTCTGCAGAACCAATGCAAAACTAAAATCCTGTTTAATTACATTTTTAAAAATGAGGGTTGACTTCTCTCAGAAGAAGAACTAGGAAGCGGGGAGCAACCTACCTTCCTGTGGAAGACAGTTTCACAGCCTGGAATCAGACACTAAGACCAATTCCACACTACACGGTTATAGTGCTATTATTCCACTTTCAACATCCTATGGAATGATGGGTTTTGCAGTTTAGGGAGGGGCAATAAGACTTCTCAGCCAGAGAGCTCTTTGGCCTCAGGAAATGTCAAACCCCAGAATTCCACAGGAGGTTGAAAGTGGAATAATAACACTATAACAGTGCGGTGCAGAAATGACCCAAGAGAGCTTCTGTGGTGGCCCAGTCAGCCAAGTGATGATCATTTGGGCAAAGGGGAAACTGTGCCCTGGCACTCTTTGGCTGCCACAGTATGGCTTGGAAAAAAATATTGCAAAAGGAGGTACTGGATCACTTCTTACGCAGTACCAGATTAGAGCATTTACCTGGCCTCACCCTCAGTTTTAATATGATAAGTTACCAAGTGGTTACTTCCTTCTGCTTAACAATAAAAACTCCCCCATCATGAACAGGAGAGTGTCTGCCTTCCTTTCCTCTCTCCCCCTTCCTCCCCCCACTGCCTTTGCTTCTCTGTCTATTATTCCCCTTCAGTGCCAGTTTACTCATTTCAGCCCCATTAGGGATCTGAAAAGCAAAAACAGGGAAACGCCACTGGACTGCAAATGGGCTCATTCTTTTAGAGGTAGGAGAGAAGTGAGGTGGTCTAATTGCTCTCAGATGCAGCAGGGAGATGGTCTCCGATGACAAGGGAAGGGCTGGAGGGGCAGAAAGCTGTGAAGGCTGATCGTCTCTCTCATAGAACAATTTCCGAATATGGAGTCGGTGGGTTCCGTCCGACTGCCTCCCCCTACCTCCAGTTCCTTCTGTAAGGGAAATAGACAAAATCTCTAGTAATATCACTTGAAAGGAGGAAAACAGCTGCAATTATTCATTTCTCCATGTGAGGATGAAATATGAGCATCTCTACTCCTCCTTATGGATACACAGACATCTGGGTCTGATCCCTTTGACCGTCCAAACTGGATTAAAGATTGATATCCCAGGGGTACTTCTTCATCCATAGAATCATAGCGTTGGAAGACACCACAATGGCCATTGAGTCCAACACTATCCTGCCATGTAGGAACACACACTCAGTGCAACCCCAGCAAATGGCCATCCAGCCTCTTTTGAAAGACCTCCAAAGAAGAAGACTCCACCATGCTCCACTGAGGCAGCAGCAGATTCCACTGTCCAACAGCTCTTATTGTCAGGAAGTTCTTCTTAATGTTTAGGTAAAATCTCCTTTTCTGTAGTTTGAAGCCATTTCTCCATGTCCTAGTCTCTGGAGCATCAGGAAAGAAGCTTGCTCCATCTTCAGCATGACATCCCTTCAAATATCTAAACTATCATGTCATCTCTTAACTTTCTTTTCATCAGGCTAAACATCCCCAGCTTCCTAAGCTGCTCCTCATGTGGCATGGGCCATTTCTGCCCTACACTGTTATAGTGCTATTATTCCACTTTAAACATCCTATGGAATTCTGGGGTTTTCAGTTCAGGGAGGGGCCTTGAGAATTCTCAGCCAGAGAGCTCTTTGGCCTCAGGAAACTACAAACTCCAGAATTCCACAGGATGTTGAAAGTGGAATAATAGCACCATAACAGTGTAGTGCAGAAATAGCCATGGTTTCCAGGCCCATCACCATTTTGGTCACCCTCCTCTGGACACATTCCAGCTTGCCAATATCTTTCTTGAATTGTGGTGCCCAGAACTGGACACAGTATTCCAGATGAGGTCTAACCAAAACAGAATAGAGAGGTGTAAAGAATAGAGAGGCATTATTATTTAACTTGATCTCAGTGCTATACTCCTATTGATGCAGCCCAGAATTGCATTAGCTTTTTTAGCTGCTGCATCACACTGCTGACTCATGTTCCGCTTGTGGTCCACTAAGTCGCCTAGATCCCTTTCAGACATAACGTTTTCAAGCCAGGTATCACCCATCCTAAAGCTGTGCATTTCATTCTTTCTTCCTAAGCGTATACCCTACATTTCTCCCTTTTAAAATCAGTTTTGTTAATTATGGCCCAGCTCTCTAATCTATTAAGATCATTTTGAATTCTGAACCTCTGCTCTGGGGTGTTAGCTACCCTTCCTAATTTGGTGTCATCTGCAAATCTGATGCCCTCTTTTCCATCATCCAAGTCATTGATAAAGATGTTGAATAGCACTGGGCGTGGAAAAGCTATCCTTTTGGACTACAGCTCCCAGAATCCCCAGCCAAAGTGATGTAAGCTGATGACCTTCTTTTATCAGAGGGAGCTACTGGGACTCATGTTCCCAGGGCAGGCTCACAAAATTGGTGCAGGACTTAGACTTATTTTTATTGTAAGCCACTTTACATAAGTGTTATTTTTTCCCCCATTATTGTTTGCAAACCCACTGGGTGACCTTGGACATGTCACACACTCTCAGCCCCAGAAAACCCCATGATAGGCTCACCTTAGGGTTGCCCTAAGTCAGGAACCACTTGAAGGCACACAACAACAACGTTCCCAAATGCACACTTGGACTGAGTCAGCAAGTTCCAGGACTGAGCCAGAGATAACCACAGCCATTACTCCCTCAGCAGGATGTTCTGCATTTTGCCTGTTGGGCTCCCGAGCTCCTCCTGCCCTCTGTTGTCTTTGCAAAGCCTCTTTATCTTCTGCAGCTTCATTACCTTCCCATTACAACTCCAGCCATCCCTCATTGGGCGAGGAAGCTGAAGCTGTGGAGAAAAGCAATCCCTCTAAATTATGTCTCCGTCTGGTGCACCTTCATCCACGTATGTCATCTGGATGGCTCAGGATAATGACGGAGCTGGGGGGGGGAGGCAGGGGGACAAGAGGATGGGCAGAGAGGACCCTTGTCCTTCCCTTGCAGAAAGAGAGATCTGTTGGGTGCCGGAGTTCTTTTTCAACACTGGGAACTCTGGAAACTGCAATAAGGTCAGCTGACTGGGGGAATAAAGCATCGTCCACAAACAGGGAGCAACGTGTGCAACTCTCTATCCCACTCTGTGGTGTTTAACAAAACAGCAGCTTAATATGAATGGAAAGAATATTCCAAACAATATTTGAAACATGATTTGAAAATGGGTTTCTCAAGTTCTGGGAAACCCTGTCGGAGATAATTCAAAACAGATAAGCACTGGATTTTTGTTTTTTGTTTTATGCATGGAAAGCAGGTTTCCTGAAAAGAAAACAACATTTCTTTATGCAGGAAAACTGTTTTCCAACCAAGCAATATTTTGCACAGAAAGCAAGTAATTTTGCATGAAAGGCATTTTTTTTTTGACACAACATGTTTTTTTTCCTCCTGAAAATCAGTATTTTTTTTTCCAGAAACCAAGTTTCTTCTTGTCCTGCAGTGTGAAAAATTCTAAGGAAATGTGCCCAAATTCTTGCAGTCTTGCTCAAAATAAATATTGTGGGGAAATATTGTTTTTTCTTGACATTATCTAGCTATGCATGAAAGAAGGACGTAAGTAAAGATTTACCATGCCCAGAAACTATGTTGCAACAGGGGTTCAGGACCTGGGATGGCTCCTTCAAAACATGGAACGGATTGGTTGCCCCGCTGGCCCAGGAGCCTCCACCTCCCCTGTCTCCAGCCAAGGTTGCTGGAAGATGGAGAGCTACCGAAGTCAATTAACCACGTTGGCACTTTGTCAGGCTGCAAAGACGGCTTCCTTTTAGCATGTATGAATGTGGCTGCAGCTTTGCTTAATGACCACCCAAAGGTCACAGCCTTGAGGCTCGCTGTCTTGGGCGAGTTGACTTCCCTGAAGTTAATGTGTTGTGTCTATTCAAGGCACCAGAGAGTGACCGCAAGCAAGGCGAAGGGGTGGGTGGCGGGAGGGAGGAAGAGCTTTGCCAAAGAGCTGCCAGCCCTTCTTTGGCCCAGATTTATCCCTCAAATAAACTCCCAAGAAACAAATAGTAATGGATCAGTGACTGAAGCCCTGCAGAGACACTCTTTCCTCAAGGGGAAGGAGACACTAAGATTGATAGGGAATGATTTTCTAGGAACATCCAGCTAAATCATCGCTCCGCAGCCAATGACAGAGAGACAATGTGGTTCAGTGGTTTGAGTTGCATTAATTAAATTGTCTGGCAGACTTTGCTCTCTTATCTGTCATTGCAGGGCAGGCACGTTTGCTGTTCCCACTGCGAGACCCCAGCAGCCCAGATTTGGCAGCTTGGTTTCTGCTCTGATGCTCTGCTTAAGCACTTTGACAGGGGCAACGTGGAAGCCGGTGAGGGGGGCTTGTTTGGACATCATAGGGGAGCAGAACGGCAAAAACCCACCCGTTGCTGTTAGCTGAGCAGTTCTTATCCTCGAGAGGGGCAAACTGAAAGGAAAAGACCAATAGTGGCTCATCTGGTCTAGATCTGAATCTAAACTTTACAGGAACTCTCCAAGGTGCTGAATCCATATGAGGGGTTTCCACACTACACTGTGATGGTGCTATTATTCCACTTTCAACATCTTGTGGAATTCTGGGGTTTGTAGTTTCCTGAGGCTCTCTGGCTGAGAGTTCTGAAGGCCCTTTCCTAAACTGCAAAGCCCAGAATTCCATAGGATGGCAAAAGCAGAATAATAGCTCTTGTGTAGGACCAAAATGGCCCTAGAGCAGATTCATCAACACCTCCAGCATGGAAGCAACCAGCCTCCACTGGAAAGCAGGTGAGACTGAGACAATGAAGGGACTAGCCCACAGAAGTTGGAACTTCTACTCTGTTGGATTACAGCAAATAGTGGCTGTGGTTTCTGGAGAATTCTGAGAACCACAAGAAGTAACTTTTCTAAGCTCTGCCATTCAAGGAGTAGGATAGGATTAGAAAAGGCAGAAAGCCAAAGGCAGTAGTAGTGGCGGGGAAGGCAAGACCAAACCTGACGTAAGGGAGAGTGAAGCGGCATCAGGGTGTCACGGAAGGGTAGAACATTCTGAGCAATTGGATTTGTCTTATTGCATTTTCACCACCAGGGAAGGGAGAAGAGATTGTGGGGAGGTAATTTTTCTTTGGTTGCCAGGATAACTTGGTTGGCTTCAGGTACTACATGTACTTGGACTGGAAACAGCATTTTCTGCTCTGCGTCAGGCAGAAAAATGGTTTGAACCCCGCCTGGGGAAAGGGTGAGGAGGGATGGGAATTATCCAGAGATGGGAGACAACAGGGATGGGCCAGAGAGAGAAAGGAAAGGGGGAAGACAATCCGAGAAGAGGGGACCATGGCTCAGAAGATGCAAGCGCACAAACACACTCAGCCATCAATGAATCTGGGGGTTACTGAAAACAACAGAGGAAACGGAGAGGGTTGGGAAAAAATGGTGGGGAAGTGAAACAGGAAGGCCTGCTTGCTTAAAGGGTGGGTGGAGCAGATCCAGAGTCTGGAAGAGGGGAAACATCCCATAATTTCTGAAGAGTAACAACTGGTAGCTCTCATGTCAGAAAATCCACTTCATGTTTTCTCCCACATATGATAACTTCACAGAGCTAGCTATTACTTATCAATCCTGCAGGGTTTTTTTTAAAAAAAATTACAAAAGTAACATCACTTCTAAAAAATAATGTAGAAGAAGCATGCAATGAAATAAGCAATGCAACAGGTTGCTTTTTGCAATGACTAGTAGCAATGGATCACCCTTCATAAAGTTTAATGAATAGTGGGAATGAATTACTTTTGAAAAGTAACTTTCCAAACTCTACCCTGGCTGTGCTGGTTGCAGGATTCTGGGAGCAGTAGTCTGAGGGCTCCGTCCTATTGATTAGGCTCACCGAATTGACAAATTCATCCACAAGTAGGTAAATACTAATGGGTCGGTGTGTCTCCTCTAATTGGGATTAATCAGGCAATCTAAACTCAGTGCTGTCCCTTTCTCTAGCTCTGTTAATTTCTCTCACTGAAGCTGTCTGCTTCTTCTCCTTCCCCCATCACAATACCTTTTGCTTTGGCAATACCGTCTTGCTACCCAAAAAAAATTGTTTAGTTGCAACCATCAGCAAATTGAGATGCAGAGAGAAGCAAATCCCTGAACCTCAAAGGAGGCCAGGAACAGAAATAAATGGATGGCTTATTCTAGTGAAAGTGAAATTTTAAAAAGCCATATATTGATGTACACACTTTCTCAGGTGGGTTGGAAGTTAACAAGCAGGGGGAACCTTTTTTCTTTCCAAGCTCATGCTTCTGCTTTGAGGGCCCAAGTAATTAGTTAAATAATTTATTGTGGCCTGGTGGGAATTCTTCCTACCTGTGCATCCGTAAGCAGAGTTTTCTTTCTTGGCAGGAAAGTTTCTAAAACACATAGTTTCCCTCCATTCTGTGTTCCTTCTGCTGGGAGTCTGTCTGGGGAGGAACGCAGCTATTAAAATCTTTCTTCTTTGCACCAAATTGATACCATCCAGTTTTCCCACATCCTCCATATTTTAACTAGGCAGAGCTTGAAAATGAAAATAGAGATCAGCATCTTGATCGGCATTTGTTTTAGAGTATTTATACCCCATCCTTCAGCCAACAAGGCTCTCAAGGCAGCTTGCAAAGCATCAATATGATAACTCTCTGCCCTTAGGCTTACAGGCGAAATAAGACGTGAAATATAAGGAAAAGGGAATGGCAGTCAGGGAAGAGATTAAGTTGGGTAGATACTGCCTTTTCTTCTTCCCCTCCAAGGCCAAGGAAGTGGCCTTTGGAATGTATGGAGGGCCTTTCATTTGCTTCTGGGTCAAGGAAGGATGGAGCTGTGTCTGCCTCCATCCCAACTTACCAAGTGTCAGAGGAAAAATTTAAATAGGGCATCCACTGTAAACCATTGGATCAAGGATTTTGGCCTTGATCTTAAAGTCATGTCATCCACAAATTGTCTTGAGAGGCAATTAAGAGGAAGAATCTTGGAGACTCATTAACCGGGGCCCATCAGCCGAAAGCTTTGAATCTCTGTTTTGAAAAGATAACCTTCACCCCTACTGCAGATCTGTAGCTGTCTTTCTTTTGGGAGAAGCTCACAAGTTCTTTTGTTGGTGGGAAATGGAGGAAAAAAGCCTAAGCAGCCATGGGCCAAGATCCTGCGGCACATGTCAGCACTATAGTGTTGGAAAACTCCATCCTTTCTTTCTCCTCTTGATAGCTGCCAAATCTGGTGGGGGGCTATTAATGGCCATTAAATGGCTGGGGGAAGAGAGGAAGAAGGGAGGGAACTGAGCAGCACAGACTGTATTTCTTCCCGAGTGCAGTTTTCTAGAAAGAGGAAAAAAGAATAAAATCATTGACCATTTCCACACTACACTGTTATAGGGCTCTTATTCCACTTTCGACCTCCTATGGAATCCTGGGGTTTGCAGTTTGGGGAGGGGACTTGAGAATTCTCAGCCATAGATACACAGGCATAATTTTCCGTCATGCGGTCAGAGAACAGGATATCAGTATCATGTTCCCATATTTGAGTTTGAACAAAGCACAAGGAGAGGATTGTCCAAAATCCATGAATATCTATTGGATCAACAGTTGGCTTCACACGTCAATAAGAACTGCATGGCCATCCCATTCCTCTGCATTGCTGTTAACCAGCAACACTGCTGAGCTGGAGCAGCAGTAGCAAATGTGGCTTTTTTTTTTTAAATAGGATTGATTGATGAACACCTTAATGACACGGCATCTCCAAGGGGAGCTTTTTAATTATGGGAGGACTCTGCAGGGGTGCAGCCGCCGCTGCTCTGAAAACCTCCACGTTCCACCTCAGTGCTTCTGGCTAGCAAGCCACGCTGCCTGCCGTACCATCCCCAAGCTGGTAGTAGAAAGCAGCATGGTGTGGAAACCAAATGGACGGCCTCCTCTTACAAATATACAGCGATTTGGTTTTGTGTGCAATATTTTCTTTTGTGGCTCCCACAGAGCTGTCTTTGGCCCACGTTCTATTTAGCTCCGGAGGAAAGTAAAACTCCACCGGCATAACCACACAGAGGGTCCACATCAAGTTGGCTCCACTTACCGTGCCGCGATTTTTCCCAATAAAGGAAAGATGGGCAAACATTGGAACATTTTCCAACACTTGAGGTCATATAGACTGAGCTGCACATGACCTCAAGGGGCCCTGGAAAATGTTTCAATGTTTGCCTGTTTTTCTTTTATTGGGAAAAATCGTGGCAGGGCAAGAAGAACCAACCTGACATGGACTCAGTTCAATGGGGGTTTTAAATAGATGTTTAGCTTTGATGCTCATGGACTTTTTTGAGATATGTGCTGTAATATTTTGTGGGCTGTGGGCTATTGTGATATGTCCCTGTGTTCTTGGGGATGATAGGTATGTTTGGGAAAGACTGTTGAGAAGCCCATGTGCTAGGAAGAAGAATATATTATTATAACAAACTGTGATAAGTCTGCAGGTGGAGGCAGCTAATAGACATGGGTACAAGGTCATGTTGTGGAAACTATATGAGAAAACAAGAGGGGATAACTGAGCCTGAGAAAAGAAATAGTTACAATTAGCTATCCAATAAAACATCCAATATGTGTAACTTCCAACAGAAGGCTTGGACATGCTAGTTTGAAATGAATAGCACATAAAATACTGCACATCCTGTGCTTCCTTAGGCCATTTCTGCACTACAATGTTACACTGCTATTATTCCACTTTCAACATCCTATGGAATTCTGGGGTTTGCAGTTAGGGAGGAGCATTTGAATTATCAGCCAGAAAGCAATTTCGTTTCCGTAGATTACAAACCCCAGAAATCCACAGGAGGTTGAAAGTGGAACAATAGCACCATAACGGTGTAGTGCGGAAATGGCCAAGTGTGTGCAGCTGTTTTCTATGTTCCTGAATAAAGCTTGTAAAACCCCTAGGCTGAGTTACTTGAACACCCGAGCCGTGCTGTACAGGACAGTCCAGGATGTGAGAAGCAGAGAGTCACAAAGGAAGGGGAACGGTGCCCTGGTGGACAGTGGTTAAATGCTGGTACTGCAACCACAAGGTTGTGAGCTCGATTCCTGCCGGGCTTTCCCGGTTGACTCAGCCTTCCATCCTTCCACAGGTCGGTAAAATGAGTACCCAGCTTGTTGGGGGACAATTAGCTAAAACACATTGTAAACCATACATGCTATTTGCAAGGTACAATGTATTTCATGTTGTTCGCCGCCTCGATCCGTGTGGAGAGGCGGGATACAAATAAATAAATATTATTATATATTATTATTATTATAAATGGGGCTCCTCCAGAACACCTGAATGGCCAATGAACCCAAAGCACTTTGGGAACTTCCAGCGCAGGGAGAATGCGATGGAGGAATAGTTATTGTTTACTGCAGCGAGGAAAACAATCATGATTCTTCATCCTTGCATGTAGGGACAAAAGGGTTGAGGATTTACATCCGCGTCTTGAGATGCTGTTTCAAAGGCACGTCTCCTTCCCCTGCCGAGTTCTTAATGCTCTTTTGTTTTACTGCCTCGTTGTTGTTTCATTGGGGCGTGTGTATTTTATCCGAGGGCATTCGTAATTTTTATGAGAGTTGATACTAACATTTCACCTGAGGAGAAGCGCAGGGCCGGCAGCGAAGGAACGTGCAGCAGGGGAGATGGAAGGAGTTTTGATGGCGGTTAGCAAAATCTTTGGAGAGGCTGCGAGCATCCCGCCATCTCTGCCAGGTTTTGCCAGCAGCAGAATTCTGACATGAGTTTGTGAGCAAAGCATCCCAAATGTGGAAGGACAACAACAGATTTAAATAAGATTTGCAACATTTCTGAAGAGCAGGGAGTAAATCACACATCATGGGTTTGTGGAGGGGCACGGTCTAAAATCAGCCGCGAAAGACACATGGGTTTAGGAATTTTATTCACTGGCCCTATTAATGGGTGATAATCAAGCAGACCCAAAGCTGTGAGGAGGGGTCCCTTAAGAAAAGCCACAGAATCATAGAATCATAGAATCATAGAAATGTAGAGTTGGAAGAGACCCCAGGGGCCATCCAGTCCAACCCCCTGCCATGCAGGAACACCCTCAAAGCACTCCCGACAGATGCCCATCCAGCCTCTGCTTAAAAACCTCCAAGGAAGGAGACTCCACCACACTCCGAGGCAGCCGATTCCACTGCCGGACAGCCCTGACTGTCAGGAAGTTCTTCCTGAGGTTCAGGAAGAATCTCCTTTCCTGCAGCTTGAATCCATTGCTCCTTGTCCTGGTCTCTGGAGCAGCAGAAAACAAGCCCTCTCCTTCCTCTACGTGGCATCCCTTCAAATATTTAAACATGGCTATCATGTCCCCCCCTCAACCTTCTCTTCTGCAGACTAAACATACCCAGCTCTCTAAGTCTATCCTCATAGGGCATGGCTTCCAGGCCTCTCACCATTCTGGTCACCCTCCTCTGGACTTGCTCCAGCTTGTCAATATCCTTCTTGAATTGGGGTGCCCAGAACTAGACACAGTATTCAAGATGGGGTCTAACCAAAGCAGAGTAGAGTGGTACCAGTACCTCCCTCAGTCTAGACACCATACTCCTATTGATGCAGCTGAGAATTGCATTGGCTTTCTTGGCTGCCGCATCACCCTGCTGGCTCATGTTCAGCTTGTGGTCTTTGAAGACTCCTAGATCCCTTTCACACGTACTGCTATCCAGCCACGTGTCCCCCATCCTATATTTGTGGATTCCATTTTTTCTACCTAAGTGTAGGACCTTACCCTTCTCTCTGTTGAATTTCATTTTGCTTGCCTTGGCCCAGCTCTCCAATCTATCCAGGTCATTTTGAATTTTGACTCTGTCCTCTGGTGTATTAGCAACCCCTTCCAATTTGGTGTCAGAGCTGCAAATTAGGGGCATAAGAAACTGCATTCTGCTGCTGACAAAGTGCTTTATGGCTTCAAAAGGACAGTGAAAAGCTCAGATCTTAAAAGGAGTTACTGTGGCGCTTCTAATTTTGGAGATGGAAATTTTCTTGCATTTTTTTTTACTACCTTTGTTTCAAGACCCCTCAAGGGCCCTAAGGGGTTGGCCTCTGGAGATAGGAAGAATATTTGGAAATAGTCTAAAAATACTTTTTTAGAAAACAAAACTGTTTCTTGAGTATCCAAAGACCCAGTGGGGAAATTCTTGGAGTATCAAGAATCTTTATAGGCTGGGGCTTATTCTATGCAAAATTTGCATGTGCTTATTTGGGAAGAAAACTTCATTTTGTGCAGGAGAAACAGTATTTTCTGAACAGAAAATGATATCTCTGTGCAGAAGTATTGTTCTCTGTGCAGAAAATGCCACTTCCTGTACAAGAAAGTGCTTTTGCCCCCTATTCAAAAATACCATATATATTGTTTTCACAGATGTTTCAAGCTGTGAGTATGCACAGTATTGAAAGAATTCCTTGCAGGGAGAAGAGACTTGCTGGAATTAAATACTTCGTTTACTTGCCTCTTCTCAAGATCATCTTTTTTAAAAATATTTTTTTCTTTATATTCAAAAGGGATTTCAGTTACATACAATAAAGTGCCAGTATAACAGAAGCAGAAAAATGAAACACAAAAGGAGGAAAAAATAACCACATCAGTGGTAAGTTTGTGTAAAAGGTGACCAAATATCCAACTCTATTTAAGTCCATCTTTAAATTTCATCTATATATCCATCCTCCCCCCCTCCCTCCCTCCCTCCTCCTTCCCTCCCTCCCTTTCCTCTCACATTTCTCCTCCACAATGGGACTCAAGACAGCTAGCATTAAAAATGTTGCCACCATTGTTAGATCTTCTATCCTTTGGATCACAGGTGGAGAAAAATTATCTTTCCAGTAACAAAGTACTACATTAATACATGGTAAATCCTATTGACCCAATGGATGTATTCCTCACGGTACTGGTCCTAAATAATACATGGTACTAACAATAGGATCAAGGCCCTGTTCTGAGTCCATTCTTGAGATGGGTGTAGATCAGGGAAATCTAGCTCTTAAATCCAAGGGAAGGACCAAGGAACCAAGGAAACAGTCCTTAACTTTGGCCGCAATTTCTTTACTCATCCTTTCGTTCTCCATGAAGAGGACCTGGTTCTCAGCATCATGATTCACCTCTGAATCCTAGGCCATTTCCACACGAGTCTGGCCCCTCTCGAAACTGCAAACCCCAGGATTCCATAGGAGCTTGAAAGTGGAATCGTCGCGCTATAACAGACTCTTGCAGAAATGCCCCTAGTGAGAAGCTCAGACCTACAAAATGCTAGCTGGCATCCTGTTAGTGAAATAAGTAAGCAGATGCTCAACATATATCTGCAAATAACTTTATTTGGCTGTTGCAGAGGTTGGTATTCTCTTCTTCCCTCCCCAACAACCAAAGCCCCTCTCCTATTTCTCTGTATAGTCTCAGTGTCCCCCCGATAGTCATTCAGTAGCTGGTATAATTTGAACAGTTTGAGAAAGTTCTAGAGAACATGGATCACACTATAGCTAGATGCAAACCAGTGATGTCATCCACTGAGACCTCTGGTGGATCTCAGTGGTGGATCTCAGTGTGTGGATCTCAGTGTGGATCTCGGTCTGCGTCTGGCTATGAGGATATAAAGCAAATGGCTCTCCAGTTCCCCCTTCCACTCTCTACTCTTCAATAAATGGCCATGGGAGAACCGCTAAATGGAAGTCCCCAGCAGGGCTGAGAGGAGAAACATAGCCCAGTTCCGCCTATGAAACTACTCATTACACTGTTCCATATAGGCCTTTATCTTTAACAGCAATGCCTGGAGAGTAAATAGTTGTCAAGAAATGGAGGTCATGATCAACATGTGTCCTACATTCCAAACTTTCTTCAAATTCTCCCAATGGGAGAAATAGGAAACTTTAAAAAATAACAGAGTCAGTGGAAGAGAGGCTTTTTTTCCCCCTAAAAAAACCCCCCTCTCCTTTCGCTGCCTGGGTTGCATTCTTTTTCCCCCTGGGTTCCAAACGGAATCAAGGTGCATAAATATGCTTAATAACCGAGCACTTAGTACTTAATGGAAATTTTCTTCTTCTCTCATGATTAGTTCTGGGTCAGTAAAATACCATTTACAGCTTACAGGGACTGATTGCTCTTGACGTGGCGTGTTTCTTTACTTTTTTTCCTGCCCCCTCCACTTTGGTAAAGTTTGATTTACAAATAAGAGGGGAAAAGTACAATCCCCAGGCGGGCGGGCTGAGTGGGTGGGCGGGCAGGAGGTGATGGGGAAAAGTGCTGCAGAGCCGGAGTCCTCTGTCTTCCTAATGGAATGGGAAAGCTTGCTTGGCGTGTGGGCTGGCGTGCCAAGGATCCTGCCCTTTGGCACTGGGGGGAACCATTCTCCTCACCCCATAAATGCTTTCATGCAGCTGCCAGTCATTTCATTTCATAGTGAAGTTCAGTGTCTCAGGGCCTTCTCAGAGAAGAAAGGATAGGGTGTAAGGGCGTAGCTATGGGGGACGGGCCAATGAAGACGTTGTTGATGTTGTCAGTTATGAATGTGTAACCTAGGCCCTTTCTGCACCACTCGCCCATCTGGACATGAGAAGGACAAGACCACAATGATACTTCTGCCGGAACATCATTGTGGACCTATTCTTCTCCTGACCCCAGGCAGTATAATCACAGATTAAATCATTGATGGGTTTTCCCCATCAATGACATGCAATTGTACCACCATCCCTGACTTACCCATTATGCGGAAGCTGCAAAAATGCAATGGCTGCACTTCCTGCCCCAGTACAGCCTGGGAAAGTACCTGGGGTGTGCTGTGGAAGGAAGAGGCATGGCCATTGTGCTCCCTTCCTCAGGGAGCCAGCCAGGGGGGAGGGAAGCACTCCTGTTGCACTCCCTCCCAGCAGAGCCACTGCTGGGATCCCCACCAGACATCTTTGCTAAAAGGTATGGTGCAGAAAGGGCCTTAGAATTATGCATATCATAACAGTTTCATAGTTGCAATTCCTACATAAATCCTAGCTTACCAGGCAGCAGCTGCTGCAAGTGATGGAGGTCTGTTCCCCATTGATGGGAAAGCAGCTGACTGGCATTCTCAACCCCCACCCGCTACATGAGCAAACTCTGGTTTAAGGGGGGATTTGTGATAGGAACCCTGCTTCTGACTGTTGTAATGGAGATTGCTCACAGGAGCAGATGGGAATGTCAGTCTGCTGCAACTTGACAAGAGGGAAACAGAGCTCCACCGATTGCAAAGGCTGCTGCCTGGGAAGTGGGGATTGGGAAGGTCAAGCCAGGAGTTTCTGGATAACATAACTGCGGTGGTTATGCATTTGTACCTGGTCAGGTGAATTCTGGGAAAAGATCATCATCATCATCATCATCATCACCATCATCATCATCATCATCATCCTCATCATCATCATCATCATCATTTCTTTTTTCCAAGATTAGGATTCAAGGCAGTGTACACGCTACAAAGATTGCAGTTAAAAACATACAACAGGTCAACCTTAAAAACATTGTACTGTTGACCATACTAAAGACACACTTTGAAAAAGAGAGATAAAGATTCTTAAACGTGGGCCAATGCAATTTGAAACAATAAAGCTCTTACAGCCCTTCCCCTAAAAGCCTTCTGCTGCCACTGCTTTTAGAAGACTGTTGTGCTTGGCCCATAACAGGTTGTAGGAGTATTTTTGCATTTGTCCTGTTCTGTTCTTCACTTGAGGTTTGTGGAACGAGCCCATAGTGTCTGTTGTGATCAAACCAAGGATCAGCTCTCCCAGTAGTAGACAAGGGCCATTTCCACACTAGGCTGTTATAGCGCTATGATTCCACTTTCAACATGCTATGGAATCCTGGGAGGCTGGCCGGCCCCTCCCGAAACTGCAAACCCCAGGATTCCAGAGGATGTTGAAAGTGGAATCATAGCGCTATAACAGCCTAGTGCGGAAATGGCTAAGGTTTGAGCAAGGAGGTCCAGGCAAGGTAGATTCCATCATGTTGCTGCAGATAATATCCAAGAACCGTGGGAGCTGTAGTCCCAAAAATAAGCCCTGGAGGTTTCAGCGTGGAATGATCGTATCCATGTGTAAATGTCACATCATATTCCTGGCAGGAAGAACTTCTCTGTCACTCTGTGTCAGTGCCAGGCAGAGTGCTTGTCACTCACATGATCATTTAAGACTCAGCTCTTGAGGAACCAAGTGACATTTATGTATGTGTGAACCAAACCTCCATAGAAAGCAGCATCGATGCTCCATTTCTGCACTGGGGTGCACATGTCTTGTGACAGATTCACAAATTAACCTTGAAAAGGAAAGTAAGACAGGCATTGATGATTCCTATGACAAAGTGTCTGTCGTCGCCTTGTTTCATACACTGGAGTGGCCACGAATTCAAATTTTGCTGGGTACTGGTTGTAACCAAGTCAACTTGTGCACTTACTGCAGACGCAAAAGAATTACCAGACCTTAAGGGAGGGTGAGGTTCCAGGTAGCATTTCTGAGGGTGTGTTCTCATGTTATTTTCAACACTGCTACAGTCTTTGTTTCTGTGCAAACAGATGATTGTTCTGCACCCAGGCAACTGTACCTGGGTAGAGATCAGGTAAATAAGCACAACCTACCTGGGTTGGATGTTGCATGTCAAAATCTCTACATTGTGTACATATCAGTAAAGTGTTTGCACATATAAACAGACTACATCCATGTTGAATGTAATGTGTCGAAGACCCTTTGCAAGATTCCTGATACCACTGAGGACATTCAGCAGGTGGTATAGGCTGTATGACTTTAATAGTCCCAAGGCCTTTCTGCACTACACTCTTCTAGTGCAATAAATATTCCACTTTCAACATCCTTTGGAATCCTGGGGTTTGCAATTTAGGGAGGGGCCGGTCAGCCCTCCAGGATTCCATAGGATGTTGAAAATGGAAATAATCGTGCTAGAAGAGTGTAGTGCAGAAATGGCCTAAGACGGGAAGAGTTGCTACTATGCTATGCTAAGTTCAGTCAGCAGCCTTACAGGTGCCATCGTGCCAAAAGACATTGGCCAAGATCCTACATCATATTTATTGTTCTTGTGTGCCTTAAAGTTGTTTCTGACCTTTATGGTGACCACAAGATGAACCTATCTCATGGTTTTCTTAGCAAATTTTTTTTTTCTTTTGCAGAGGAAGCTTTCTGCCTTTGGCTTCCACACACTGAGAGAGTGTGACTTGCCCAAGGTCACCCACAGTGGGTTTCCATGGCTGAGCAGAGATTTGAACTCTGGTCTCCTGGACTCCTGGTCTAACACTCAAACCACTATAATGTACTGGCTTCCTACATCATGCTGGCATAGTGTAAATCTTACACAATTGTTGCATTACACGACCCCTCTATTGAATCACCCACAGTATGCAATTGATGGCACATCTGTCTATACATTTGCCTATTGTTCCCTCGTGCAATGGGGAATGCACCAAAGTTGTTTCTCTTATATGTATTAGCACTGTCTTAATTGCTTTTTATTTTTTCATCACCTCAAGAGCCCTTGAGGGCTGGGAAGTGGTACAAGCATACCTGAAGTGATAGATAGATAGATAGATAGATAGATAGATAGATAGATAGATGATAGATAGATAGATAGATTCCAGTGGGTCTATTCTATAATAATGTGGACCAACATTGGATTTAGTCCTTCTGCTCCCTGCACTAAACCCAAAGCCTGTCCCTTCCTCACTGTAAGGGCTCTTGTTCCTATAGCAGTCGTATGCTGAAATTCAGACATTCTTCTTTCCTTTGGTGGCTTCACAACAGCCTGGTAGAACTAACAACTTTGAGGACATGCAGAGCAAAATGCTTCAGATCTCTATAAAAAGAGGGAGGAGTGACCCTTTTTTCTGCTCCCCTTTCTATATCCCAACATAGGTCTTCTCCTTTCAGATATGGAGTCCTTTTTTCCTTCTCAACCTTCTTTTTTTTTTTGTCATGTAGCCCCTCCATTCTCTTTGGCCAAAAAGGCAACTATTTCCATTCCCCCTTTCATGTGCCATGCTCCCCCTGATGGGACCAGAGCTGTTTGTGAAACACAGCAACCGAGGAACCTTCTCCTCTCTCATCGTGACCTTCCAGTTCACTCAGCCTTTTCTTCTCCCTCCTCTCCTCCTGTGAAGGAACCCAGAGTCTCTACACAAACACGCTGTGCAACCTGGATGAAGGCTTCCAATCTCCTTTTAAGAAAGTGCTTTAAAAACCTCTGAGTTTACCGACAGTTCAGTTTTCTTCAACTGTTAAAAGATCCAGCTGTCAGTTGTGGGGTGGCCACCAACCCCTTGAGCTCTCTGATGGTTACTTTAGCATTCTGCCCCACTTGCTTGCTCTGAAAACCTGGCCTCTGCATTATTTGTATTCCTTCCTCAATCTGATCAGTTCCCACGTGGAAAAAGGAGATGCTGGGATTGTTACCATCTGTATAGGGAGAGTTTTCCAAACTGTGTGTCGCGACACGTTAGTGGGTTGCCTGCAGTGTGTAGGTGTGTCACACAAACCTAAAGGTTGGAGGGGCTGCCTCTCCTGCCACCGTGGCAGGTCAGGGCCAGGGGAAGGGGCTGTCTCTGCTGCCACCACAGCCCCAAGACTAGGAAGACTCTAGTTAATGTGGCGCAGGCAGGCCAGGTGTGGGTTAAGGGGCTGCCTCTCCCACTGTCACCATCCCGGGCTAAGGAAGACCTAGCAAGTGTGGTGGCAACAGAGGGCCAAGTCTGGGTGGGAAAAGGCTGCCTCCACTTACTGAATTATTTACTGAATTATTGTGTCATGAAATGATGCACGTCTAAAAAGTGTCTCACCAACATGAAGAGTTTGGAAAGCTCTGGTAGAGGGCATTAGAGCAGAGCCAGCTTGCTGTAGGGGTTTGAGCATTCAACTATGACTCTGAAGACTGCTCAGCCATGGGAATCCACTGGGTGACCTTGGACATTTGAGCATAACCACAACTGCACAACCACTTTGTTGTTACGCATTTGTGGTTATGCTCAAATGTTCAAGGTCACCCAGTTGTTGTAGTTCTTGTGTGCCTTCAAGTCATTTCTGACCCTAAGGTAAACCTAACACAGGAGTTTCCTGGAGAGATTTGTTCAGAGGAGAGCTGCCTTTGCCTTCCTCTGAGGCTGAGAGACTGAAGAAACTGGGACATTTTGAAAGAAGCTGGAAAAGTGGTGTGATAGAGAACTGGAAGGCATGTTCTTCTTTACCTCCAGGATCCAGTTGTTTCAATTTCCTCATTTAGTCTTGGTGCTGGTTCAGCTTCTGCAAATGAAATTCTACAATCTAAGCACTGACATGAGGGAGAGGAGAAGATTTTGAGTTTGTGGGCCATTTATATCTCTGAAACCAGGTGGCACAGGTTCCTCATCTTCATTACTGGCATTTTCTTGATGGTTTATTTAAATAAATGCATGCTAATGAAGACAGATGCCAGCAAAAGGCAGCCATGCTGAGGAAGCAAATCCACAAGAAGCCGAAGTGGAATTCAGTCAAGGTGTAACACTTCTCATTCTGGACTGGGGAGGGACAGAGGCGGGTGTCTCCTTGTCCCGAGAATCCTTTCTCTGCAAGAAGAAGGCTGACTTAATTAAGCTCAGCTTCCATATTTCAGCAGCTGCCGTTGCCTCTCCCTGTGAGCTGTGAAAGTCTTGAGTGCTTTTGTGAACTCTATTGTCTTGAAAAGCTTCTTTGGGCCTTGAATTCCCAAGTGTTTGGCTGGAGCCTGATGGACTGTGATTTGTTAGCTGATGCTTTAAGCCTATAACCTTGGACTTTGGAACTTCAGGTTCAGAGTTTCATCTGAGAATGAAAGAGAGAGAGATAGACACACAGAGAGGGAATATGTACATGTTTCAATGAAGCTTTCAGATCTGGTGGGATTTTTGCCATTCAGCAGGGATGGGAAAAGTATAGAGCCCGGAGATGGCGTGCAGGCTCATCTGAGGCCATTTCTGCATGACGTCACTGTCCCGAGATAGAGACATGTTGCTGCTGGTCTGCGAGTTGTACTTTCACATGACATCATTGCGGTCCCACTGCCCATGTGTCTCCAGCCATTGCAATCATGGGGTATTCCATTACTGGGAAAAAATCCAGTAATGGCCCCCAATTGCACACATTAGTGTTGCCAGAAGCTGTCAGAGTTCAACCTCCTGCCCGTGCCTTTCTGCCAGCAAGGGAAGGAAGGCGATAGTACTTGCCCAAGAGGAGGAGGCAATGAGGGGTGTCCAGTGCAAACTATCAAGGAGAAATAGTGAGCTGAGCCAAAGTCAAGGTCAAATCCAAAAGGTCTAGAACACTGAAGGTCAGTCCAAAAGGGTCAAGAGAGCCACAAGGGTCATGGGCTTGAGTAGCAATTTGCTACAAGCAAACAGCAAGCCACACCGACCAACTTATATGCTGAGAAAAACAGTGTTACTCAACATTGTTCTGTTTACTCAATCTTGTGCATAAAGGTTTGCCTCTGAGCTGCTCGTTTCTGTCTCCTCCGTGATTGGAGGCTGGGGGGCAAAGGTGGATCTAATTCCTCTAAATCATTGCTGTTTCCCTCTCCCACTGGCACCGTTGCAGCAACTCTGTCTCAGCTTGTCTTTCAGCTGATGGGGGTGTTTCCAAGACAGTTTGGTCTGTCACTGGTTCTGTTTCTGGCACAATCAATTGCTCATCGACCTCAGAGCCGTCACCTATCACAGTGGCCGTGCAGAAAAGGAAGAAGTGCAATTTAGGCACTTCCTTCCCCAGTGCAGCACAGCAAGTGGCCAGCTGCACTGCAGAAGGAGGGCACATGCTGCTATGCTACCTTTCCGCAGGCAGCTGGCCGGTGCAGAGAAGAGTGGTCAACACCTGGGATGGTGTCTTCCTGCATGGCAGAACGGGGTTGCACTGGATAGCCATTGTGGTCTCTTCCAACTCTATGATTCTATTTAAAAATTCAGAGTTCGTTTCCTCCTAAGAGGCTACTATGCTTGCAAATTCCATTTGTTTCTGACAGATGTGGGGATTGGGGAAGATATAGCTCTTTGCTTATTGCACATGATTGTGAAAGGAAGATAGGATTTGGATTTTTTTTTAACTGAGATTCAAAGTGGGAGATCTCCAAAGAGTCCGAGTCAAATTTGCTGGTGCTCTGAAGCATCAAATCAGGGTCTGAAGCAAACCTTGTGACAGATATGTCTACACACATACACACAGAGTCCAGTTTAAATGGCAACATTTCTTTGGAAGATTGTTTCCATTTCTAATTAAAAGCTTAAGGTTGCATTTCAGTTGGCGGAATCTCTCTTTGGTTAAAGCTGAAAGCCTTTTGCAAATTGAACATAGGCAGCTGGAAGGATGGAGGATGGAGTTAATGGCGCTATACCCCCTCGGGAAAATGTTCATAGGACTGCAGTCTCGCTAATCTTAATAAGTTCAGCATTGTGCTCAGTTGTACTGCTGCTTTTGTGTTTGTGTGTACACTGTCATGATAAGCTCAGGCAGTTTGAAATTTTCTTTTCATGCCACTCAATGTTAACTAATGGATTTCAGGGACCTGAGCAAAGAACCCTCTACATTTTGAGAGAGCTCATTGGTAACTAGGAACGAGTAATGAGTTAATTGCAATTAATACCTTTATCCTCAACAACTATTGCAATCACATTACAGCTGCAACTGAATGGGTGGTGAGAGGAAGGAATTTTCAGTTCTTTTGCAGTAAAATGCCAATTTTAGTCCAGAGTCTTGTTGGCATCTTACACATGTGTAAATTTCCCTGCAGAAACAGTTGAACATTTTTGTCCAATGTAGGATATCTCCCTTCAGTTCAAGGTTTCAAAAACTTGTCAATGCCATTGCATGTGCAGATGTGCATGGAAGTGTATCAGATGCACTTCCTGTGGAATTCTGGAGTTTGTAGTTTCTGAGGCTGAAGAGCTCTATGGCCCTTCTCTAAACTGCAAATCCCAAGATTCCATAGAAGGTTGAAAGTGGAATAATAGCACTACAACAGTGTAGTGCGGAGATGGCCTTGGGTAGCTCCTTTGGAGTTTGGCCTAAACCTTGCATTGGATTCACCATCTTGTTAACATGGGAGCAAGCAGGCTCCACTGTCCAAGGAAGTCTACAAATATGTATCCCTAGCTCTCACGTGAGAGGTTGCATAGTGTGGCAGTTTGAACATTGGGCTATCACCTGGGAGGCCAAGGTTCATCTCTGTTCAGCCCAAGAAACCCACAGGTGACCTTGGGCAAGTCACACACTCTCAGCCTCAGAGGAAGGCAAGGGCAAACCCTGTTCTGAACAAATCTTTCCAAGAAAACTCTGTGATAGGTTTGCCTTAGGGTTGCTATAAATTAGAAATGACTTGAAGTCAGACAAACAAGAACAAATCCTCATTTCCATGCTAACCAAAGACATGGGGAAAGCACTTCTGCAGCTGGATGGTGTTGCCATGGCAGTTAGGTGAGTCTTGTCAGCCTCATCTCACAACTTCATTCACATGTTCTTTCAATATAGATGGTGAACTTCCCTCTTGACAAAATAATTCAAGTGATTGATTGATAGTGTGTGTCTACACCCACAGTTACAGCACTTTAATTGCAATTTTACTTTCATGGCTCCATCCTATGGAATGCTGGGATTTGTAGAAAGAATTCTCTACTAGAGGGAACAAGTGTTATAATTCCCTAGAGCTCCTGACTACAAACCCCAGCATTCCCTGGCAGGCAGCCATGACAGTTAAACTGGGATCAGTCTGGTATAATGGTGAAGTGTAGGAAGGATTACAAACAGAGAACACAGCACATACCAAGGCACAGACACAGGGCAGGATTAGAACTTCTTTCCAAACATATTTGTCTATCTGTCTTTTTGTCTGTCTGATATTTCTTCTGGACCAAAATGATACAGGAAATCACTAATGTATTTATTAGAGTGGTGAACAAATCAGAAATATTTGAGTATTATGACAAGAAGTTTCAGATTCTGCATTCTTCAGCAGCTGCAGAAACTGGTAATTGAAACTTCTTGCCATAATATAGAGAGATTTATGGCTTGTCTCTCTGTTAACCAAGCAAGGCGCTAGTCCTCAAGGCTACAGAGACATTTGGAATGGAAATTATAAAAAGGGCCTTTCTGGGTTCTTAGAAGAGAATTTAAAAAATCCATCTCCTTTCTGGCAGCAATGGCTGCCTCCATCTCCAAATACATACAAGCGAATCTGTACCCATGAAAAACTCTTTCAACCCCCGCGTGGTCTGTGTGCTAATTTACCGCAATCAATTTGGCTAATTGATGCTGTGGTCCTTTGGGTTCCTTTTGCAACATGCGCTGTATACGCATGGGTACGGAGCCAGGTCCACCCGCCCTTTCATTAGCAACGGTTTGGGCTGCCTTCCGTCGTTCCTTGTACCAGATTTCATGGAATAATGTGGAAAATGAAAAGCAGCGGCATTTAAAAGAGCAATTGCTTTCAGGAGCAGGGAAGACGTGTTTGACGGGAGCTGGGGGCTCAATAAGGTCTCCCCGAGGATCTGCAGCACCGAATATTTTGCAGCATTCCATGATGATTATTTCTCCACAGTAACTCAAACACGGTTTGCATATTACTTAACATGGTTGCTCTGGTGGCATTAGCCTGGTAGGGAAGCAAAGGAGATCCATGCAAACTGGGTGATTCCTTGGACCATATGCAGCAAGCAAACATTACAGGGGATCCTTCATCACACTTGCATAGTAACACAACCACTCAGTTACCCAGTGATTATGTTACACGTCCCTTCTTCTAAATGGTCACATTGTGCAATTGATGGTGCATCTGCCTATGGGCCTTATTCTTGTCCCAGGCCATTTTGCACTAGGGTGTTATGGCGCTTTGATTCCACTTTCAACATCCTATGGAATCCTGGGGTTTGCAGCCGGCCCCTCCCGAAACTGCAAACCCCAGGATTCCATAGGATGTTGAAAGTGGAATAAATTGCACTATAACAGCCTAGTGCGAAATGGCTCCAGACCAAGGTTATAGTGCCATTATTCCACTTTCAACAAACCTTGTAGAATTCTGGGGTTTGTAGTTTCCTGAGACCAAAAAGGCTCTCTGGCAGAGAATTCTAAGGGCCCCTCCCTGAACTACAAACCCCAAGATGTTGAAAGTGGAATAGTAGCATTGTAATAGTGTAAAGCGGAAAGGCCCGTAGTTCCAGCACCAGAAAAGTCAAAGGGTCTGCAAAGTATGGAAGACATTTAGTAATCCTTGGAAGAGCTTTGTCCTCTTCCAGTCTTTATCTAGATCTCAGCAATAAATCCCAAGAGAAAGTGGCACATGGGGGAACAAGAGAGCATTTCCTGAGATCTTCCAATGGTACAACAGCACCAGTAATGGTAACTTGTTAGGAATGAATAGATTTAGTGATTACCTTTTTGGATCACAGTAAGAGAGTCAAATGACAATCAGGGTAATAATTAAAAAGTAACTCATTCCTTTATTTTTTTAAAATAATAATATCCCAAGCCCTTTTACAACCTCAGGATTTTGCCACCCCAGCTTGCTGGATGTTGAGGCCAGTCTGTTTCTTATGTGGCACCAAACAAAAAGGAAAGAAAAAGCAATAGGCATTAGACCACTTCAGCAATGGAATTAATTTGCCCCCTTTCTCAGTGTGTGTCACTCAGCAGCCATTTTTAATCCCTTTCCCTTTGAAACAGACGTCCGAGGTTAGAAGCCATTGTCTTGATCTCGGTTCCTCTACAACAGAGCAAATCCACACACACGGCATACCCCCAACTGGTGCTTAATTGGAAAGTTAGAGCGCAAAGGTTAATTCTATTTAAACCTTCCCATTTTCCTTTGGCATCCTCAGGCAGGCAGCACCCAAACTGTTAGCAAATGCCCCCTTCCCATGTATCTCCGGCCCCTCCACGTCTCCTCGGAGGCAGGCGTCCCCCACACACCCTGTTGCTAAGATGTTGCTTCCATGTTCAAAGAAGCAACGCGCCTCTCCTCTCTCGGTTTCATCTCCACTTGTTTCTCTGGAGAGCCCAAAAGGGTCATCGTTGGATACATATTTAACCATCGGTGGCGGAAAGCAGATTATCTCTTTGGGTCTTGTAAGTCAATTACTGTGTGTTAAATAAATGTTATAGCGGTGGCCTCTCTCATTAGCATTCGAGCGATGTTTTGTACCACTGTCACCTATATCCAATTAATGTGGAATTAAGAACACAGCGATGTCGGAGTCGAGGGAGGAGGGGGGAACCATCCCTGGGCTCTTATTATGGGCTGGTGGTTTCTGATAGCATCTCCTTCCTGCACAAGGATGCATCGTCCTCTCCTAGTGGAAGTCTGCTATTCTGCAGGAAAGCAGGAAGGAAAGAAGATAAAACTGATTTCTGCTCTGTTTGCAGCCCTTTCTCTCTCCTCTAACGTCCAGGACTTTCAATAAACTCTTTTTGTGGCTGTACAAAATCCACCCGATTGCAGTGGAGGTTGCAAGAGAGTGTTATGAATGCTGTGGGCTAAGAGAAAGACAAAGAAATGGGTTTTAGAGTAAGTCTGAGCTTTCCCTAAAAAGTTAGAACAATGCAGGTGAGGCTATCATACTCTGGACACATTGTGAGGCAACATGACACCCTGGAAAAGATTTATTATGCTTGGCAAAGTGGAACGCAGTACGAGAAGAGGGCATCCGTATTGCAGGGGGATTGATTCAATCAATAAAGCCACGGGGGCTGCCCTGAGTTTGTAAGGGCTGAGAGGGGGTGGTTCATAACAAGATATCTTTGAGGTCTCTCATTTATTGGGCAGCAATAAGTCAAAGTTGGCTTGATGGTGCACAGCAACAGCAACATCTGGAAGTGAGGAAGTGAACACTCTTTACTTCTCAGTACAGAAATCTGGGTTTAACAGGCTAAGAGCTAGGCAGGAAGAGGAGCATGAGTAGAAATAGGATATCTCTAAGTTATCACCTTATATACCAATCGTATACAATAGCCCCATTTTAAACACAAGCCTGGCAAACCCGGGATGAGGAATGCAAGGGATGGGAGGGGGAAAATGGGAGGGAGGCAGGCTTGTGATTAAACAAATTCATGAGGGTCAAACCTGCAAGCGTGGAAGGAGGACAGTAAACAAAAGGCTGCCTTCAGTCCCAAAATTTTGAGAAGAAGATATAAATAGTCCTCCTCTTCTTCCTCCTCCACTTCCAAGCACCAAACCCTGATGCCACCTCAATGGTACAGTTCACATGTAACAGAGTGGGCAACTGGAATGAATCTGGAGCAAATGTTCTGCCCCAGGATGCTCCAAGAGCTTGGCAGCCTTCCCAATATGTCCCAACCTGAAAACAAAAAGAATCAGAGTCCAGAAGTCCATTTCTGGTTTTGAAAAACAGCTGAGATCCTGGGTCAAGCATGCAGAACATAAAGCTTTTCCAGCTCAGTTCTGCACCTGTCCTCCTCCCATCCCAACAGCTGGCCAGATGCAGTGTGCAGGTGTTGCTACTGCTGCTTCTGACTCTGAGGGGAGAGGGATGAGGGAGATGTCTTAGAGGAGGAAAATGCTGCTGATCACAGTGGGGAAGAGCATCCAAGATGCTCCTCTCCTGGGGTCATCCTTCTCCTGATTTTTAACATCCATCTGCAGAGTTATATCACAGCTTTGGTCAATGGTAGGTGTGGATAAATCTGGAGGGGGCAGTTTGACCCCAGGCTGCACCATCACATTTTGATACACTAGAAGTGATGTTGCATCACTTCCAGCCACAATTTTGGTCAATGTTGGGGTTTAAGGAGTGGTTGGTGAGGATGTGGGAGAAGTAAGCCACCACTGTTGAAGCTGGGTTTTGTTTTATCTGACTTGGTTAGCTTGGGAGAGAAAAAATGTCCAATAACCAGTCAGAATTTTTTTAAGGGGTTGGTGGGCTTTGGAGTATTGCCAGTGGGCTTCGTGGGACTTAGGGATAAGGGTGGCCCATAGCCTGAACTTTGCCCATGCCAGCCTTTGCTGCTTCCAAGCATGTCACCTGCACATCTCGGGGGACATACCTGGGGTTTGTGCCTTCTTGTAATTAATATTGGCAGCACCCAGAAAAACAAAACGTGGCAGGTCTAATTTAGTCCTGGCATCTTCTGATGCAGCCAAGCACAAGAATAAAAAAATTGCAGTCATGATTCATTGGCTTGCCTGCATGCTGTTGTCGAGGTGACGGCAGTTTGCTGGAGCCCTCACAGAAGCTAACCTTGATCTCCTACCTCCTGGTGTGGCACGTACCTGCTTCTCTGATATTCATTGTAAGAGCCTTCCTGAAAACCTTGGCTGGGAAGAGGCAGCCTCATCAGCAACTAGCCAAGCAGGCTGTTGAAGATCAGCTTCTGGAAAAAGTTACTTTTTTGGAATGCAGTTCTCACAATCCTGGCCTTGCTGGCCGGGGGATTCTTGGAGCGATAGCCTGGCAAAATTACATTCCTGAACTCTGCTTTAAAAAGACACCCACCCATATCAAAAGTGTCTGGAAGTTGTGACTCTGTAGGCATCAGTTTGTCCCTCATTGGTCCTGCCCCCTCCCCATTCTGATTGTAAGCACATGGGGCAGGGGCTTCTTTTTTGCACAGTTTATGCTTTTGAACAACTTACTGTCTAAGCACTCTGTGCTTTAAGGGAAATGGTTTCAGCGGGTCATTGAGTTTAATGCTTGCATTTCATTTTAATCATATGGTTCAATTTTTATTAGTTGTTAACCAGCTTTTAATGGTGAATTATTGATGTTTTATGAATTCTGCAAAAGCTTCTTTGTCCTGTAGGTGTCCATCGGTAACTAAGGGTTCTCAGGCCCACAAGGACATAAATCCACTCTGGGATTCAGTTTGGGCAGTAAAGGTGCTGAACGAATTTTGAGGACAGATTCAGTCCAGATCCTTTAAAATCTGGGGTTCAATGACCTGCTGACAGAGGAGCCATAAGCCACCATTAAAGGTGGCGTATTAGTACTCCTTAGTAAAAATATAGCATTTTCGTATCATAGAATCATAGAATCATAGAGTTGGAAGAGACCCAGGGGCCATCCAGTCCAACCCACCCGCCATGCAGGAACACCCATCAAAGCACTTCCCAACAGATGGCCATCCAGCCTCTGCTTAAAAACCTCCAAAGAAGGAAACTCCAACCCCACTCCAAGGCAGCACATTCCACTGACAGACTAAATGTCAGGAAGTTCTCCTGAGGCTTTAAGTGGAATCTCCTTTCCTGCAGCTTGAATCCATTGCTCCTTGTCCTAGTCTCTGGAGCAGGGAGAGAACAAGCCTGCTCCCTCCTCACATGACATCCCTTCAAATATTTAAACATGGCTATCATTTTCTCCTCTTAACCTTTTCTTCTGCAGACTAAACATACCCAGCTCCCTAAGCCATTCTTCATAGGGCTTCATGGCTTCCAGACCCTTCACCATTTTGGTCAC
Organism: Ctenosaura bakeri; assembly: GCA_948474755.1. Classification (NCBI taxonomy): domain Eukaryota; kingdom Metazoa; phylum Chordata; class Lepidosauria; order Squamata; family Iguanidae; genus Ctenosaura; species Ctenosaura bakeri. The sequence continues at coordinate 594,500 of CAOLHI010000165.1, forward strand.
CCTCCTCTGCACACATTCCAGTTTGTCGACATCCTTCTTGAATTGAAGTGCCCAGAACTGGACACAGTATTCCAAATGAGGTCTAACCAATGCAGAATAGAGAATATATATTTTTATGTGTGTGCATGTTGTTGTTGTTGTCATTGTGTGTCTTCAAGTTGTTTCTGACTTATGGCAACCCTAACACAACCTATCATGGAGTTTTCTGGGGCTGAGAATGTGTGATGCATCCAAGGTCACCCAGTGAGTTTCCATGGCTGAGTGGGAAATCGAACTCTGGTCTCCAGCATAATGGTCCAATGCTCAAACCACTACACCATGCTGACCCTCACGTACATACATCAACACATATCCAGTGATGGTCCATTGATTATAATCATAATTGCCATGGTCAACTGAGCATATGTGGAGTGAGTCCTGGTCACCATTAGGTAAACCTGCTTGATATTCTTCTCAGTGGCTCTTCCGCCTGACTGTAGCAGGAGGTGAGACCAGACAGTTTACTCCCTCTGCTCAACTGGCAGGAACTAGTTGCTCAGGGTAGTGTCTTCTATTTCTTCTTACACAGAATTCCCTGGATTTAGTGTCCTCCCAGGACATTCTGGGAGATACATCTGGGGGACTGCAGGTGGAAGCCACCCACATGATCTCAGCTGCCGCCTTCAATACTGGCAGCACAATATTGTTTTGACAGTGCAATCCTAAGCATTTCAAGGGGTGGGGGGGAGACCCTTCAGGAACAAGGGATCAGAATGTCATTTCAGCAGAGGTGCGTCATCAGTGTTCATTTGGAGGATTTATACCCCACCCTTCAAGCAAAATGTCTCAAAGAATGGGGCAATATATCCTAGAGAAACTGGGTTTTTTCCTATGTTCTGCAAGGATATATTCAGTACCTCCTTGTTCAATATTTTCCCAGGCTGCCAGGTGGCACCAAGGTTCAGCTTTTCCCTAATCCAAATGGTAACTTGATTGGCCAGAGGGTGTGCCAGGAGTAATGTGCCGCACTTGCTTGGCGGTATATATGCAGGAGATACCAACTTGATTCCAGCCAACATTTCCCAGCTCCAGGCAATCTATTTTCCCAGGGTCTTGCTTTGTTCAAAACTACCATGTCCAGATGCTATCACCTACACTGGTGTAGCAGCAAGATTCCAGCCAAACATTCTCATTTTCCTTTTTTTGCCTCTCCATCATTGGAACTCATAGCCCCCTGACTCATTGCAGAGGTAAATACCCCCCCCACACACACACCATTTAGGACAAAGTAGAAGAAAGGGTCTCGTTTGAAGTTTATGTATTTTTGATCAGATGATATGATCAGATTCCAGGAAATTATTTGGAGTAAGACTGGTTTTTCTGGCAAGGTAGTAATGAAGTGTTTTTTTTTTTTTTTCTGGTAATGAGCACTATTTAATTTTACTGCCTTGTTTTAATCAAGTTTTTTTCCACTGAAATATCACTCTTTAATCGAAGGGATATTACATAAGAGCTTGCATAATAATTATCACAAAATAGCATTTATTGCTGGGAGGCCTGAGAGCTGGAGCTGAAGTTTGAAGGTTTTCAAGTGAGGGGGCTGAACGAAAGTTGTGGTATTTTAATGTTCCCTTGATGCGACATTGTGCTTTTTAATGCCACTCCTATGTATTTAACAGAACAAGCTCTAGAAGTTGAGTGGAATAAAAACCACACATTAGGCAACATAAATTAGCAGTCTTTGCAAAAGAAAAATATTGCAAAAAAATTTTTATTATTAATTTCTTCTTGGAGTAGCGTCTCAATGTTTTTAAAGGTTAAAATTCTATGGTTGCTTTACATTATAATACATTTACACTTACACTGTGGGTGCCCTACGCTTTAAATTCCAAATGTTAGGTCTTTTTCCTTCATTGCTTAAGGACGGGATCCCAATCAGGATTGTACAAAAGGGTGTTATGCTGACTTAATGACTGTGTCCCCTATTGTCATTTTTAGGAAGTTGGGGAAGCACGTCCCCAGGAGAAATGAACAATCTTCAACTATTCACAGCCCTGCATGAACGTGCCCAATTTTTGTGCAATGGCCAGATTCACCAGGGTAGCTACTCTGGTGTGATTTTCACACTATGCAACCAAGACCATTTCCACACTAGATTGTTATAGTGCTATTATTCCACTTCCAACATCCTATGGAATCCTGGGGTTGGCCTTTGAAGCCCCTCCCTAAACTGCAAACCCCAGGATTCCATAGGATGTTGAAAGTGGAATAATAACCCTACAACAGTCTAGTGTGGAAATGGCCGCACACGCAAGATCTAATCTTGTGGCCAATGTTCTATGTGTTCAGTGAAGCATCACAGTATGCCAAAGTAGCTCTGATCCCCTTTTCCCAACACATGCATAGCTAACCAGATTGTTGTTGAAGCATGCCATCATGGCGAATTAGTGACTAGGGATGGAAAGAATGTTCAAAACCATTTTACAATAAAAAAGAGGGTTACCAATAAAAAAGAGAGTTTCTCAAAACTCTGATTAAGAGAATCCTAGATGGAGCAGAATCTTTTGCAACTTGGGACTTATTATTTATGAAAAATACACAGTTTTTGCACAGTAAGCAGTATTTGTTGCAGGAAACTTTTTTTCCATGTAGATTTTTTTTCCTGCACATAAAAGATAGAGTTTTTTTTCTTCTGTACAAAAATGTGATTTTTGCTTGTGTGCAAAATAGTTCCTGAATAGTAAACAGTCTTCCAAAACTGTATTGTATCTGATGCCTTCCTCAGTAAGGAGGGAAAAAAATAGAAAATGATTTATTCTTATCTGAGAGAACGAAATTTGTAAAGATTTGGAAGGGGTGGTAGGGGGGTGGGTGGGAACCCAAGCACTTTCCAGCTGCATTTCTGCCACCAGAAGCAGAGAGGGTACCACATCTACCCATATCTCCAGCGTCTGGGATAGTGATGCTTCCACTGTGTTCCCCATCTCAGAAACAAAGGTGGATGCATGGCTGCACTTCTCCACATAATTGGCCATGGGGTGTGATTTTGGATTTTGGGTTTTTTTTGCACAAGGAGCTTCTGAAGCCTCCTTACCAAAGGAGATATCAAATCCTCTTTGTGCAACGACCTCAAGTATAAGGGGAATTTATGTTTGTCTGTGTCACCAGCAGGAGTTCAGCCTATGACCTGTATCCCAACTAGAGGAGACTCACTTTGGACATCACCTACATGTTGCCTCTACAACCAGCCATTAACTGAAGGGATCTACTCTACTTGGGACAAACATGATTCAGATATTTCTTCACTGGTGAGTAAAGCATCTGCAGACCTCCCTGAATTTAACTGCAGAAACTTGAGTGTTGCCAGGACTTCCACAGAAGCAGAAATGAAATTTATTGTGGGAGTGAGGAGGAGACAGAAGAAGCAAAGTTTAATTTTAAACCAATGCTTCTATCTTTTAAAAGATATATTTCTGCTGATGTTTCTATTAGGACCAGTGCATGTATATTTTTCATTCCAGTTAGTGTCCGTAAATAAATCTGTACTAACTGATAACTTCTGGAAATTAATTTGACTAATGCTGTTAACAGGATTTTAACTGCTGGCTTAATACTCATGGAAATGTCATTTTCAGGAGGTGGGAATGGAAAACTGTTTACAGTATAAGCAAAGTGAGTGCGTGCGTGAAAGAGGGGGAGACCACTATATGTGTATGTATACAGAAAGAAAAAGCTTCACGGAAACAGAGAGAGAGAAACTGTATATGTCTGCCCACTTCCGCACTAGCCTGTTATAGCGCAATGATTCCACTTTCAACATCCTCTAGAATCCTGGGGTTTGAATCTAGAATCTAGAATCCTAGAATCCTGGGGTTTGCAGTTTTGGGAGGGGCCAGCTGGGGCCAGCTGGCCCCTCCCGAAACTGCAAACCCCAGGATTCCAGAGGATGTTGAAAGTGGAATCATCGCGCTATAACAGGCTAGTGCGGAAATGGCCTGTCTGCATGTCTGCCCCTCTGTCTGTCTGTCTGCCTCTCTCTCTTTCTCTCTCGTGGGATACCATAAAGGGATGGAGGAAAAGGCAGAAATCTGGGATATGGGCTGTTTCCACCCTACACTGTTATAGTGCTATTGTTCCCCTTTCAACCTCCTATGGAATCCTGGGGTTTGCACTTTAGGAAGCGGCCTTTGGAATTCTCAGCCAGAGAGGTCTTTGGCCTCAATGAACTACAAACCCCATAATTCCACAGGAGGTTGAAAGTGGCATAAAAGCACCATAAGGCGGAAATGTCCATGGACTTTGTAGGGAATGTTTGATTCCTTCTTGCCTGATGCATATTTGGCCAAGAATCCTATTAGTGGGTTACACATGCTTGTCTCTTTTTGGATGAGACATAGGGGGCTACTCCATAGCCCTTTGTGCCTTGTCCAAAACTCCCCTCTGCTCTGAGAACCTTCAAAACCTTTGAGGATTGCTGTTGCTGTTTAGGGATTGGCAGAAAGGAGGCAATTCAGAGGACAAGAAAAGCATTTGGTCTGGGGCAGAAGGGGAAGAGAAACAAGGGTACATTCTATCTGGGAGCATCCCCTCATTTTCCTTCCCCTTACAGCCTAGACCAGCAGATTGTTCCTGTCATAGTTGCACTTCTCCCTATGGTAAACCACTGTGGGAGTGCCCTTTCTAGCATTTGCTTGAACAGGATTAAACCACAGAACTATGCAAGCAAAGCATTATACTCCACCCTTTTGGTCCAGGACCTCAGCGCTGGTGTTTGTTCCAGGAGACCCACAACTAAGGCCATTTCCGCCCTACACTGTTATAGTGCTATTATTCCACTTTCAGCATCCTGTGGAATCCTGACATTTGTAGTTTACTGAGGCCAAAAAGCTCTCTGGTTGAAAATTCTAAAGGCCCCTAAGCCCTAAACTGCAAACCCCAGGATTCCACAGGATGTTGAAAGTGGAATAATAGCACTATACTAGTGTAGTGTGGAAATGGCCTAAGCTGATAAGGAAGTTGCTTCTTTAAATCATGACAAAGCTTTCGCATCTTTTGCCCATGGCACTGCCACGAAGCTGTTTTGCTATTTTGCTTCAATTCACTGCGAAGTCTTGGAAACCATCCATCCTTGACCAATCTCTGTCTTTCCCTTTCTCTCTCTCTGTCCTTTCCAGACACATCTTAATCATGTCATAGGTCTGGCCAGATGTATCGCAGGCGGTGTCAAGGCCAAGTCCGCGTTCTCCCTCCCCGCTCCAATTGACGCTCTCCCTTTCCTGTTTCTCCACGGAAAGCCTTGCTTGGCATTTACGGCCGCTTTCCAGGTTTGAAATTAGCACACCTGCCACTTTAAATTGCTTCACCTCATTTATTCAGGCTCTATCCCCCTGTTGTAACACCTGCTGATACAGACATGTCCAAGTGATGTAATACTCTGCCTGGACCATGCTGTTTTCAGCTGTGTGCTCCCGTGTTAACTTGATTCAATTATCAAGTGAGGCTAACCATCTTGCTTGTTTCAG